>CM070772.1:106455853-107672103 GCA_036346955.1 Dipus sagitta
GTCCGAAAGAATTCCTCATCTCCTCTTTTGAATGTAACTCAAGGAAGGATGAGCAAAGCATCTTTGAGGTAAATTAAATTAGTAGCTGGCATAATTTTGATAATGTATAGAAATACAAGGTATTCATTATGTTCCAAGGAGATTAATTTTCTACTAAGTAGGAAATGAAATGCTAACTTTTAAGATTTTACTTAAATATTTCAAGCTATTATGGTCTGTTAACTTTCATCTAAATGAGAACCAAGTAGGCCATAAGCAAATCAGTAATCAAGGAATTTGAATGCTCACAATAGCATGTCACATGCTGTTAAAAGAAAGTAACTTTCTCTCAAGGTGTTTATTATGCTAATATCTTTGAAGTTCAAAGACTTGCCTTTAGAAAGGTATAATCTGTGAGCAGTTCACACAGTGACTTACTTATCTGGTACTCTTAGGCTCAAGGTGTGCCTTGGCTATAAAGGAATTAGACATGTATTAATATAAAATATAGCCACATTTGTATGAATAATCACCAAAAATGCATTTTGTGGTAGAAAATGGAGTTTATCAGCATATAAGAAGATGTGCCTATTTAAGTTTTATCTACCATGCATAATTAAATGTCACCCTTTTGGAACTGAAATTCTATTTTTCAAATGTGTGATAATTGCATAAAGTAGATAAGAGAAGATACATTGCACTTTTGTGCTAACATTTGATTTCCCTCTTTAGAAGTGCATTACTAAGATTCACAATTGTGTGTGTGTGTGTGTGTGTGTCTGTCTGTCTGTCTCTCTCTTTCTCTCTCTCTCTCTCTCTGTGTGTGTGTGTGTGTGAGAGAGAGAGAGAGGGGGGGGTGGGGTATACAGGGTCTTGAAGACAGAGAGAGAGTGAGAAAGAGAAGTATACTGGGTCTTGATACAACATTCTTGCACATGAGAAATATGTGCTATATTACTGAGATATACTCATGCCTTCACAATTTAAAAATATGCAAGCAGTATATTTCCCCAAAACCCAATAATTTTTCAAGGGCAAGTATCTGATAGGTATTTTCATAACTAAGTGTTCAACTTATCATTTCTATCTGAGAGAGTAAAATGTTTTTCTTTACAAATGAATTTGATACATTGAGAAGGTCAAAACATATAAAATATTGAAAAATATTTTGGCCTGAATTAACTCATGAGAAAACCATAAAACAAGTAGCCAGGCCCCTTGAAAAACACCAGTGACGTAAAAGACAAAGGAGGTAGTGTACTGATTAGGTCAGGAGAGACTCAAAGGATGACAATTGAGTTCAATGTGTGATTTCTGATTCATTCCTGCTAAAGAACAAAAAAGTAAAGAAAATAGCAATGAAAAAGACATTATTAGAATATCTAGAAAAGCTTGACTTATATAGACTGCTAGATACTGTTTGTTTTCTTGATCATAATTAATCTTCTTGAATGTAATACAACTTTGTGATTGTATAGAAAACCTTTTCTTTATGGATGTATTTAGAGATGAAGTATCAAAGTCTGCAAACAGCTCTTAAGTTATTGAAAAAATCATATGAATTAGTGGATACTTGCATTATAGATACAGTATGAACAGGTGTGGTAGTTTGAATGTATGTCCCCCCATAAACTCAGGTGTTTTATTAAAGTTTGTACCTTGAGTCTCCAGCTACCTGGCTTGAAAGGTATCACTGGGGTCAGATCTTTGGGTCCAGCTCAAAGGTGTGTTTCGGGGTATACCTGAATTCTAACCAAAAGGTAAGCAGACAAGTATGAGCTCTGGGGGTCCTGCTTCTTGCAGGTTTTGCTTGCTGCTTTTGTTTTTTTCTGGCTGTTTGGTTGTTTCTGTCTGCTTGGATGTATGGAAACAGATTCTTCCACCATTGATGGAACTTTTCTCTGGATTTTTTTTAAGCTTGAAATAAACCTTTTCCTCCATAAACTTTGTATGGTTTGAATGTTCGTCCCAGCAATGTGGCACTGTCTACTACATAAATTGGTACCAGAAGTGAGGTTTTGATGATATGAATCTGACCATGTGGATTTTGTTCTTTAGGAATTTGTGTGCTGGAGGAGGAATATGTATGGACTTGGTGCTTGTTACTGCAGAAGCCTCACAAAGTGGTTAACCATATTTTTTAGCTATTATGGTGAGTTTGAAGGTGTTAAATGCTTAAATGCAGAGAGAATTATATTTGGAGGCTTTACTTCTGAAATTTCAAAGGGGAAGGAAAGGCAACAGAGAACTTTGTTGGAACTGGGCTTCTGGAATAAACATTGGCTATGTTTTTCTGCTCATGCCCAGAGAGTTTGATCAAGGTTACATTTGAAAGTAATGGGCTAGTATGCTTGGCTGAAGATATAGAACTGTCAGATATAAGGTCTAAAATTGGAAAAATTCAAACAGATTTTAAGTTACTGGCACAGAAACAGGTTTTAGGTTACTGAAGCTGCTATTTTCAAGCAGATTACTGTCATTAACTGATTTACATTGGAACAATAGAAAAGATGCCTGAGGTAAATTCTACCCAGGAAAGACTGAATGGAGAAATGCAAACTCTTTAGAAGGGAGATGACTATAGAAAAAAACCTACTCTTTCAGGTCACAATTTATTTCCTCCCTGTATTAACAAAAAATGTCTGTGATGATGCATACCTGGGATTTGTAGCATGAAAAATGCATGGAAGTGAGTCATGAAGTGCATACAGTTCCAGAAGCCACTGCTGAAATGCAATATGAGAAATAGGGTGATGTTCCTTTGCAGAGAGGCCAGTGAGGCTATTATAAGATAGACTCTGGTTTTCAATGAAGACCCAAAGATGTTGTGGATATATCATGAATGTGCAAGGGAGATAGGGAGCACTGATGGCTCAGGATGGAAGTTTTCCTTGGTTACTTAGCCCAGCTGGAGGGATAGAAATTGGAAATCCAGAGACTGTCATCCCTGGTTATGGGTGTCATACTTGAATGCAGATGTTTGATGTTTACCTGATGGTTATTGATTTTGCATTGGTCTAGTTTCTCCTTGTTAGTACTTACAGAAATGTTAATGTTTACTTTGTGCCATTATATGTTGGAAGTATGTAACTTGTTTTTGTTGTACAGGATTCACAGTTAAAAGACAGTGTTGAATCTCAAATAAGATTTAGGACTTTGGAACATTCTTAAAATTGGTAAAGACTATGTGGACCTTTGAACTTGGGCTGAATACAGTTTGAAATGTGAGGTGGTCATGAGTCTGTTGGAGGTAAGTGGGTGGAATGTGGTAGTTTGAATGTATTTCTCCCATAAATTCAGGTGTTTTATGCAAGCTTGTACCTTGGGACCCCAGCTGCTTGGCTGAAGGAGGTGTCCTGTGGTGCATTCCAGAGGGCAGATCTGAATACCAGCCCAAAGGTATGCAAAGGTCTGTGCTCTGGGGGTTCTGCTTGCTGCAGGATGGTGCTTGCTACTTTTTTTTTTTTTTTTTTTTTTTTTGGCTATTTGGTTTGTTTCTCTCTGCTTGGATAGATGGAATCAGTTTCTTCTGCTATTGATGGAACTTACCCTGGATCTGTAAGCTTTAAATAAACTCCCACAAGCTGTGTCTGGTTTGGATGTTCATCCAGTAACATGAAATTTTCTGCTGAAACATGGATATAGGGTATCCATCTTTTCATTTATTTCCCATAGATTTTGGTTTTGAAACAGGGCCTCTTGGGCTGAGAGATGGCTTAGTGATTAAGGTGCTTACATTCAAAGCCAAAGGACCTAGGTTTGATATTCAAGGATCCATATAATCCAGATGCACAAAGTGGCACATGCATCTGGAGTTCATTTGCAGTGGCTGGTGGCCCTGGAATACCTATATTCATCATTTCTATCTCTTTCAAATAAATTAATATAAATAAAATATTTTAAAAATTAAAATGAAACAGTGTCTCTCTGTGTGTCCTAAGCTCTCATTTTAACATTTCATCCTCTTATGTTCTTGGGTAACAGTGCAATGAGACAAGGGATCTGAAGGTGATGAAGTTTTAACTTTTAATTTTAGATTCCATGACTACCTTTGTGATTTTGGAGAAGCTAGTTAATCTGTTTTTAAAATAAAGGCAACCTGTTGATACCTTTTGATTTTATTGTTAGTAGTACTATGTGAGTCATCTAGGCCATAACATAGTAATAATCAATAACTTATAGTTATTATGATATCATTGTTGCATAGAAAAAGGTCTACTCTGGCCTGGAGAGATGGCTTAGTGGTTAAGTGCTTGCCTGTGAAACCTAAGGACCCTGGTTCGAGGCTGGATTCCCCAGGGCCCATGTCAGCCAGACGCACAAGGGGGTACATGCATCTGGAGTTCGTTTGCAGTGGCTGGAGGCCACTGGCATGCCCATTCTGTCTCTCTCTCTGCCTCTTTCTCTGTCTGTTGCTCTCAAATAAATAAATAAAAATAAACAATAAAATATCTAGGATATACAAAGAACTCAAAAAGTTAAATAATAAGAAATGAAACAAGCCAATTAAAAAATGGGCTATGGAACTAAATAGAGAGTTCTCAAAAGAAGAAATATAGATGGCGTATAAGCATCTAAAAAAATGTTCTACATCCCTAGTCATCAGGGAAATGCAGCTTAAAATTACATTGAGATTCCATCTCACTCCTGTCAGATTGGCTACCATCATGAAAACAAATGATCATAAATGCTGGCAGGGATGTGGTAAAACAGGAACCCTTCTACACTGTTGGTGGGAATGCAATCTGGTCCAGCCATTGTGGAAATCAGTTGGAGGCTCCTAAAACAGCTAAAGATTGATCTACCATATGACCCAGCTATAGCACTCCTAGGCATATATCCTAAGGACTCATCTCATTTCCTTAGAAGTACATGCTCAACCATGATTATTGCCACTCAATTCATAATAGCTGGGAAATAGAACCAGCCTAGATGTCCCCCAACTGATAAGTGGATAATGAAGATATGGCACATTTATATAATGGAGTTCTACTCAGTGGTAAAGAAAAATGAAGTTATGAAATTTGCAGGAAAATGGATGGATCTGGAAAGGATTATACTAAGTGAGGTAATGCAGGCCCAGAAAGACAAGTGCTGCATGTTCTCTCTCATATGTGGATCCTAGCTACAGATGACTGGGCTTCTGTGTGAGAAGGAAAAAACTCAGTAGCAGAGGCCAGTAAGCTAAAAAAGAGATCTAAAGGGAAGAGAAAGGAAGGGAGGAGGGTACTTAATAGGTTGGTATTGTATATATGTAAGTAGAAGAATAGATTAACGGGGGTGAAAAGGCCCAAAGTGAGGTCGGGGGAAGTGAGTAAAGGAAAGTTGGAGGGAGGGATAATCAGAATCTAAGAGGATATAAATAAATCATATGGAATCCTTTGGTTTTGGACAATGGAACACTCAGGAGCTGTAGATTGTTGCTAGAAACTTTTCAGTGCCAGTGGTGGGATACCTTCCAGTGAGTTGTTGGCCAGGGAGGTCCCTGATGCCCCCAAAACATTATAGGCCATTGCCGAGGCCCTTGGTTTCCCATCAGGAATAGATGGTAAGACCCTATTGCTGAAAACTCCACATACTTGGGCTACAAGGCCACTGAGAAATCCTACTGGAACTGAGCTGATAATCTCCTCCATGTAGACCAGCTGACAGAAAGCTGGAAGAAGCCATTCTACATGCAGTTCAATGGGAGAAAGAGATACCACCAGTGAAGATACTCAACAGTGGACACTGCAAGCCTAATAATTGGCCAGCCAGGCCAAATGAGCCAATGGGTGCAATAGTGGCATGTCAGTCATGGTGGAAACCAACTGCCCTCCAATTGGACTGGAGGCCCACTCCATGGGAGGGAATATATTCCTGATACTGAAAACTTAAAACAGGTGTATTCATGAGCCCTAGGGGTGTAGCATCTGCTGATGTCTGGATAAATGTATATACTATGCTTATCAAACTTCCCAGTAAGCACTTCTCTTAATATTCATACCCTTATATTAATGCTACTCTCACCTTGGGTAGAGAATCTTCTCTTTTCAGATGGCAGTGACCTTGGGACGACTCAGAAGGTATCATAGTGCCAAGAAAAGTGACAGAGGAGTGCTCAGCACTGAAATATCTCTATCACATCTTCCAAGGCTCAGGGTCTATTTCAGAAGAGGTGAATGAGAGAATGTAAGAGCCAAAGGAAGTTCTGGAAAGGAGTGACTGGAGTACTGAGTAACATCTCGATCATACCTTCCAAGTCTCAGGGTCTAATGTGGAAGAGATGGCAGAAAGAATGTAAGAGCCAAAGGAAGGGTGGGACTCCTTACAATGTGCTCCCTCCAGACCTAAAATGGCCTGGATATCCATGACCTCATAGTACCTGACACTACCTGCACAAGACCATCATAAGAGGAGGAAAAGATCATGACATCAAAATAAAAGACAGAGTGATTGAGATGGGGAGGGTAAATGATAGAGAATGGAATTTCAAAGGGGAAAAGGGGGGAGGGAGGGTATTACCATGGGATATTTTTTATAATCATGGAAAACGTTAATAAAATTGAGATAAAAAATAAAGGTCTTCTCTGATATTTTCAGGGTTTGCAGATCTGGGAGCATCAAAAGATATTCCCTTGGAATGGATATTTACATCGTATATAGGCACCCGACATTACAGCCTTGGTGATGTGCCCTCTTTGGTTTTGTAGAGAGCAGTCATAAGTCAGGAAACTGGAGAAGAGTTGATGGGGTAGACTTTTCATATTTGTTAGATAGTTTGAGATACATAACTGAGTGAAATTTTGTAGGGGCAGAAGTTCCTAATGATTCTCCTGAGAGAAATTCCAGTGAAATGTGTGCTATTACCAAAAAGTAAAGCAGTTATTCCCACAGCCAGTGATCCAAAGTGAAGAAGAGCAGAACTTATCAAATTTCATAATATGTAGAGTTGTGCTTTTTCTTGTGAAGGGAGAAATACTGAAATGGTTAGCATGCTTCCAGATGCAAGCAGAATACATAGTAGCTGACTCACAGAGTACATTTCCTTACTGAACATAACAAGAAATTTGGGAGAAGGCAATTGCTTGAGTTGTAACATTAGTACATGATGTTCCACTGAGCCTCTTGGCAACTCTTTGAGCTTCTCACGTTAGTTTTCTATTATTTTTCATGAACCATGTATTTTTATTTATTTATTTTTAAATTTTTATTTATTTATTTTTATTATAGCTTATTTGTTTGAGACAGAAATACAGAAAGAGGCAGAGAGAGAGAGAGAGAGAGAGAGAGAGAGAGAGAATGGGCACGCCAGGGCCTTCAGCCATTGCAAACGAACTCCAGATGCATGCTTCCCCTTGTGCATCTGGGTTACATGGATGCTGGGGAATCAAACCAATATCCTTTGGCTTTCCAGGCAAAGGCCTTAACTTCAAAGCCATCTCTCCAGCCCATGAACCATGTCTTTATTAGAGATAGGAAGAAGTAAGAATGGTTAATTTTTGCTAACCCTGTCTTGCCAAAACATCAAGTTTTATAGAAACATTTCCTCCTCTACCAAGGTTACTGATTACATCTTCTTCATGGGGATGGTCAGAACTAACTTTCAAGGAAATTTGGTGCCTCTTTAGTGAGTTGGGTAAGAGCAAAGAGGTTGGATCAAGGCTTGTATTAGCCAAGCTTCATAATCTGCATGGCTACATAAGCTTCATTAGGGGTAAAGCATCATTCTAGATATTTGAAAGGGCCAAAGCCACAGCAAATCTGGGCAGGCTTTAGAAATTCTCCCAGAACATATAGAGATATAGAGGAAAAGCTATGGAAAATCAGTATATGGAGTTACAACTTAGAAATTCCAAAAGACTGAGGCAGATGGAAAAGTAGTAGTCAGTTAAATAGTGACAAAGTTTCACTGAAATGAACATACATTACCAACCCAGAGCAGCTCATCTGTAATGAATGTTAGCTATATTTGACACTTTAGAATTTCAATTCAAATCATCAAGTTAGAGGAAAGTATGGAGTCAACAAAGACAAAAGCCCGTGGGGATGAGACTTCAACATGCTAAAGACTCTTCATAGGTATTGTGGCATATACCTATAATCCCAACATTCAAGAAACTGAGGCAGGAGGATTATGATATCAAATTTCATAATATGTAGAGTTGTGCTTTCTCTTGTGAAGGGAGAAATACTGAAATGGTTAGCATGCTTCCAGATGCAAGCAGAATACATAGTAGTGACTTACAGAGTACTCACAGAGTTTAGAGCCAGCCTGAGCTACTTAGCAAAACCATGTCTTAAAACAGACAGCAAAACAAAAACAAAAGTTTAGGAAGCAGTGGAATGACAGCTTCAGAGCTTTGATGGCAATAATTTCTAATATCTTTAGTAGTGATTTTCATAATCAAGGGTTTGAAGTAGTTCATTCTCATTATGTAATTAAAACATCCAAAAAATTTCAAAATTAGTAAGAAATACGCAAAATATAAATAAAAGATCATGCAAAAGAAATAGTGGTGGCAATGAAGTTACTAAAAGTTTATGTAGCATTAATATATGTGCATAAACATAAATATTTACAGAGCAATTTGGTGGGCATAATAAATTCATTTAGCGAAACAACAGTAGTAATTTCCTCCCTAGGGCTTATGACCTCCCCAGTCACAGGCTTTTCATTAGCTTTTATGTCAGGCATGAATCCCCTCCCATGGAGCAGGTCTAAAATCCAATCAGAGAGCAATTGGTTTTCCCCATCACAGACATGCCACCAGTAGGCACATTTGTCCTAGCAGGCCAGCTATAAAACTTGCTGGGTAAACTTCTACTTAAGATTGCTGATGACTTTTCTCCCCCAACAGGCTGCATAGGTCTTTCTAATATCATGATAACTAGCCAACAGGGAGACTTCTAGCCCAGCTCCAGCTTGATTTCTCAGTGTCCTGCAGCCCAAGCATATGGTGTCTTCAGCAATAGGGTCTTACCATCTAGTTATGATAGGCAATCAAGAGCTTTGACAATAGCCTCTAATATTTGGGGGACATTAGGGCCCTTCCTGACCAACACTTCATGGAAGTTATCCTACAGTTGGCACTGAAATTTTCTTATAATAGTCTGTAGCTTCTGGGTTCAGCTTTATCCACCCCCACAGGGTACTTCAGTCCAAATTTTCTCTTGTTTTAATATATGTGTTATTTACCTAGTGAAGAAACAAGTTTTAATATGGATTATTCATAACATCTTTAATTTTGATTTATAAGTCTTCTTTAAAGACTAGTGAGTCTTAACCTCAGCCAACATTCTAATGAGCTATGCTTTATAAAGCTGTGTGGATAATAAGTATTAGTGAGTACTCTTAGATAGGGTTATACCTGGGGGAATGTCTAAAACTGGACTGAAAGTGCATCTCTCAGTTGTAATTTAAAATGAAGTCCTTGCTTTGTCACCTGTATCAAGAACACTTTATTACCACAACTAATGGACTTTGTAGGTAATGGGAGACAGCTATAATGGTAACTGGATGACACTAGAACTGTCCTAGACAATGGATTGAAAGCTAAATTGTAAATGATGCTTCACTTGGGAATGGATATACCAGGTATAGATCTAAATTTATGTCTTACTCAGTGAGTTCACTAAAGTTAGAAAGGCCAAAGCAATATTTCAGAGAAAGGTGTAGTGAACATTATTTTTTAAGTCAATATTCTCAGATATCCCATTATCAAGCAGCTAGACCTCTAGTATCCCATATAGAAAGCCACAGCCAAGTCTAAATGATTCCCATCTTACTTAGATGACAAACTTCTTATGGCAGGACTGGGTTCCATGAGGACAAGACAATGGCCATATTGGGTGAACTTAGAATTACTGTTAGACTGTTTCCCAGAAATAGAAGTAAGGTGTCAGGGATTGGAGAAAATCATTTTATATTATTGTGAGAAAAGGTTCAAGGATTTGATATGAAAGAGGTGTTTCTATACAAAGGTCTCTTAAAGATGGCAACTGAGCTGTGGTCCAAAGACTAGCCCCCTGAGTCATTGCTTTAATGGGGTTACAGGTACTGTCTTATTTGGGATGCTAGCATATAAGTTATGTTTAAAGATTTTTAGACCATTAAAAATTATAAACTAAAAATGTGAGTAGGTGCATAAAATCACTCCCACTAGCTCTTGATGTGAACTAATATGGTTTAGGCTGATTATCTGTGAATATTAATACCCACTTGGGTCATCATGAAAAGTAAACAGAATAGGAAAACAGTAACTATAAATTCCAGAAAGGTAGAACTCAAATAATAAAAAGACTCCATGTGGAGTCCAAGCAGCAACATGTTCTTTTTACTTCATGCTGATATGATCTGGTCTACCTTACAAGTGGGTACTTGGCGGTAACTACATGAAAAAGTCTGGGAAAAATACATTCTTTTTAGTTTACTAGTACTGAAAATGTTACCTGATAGGTTAGTGATGAATCTCAGAATACAGTGCTTACCTATTACATGTTCCACACAAGGTTACAAGCGAATTATAATTTATATAAATGCTTCATCCTATATGATGTATTGACAGAAATTAAGATATAAAATTCTAAATATTCAAACTAATTTTAACAAAAATGGCTCTGAAGTTGTGCTCAAGTACATGAGCTTTGATTAATTATAAGATATGGAAAGGTAAATGTCTCTGAATTTTGGTTTCCTCATCTGTGAACTGGAGGTAATATGTTTTTTGCATGTGATCTACAAAGATGTATGTGATCTATATATGAGTGTATGTTTATGTGAATGTATGGTGCATATAAGAGAATTACATTTAATATATTATTATTGTAAGTAACATATCTTAGCTATGTAGCATTGTTAAAATTGAATTATAAAAGAGTTTATAGACTAACAAATATTTTATTTTTCTTATGAAGAAAAGATTTGGGGATGGCAAGAGACTTGAAGATAGAGAAAATGTGAGCAAATAGAAGGTGTAGGTATAGATCAGTGATAGTTCTGGTCAGAGACTTAAAAGTGTTGAGCTGCGGAGATAGCTCAGTGGATAAAGTGCTTGCCTTGCAAGGGTTAGGACTGATGTTTGTATCACCAATGCCCCTTCTAAATGCCAGGCATGGCAGCTACCTGCAATCCCAGCACTTGGAAGGCAGAAACTGGATTCTCAGGACAAGCTACTAGTTAGACTACCTGAATCCATTAGCTCTGGGTTCAAGTAGGAGTCTCTACCTTAGTAAATAAAGTGGAAATTGATTGAAAAAGATACCCAGTGTCAACCTCCAGATAGATGCTGTGTGCCACAGATACATACACATGCAAAAATTAAAAGTATCAACTTTGAACTGAAATCGAGAGGAGAGGTGCTTTCTGATGGAGAGGAATAATGAATGTCAGTGTGTGTGTATGTACAAGTATAAAACCAAGCAGAATGGATTGTATTTGGGCTAAAATTGTTCAAGCTAGACAGAAGGGTGAGCAGCAGGCTTGAAAACTCACACAATGGAGTTCTAATCTCCCTGGTTTTATATGTTAGTATTTGCATTCTTTTTTTTTCTTGAGGCAAGCCCAACAGACTGGCCTTTTTTTTAATGAGAGAGAGAGAGAGAGAGAATTGGCATGCCAGGGCCACCAGCCACTGTAATTGACTTCAGACGCGTGTGCCACCCTGTCTGCATGTGTGATCTTTCATGCATGTGTCACCTTGTGCATCTAGCTTATGTGGGATCTGAAGAGTCAAACATGAGTCCTTATGCTTTGCATGCAAGTGCCTTACTCACTAAGCCAGCTCCAGTATTTGCATTCTTACAGTGCTTAGCATCTCTGGCTCTGAATTTATGTTGCTGTAACAGAATATGTGAAGATGGGTCCTTACTGCTGAAGTGTAGGAAAGGAAAGTGCATGGTGTAATAGGGATCACTTGGTGTGATATCATGAGAACTATACAAGTCCAAGAGCAGTGTCCTCATGACCTGATAATACTCTCTAAGCCTCACTCTTAATGTTGTCTTACTGCACTGAAGACCAGCCGGGCCATGGCAGTGGGGCTGCACATATTTTGGCAGGTGGACTCCTCTCTGAAACCCTCAAATACTATGGATTTTTTTACTTTTAAGCCTTGTCTCTGCTTTTAGTCTCTCATGTATTAACCACAATTTTTGTTTTGCTCAGAATTCCTCACCATAGATATGTATGTCTTAATTATACATACACATAGAATGTGTGTATCTAGACATATGAGGGCATGTGATTATGCACATGTATATTGTTGTCAAAGGATATACTTATAAGATGTATTTGTGATTTCTAGTATGTGTTCAGTTCTGTCTTAAAGCAAGGAGTCCTCTAAATAAGGCCTACTTTTTTATACTGTGGAAAAATCATAGAGACAAATATAGGGAAGGAAGTTGGAGATTAAGCAGAAAATAAGGAGGATTACAATAAGAGAACTGAAATTGCCATTTTCATCAGGAGGCTTGATCTTATAAAAGAACCTATTTAGAGTTACAATTTCTTTTATAAAATCTAAGTGACAGAATTCTAAGTTTATATTTTTCTTACAAAGTCTTTATTTTTATTTTTTATTTTCTTTGGTTTTTTGAAGTAGGGTTTCGCTCTAGCCCAGGCTGACCTGGAATTCACTATGTATTCTCAGGGTGGCCTTGAACTCAAGGTGATCCTCCTACCTCTGCCTCCCAAGTGCTGGGAGTAAAGGCATGCGCCACCATGCCCAGCTACAAAGTTTTTATTTTTTTATTCAAATAGGTCTGCTTTGTTAGGAAGTAAAGGAGGTAGAGCCCAGTAGTTCTCTAGGTGGATCAAGTGAAAAAGGAAATGTTTTTCTAAGAACACAACTTGAGTTTTGTTATGAAATCTCAGGAAGATGAGTGATGTCAGAGGAATCCAATTTAATCATTACCTCATTTGTCTCATGTTAAGTCTCTATGCCCACATTCCTTAATTCTCTAAAAAATATCAATCCATGAATTATAATTTTTATATTTGTTTTTCACTAATCAATAGCAAATTAACATAGGAGTAGGAGGATTACCGTGAGTTCAAAGCTATCCTGAGACTACATAGTAAATTTCAGGTCAGTCTGGGCTAGAGTGAGACCCTACCTCAAAAAAAAAAAAACCCCAAAAATTAACACAGGAAATCATGTATGTTATTTGAAGTAAAAATGCAATGAAAACATGTCCTAAAACTAATCTAATCTTAGGCTTTTAAAGCAAACAGATGATACAGTTCAAGAAACATAAATATTGCTCTTTGCCTCTCAAGTGATTTGCTCCTCTACATAATAATGGACCCTATAAATTTCTTATCCTTATTACTATTGGAGTTAATTAACAAAAAAGATTCAAAAATGATTTTTAGATCTATGCTATAGTTAAAACAATACAAAAGTGACATCAGAACTACAAAAGTGGTGCTTTGATTTAGAATACTAGGTTTGAAATTACTGAAAAGTGTGACACAATCATTACCATAACTGTTAACATGTAGTGAGCACTGTCTCTATTTCATATCCTATGCTTAACTGTTTTTCCATATTGAGACAGAGAGGAATTCACCTACATAGCCTCAGTGGCCTGGAACTCCCTATGTAGCCTGAGATGGCCTCAAATTCATAATCCTTCTGCCTTAGTCTCCTAAGGGTTGAAATTGTAGGCATGTGTGACCACGTGTGGTTTTATACTTAAACATGACAATATCATACCTAATTTTCACAACCACTCAATTAGACTCATATAATGAATATATCTTTTCATATTCCTTGTCATTATTATACCTAAACTACAAATGAAGAAGAAACTGAGGTTTTGAAAATGATAAGCAATTCAAGTTGCACTAAGACTTCAAGGTGCCCAGTGCCAGGGGATGTAACCATATTGTTGACAAGAAGATGTTATGCCTTACAGCAGAATAATTTGTTCTTTGCAAAATTGACACAGTGGTCTGGTAGGCTTGCACAGAGATAGCATTCAACTTAAAATCTTTCTGAATATAGAGACCATGTGTGGCCTCTGCTACATACAAATGGATTTGGGGACCAAGCTAGGATGAACAAGCACAGTTGCCAAGAGGGGACAAATGCAAGTCATGCTACCAGACTTCAACCTGGCATCTGAAGAGAACTTGTATTGTTTCAAGATCCCCTCATTTTGAAGCAGATGATCATAGCCTTTTTTGCTAGGAAGTGTTCATTTGCAGCAACCTTCAATGCTGTAAGCCAGAACAACTGTAATCTAGATGTAATAACTGAGCTCCTTTAATAATTTCTCTTTGAATTCATGAGTTATGTTTAATTCTATGTTACTGTTAAGGGGAAACTTTTAGGGAGAATCTATTATATTTGTTTTTATAATGAAAAAATAGCAGAGTTGAAAATTTATGTATTTTACCTCAGCCTATTTGCTATGAGACTATTGAACCTTGAGATAGCTAGAAATGAAGTGAATGTGTTCTTGTAATTTTTCCCATTATATTTTCTGGTTCTAAATCTCTGCCCTTTGATTTAACATTAAACGTAACAGTGTACACAATGCCATAACAGCATTCATTGTATTTCAAAGCTAACAATAGACAATAAAAAGTCTGGCATTTTCATCAGAGGTTTGCCTTCATGCGTATTTTGGTGTCAATCTAGCCAGGATGAATAACAGATGAGAGTTTGATCTGCCTTAGGCTTCCCCAACCTCCAATCAAGTCATATCAGACAACATAGGCATGCAAAAGAATTTTATTCATTTTACTTCTTAAGCTGTGCCTTGCTATTCTTTCTCTATAGCTATTCCAATTTATTGTTTCCTCTTCTTTTGGCAAGCATAATGATGCTTGTCAGCAGAGTACCTGTTCTTAACACACAGATATTTTCTGAAATGTTGGCATTAAAATGAGGTAATGAAATAGTAAGAGCCCAGTATCGTAAACATTCTTCTCTTCCTTCTTTCCCACATGTGACAAGTGAGCACTCCTGGGAACCTGGGATCAGATGATATTCTCCCCTTCAGAATATGGACCTGAAGAGAGGAATTCCTAGGCTATTGCTTTTGGTCAACCTTCATCAAACATGGGTATATCATCTGATTAGATTTGATTTTCAGAGGTCTAGAACATTCAGGCAGACATTTCCAATGGCTGAAAGGACCTCAGGAGAGCAGTGATCCTGTAGATTACTCTAAGCACCAACTTGTTGAATCCAGAAGCTACATGAGGCAAATCAGGGATGTTACTAGTGGAGAAAAAGCCAGGATAAAGCCATGAAGAATAGCATGGAAGAGGAGAATGAGGAGATATTTTAGAAACACATCAATCACTATAAACAGTGGTGTTCAACATGGCCAGAATTATGTAAGAGCACATAAAAATTGAAAAGCATTTGAATACTTGTTAGATTTAACAGTATTGGTCATATATACAATATTTCTGTGGAGGGCCTTTTTGTGTTGGGAAGTAAATAAGAACTAAAAGGGTCAAGATTATGACTACTCAATATTTCTAAAACCTTGACTATGAATAAACAGTGAATAATATAATAAATAAATGGATAAAATAGGGAGATAATGTGTTATCTTCATTTAACAAATGATACTACAAACCCAGAGAAGTTTTCATCTGCCTAAAGCTGACCACTGGTTAGTAACAGAGTAAAACTAAGTCTGTAGTCTTTGGATTTCTAATTCAGGTTATTGTCCGCTTGCCTGCCCGGGTATTTGAAGATCACACAGGAAGGGGACATTGTCATAGTAAGACAGTGGATTTGTGACTTTATATTTCATCTAATGGTTAGGGTACTCTGGCAGAGAAGGGAGTAGGAAAAGGCAAGAATTGTTTTCCCTCTTGTGCTAAACTTATGAAACTTGGACAGGAAAACTTCATTTTAAGCCTCATTTGGCATGTTTTCTTGGTCAGGTGTGACTATTCCCCGCAGTCAGCTCCTGTTTTTCTCTTTTGCCTGAGGCCTGAGAGCCTGGTACTCCCACTGAGATTTCAATTCATGTCCCAACCAAGGATGATATAAAGTAAATTGCATTCCTAGCTATATGAGTATTACAGGCCAATTACTTAGCTGCCTGAAACACTTTATCACTTAGACAACATGCATTCATAGAACCTTATTTTCTTGATTAAAGAAATGCATTTTATCTGACATTTTCTTTAGAGATTAAAACAACTGTTTTGCAATGATCCACATGCTGCTGCAGTCAGAATGGTTGTCAGTACCAATAAGGATGATGTAAACATCTCTTGCTCTTATGTGAGGATAAATCTCATGCTCAGAAACAAGGCTCTGTTCCTAACTTAGATCAGCACTGTTAGTCCTCCTCACCGTGGACATCAACTAAGAACTGCATGTCATACTTGCAAGTCTTGATGACAAGCCTCATCTCAGAACGGAGTAGGCTAATGGAGTACATAAGATCATTGTGCTACAGTATCATTAGATCTTGTGAATGATCCTGGTCTGAAAATGGACTTTTGGTCAGAATTATCCAGACCCAAATACCTACGCCTCAAGATGCCTGTTTACCTCTTCCTATAAGAAGAAGCAGGTCTGCTGGGGTTGGGGGGGTAGGGTGGACAAAGATGATAACTGGAGGGGATTTTGATCAAATTACAGTATGTTCATATGTTAAAATTCTCAGTAAAATAAAAAATAAGAAACAAGTTTAAAAGAAAGACACTTCCTGGAGTTACTCAGCCATAAAGAGGAATACAATAATGTCTCTGTAGAAAAAAAATGAATGAAATTAGAGAATATCATGTTAGCTAAAATAAACCAGATGCATAAAAACAAATATTGCATGTTTTATCTCACACATAGAGTCTGGGGGGAATAAAAGAGGACATGAAAGTAGAAGAGAGACTCTTAGAGATGAGGTAGGACATCAAAGGGAGGATAAGAGGATGACTAGGGAGGATAAAAGGTGGATAGATAAGATCAAAGTATAGCAGATGTATAGATGAAAATATCACAGTAATTAATGTGTACTAATAAAGTGACACTTCTTGGAGTAAATACTAAATTTATTTTTTTTTGCTTGTATATGTATGTGTATAAATGTTGGTGTGTGTGTGTGTGTGTGTGTGTGTGTGTAGGCCAGAGGTTAATGTGAGTGGTCTTCCTCAATTGCTCTACAGGACCTTATGTTTTTAATTTTTTTGTGTGTATTCATTTTTATTTATTTATTTGAGAGTGACAGAGAGAGAGAGAGATTGAGAAAGAGGCAGATAGAGAGAGAGAGAGTGAGAATGGGCACGCAAGGGCCTCCAGCCACTGCAGACGAACTCCAGACGCGTGTGCCCCCTTGTGCATCTGGCTAACATGGGTCCTGGGAAATCGAGCCTCAAACCAGGGTCCTTAGGCTTCACAGGCAAGCCCTTAACCACTAAGCCATCTCTCCAGCCCAGGACCTTATGTTTTTATACAGTGTCTCTTACTAAACCTGGAGTCATCAATTAAGCTAGACCAGCTGGCCAGCAAGACTCTGGAATTCTCCTGTCTCCACCTCCCTAGTACTAGGATTACAGATGTGTAGTATTACTCATGGCTTTTTATGTGGGAGCTGGGGATCTGAACTCAGGTTCCCATGCTTATAAGGCAAGCATTTTACTGACTGAACTATCTCCCCAGCCTCCTAAACTTTTTAAGAGTAGAAATCCCATCAGCTATTTGTATAATGATTAAGATTAATAAATGATTTTTATGATAGCTAAAGTAAAATTATTATGCTCATAGTTATATACAATTTTATGAGTCATATATTTGTTTAGCATATTGTCATTCCAGGAGGTAGTTGCTGATTTACTTTCTCTTGCTCATATAGTCAAAGGAGTACAGACAAGCTTCCAAAAAAGCTGCCTTGAGGGGGGGGGGGTCTTTCAACAAAGAGCAATGCGAATGTGGTATGGCTATGAATTAGCAACAAATGATGAGTGTTTCCCTTCAGAAATTTTAATTCATATTTTAGATTACTGTCCAGTTGCATCTGATATCAGTGAGAGGCACAAGTGAAAATAATAGAAGCTCATGAGCCTCATTAAATTTTTGCTCAATTATTAAAATTACTTTGTGAAATAAGAACTTAGTTTTGAGATTTTTCTCTAGCTTTCTGACTTCTGAAGCTTAGCCCTAGTGTGACTGATGCCAATACTCTAACTGATGCCAAGATCTCTCCTCTTTCTTTTGCATCCCTCTATGCTAGGGCGAAAATGAGTCTGATATTTAGAAATACTAAGTAGAAGGCAGGATGTTGTCCTTCTTTGATGAACATAAGTTCTCTTGAGCTAGGGCCCTTCATCAGTTTTTAGTTTTGTGAAAAACAATCCTTTCTACAATGTTATCAGCCAACCTTCTGGTCTGGCCATGGCTCTGTATGAACACATGGAACTTGGAGTTCGCATGGCTAATGAAGCAAGATTTTAGTCACAGTGGAGGTGGCTTGGCTGCTCTTGAGGTAACCCCCCCGCCAAGTTCTTTCTGCATTAAAACTGAACTCAAAATATTCATAAGCTTCATATTCAAGCAAGGACTACTAACTGACCAAACACATTCTCAGATCTCACTGGGCAGCGTGGTTTGAATCTAAATTCCATTCATTGCTTGGACATGTAGGAAAATCATGTCATTCAAACAACAGCTGTAAAAGTGAAGGATATTGCTACTGAATGAACACATCTGACAATATTCAAATCGTTTGGTCAGTAGGCCACGGGCATAACATTGTATTCAACAAAGCAGGTGCTTAGAAATATTTGCCGCTTGAATAATGGACATGCCTTGCTTATGGCATATCCTGCCTTGCCCCAGCCATTATTTTAACTTTGTAAGACAGACACACTTTCACATCATCCCCATAACTTTTTCTGCTGTTTCCAAGTTATTTTTAGTACTAAAAGTTTCAAAGAAGGGGAAAAAGCAATAAATTTCTGCCTCTTTTCCTACAATTAGCTTATACATAATTTCAAGTTGGTTACCAGTACCTAGCAAAGATAGAAAGGAATCTCTAACACTAAACCAATTCTGGCTTCTTTTTATTTTCCATTCTCTAAGGAAAATTATGAAAATCCCAAAGGATTTCTGGACGCTTGGCAGTTAAGATCAAATGAAACACAGAGAAAATGACTTGTTATTTTTGGAATGATATGTCATCTCTTTTCTGAATACACTAAGGGCCTATTAAATTGAACATATGCTGTTACTTTCAACTTCCAGTTAAATCCTCAAAGGAAAGGATGATAAAGGAGATGAACCCACATTTTCTTAAGAGTTGCCAGATGCATCCATGCAGGGTTGCAAAATGGTGGCTGAGAGGTAGCGAACATTCACCTCCAGTCTGTGAAGGAGAAGACTTGGGATGTAAAAGACGTGGTGACATGTTATAAAATGAGCGAGAAGACAGAGCATGATGTAAAGCAGTAAAGTGAGAATAAAGTCAGTACAAAATAAGAATGTAAAATTAAAGATGGAGAGATTGTAGTGAAAGAATAGTAGTGGATGTTACAGGTCTGGAGAGATGGCATAGTGCCCACGCAAAACCAGATGCACAGAGTGGTGCATGCTTTGGAGTTTGTTGGCAGTGGCTAGAGGTCCTGGTGTACCCATTCTTTCTGTCTCTCTTTTCTCTATCTCTCTCTACTTGCAAATAAATAAACAAAAATATTTTTTTTAAAAAAGAAATGGATGTTTCACCTTTGGAACCCTGTTAGGTCTCCTATGCAGAAAAATAATGGTTATGGATCTTTATAAAGGGCCTGACATATTCTGCAGTGTTACAATCATGTGTGTTGTATTTGACATGCTTATGCAAATTCATGTTTGTGAATTTATGAATGCATACATGTAACCTCTGTTTATTGGGCTTCATGTTTTACACACTATGGTTAATCAAACACTTCTTTCCTCTCAACCAAAGTTCAGAGCTACAACAGGAGGAATGTTAGAATATATTGTCCTTAACATTTTCAGTGCTTATGAAGCTTTTGAAAACCATGGTATATGAATATATATATATATATACACATGAGTGTCAGGGAAACTACTGTACAGGACATTGTGTGAGAATTTTTGTGTGTCTTGTCTCCAGATTTCCAAGTTAGGAGTGCAAAAGTCCAATATACAACATTCTAAATCCAGAAAATTGTCAGAATTGGCAGTAGCCATTTATCAATGTATCTTAACTGAAAAAAACAGTATAGTTCAGAGAATTGACTGGACATCACTTCTCTGTTTTCCTGATGCCTTTGCTCTTTTCTGCTCCTTATGCTTAGTTTAAGAAGAGACCTAAGAGAGGGTAATCCAACGTTGGGAGATGGGATGCATCCCTCCATGTCACATTGCCTGCAAATGACACATCTTACAGTTAGCTGCTGAGGTCTGTCATTGCTGGTGAGAAGCACTCCTTAATTGGATAGATGGAAATAACCACCATTCCTTACACTATGCCTCCTTACACAGTCTTGGACACACAAGGAGGGAAATAAAGTTTTCCCTTGACTAGAGAAGGAGATGTCTGTTTTCTCTCTTTGTTCCTACTCTAGCCTGGGAGAGGGAGTAGAAGGTGGTATGTGTACTATCTCCAGCCCCAGGTGCCAGAATCACAAAGTGGTCTGAGTCAGGCCTGGGGAGTAAATAGGAAAAAGAAAAACTGTGAGTCATATATGAAATTTAATCTTGAAAATGGATAAGAGTGGAGCTGGAGAGATGACTCAGTGGAGAGGGCCTCATAAGCAAGAGGTCCTGAGATCAGATCCCCAGCACCCATGTAAAAGCTGGGCAGGGCAGCACACCTGTGATACCAGGGTTGGGAGGTGGAGACAGGAATATCCTGTGGTTTGCTGGTCATCTAGTCAAATTGGTGAGCTCTAAGTCCAGTGATAGACTCTCTCTCTCTCTCAAAAAAAAAAAAAAAAAAAAAAAAAAAAAAAGGAAAGGAAAGAATGTTGAGCCCACATAAGCAAACACATAAAGTCCATCTCTGGATTTTATATTCAACCATACATTGTGCATGTCGACCCTCACATACAAGTGCAGCCCCACATATGAACATGTTTACACATATCCATACAAAAAATGAACAAAGCTAATTCTCAGTTTAGAAATATCTGAGACATTTGTGAAATCGAGTGACTAAAATATTACAGAACCTAGTCAAGAGGAACGATAGTTTGACCTAGCATCATCTGGTGGCTGTTATTAGGAAAAATAGTTTCTTTCTTTAGGCCCAATCATTGAGACACCTCCATAATCTGGTTTGCATCATTTGACGGTCATCTCCATGGGAATCCACCCTGTTTCTCAGGGAAACCAGTCTTTTCCCTCACTGATCTGTAAACAATTGCTAATAGGTGACAAGTTCTGCTGTTCAGGGGACAGTCTTAAAAAGGTGCTCATTAGCAGTTGATGTGCAATGTGAGTGCTTTCTTATGTAAGTTCATTTAGTGCTATTTTTATTTAATGAACCCTGGAAAGCTGTAATGAAGCAACACACCCCTATTGTTTCTCCACAATTCCTGTAGCAGAGAGATAGTACACAGCTCTGGCATTTCAGCAAACCCAGCAAAGCCTCTAGAAAAATGTAGCTGAAGTTGGGCTCTAGCCAGCAGTGGCTGCTTGTCCACTGACCATCAGCAAAGAACTAGCAATTTCAAAGTTGGTAAAATCAAGAGAACTAGGAGTTCCGGCCAAGATGGTGACCGCCTAGCTGCGCTGCAAATCCCGGGGAAAGAAAGATAGATGTAGATCCTAAGGAGAGAGCCAACCCATCATACCTCAAAAGGGCCCCAGCTGAAACTAAGAAAAATTGGTGAAACAAGCAAGGGGGCTGTGTTCCTGATGAACCGGATAGCAGCACAAGGGGGAAGGAGATCAGCACAGAGAAAAATCAACTCCTACCAAATCAGAGAGCCAGAGCCTCAGAGGCCCCCAACACCTCATCACTGAAGCAGACCAAAAATGAACCCAACATGGCTCAGGGAAATTTTGCGGAAGAGGGGGTGGAAAGAATGTCAGAGCCACATGTTGGGTCATGATATGCAGAGACATTTATCTTACCCATAACTGTGGGCTAACTCCACAATGCATGACCCATATACCTCAACAAGGAGGGGCCAAGGGGAGGGGGTAGGTCACGGATGAGCCTAATAATGGTACCAAACTGACTGTATTTGCTGAATGCAAAACTAACTAATAAAGAAAAGAAGAAAAAAAAATTAAGAGAACTAAAGTTAAGCAGATGGAAAACAACTCTCCTTCTCAAGAAATCTGTACTTACAACCTTTAGTTCCCCTCATAGCTTCCACCCAAGTGATGGGATAGGGAAGACTTGCTGGTCTGGATTGTAGCAGTAATGTTCACAAGGTTGCCAACACTTGTCATTTCTCATTAGAACTACTAAAACATTTGTGTGGGTATTTAGTCCTAAGTGAAAACAGAAAATGATCTATTTTAAGGTCATTTGGCACTAAAGTGTTCGGCCAGGTACAACACTTTCAAGTGAACATCAGTAACTCTAGTTTCTTTCCCTCTTGAGGTTTGAAGAGGTCAGATCCTTGCTTTGAGTGGAATAAATCTTTGGGTTCTGGAATATTTTGTTAAGGGAGGAGCCTTAGAAAAGGGAGGCTGGGGTTCTTGTTAATGAGTCAGGTGAGGCTTGAATAGTGGTTTGAAGGATATGGATGTATAGCCATTATTGTGATGTAGGATTTTGGGGTTCGGGAGAAGTCCCCCAGAATTTATGAACCCCAAGTTTTGGGTTCTGTCTTACCCTTGATAAAGAATTAATAAAGATGGACTCAAGAAGGATAAAATATAAATTATTAACTTTATTTAGAGGGAAATCACAAATAGTAGGGTTTACTTAAATCACAAATTGTGGGATTTAGGAAACATGCTCTCTTGTGGAACCACTGCATAGTTTATAAGGTTCAGCCAAGAGAAATTGAGGTTTTTTGGGGCAAAAATGGAATACGGCCACAAACACGTGGAGTATAGAACTTAGATTATATGTAGATAGACTTATAAAAAACACATGACATCTGCCATGTGATTTCCTGAAGAGGGAAAGCATCAAAACAGAAGAGAGGGCTGGAGAGATGGCTTAGCAGTTAAGCGCTTGCCTGTGAAGCCTAAGGACCCTAGTTCGAGGCTCGATTCCCCAGGACCCATGTTAGCCAAATGCACAAGGGGACACACAGTTCACAGTGGCTGGAGGCCCTGGCGTGCCCATTCTCTCTCTCTCTCTCTCTTTATCTGCCTCTTTCTCTCTCTGTCTGTCGCTCTCAAATAAATAAATAAATAAATAAAAGCAAACAAAAAATTAAAAAAAAAAACAGAAGAGAAATTGAGGATTTGGGAGAGGGGAAACTGGAGTAGAGGCGTAAGCACATGGAGGATCATACTTAGATGTGTAGTTAGAGACTTAGAAATGCTACGTGCTTTTCCTGAAGAGGGAAAATATCAAATCAGAGACCAAGAAATTCAGAGGAGAAATGAAAAAGAGTTACACTCATTATTACCCCCAGTTTAAGGAGACTACATAGGTAACAGACTAGTTAGTGAGAACATCAAGGTGGTTGATCAGAGACTGGAGGAAAATCACACAAGTAGTCAAAGTGATACATTACCCCAAACCATAAAGCAGAGGCAAGCAGAAAACCATCCCAGACCAAGAAGCAATATTGTGTTCCCTGCCCTGCACCGCAAGCCAAGTTGGGTGAGAGGGGAAGCCACTCATGAGTAACCAAGCAGAGATGAGAGGGAATCCAGACACACACACACACACACACAGGGTCACAGGGACCAGAAAGCCAAAGCCTTTATAACATCAGATTCACGTATGCAAGGGGAAGACTTTATTGGTTTGTAAATTTGGAGGGAGTATCCCAGAGCCAGCCCACCTGGACCATTTTATTTAGATGGCATGCTAGACTGTGAGCAGCAAGGGGTAGTGCAGCTCAGTCTCAATCAGAAATCAATCAGAGTTCCATTCTTGCCAAGAGTTCCATTCTTGTGCCAGGGTCAGGTGGTATGTGGGATAGATTTCCTAGTTGTCTTTTGAGTCTAAGTCTCCAACTGAAACTGCCAAAAAAAAAAAAAAAAAAAAAAAAAAAAAAAAAAAGCTAGCTTTCTCCTATCCTCCTTCATGTCAAAAAGTTCAGGTGTGTCATGTGGTTCTTGAGATCATTCTCATCTGGGATAAAAGCAGGGTTGCAGTGAGTTTCTTCTGACAATTGTGGCTTATCCATTCCTGCAGGTATTTTTTCAAGCACTTTAAAAGAACAGCCTGTCATGTGATTTCTGGAAGTTATCAGGAAGTATTTTATTGGAACTCTCATCTATTATTTAACCACATATTTATTTCTTGCTGTGGCTCATAGGGGTGTTGGCATGTTTTAGGAATCTCTATTCTTATGCTGTACTCTTGTATAAAGAAGTTAACTGAAAATCACTGGAAATGAAGTGTAAAGGACATAATATAGGTCATGCAACACTCCTCAAGTCTAAGAGTGGCAGTCAACAGGAAGTCATATTTGTAGCAGATGAAAAACTAACTCTGAAAGTGGCAGGCCTACAAAGGGAGAACTAAGAGAAAGGTATTTCTTTGTTTTTTTATTGACAGCTTCCATAATTATAGGCAATAAACCATGATAATTCCCTCCCTCCCCCACTTTCTCCTTTGCAACTCCACTCTCCATTATATCCTCCCACCTCTCAATTAGTCTATCTTTTATTCTGATGTCATCATCTTTTTCTCCTATTATGAAGGTCTTGTGTAGGTAGTGCCAGGCATGGTGGGGTCATGAATATCCAGGCCATTTTGTGTCTGGAAGGGTGCATTGTAAGTAGTCCTACCCTTCCTTTGGCTCTTACATTCTTTCTGCCACCTCTTCCACAATGGACCCTGAGCCTTGGAAGGTGTAATAGAGATGTTTCAGTGCTGAACACTCCTCTCTCACTTCTTCTCATCACAATGATGCCTTCTGAGTCATCCCAGAGGTCACTGCCATCTGAAAAGAGAAGCTTCTCTAACCAAAAGTGAGAGTAGAATTAAAATACGGGTATGAATATTATGAGAAGTGCTTACTGGGCAGTTTTGTGAGCATAATATATGCATTTAGCCAGACACCAGCAGGTGTTACACTCCTAGGGCTCATGACTTTCCCAGTCATGGGTTTTCAGTACTAGGCATGTATTCCCTCCAATGGAGTGAGCCTCCAGTTCAATTAGAGAACAGTTGGTTTCCCCCATAATACAAATTGCACCCATTGGCTCGTTTGGCCTGGCTGGTCAAACTTAAGGTTTGTTGTTTATCTACTCTGATGACTCCTATCTCTCCCATAGAGCTGCATGCAGTGTAACTTTTTCCAGCTTTCTGTTAGCTGGTCTATAGGAAAGAGATTTTCAGCTTAGCTCCAGCAAAATTTCTCAGTGACCTTGCAGCCCAAGCATGTGAAGTCTTCAGCAATAGGGTCTTATTATCTATTCCTGGTGGGAAACCACGAGCCTTGGCAATGGCCTGTAATGTTTGGAGGGCATCAGGGACCTTCCTAACCAATAACTCACTGGAAGGTATCCTAACCCTGGCACTGAAAATATTCTAGTAACAATCTGTGGCTTTTGGGTATACCATTGTCTAAAAAAGTAGGTTTCCATATGGCTTATTCATACCCTCTTAGATTTTGATTAACCCACCCCCAACCCTTCCTTTACTCAATCTCTCTCCCTGACTTCACTTAGGCCATTCTACCCCCAGTAATCTATTCATCTACAAAACTCCACACTGATTTCCATAATGGCTGCACCAGTTTATATTCCCACTAACAGTATAAAAGGATTCCTCTTTATCTGCATCCTCACCAGCATTGTCATTTGTTTTCTTTATGATAGCCATTCTCCCAGGAGAGAGATGGAATCTCAAAGTAGTTGGAATTTGCATTTCCCTGATGGCTAAGGATGTAGAACCTGTCTTTAGATGTTTATAAGGCATCTGTATTTCTTCTTTTGAGAACTCTCTATTTAGTTCTGTAGCCCAGGTTTTAATTGTGTTGTTTGATTTCTTATTACTTAGTTTTTTGAGTTCTTTGTATATCTGAGATATTAATTCTCTGTCAGATGTATGGCTGGCAAAGATTTTCTCCAATTTTGCAGGTTGCCTCTTTCCTCTATTCACAACATCCTTTTCTGTACAAAAGCTTTTTAATTTCATGAGGTACCAGTGATTGACTAGTAGTTTTATTTCCTGAGCACCTGGGTTTATAATCAAAAATCTGTTTCCTATGCCAATATGTTGAAGGGTTTCCATATGTTTTCCTCTAGAAGTTTCAGAGTTTCAGGTCAGGTTTGAGCCATTTAGACTTGATTCTTGTGCATGGAAAGAGATAAGAATCTATTTTCATCCTTCTACATATAGATATCCACTTTTCCCAGCATCATTTATAAAAGAGATTATCTTTTCTCCAATTATTATCTATGGCATTTTTGTGAAATTAGATGGCTTTAGCTGCCTGGATTTACATCCGGGTCCTCTATTCTGTTCCATTGATCTGCATGTCTGTTTTGGGCCAGTACCATGGTATTTTTGTTATGATGGCTGTGTAATATAGGTTAAAATCAGGTATAGTGATAACACCAGCCTTATTTTTGTTGCCCAAAGTTGCTTTGGCTACTTGAGGTTCTTTTGTGCTCCTAAATAAATTTTAGGATTTTTTTTCTATTTCTGTGAAGAATTCCATCAGAAGTTTGATGGGGATTGCATTAAATGTGTAGATTGCTTTTGGTAATAATCAGATTTTCATAATATTGATTCTTCCAATCCAAGAACACAGTATGTCTTACTATGTCTTTATATTTCCTAGTGTGTTCTGCAATTTTTCTCTTGGCTGTTTTCATTGCAGGTTTATTTTAAGGTACTTTTTCTTTGAGGCAATTGACAATGGGAGTGATTCCCTGATTTCATCCTCAGTATGTCTGCTGTTAGCATATAGGAAGGATACTGATTCCTATGTGTTTATCTTGTATTCTGCTATGTTGCCAAAAGTGTTTACCAGCTTTAACTGTTTGCTGGTAGAGCCTTTTGGATCCTTTATGTATAGAATCATATCATCTGCAAATAATGATAATTTGATCTCTTTCTTTATAATTCGTATCCATTCATGTGTGTCTCTTGCCTTATTGGTATAGCTAAAACTTCCAGTACTATATTAAACAAAAGTGGGGACAGTGGACACCCTTGTCTTGTTCCTGGTTTTAGTGTAAAACCTTCAACTTTTCCCCCATTTAGTATTATGTTGGCTGTAGGTTTGTCACAAATAGCCTTTATTATGTTGAGATATGTTCCTTCTAGTCCCAGTTTCTGTAGAAATTTTACCATGAACAGAGATTGGATTTTGTCAAATGCCTTTTCAACATCTATTGAGATGGTCATGTAATTTCTGTCCTTCAGTCCATTTATATACTGTATTACATTTATCAGTTTGTGTATGTTGAACCATCCCTGCATCTCTGGCATAAAGCTTACTTGGTCAGGATGAATGATCTTTTTTGACATATTCTTGTATTCTGTTTCCCAATATTTTGTTGAGAATTTTTGCGTCTATGTTCAGGAGGGAGATTGGTTTGTAATTTTCTTTTTTTGTTCCATCTTTGTCTGGTATCAGGGTGATGCTGGCTTCATAGAAGGAGTTTGGTAGTATTCCTTCCTTTTTTATTCTATGGAAAAGTTTGAGGAGCATTGGTATTAGCTCTTCCCTAAAGGTCTGGTAAAATTCACCAGTGAATCCATCTGGGCCTGGACTTTTTTTAGTTGGGAGTTTTGTTTATAACTGGTTTGATCTCCATACTCGTTATAGGTCTATTTAAATGGTTTATCTCATCTTGATTTAATTTTGGTAGGTCAAATAAATCTAGGAAATCATCCATTTCTTTCAGATTTTCAAACTTAGTGGAACATATGTTTAAAATATGTCCTTATCTTTGGCATCTGTTGTAATGATGCATCTCTAATTTTACTGATTTTTGTCTCCTCTCTTTCTTCTTGTCATATTTGCTAAGGGTTTATCAATCTTGTTTATCCTTTCAAAGAATCAACTCTTTGTTTCATTGATTCTTTGGATTGTTTTACTGGTTTCTATTTCATTAATTTCTGCTCTAATCTTTACTATTTCTTCCCATCTACTGATTTTTAGGTTTCCTTTATTCTTCTTTTTCCAAGACATTAATGTGAAGCATTAAGTTGTTTACTTGCAACCTTTCTGATTTCTTTTTTTTTTTTGGTTTTTGGAGGTAGGGTCTCACTCTAGCCCAGGCTGACCTGGAATTCAGTATGCACTATGTAGTCTCAGGCTGGCCTTGAACTCACAGTGCTCCTCCTACCTCTGCCTGCCAAGTGCTGGGATTAAAGGCGTGCGCCACCACACCTGGCTCCTGGTTTCTTAATATAGTCACTTAAAGCTATAAATTTCTCTCTTAGGACTGCCTCCATTTTGTAACAAAGATAAAAATCTTGTTGTGTTCTCATTATCATTTCATTCTATGAGTTTTTTGATTTCCTTCTTAATTTCTTCATTGACCCATTCATCATTTAATAATGTACTGTTTAGTTTCCATGATTTGTGTATGCTCTATAGCTTTTCTTGCTGTTGATTTGTAGCTTAATCCCATTGTGATCAGATAGAGCACAAAGAATTATTTCAATTTTTCTGTATCTGTTAAGATTTGCTTTGTGTCCTAATATGTGGTCTGTTTTACATAATGTTCCATGTGTTGCTGAAAAGAACATGTATTCAGCCGGGTGTGGTGGTGCACGCCTTTATTCCATGCCTTTAATCCCAGCACTTGGGAGGCAGAGGTAGGAGGATTGCCATGAGTTCAAGGCCACCTGGAGACTACATAGTTAATTCCAGGTCAGCCTGGGCCAGAGTGAGATCTACGTCGAGAAAAAAACATAAAAAAGAACGTGTATTCTGTAGCATTTGGATAAAATGTTCTGTAGATATCTGTTATGTCCATTTATTCCATGGCATCATTTAATCCATATGTTTCTCTGTTTCTTTTTTTTCCTGGATGACCTGTCAGTTGATGAGAGTGGGGTATTGAAGTCACCTACCACAATTGTGTTTGGAGTTATTTGTGACTTTAAGTATAATACTGTTTGATGAAATTGGGAGCTGCCATGTTAGGTCCATATATGTTTAGAATTGTAATGTCCTCCTATTGGAGTTTCCTTTAATCAATATAAAGTTATCTTTTTAAAAATCTTTCCTAACTAATATTGTTTTGAAGTCTATCCTGTGATATATTAGGATAGCAAGTTCTGCTTATTTTTGCTTGAAATACTGTTTTCCATCCTTTCACCCTTAGACATTGTCTGCCTTTTATGGAAAGGTGAGTTTCTTAGAGGCTACAAATAAAAGGATCCTGATTTTTAACACAGTCTGCAAGCCTGTGTCTTTTGATTGGGGCATTGAGGCCATTAATATTAAGAGTTATTTTTGACAGATATGCATTTATTCTTGCCGTTCTTCTTGTTTTGTAGTTCTTCTTGTTTTCCCTTTAATCTCTTGTATTAACTATCATTTGAGTATGGTTTATTTTTTTCCTGTTTCCTTATATGTGCTTGTCTTTCTCTTCAGCATGAAGGATCCTTTCAAGTATTTTATGTGGAGCTGGTTTAGTATTTGTTTATTCCTTTAGTTAACTGTTTTTCTTGTGGAATTTCCTTATTTCTCTATCAATTTGGGTGGATAGCATTGCTGGATAATCTTGGTTGATAGTTGCTATCTTTTAGAACTTGCAGTTCATCATTCCAATTCCTTATGACTTAAAGTTTGTGTTGAGTATAATCTCTTGTTCTCCTGGTGGGCTTGCCTTTATATGTGTCTTGATTTTACTCTCTAAGCTACTTTCAGTATATTTTACTTGGTTTGTGTATTTTGTAGTTTAATTATAATATGGTGGTGAGAGGTCCTCTCCTGATTTTGTCTGTTTGACATTTTAAATTCTTCCTGTATTTGTATTGGCATCACTTTCTCTATTTAGGGAAAATTTTCTTCTATGATTTTGTTGAAAATACCTACTATGGCTTTGGAGTAAAATTCTACTTTCTACTATGCCCTGTATTCTTTATTAAAAAACTTATTTATTTATTTATTTATTTGACAGAGAAAGAGGGAGAAACAGCAAGAGAATGGGTGCACCAGGGCCTCCAGCCCCTGAAAATGAACTCCAGACGTGTGCGCCCCTTGTGCACCTGGTTAACGTGGGTACTGGGGAACTGAATCTGGGTCCTTTGGCTTTGCAGGCAAATGCCTTAACCACTAGGGAATCCCTCCAGGCCTGTGCCCTGTGTTCTTACGTTTGACCTCTTCATAGTATTCCAAATGTCTTGAAATCCCCATTCATGCCTTCCTATTAGTTTGTATTTCTCTTTGTTGGACTTTATTAGATCTGCCACCTGTTCTTCTAGTGTAGATATTCTGTCTTCTTGATCCATTCTACTGGTGAGATTTTCTACAGAATTTTCTATTTGACTTTGTTTTTTTATTTCTAATATTTCTGATTGATTTTTTTTATTATTCCTATTTCCTTACTCATGTTTTGTTTTAACATCCTTATTTCATTAAGTTGTTTTCCTGTGTTCTCTTGGGATTCCTTTAGCAGTTTGTTTTCTTTTTTGATTCATTTGAGCATAGGTATAACATTTTTATTTTGAAATCTTTGTCAGGCATTTCATCTGTACCAGTCTCTCTGGAGGTCATGTCTGACCTATTTTTTGGTGGAATTGTATTGTCTTGTTTTTTTGTGTGTGTTTCTTGTATTAAAGTGTAGAGAGTTTTGTATCAGGAATCAATTTGATGCTTGGGTTTTCTAATTATCTGTAGTATTCTTTGCCATGTATATCAGACTTAAAGTCCAAGTCCCCAAGGTTGTTCCACATTCTTAATCCTTTCAACTTGGAGGCTGAGATTTCTGGTTTGAAATGTGTTCCAGGTCAGTGTAGGGCCAAGTGAGACCCTGCCCCCAAGAATGACAGAAGAAAAAGACAAAGCCCCTATAAATCAGGAAACATCAAAGGCAACAGTTGTCAACACCAAAATATAGCTTATATGAGAATGGTAAAGTTGACCAAGAATATATCAATCAAATCTAACACATAACCTTTCCTGACATGGAAGGTGAGATTAGCACTTCCAGTGCAGGCCTATTGTGGTGGCTTGATTGAGGTGTCCCCCATAAACTTGGGTGTCCTGAATTCTGGGTTCCCAACTAATGGAGATTTGGGAACTAATGCCTCCTGGAGGCAGTGTGTCATTAGGGGCAGGCTTATGGGTATTGTGGTGGTTTGAATAGAATAGATGGCCCCCAATATATTTAGTTGTTTATTTGCTTGTAGTTTGCATCTTTAGCCACCTGGCTGGAGGCAGTCACTGGGTGGATCTTAAAGTGTGGTGGTGGGTTTCAGATTCCAATGTATAGATATGCAAAGTGTGCCTAGCTGGAGTTCCTGAAGTGTGCTCCGGCTTTTGACCTTTAGGCTTGTTTTTTTTCTCTCTCTCTCTCTGCTTGGGCCTGTGAAAGCAGGCCAGTTTCTTCTGCTTCTCTGGAACTTCCCCTGGATCTGTAAGCTTCAATAAATCCCTTCCTCCATAACTGTGCCTGGTCTGGAAGTTCATCTCAGCGAACCTGAATCTGTCTGTTACAGAATTTGGTACCGAGGAGTGGGGTGAGATGATGAACCTTACTATGTGGATGTTGATCTTTTGGAACCTTTGTTTTGGAGGAATAGGCATGGACTTGGTGCTTGCAACTGAAGGTGTCGTCTGGAGTGGTAAGCCAAGTTTTATGGACTGTTCTGATGAGAGTCTGAGAATGCTAAGTGCAGATAGCATTGAACTTCAAGGCTTGGCTTATGAGCTTTCTAAGGGGAAGGAAAGACTGAAGAGGACTTTGTTAGAACTGGGCTACTGGCATAAGGGCTGGCTGCGTCCTGCTGCCCAGGCCCAGAGTGTTTGATCAAGGTTAAATTTGTAATGGACTGATGTGCTTGGCTAGAGATATTAGACTGAGAGATTTAAGATTTTAAGCTGGAAAACCTCAAGCAAGTTAAAATTACAGGCACAGAGACTGGTTTTAGGTTACTGAATCTGCTATTGTCAAACACATTAGCAATCTTAAGGAAGATATCCAACTGCTTTACATTAAAACAATGGAAAGGATGCCTGAGGAAAGACTATCATAGAAATGCAAACACTTTTGGAAAGAGTTGACTGGAGAAGGAACCTGCTTTTCAAGGCTATGATTTGTTTCGTCCCTGAATTAAGAATATGGCTGTGTCCTGCATACCTGGTATTGGTTTCAGAAGCATGAAAAATGCATGGAGTGGCCGTGAATTGCACATGCTTCCAGGAGCCGCTGCTGAGATGCAGCATGAGGTAGGGCCTGATGCCCTGATAGGCTGAAAGAGCCTTTGGAAAATGTGAAGAGTGGTCATGAATTGCACATGGTTCCAGGAGCTGCTGCTGAGATGTGGCATGAGGCAGGGCACGATGCCCTGATAGGCTGAAAGAGCCTTTGGAAGATGGACCATGGTTTGCATAAAGACCTGAAGATGTTTTGTATATACCAGGACTGTGCAAGGGCTACCATAGAGCACACTGTTGGCCTGGGATGGAAGTGTTCCCCGGGTACTCTGCCCAGCTGGAGGGGCGGAATTGGAAAGTCTGGAGACTGTTAGTCTCTGGGTATATTGAACTTGAACTGCAGAAGTTTGATGTTTGTTTGATGGTGGTTGAGTTTGCATTGCTTTAGTCTCTCCTTGCTGTGCCTTATACCAGTTGAAAATGTTTACTCTGTGCCTTTATATGTTAGAAATGTTTAACTTGATTTTACAGGTCTTCATATCTTAAATTGGTCAAGACTGTGGGGACCTTTTGAAATTGAACTGAGTACAATTTACAATGTGTGATGGTTATAAATCTATTGGGGGCCAGGGGCGGAATGTGGTGGTTTGAATAGAATAGATGGCCCCCAATATATTTAGTTGTTTATTTGCTTGTAGTTTGCATCTTTAGCCACCTGGCTGGAGGCAGTCACTGGGTGGATCTTAAATTGTGGTGGTGGGTTTCAGATTCCAATGTATAGATATGCAAAGTGTGCCTAGCTGGAGTTCCTGAAGTGTGCTCCGGCTTTTGACCTTTAGGCTTGTTTTTTTTCTCTCTCTCTCTCTGCTTGGGCCTGTGAAAGCAGGCCAGTTTCTTCTGCTTCTCTGGAACTTCCCCTGGATCTGTAAGCTTCAATAAATCCCTTCCTCCATAACTGTGCCTGGTCTGGAAGTTCATCTCAGCGAACCTGAATCTGTCTGTTACAGGTATTATAGCTGGTGTCCCCTTGCCAGTGTTTGGCACACTCTCCTGTTGCTATTGCCCACCTTATGTTGGCCAGGGGGTGATGTCCACCCTCTGTTCATGTCATCATTTTCCCCTGCCATCATGGAGCTTCCCCTTGAGCTTGTAAGCCAAAATGAACCTTTTCCCCCACAAGCTGCTCTTGGTTGGGTAATTTCTGCCAGCAATGTGAATCTGACTGCAACAGTAATGTTGATATCGAGAGTGGTATTGCTGGTAGACACGGACTGTGTGGCTTTGGCCTTTTGGAGCTGATTTTCAAGAGGATTTGAAACCTTGGCCTAAGAGATGTGCTGCAGTGCTATAAGTACAGCTTGATGGACTATTCTGGTCAGAGTTAAAAGACCTGAATGTAGTAAGAACTATGGACTGTGAGGTTTGGCTTATGAGGGTGGAAAAGAGCTTTGCTTGGACTGGGCTAGAAGCAGTTTGTGTGAGAGGTTTTCTGTTATGCTTCTGTCCTGAGAAGTTGTGCAGTGCAGGGTTGCATTGTATAGAAATGGACTGGTGTGAGCAGAGGGATATAGAGCACAGAGAAAAAAGAAATGAAATCTTTGGGTGAAACTGCTGCCTGTTCAGCTGTAATTGAGAGATTATAACCATTGAGATTGGGCCAGCTGACTTGCATTGGGACAACAAAAGAATGTGGATTAATTTGAAGGGGCCTGAGTGCTCAAGGAGTGTCCTGTTCTTCAAAGTCTGCTCCCCACCCCCAGATTACCAAATTGGCAGCCTAACTGGTATTATGGAGTATAAGAAATGCAGGAAAGAGAGGGTCATTGAATTTGCAACATGGTCTTGTGTTTTAGAAATGGTCGTGGACAGTGCTGGGTGCCTGCATGGAGAGCCAGTGGAGCCATGAGAATGAACTGTGGATTTTGGTGGAGACCCAGTGGAGATGCCCAGACCACAAGATGGATGCCAAGGAAAGCTGACTGCCTTGGATTAAGTTTTCCAGGACTGTGAGTAGCCTAGCTGCAAGGGAGGCATTGGAACTCCAGAGACTTGTTGCTGGTTAGAATTATCGGTCTTGGAGATTTGTCACTGACTAGAGTTGCTGGACTTGGAGCTACAGAGTTGGATGTTTGCCCCATTTAAATATTGTACTGGTGGAATATTTCTTTGCTATGCCCAGTGCCATCTTTTGCAGTGTGAGGGCTTATTCTATGCCATTTTGGTTTTGGGGGGATTTTTTTGGTATTATGGCTCAGTTAAAAGACCTTGGATTATGGGATGTGTGAACATCATTACGATTGATAAAAACTATGGGGACTTTTAAGGTTGGACTGAATGCATTGTATTTTACATCATTTATGGATATCAGTTTATGGGGGCGATGGGTGGAAGGTGGTGGTTTGATTCAGGTGTCCCCCATAAGCTTAGGTGTTCTGAATGCTAGGTTCCTAGCTGATGGAGATTTGGGAATTAATACCTCCTTGAGGTAGTATATTGTTGGGGGTGGGTTTATGGGTATTATAGCCAGTGTCCCCTTGCCAGTGTTTGGCACACTCTCTGTTGCTATTGTCCACCTTATGTTGGCCAGGGTATGATGTCCATCCTCTGCTCATGCCATTGTTTTCCCCTGCCATCCTGGAGCTTCCCCTCAAGTCTATCAGCCAAAATGAAACTTTTTTTCTCACAAGCTTCTCTTGGTCTAGTGATTTCTGCCAGCAATGTGAACCTAACTGCAATACCTATGTACCTTACCTGGATTTGTGTAAGTAGGCCATGTTGCGTTTTAGAATGGCTTCCAATTTCACCTTGATCCCTCTCTGTTATGCTGTGGGTTCAGTTAGGCTGCTTGGGTTTATGGATCTGGTGTTCTGATTGGCTGTATTGGATGCTGTGTAGCTGGGGTAGGGATAAGTTCTCCAGTGGTTTGCAGCAGTGGCAGATAGGGGATGGGAGGCTATGCAAGATACCTGGAATTGTGCTGGATCTGCTGAGCTGGTCAGTTTGTCATCTCCTTCAGCAGCTGCTCAGATGTTCCCTTCAGGTTTCTTGACTTTGCCCCAAGGCTGATGTGAGTGGAAAATCCCTTTACCTGGCTTCTGCTCCTGCAGGTCTGCACTGTACCGGGTGAGCAGACACACAGAGTGAGGCCTCTAGTGTTGCAGCAGGAGCCACTTTTGTGCTTCCTGCTTGCTAGAACTTCTGGGTTTCTCTTCTTTCTCTTCTTTGGTTGTTAATTCCTTATATACCTTCACTTTTCAGTAGAAGACTGTATTTTTCTATTTTTCTTCTTATTACCAGCCCCCTCCCCCCAGCTGCTTTGGCATGGCTACTATGCTGCCATCTTACCTGGAATTCACTCATTTTTTTTCTTATTTTTTTGCAATATTTTAATATTTTTTCTTTTATTTATTTATTTATTTATTTATTTATTTGAGGGAGAGAGAGAAAGAGATTGAGAGGGAGAGAGAGGGAAAGTAAGAATGGATGCACCAAGGCCTTTAGCCACTGCAAACAAATTCCAGATGTATGTGCCACCTTGTGCTTCTGGCTTATGTGTGTACTGCAAAATAGAACCTGGGTCATTAGACTTCACAGGAAAGTGCCCTAACCACTGAGCAATTTCTCCAGCCCCCACCTTTCTTTTCTTTCTTTCTTTCTTTCTTTCTTTCTTTCTTTCTTTCTTTCTTTCTTTCTTCTTCTTCTTTTCCTTTTTTTTTTGGTTTTTCGAGGTAGGGTCTCACTCTGGTCCAGACTGACCTGGAATTTACTATGTAGTCTCAGGGTGGCCTTGAACTCACAGCGATCCTCCTACCTTTGCCTCCCAAGTGCTGGGATAAAAGGCATGCGCCACCACACCTGGCTTCTTTTTCTTTTTTAATAGCAATGTGTGTGTCAGGCACTCAGGACATAGCAATTAAAAAAGTAGGCATAGTCTATGTACATACTACCCTGAATGCACCAGATCTCCTCAGAAAAATAGGCATAGGCACTTACAGCATACAAGGCAGACATCTTAACCCCAAGGATAAGAATGCAACAAGTATGTATCTCAGTCTGTAAGCTCAGCATTAAATATATCTTTTAAGCCAGTGTAGATTTAAATTAAAGTTGTCATCTTGATCCACAATGAGTAACAATCTGAGCAATTCTTTCCTTCTCTCCTTATGCCAAAGGATACAGATTATTTTGTGACACCACATAGGAAGGTAGATCCCAATCATGCCATTTGGCAATCTTTGACTTGGTTGATGAGCCACTATTGTTCAGGGGCTCCTGTAGTTTGACATTCTATACTCAAGGTTGGGGATTATTGCAGTCAGGTTTGCATTGCTGGTAGAAAGCATCCAGCCAAGAGCAGCTTGTGGGAAAAAGAGCTTCATTTTGGCTTACAGGCTTGAGGGGAAGCTCCATGATAGCAGGGAAAATGATGGCATGAGCAGAGGGTGGACATCACCCCCTGGCCAACATAAGGTGGACAATAGCAACAGGAAAGTGTGCCAAACAATGGCATGGGGAAACTGGCTATGACACCCATAAGCCCACCCCAAATAATATACTGCCTCCAGGAAATGTTAATTCCCAAATCTCCATCAGATGGGAACCTAGTTTTCAGAACACCTAAGTTTATGGGGGACACCTGAATCAAACAACCACAGGGACCTATAGGACAGGTATCTGAGCTCCAATTCTCCCATCAAAGGTTTTGATGCACTTCTGAGTGCTGGCAATGTGGAGTCTGTGCCAGGCTTCCTCCTTGTTTCCGGCTGCTGTTCTATTCTTGCTCTAGGTCTCTTCCTATAATCTCTGTAGCACTTCAACCTTTAAGAAACAAATGAAACCAAAACAATGACAACAACAAAGCAATTACAAGGCAGGAAGGCCTTGGTCTTTTTGAGGAACATGGTAGGGGAATTTTTAAGACAGAAACAAACATAAATTAATATTTTAATCAATTATCTTGGCATCAATAAGTAAATATATGTTATGATAAGTAGTAGGAAGGAATAGGATATGGGCTGGCTACAAGAGTATAAAGAGACTTGATTTTTAATTTTTAAATTTGAGGTAGGCATGGGCATCAGAGAATGCTCCCCAAGGGTCTGGGAGAACAAAGAACATCCCAGGCTCTTAGACTGCATTCATTTTCTCACCATAACAAATGGTCACAAATTTGTTGGCTTAAAATCACAGAAATTTATTCTCATTATTCTAGAGGCCAGAAGTCTGGAATCAAGGTACCGGCAGAGCTGAGCTATTACCAAAGGCCTCAGGGAATAAACTGTCCTTTCTCCTTTTCTAGTTTTTGATGGTTCCATCCATTCCTTGGCTTGTGGCTACATCACTTCAGTCTACCTCTGCCTTTATAATGCCATATCCTCCTCTTGTCTCTAAAAGCATGGTTGCCATTGGATTTAAAGTCTACCCAGGGAATCCATGATGATTTCATTTCAAGATCATTAACTTAATTATCTCTACACAGACTCTTTTCCCCAAATAAGGGCAAATTCACAAATCCTGGGAGATTAGACATAGACATATTTTGGTGGGAGTACTTCTCAGTGTATTACAGAAGTTGGCAGTGAAAAATTCCTGAGACTTGTTTCTGAACTCTCACAGTAGTTTAACCCTGTAGCAAAACTTTAATATGATATATAGTACTTATTTTAGAAATATTTTGTGTTGCAGGAGTATAAATTTGCTTAAAGCAAGAACTTTGCCCCTATTATTTCTTATGTGGATATATTTGTGTCATGGGCACGTGTGCATATGCATGCTTGCAGGTTTGTGTGTGCACACATGTGTGTTTGGGGGTGTACACAGATCTAGATGCATGTACATGTGGAGGCTAGAGGTCAATGTTGAATGTTTTCCTTAATTGCTTTCCACTTTGAGACAGGGTCTTTCACTGAATCTATAGCTCACTTATTTAGCTCTAATAGCTGGCAGGCCAACCCCAGGGATCCTCTTGTCTGTCTGCCAAATGCTGGGATTATGGATGTGTGCCACCACGCCTGCCTTTTCACATGGGTGTTGGGACTCTGACCTTGTGTCCTCATACATGTGTGCTTAGTATTTTAAAGAATAAGACATCTCCCCAGCCCCTGTATCTACTATTTTTATGCTCTAATCTTCCCCTTTAGTGATCAGAACAACATGTACACATAAGATGTTTAAGATGATTAAAATCACCTGTAGATTCAACATCATGTACATTCCAACTATTTGATGACAGGGTGAGAAAATGACAAATTTGAAATGAAAATTAATAGAAGAATCATACATAAATGGGATTGCTTATTGTAGCAGACAGCTTCAGGTTCACTGAGATAAACTTCCAGACCAGGCACAGTTATGGAGGAAGGGATATTTATTGAAGCTTACAGATCCAGGGGAAGTTCCATAATGGCAGAAAAAGCTGGCCTGCCTTCACAGGACCAAGCAGAGAGAGAGAAGCACCAGCCAAAAGCCACACAGCACAGCACACTTCAGGAACTCCAGCTAGGCACACTTTGCATATCTTTAGATTAAACTCTGAAACCCACCACCACACCTTAAGATCCACCCAGTGACACTGCCTCCAGCCAGGTGGCTAAAGATGCAAACTACAAACAAATAAACAACTGAATATATTGGGGGCCATCTATTCTATTCAAACCACCACACTTATATAGGGAGATATTTTCAGCAGAAAATGATTCTGACAAGTGCCCCTGATAAAATTAGGGAGCTTTTCTGCTTCCAGCCAGAGATTGAAGGTGCTCTCTCCAAAAGCCAAGCATCAATTTAAAATACAGCTAGTGAAAAGCAGCCTGTAATTTTGGAAGTAGTGGCATGTCTTTCTTGAGGGCATGTTATAATGACAGAAGTCTTTGGTGATTTTTAAGGAACATTGGAAAAGCAAGTGTTTGGTGAGAATATGTTATTGCTAATTTGTCATTGTCAGAGGCATAGAGACACGGTGTCTGGAGGCTGTGAGTTTTCTGGTCGTGTTCAAGTGGCACTATCTAGTGAAGCAGGGATGAGTCCCACGACCTCTTTTGGGTTCCTCTGTTTGACTTGAAGGCTCACCACAAGTCTTCTGATGGCAATCTGAGTTCCCATGTTATTTGGCAGCTGGGGAAGAGGTGAGAGGAATAGAGGGAGGGCGTGCCAGTGACCAGTAAGGCAGCTTGCTTTCAGTCCAAATGAAATCTGTGCTCATGGCAACATCTTGGTGAATGTAGGTAGCAGAAACCCATTCCCTGAATGTGAATGACTCTCAGGAGAACAAGTACAATTACAAGCATTTGTCACACCTGTGGCTAGATATTTTGATGTCTTGGTTTTCCCCCTGTGTGAAAGCTCATCCTTAGATATCCTTACTTCTCTCTTCTTTACCAAAATGTTCCCTGTTTGGAGGGTATGATCTTGAAGACTGGATTTAGGATCACCATGGAAACAAATCTCTGGGTATCTCTTGGAGTGAGTTTATAGATGATATTAATTGTTGTGGTTGGCATCATTCCATGGGCTGGATTCTTGGACTGTTAGAAGGGAGAAAGTGAGCTGAGAAGCAGTGTTCATACTCTCTGCTTCCTGACTGAAGATTTTGACCAGCTGCTTTGTGCTCCTGCCTCCAAGCCTTCCTCACCATGATGGACTCTACCCTCTCAAAGTATAAGCCCAAACAAACCCTTCCTCCTTTAAGTTGCTGCTTATCAGGTATTTGGACACTGTATGAGAAATGTAACTATCATAGAGGGAAACGGGGAAGGGAAGCAGGGAAGGAAATATCAGACTGTGGATAGAGCCTACTCATGACAGTTGACACAGTTGACTTTGTTGCTAAGGAAAGAATGAGTCAAGTGGGGAGGAAAGAAAGGAAGGTGGATGTGTCTTTAAGTGGTTGGGCACATGCAAGTAAGGTTTCAGATGCTGTTTGGGTGATTGTACAGTCTTTCTCTTAAGGCTCCAGACAGATCATATCAACACAGATGCAGACTGACAGCAAGCATCTATGGCAACATGGTGGTCCCAGGCATCTCTTAAATTTTCTTTAAAAAGCATAGGCACTTTGGTTCCATTGCATTCTAGTAGCCATAAGAAAAATGCTTGGATACATAGTTAGTTTTTTTTTTTTTTCTACTTAAAAGCCAGGAGAAGAATGTTAAATGACAAAGAAAAGGAAAGAAAGCACACTTGGCTCTAACACAGTCATTCTGCTTTTAAGCAGATGCACATTTGATTGCAGACTTTGTTTTCTCCCCCAATTAGTGTCCAAATGAGTAACTCACAATTTCCATTTGCATGCTTCATTCTATTTCCCAATGAAGTAAATGATTATTTCTTGGTTCACAGAAAGACTTTTCAAGGACAACAGAGACAGAGAGCATTCTAGTCCTTTAAAGCTTAAATACTTTGGCTGTAGTAGTAAAATTGATACATTATGTTTGCTTTTTCTTTTTTTACCTCTTAAAGGCCTCACTTTTGTAAATGGGATTATGGCCTTTATGAAAGAGGGTTCATGAAGCCATGGCTATCTGGCCTATGTATTTTTCTGCTGTGAGAGGACATAGCTTTCCTCTCCCAAAACTCACATCAACAAGGTGCTACCTCACAAGGAGACACTGTGGAGCTGTGAATGTGGCCTATCTTCATGCGTGAAGTCCTACCTTTCATCACCAGCACCACATACACTGTGCATGATTAATACATGTCTGGAATCCCAGACTCACCTTAGAAAGTAGAGACAGGAAGATCTCAAGATCATCCTGAGCAAGATCACCCTCAACTACATAGTTGGTTTGAGGCCTGTCTGGGCTACATGAGATCCTCAAAAGAAAAAATAAAAAAATAAAAAGTAAGAAGAGACTGTGCTCTTCATCAGACTTGCAACCTGTTAGCACCTTCAAGTTAGACTGCCCAACCTCCAGAGCTGTGAGATTTAATTTTTCCTTCTTTCTATATTACTGAGTTAATAATATTTTTTTCCAGTAGTGAAAAGAGACTGAGATAGAAGCAGTGTTCAAAGAAGAAAGAGCTGGGTTTAGGCTCCTACTCTATGCATACTGAATGGGGAAATATGGAACTGATTAGGTAGTCACTGTTGGCATCTGAAGCTGATGAGTAACACAGTATCAAGATGGGCCATGATAAGTATGTCATCACTGTAAATAAAGAAAGTTACACAGAAAAAAATTTTACACAGGGTTGAGGACAGGAAAGCCAGTTGGAAATGGGAAACAGCATGTGAAGTGCTGGATTATACAAGGGAAGGGACATTGGTGTGAAGATCCACAAAACTCATGTGGCCTTTGATTCTAGATTATCTTGCATTGACAGGCTCCATGAAGCCAGTGGCTTGTTCTAAGATGGCATGTGTTTTTTTTTGCCTGAGGAGACCAAATCAGTTTTCTTAATCACCTGGTTCTGCATTAAGTCAGCAATTTTCGCCGCCACATTTGTTTTTTGCTTGCTTGTTTGTTTATTTTTTCTTGCAAATGGAATTTGTTGGCTTGGGTATCCAGGGAGTCAACAGATAGGGTAGGCTTCAGTGAGGGTTTCCAATGAAAGCAATACTCTAAATCCCAGTCTTCATTTTTCTGCCCCCACCAAAATCCCTTCCTCTGTGTATTGCTTTCATCCTTGAAAAGACTTCCCTTATGATGGAAAAATAATGGCCAGTAAGTCTGGGGGTGATGCATGCTTCCTCAAACAAGAGCGGTAACTTTCTTTCCTCTAGCTCCTGGGTCCACTCTGATGTGACTAACTTAAGCCATCCACCATTGGGATCAGGAGTCAATAACTATGACAGTATAATCCAGTCTCAATTTTATTCAGGGGAACTGTAATTACTAATGAAGAAACAGCCACATTCCTCATTCTTATATTTATTGCACCCCTTGCCATGCTTAACACCACCAATGGCTTTCCTTGGCAATGATAATAAAATAAACCTAGTAGTTCCTGCATTATTTGTCTTATGTATATTTTCTGAACATATCTTTAATCCACTTCTTTTTCCTCCTTGTGTTTCATCCATACTCACATGGTTACTGAACTCTTGCTCTGGTCTCCTTTTAGTTCCCTGGTCCTTACGTTCTTTGTCAAAGAATTCAAATGAGACAGAGAATGTAGTGTAGAAAATAGGTAAGAGTTTATCATGGATAAGGTGTAGCACTTTTTAGGGTGAGAATGGACAATGGGCAAAGCAAACATTACAGGGCACAACACTCTCATGGGAAGAGAATGAGCAGTAGCCAGAGAGATCCCTGTGCAAATCTACCTTAAAAAAAACTTTAGGGCTGGAGAGGTGACTTAACAGTTAAGGCCCTTTCCTATAAAGCCAAAGGACCCAGGTCCAATTCCTCAGAACCTCGTAAGCCAGATGCACAAGGTGGCGCATGTGCCTGGAGTTCGTTTGCAGTGGCTAGAGGCCCTGGTGTGCCCATTTTCTTTCTCTCTCTCTCTCCCTTTCTCTTTATTAAATAGATAAATAAAAATAAAATATTTAAAGATTAAAGAAATAACTGTGTGTGTGTGTGTGTGTGTGTGTGTGTGAAAGAGAGAGAGAGAGAGAGAACACCGTGACATTACTGCTCCTGATTTTATCTGGGTTCTGAGGATCTAAACTAAGGTCATTACACTTGAGCAGCAGGTGCTTTTAGCCACTGAACTATCTCCTCAGCCTTCCCATTTTAGGTATTTTTATAGTATTTGTTAACGTTTTAAGAATGTGCAACTTCCTGAGGGGTATTTTCCTGTTCAGTGGATCAGCAGGCCCATTTTGATTAAGTTTTTTTTCTTTTTGGTTTTCCAAGGTAGGGTCTCACTCTAGCTCAGGCTGACCTGGAATTCACTATGTAGTCTCAGGGTGGCCTCAAACTCACGGTGATCCTCCTACCTCTGCCTCCCGAGTGCTGGGATTAAAGACGTGCACCACAAGGCCTGGCTTTGATTAACTTTTTTTTTAATGCATGAAGTGTGTGTGTGTGCATGCGCATGCGTGCACACGTACACACATGCACATGCTTGGGTATTGTTCCCAAGGAACACTGTCTATCTTTTGGGACACAGGCTCTCTCATTTGTCTAGAGATTGCCAATCAGGCAGGGCTGGCTGGTCAGTGAGGCCTGGAATCCATCTGTCTCCACCTCCCCCACACTGGGATTATAATCACATGCCACCACATCTAACTTTTTTACATGGGTCTGGAGATTGAGCTCAGTTTCCAGCTTATGAAGCAAGAAGGCAGGAACTTTATCTACTTAGTTGTCTTCCCAGCCCCTCCATTAACTCATAAGTTATAGGTGTGTTTCTTAACAAGTGGCAGTATTTTTCATATTTTCTCTCTTATTGACTAATAAATATGAGCTAGTAAAACCCTCAGTGTGTGTGTGTAGCGTATGTAGTATATGCAAGACATGTACATGTGGTATATGCATGCAACGTGTGTGTACAGATAAATTCTGTGTTTATGCCTGGGATGGCCAGAGGAGAATTCTGGGTGCCCTGCTCTATTGCTCTCCCAGGCACTTTCTTGAAAGTGGGGAGGATCTCTCTCTCAACCTGGAGCTACTGTTTTCAGTCTGCAAGACCCAGTGATTCGCTATGGAGTGGTGTTACAGATGTATATGACCATACTCTCCTTTTTATGTGGATTCTTGGGAGTCAGATTTAGGTGGTTTCAGGCACCTTCTAGGCTTTTATGCTTAAGTGGCAAGTGTACCTAATGGCTGGTCCATCTCCCAGATTCCTCTTGATTTACAAGGTTGTCTCTGTTATTTTCAAGGACATCATTTATTCTTTCTTTTTGCTTATAAAATATAAGATATTACATATAAATTTATTTTATATACATACATAAATGTAAGCGATTATAAAGTTTGATGAAGGTCTTATAGGTGTTGGTTGGTTAAACATGTTAACCAGTCAGGTATGGTGGCACATACCTTTAACCCCAGCACTTGAGAGTAAGAAGGTTGCTGTGAGTTGGAGGCCAGCCTGAGACTTCATAGCCAGTTCCAGATCAGCCTGGGTAGAGTGAGGTCCTACCTCAACACCAATCACCACAAACATATATTAGCCACCTTTGTGTTCTGGTGGACTTCTCATTGCTTCCCTCTTCCAGCTTGACCTGTTCACATGAATGAATAATGAATTGTTTGTGAAATGAATAAATAAATAAATGCAGAAACAGAGAAAAGTGAACTCTTAACACATCCTACATCTTATAATCCAAACTCTTATAATCCACTCTTGGTCAGTGGAATATAAACCAAGAAGATAGACTGCATGGGGTCAGATGACTCATTTCTTAAGCTTGTCTCTTGGTGGACACAGCATGATCAGCAACTTCAGGAATGTCTGGCCACTGTGTGAAATCCTGGGCACCTAATGCTCAGGACACAGGTCTAAGATGTGTCTAGGGTGGGCTGGTTTGTTTGTGTTGTTCTGTGGCAGACTTTGCCTCAGATAAAGCAAGGCTGTGGTCCAGAGGGTGCCTTCTCTTTTACTTCCCAGAAGTCAGCCTGCTGGAACTAGTCCTGTGTGATGCCTGGCTGGAAAATGTCCTTGTTCTACTCACATTACGACACCAAATGAAAATATAAAGAAAGCATCGTGATCATTGAGAGACAGTGTGCAACACACACACCCCTCAAGCCTCGCGGGGACAACCTGACCAATTCTATTAGTCAAAGAGAAATAAAGCCTTAAAGATTACTGTCATTTATTTTATAGGTCTTTGTTATACTTGTCATTTAGAGAAGAAAGGAATCTATAATGAAACCTCCACAATATTGAGTTTAAATGACTCATATTTCTGCCTAACTATTATAAAGCTTTTTGGTACGATTCTGTCTGGCCTAATTGAAGTTTATAAAACCTTTGCTTTCAAAAACAATACATCTGTCATCATCAGGCCAGCAGTTTTCACCTGAGGATGCTGCCTGGCATTGTAATATGGGGCTACTGTTCTGAAGGAGAGGCTGGGAAGGGAGCTGGGACTAATGTCAGCACTCACAAACACATAGGACACAAGCTCTTCTCAGCCCCAGGTGAGGCTAGGGCTGTGGTGTGGTCAGAGTGAGGTCTTCAAGCAGGGAGAAGAAAGCCAGACCTTGCCTCACAGGACTTCAGGACTCCTTGATTAGACTTCTCAGTGAGCAATGTATCTTAGCAACTTTATATCATCAGAGTCATTTTTCAATATAGTAAATAAATGAGTGGTAGTTCGGATTAGGTTTGAATGTCCCCTATACACTTATGTGTTCTGAATGATTGTATCCAGCTGGTGCCAATTTGGGAGGTGGAGCCTTTTTTTATTGTTGTTGTTTGTTTGTTTTTGCTTTTGCTTTTTTTCAAGGTAGGGTCTCACTGTTGCCTAGGCTGACCTGGAATTTACTATGTAGTCTCAGTGTGACTTCACACTCATAGTGATCCTGCTACCTCTGCCTCTCGAGTGTGGCACTTAAGGCGTATGCCACCCCACCCAGCCCTGGCTCACTCTTTTGCTCTTGCTGTTGTCCACCTGTTGCAGCAGAGGTGATGTCCAGCCTCTGCTCATGCCATACTTCCCCCTGCGATCTCATGATCATATCTTCCTCTCAAGACTGTAAGCCAAAATAAAAATCTTTCCTCCATCATCAACTTTGGGTCATGTGCTTTGTCTCCACAACAAGAAAGTAGCTATAGCAAAATGGTAGCATAATTTTTGCTCTAATTGATTTAAAACCAAGGAGGTTCTAGAGATTGTCATGTGCATTTTGGTCACTTGAAATATTTTTTTGTCACTTTCCTATTTTCCACACTTATGCTAATGTGTTTATTTTTGCTAATTGATTTATAAAAGATTTGCTTGCTTTAATATCATATGTACTATATATAGAGATAAGTACCCATACACATAAGCATATGTTGATGTTAAAATCCTGATTTTGGGCTGGGGAGATGGCTCAGCAGCTAAGGCACTTGTCTTCAAAACCTAAGGACCTGGGTTTGATTCCCTAGTACCCATATAAACCCAGATGCACAAAGTGGCACATACATCTAGAGTTTGCAGGAGATAGAGGCCCTTGTGTGCCCATTCTCTCTGTCTGTCTCTTTTCTCTGTTTCTCTCTGCTTGCAAATAAATAAATATATTTTAACAAAATCTTGCTTTGTACTTTCATTTTTAATTTTTTATATATGTATTTTATTGATAACTTGCATACTTCTAAACAATATCCTATGGTAATTCCCTCCGTCCTGCCACTTCCCCCTTTGAAACTCCACTCTCCCTCATATCCCCTCCCCCTCTTAATCAGTCTCTCTCTTATTTTGATGTAGCATAGGCCAGTAAGCTAGAAAGGAGATATAAAGGGAATAGAAAGGGAGGGATGGGGGGACCTAATAGGATGGTATTGTATCTATGTAAGTAGAAGAACAGATTAATGGGGGTGAAAAGGCCTAAGTGAGGTCAGGGGAAGATATTGAGTAAGGAAAGGTGGAGGGAATCAAAATCTAAGAGGATATAAATAAGTCATATGGAAACCTACATAGGAGCCATAGATTGTTACTAGAAAAATTTCAGTGCCAGGGATGGGATAGCTTCCAGTGACTTGTTGGCCAGGGAGGTTCCTGATGCTCCCAGAACATTACAGGTCATTGCTGAGGCCCTTGGTTTCCCACCAGAAATAGATGGTAAGACCCTATTGCTGAAGACTCCACATACTTGGGCTGCAGGGTCACTGAGAAACCCTGCTAGAGCTGAGTTGAAAATATCCTCTATGTAGACAAGCTGACAGAAAGCTTGGAAAAGCCACACTGCATGCAGTTCAATGGGAAAGAGAGAAATCATCAGTGAAGATACCCAACAGTGAACCCTGCAAGCCTTATATTTAGCCAGCCAGGCCAAACGAGCCAACAGGTGCAATAGTGGCATATCTGTTATGGGGGAAACCAACTGTCCTCTAATTTCACTGGAGGCCTGCTGCATGGGAGGGAATATATCCCTGATACTGAAAACCTACAACGGGGGAAGTCATGAGCCCTAGGAGTGTAATGTCTGCTGCTGTCTGGCCAAAAGTATATACTATGCTCACCAAACTGTCCAGCAAGCATTTCTCTTAATGTTCATACATATATGTATATATAATTTTTTTAATTTTAATTAATTTATTTTTTATTAATTAGTTTTATACTCAGTGAATGCAGTCAAGTTGGTACCATTGTTAGGTTCATCTATGTCCTACCCTTTCCCCCTGGCCGTTCCTTGTTGAGGTATATGGGTCATGCATTGTAGAGTTAGCCAACAGTTATGGGTAGGAGAAATGTCTCTGTGTATCATGACCAAACGTGTGGCTCTGACATTCTTTCCACCTCTGACCATTCTTTCCCTCTTCTGCAAAATTTCCCTGAGCCATGTTGGGTTCATTTTGGGTCTGCTTCAGTGATGAGGTGTTGGGAGTCTCTGTGTCTCTGGATATGTGATTTGGTAGGAGTTGAATGTTCTCTGTGTTGATCTCCTTCACCCTTGTGCTGGTACCAGGTTCACCAAGAAAACAGCACCTTTGCTTGTTTCGCCAACTATTCTTAGTTTTAGCTGGGGCCCTTTTGAGGTATGATGTGGTAGTTCTCTCCTTAGGATCTGCATCTGTCTGAAAAAGAGAAGCAGATTCTCCAACTGAGAGTAAAGTTAGCACCAGACAAATGGGATAACCCTTATTTTTTTAGAGAGAATTTAATAGGTGTAGGCCCTCTTGTAGCCCACGATTGGTGGTAGCTTAATAATGGAGAGCAGGCTCATGTTTGGATATGGTTCTAACTTGTTTCCCAGATCTAGCTATGGTCCCATTCCACTGAGTGGATCAGTTAGCCAAATCAAGAGCATTGGTTTCCCACCATGGGCTGTGCACCACTATTGCACTTGTGTGAGCATCACGACAGGTTATTTGCTGCTAAGTAGGTGAGACCATGAGTTGCTTGGACAGATATTGGTCATTTTCCCCCTGTCCCCCATGTAGCACCCCATGTAGCTGACTGTCTGGGGACTGACTCTCTTCCAGCTTCCAGCCACGTCATTCCATTTTATGTGTCAACCACATATGGTGTCTTCAGCAGTAGGGTCTTACCACTAACCTTTGGTGGGTCTCATACCCATATATTAATGCTACTCTCACTTTTGGTTAGGGAACATTCTTTTTTCAGATGGCAGTGACCTTGGGATGACTCAGAAGGCACTGTGGTGCTGAGAAAAAGTGACAGAGGAGTGCTCAGCATTGAACTATCTCAATCATACCTTCCATGGCTCAGGGTCCATTTCGGAAGAGGTTTCAGAAAGAATGTAAGAGCCAAAGGCACGGTAGGACTCCTTACAATGTGCTCCTCTAGACACAAAATGGCCTGAATATCTATGACCTCACAGTGCATGACACTCCCTACACAAGACCATCATAATAGGAAGAAAAGATCATAACATTATTTTTAATTTTATTTATGGTAGATTATTTTAAAAATAAATCACATTGAATTTTTAATCTTTTTCCTTTTGTGAAATATTTAGAATCATTTTTTCTTCTTTTTCCTTCTTTCTTCCATTACTTTCTTCCTTCTTTCCTTTTCTCTCTCTCTCTCTTTCTCTCTTTCTTCTTGTTTTCTTGAGACAGGGTTTCACTTTGTAGCTCAGGCCAATATGAGATTCACTACATAATCCAGGCTGGCCTTGAACTCACAACAGTCCATCTGCCACAAGCTAAAATTATAGGTGTGAACCATGTGCCCAGATTAGAATAGTTTTCTTTTCTTTTCTTTTTGAGAGAGAGAGAGAGAGAGAGAGAGAGAGAGAGAGAGAGAGAATGCTTATGCCAGGACCTTCAGTAGCTGTGAATGAATTCCAGATATGTGTGCCCCCTTGTGTGCATGTTCAACATTGCACAATTGCATCACTGTGCGTCTGACTTACTAGTGACCTGGAGATTTGAAAATGAGTTCTTAGGCTCTGCAGGCAAACGCCTTAACATCTAAGACATCTCTCCAGCCCTGGAATGGTTTTCTTAATCAAGATAGTTTAGATAGACTTCCAGTCAAGATGGTGACTGCCTAACTGGGCTGCGCCTCCCCAGGGAAAGAAAGACAAGGCATTAAGGGTTCACTGGGTCTTTTAGGGGAGAGAAATCTCTAATAGGTCGCCAGTGGGAGGGCGCAGAGGGGAAAAAAGGGGAATCACTGATTCCCTCGCTGGTGGGTAGCTCACCAGTTCCCCAATGCCCCCAAGTAGCCTCCTTACCCACAGTCCCAGCTTCAGGTTACTCTCACACTTACTGTAGGAAAGGGGACCCAGGCCGGCATAGTTCTACTTGCCTCACTGCACAGGGCAATTGCCCTGCTACGCCTGTCCATACTTGACCTTGGGCAGCCTCCGCCCGCTGGCCCGCTCCAGTTCAGGCTCCATCGGTCCATCTGCCAGCCACATGCATGCCGAGTGCGAGCTTAGCCTGCTGTACCCATTTGCCCGCTTGCTACTCTGGCCACCTGCTCATCCATGCAAGCTCAGGCCCATTCCACCTGCCCAGCTGTCTCAGGCTCACTCTGCCTGTCTGCTGCCAGCTAAGGCCCAATTCCCGGTGGGCACGTGCTCAGGCTGCATCAGGCTGCATCAGGCTGCTTCCATGTCCCAGTGCCCTGCCACACCCGAGTTTAGGCTGTCTCACAAAATCATCCACACCAAAGTCAGGATTCTAGGAGGAAGGAGACCCGGGGATCAGGGCTGGGTTCTTCTACAGAGTTATGAAAACTGATCCTATTTGGCATGGTGGTGCTGGTCGGTGATCCCAGAACTCAGGAAGATGAGGCAGGAGGAATGCTATAAGTTCAAGGCCAGCCTAGGGCTGCAGAGAGTTATGTAAACTGACAAGTGATTTCTCTGAACCTTCGAAGCCTATCCTTCACAACAGAGTGAATTTTTTGCTATCTTACTACCTACCAGGTTTTAAGAAAAACAGGTGTTATATGAGAAATTTACTCCTTTACGTTGGGATGTGTCTCTACCTTCTACACAGCCATTAAATTGAGCCTAGGAACACATTTCAGCCAGTGATAGCAGAGGAAATGATAGTCCTTCCGGTTCTGAATGAGTCAACAGAGGCTATAGGGCTTGGTAATTACACCAGCAGGAACTTGGAAGAGGAAGAATATGAAGCCTCTTAAGGGAGACTATTGAAATGGGTGACTTCCCTTTTTGAGAGTTAATGCCCTTGCGTTGAGAGAGGGCTCTCTCTATGATGTAATGGAGCAGCAGTGGCCTAGATTAGTATGCAGATCATTTTCATTACAGAAAACCTAGAAAATACAGTATTATTAAGAAACCCTCTAAAACACAGTATTCTTTGTTCCAAGAGATCAGTATTGCCGGTGTTCAGACAAATTCCTTTCTATATGTGGCTTCACAATAGAGATGACTAGATGAATAGAACTAATAGAATGTAGATATATTACAAAAAGTGATTAATTAGGTTAGCTTATACGAGAAGTTAATGGCCATCTACATGCTGGAGAGGCAAAGAAGCCAGTAGCTGTTCAATCAATGAAGCTGGATGTCTCAACAGTCCCAATCCACTGCAGGAGACCTGTAGGTTCCCTGGAGATTTGCTGATATTGAGTGCATGCTGGAAGGCCAGAGACACTGGAGTCTCATATCAGTGGAGGATACCAGCAGCAGCAGTGAAGAAGAAGTGAAGGCAGACAAGTGATGCTACTTTTTCTTTGGACCCCTTTATATCTTGGCAGCCTGTTGGAAGGTGTCACCATGTTGGGACTGGGTTTTCCCATGTTTAGTTATCCCTCTTTGGAAGTATACTCACACACACAGCCAGAGGAGTGTCTCCTGGGCGATTCCAAATCCTGTGAAGTTCAATAAAAGTTAAACATCACAATGTATTTCAGTGTATTTATTTTTGTGACAGAGTTTCTTGAAGCCCAAGCTAATTGATCTTGAACTTTCCGTAAAGCCAAGGCTAGTTTTGAGCTCCTGATCCTTCTGCCTCTATCTCCAAAGTGCTGGAATTATATTCATGTGTCACTATACCCAGCTACTATGCATTTTTTCAATGTTCTCATATGAACACAGACACGTTAAAACTATTAGTATAGTGCTGGGTGTGGTGGCACACACCTTTAATCCCAGCACTCAGGAGGCAGAGGTAGGAGGATCACTGTGAGTTCAAGACCACCCTGAGACTACATAGTGAATTCCAGGTCAGCCTGAGCTAGAGTGAGACCCTACGTCGAAAAACAAAACAAAAAACAAAAAACAAAAAACAAATCCCAAAAAAGGAACAAAACAAAACTGCTAGTATAATACTACTATAATGCTTTATTTTATCTTACTTTAAAAATAAATCAACATTATATTATTAGCATAGTCCTCCAACACAAATATTTCTGTACAGTATCACTTTTAGTTTTAGAGAAGTATTCCACTATGTACTATAGGATTTACTATGGATAATTCTCCACACTGTTCAGTTAGGCCTGAGTAATTAATTCTAGCATCAGTACTTGGTTCAAGGGGTAGGAGTCTGACACAGTTTGGACCAATGAGATATTAGGAGAACCTCTGGAGTCTCTGGAGAAGAAATTTCCTCATCTACAAGAAGGAGCCATTGGTCCTTTCCTTGATGGATTGGAAGGGGCAATACTGCTGTACACCTTGAAGGAAAAGAGCACAAGAAAAAGGATGACACACAGAGAAGGGTCAAGCCAAGGGAAAAAACAGAAATGAAGTCAAAACCCCAAATAGACAATGCCTAAACCAGAAGTGGCCACGAAGTAGATTAGAACTCTTTGTTTAGGTCTTTTGGCCAGGTGGCATCATCTCTCCATGACAGGGGAGTTCTACTCCACAGATGGAGTGTGGAAAGCCTACCCTTCCTTCTGATACAGGATTTGGGGGTCCTGAGAGGGATTAAACTCTATAAAGATGAAGGAGATGCCAAGACTATGGACCCCAGCTTTTGGGTGCTTATCTAATTTAGCAAAGAATTGAATAAAATGATCTCAAAAAGGATAAATTATGAATTGTAAGGTTTATTTTAGAGAGAATTAGGATCCAGGGAAAAGGCTAACTTAAAGACTCACACCAGGGCTGGAGAGATGGCTTAGCGGTTAAGCACTTGCCTGGGACGCCTAAGGACCCCAGTTCGAGGCTCGATTCCCCAGGACCCACATTAGCCAGATGCACAAGGGGGCGCATGCGTCTGGAGTTTGTTTGCATTGGAGGCCCTGGGGTGCCCATTCTCTCTCTGCCTCTTTCTCTCTGTCTGTCGCTCTCAAATAAATAAATAAAAATTAAAAAAAAAAAGACTCACACCAGAGAGGAATTCACTTCCTTTACAGCTGGGTAAGGAGAGGGGAGAATGGAGGGAATCATCTTCACATAGAGAAATCTCCAGGGAAGAAACCTCTGGAAAGGACACACACACACACACACACACACACACACACACACACACACACACACACAGCAAAACATGAGAGCTCAGGCAAGATTTCCTTTACCCCACAGTCACACAGGAGGCCAGAAAAGATTAAGAAATAAGACAGTGAAGGAGTCAGGGCTTATAGAAACATCACACATATAGCAAAGCAAGAAGGAACCCAACAATGAGTCAGCAAAGTACAGGGATAAGAAGAAATTCGTGCCCCAACCTGGCTGGGAATGGGGAAAGAGAGAAAGACACACACGCTTGTGTTCAGGTGCAAGCACAGGATGGAGGGGCCAAGATGAAGATTACACATGTAGTTAGGCTTATTTAAATGATTAAAAATCTAATTAGGATGGACCTCATCTTTAGACTCAGGTATGTAAGGGAGAGACCTGATGATTGGTGCACCCAAGAGGTTGACTTAAGAGATACTAGCCCATCCAGGTGTGGCAGGTCAGGAACAGCTTGAAGAAGAAGCAGGCAGTTGCTGCTGGGGAGTGTTGTTTGCAGTTCTCTTGGATGAGACTGGATCAGACATGGGTTCTAGTGTTGCCAGCACTGGCAAGGTGGAGTCTTTGTTCTCTTTGGACCTCTGTCCCTGGCTGACTGCCTATTAAAAACAACTGTCTTGCTTTTGTTCCTTCTTCACTACCTATTCACAGCGGGCAGGGCTCCAATAGTCTCTTATCTCTAGGAGCTTGGAGATATTTTTTTCCCCAGGGCTTTATGGATACTACTCCCAGGGGAATAGAGTCCCTTCCATACAATTAGAACCATTTATAAGTGTCAGTGGGAATGCAACAGACAGGGGCTGATTGTGTTGTATTAGTTTTCAAGCAGTAGAATTCAGTACAGTAAAATGACTTTTTTTTGATGCTTATTAGTATGCTGGCAAAGCCCATAGATGCCTCCTACATAATAAGCCTGCTGGAACAATCTGATCCAGGGATCACACATCTTGACCCTACATTGTCTGCTTCTGAATGGAAATCCTTAGTGGTTTCAGAACTCAATTCAGTTTGGGATTGTTCTATATTTTTATAGCACAGAAGCCAACAAGTACAGCCATGTACAGAAGAATCAGTCTGGAGAATTACTGCTTACATGAGAGATGAGGAGAAAAGACCTGTTATCTGCCTAAGGGATCATGATTTAAATGGCTGAATGGGTCTTTTTCCAAAGACCTACATAATCACCAAACCATACGGGACTACAGAACTAGCTTGAAAAGCTGGGTTAACTTGACACCAAAACATTTTTAAATTAATCTTCCTTTCTTTTAACATCTTACCTAACAACTCAAATGTACCATATCCTCATTCTCATTAACTTTTGTTCTTTCCACAGGCTATTATATTACTATTATTATATATCATTATTGCTACTCTGCCTTGGAATGTGTTTCTCTCCCATGTTTGTATCACATATCCTAACTAACATTCAAACAATGTTTGAGCTTAAATGTGACATCACAGGGGGCTGTCTTTAACCCTTCAGATTGTATTTTGCTTGCAGAGCATTCTGAACTTTCTTTTATAGCAAAATCACATATATTACTTGCTTCAGCAAGGATACTCTACTTTAAAATATATATGTATATGTTCTAGGGAAGAGCTAATTTGTAATTGTACCTTATTCTGAATAAATATTTTAAGCTAAGATCATTCAGATTAGTCAGAGATACCCAGTGGCATTGGCAATCCTGGGTGTGTTGATGAACATTTCGGTGAAGAAAACAGGAAGGAAAGCACTCAGTGGATTTATTTATCCCATTGAAAACAGGTCTGCTTCACACTACTGTCTGGGATGGCTCTTCTTGGGCAGAAGCCTATGTATTTATTTTTTAATCTCTTTGGCTAATAGTAGGGAGGAAAAGCTCACCATTGCAGACATTTTATGACAATTTACCTCTGCTCCATTTCATCAGCCCAGAGAAGGGAGTGAGCTTTGGGACCTAAGCTAAGAAACAAGTAGTGCTGATTGGGGTCAGAAATGCTGTTTTCCTGTGTAATCCATTTGGTTGTTACCTTTGACCCATTACTTAATCTTGTGTGTCCTTGAGATGGAATATGTGTACCTGAGAGCATGAAGTGGTATCCTGGGGTTACAGGAAGCATCTCCCTCATGCACCAGTCTACTTGAAAAGCAATTCTAAATGTTATTGTTTTTAAGTTTTTTTTATTATTTTATTTGAGAGAGAGAGAGAAAGGCAGAGAAAAAGAGAGAGGCAGAGAGAGAGAGAGAAAATGGGTGTGCTACAGCCACTGTAAACAAACTCCAGATGCATTTGCCACCATGTGCATCTGGCTTACATGGGTCCTGGGGAATCAAACCTGGGTCCTTTGCCTTTGCAGGCAAGTGCCTTAATCACTAAGCCATCTCTCCAGCCCTAAATATTATTATTATTATTGCTATTTTGTTTTTTGGAGGTAGGGTTTCACTCTAGCCCAGGCTGACCTGGAATTCACTATGTAGTCTCAGGGTGGCCTCGGACTCATGGTAATCCTCCTACCTCTGCCTCCTGAGTGCTGGGATTAAAGGTGTGTGCCACCACACCTGGCCTAAATGTTCTTTTTTTAAAAAAAAAATTTAAAAAATTATTTATTTGCAAGGAGAGAGAGAGAGAAGAGAGGCAAACAGAGAGATAATGGGCATGCCAGGGTCTCCAGCCACTGCAAACAAACTCCAGATGCATGTGCCCCTTGTGCAACTGGCTTACGTGGGTCCTGGAGAATCTAATCTGGATCCTTTGGCTTCTCAGGCAAATGCCTTAACTGCTAAACCATTTTTCCAGCCCCTAAATGTTATTTTCAATTAAAACAATCATGTAATAAATATCTGGCTAAAATTATGCATATGCTAAAAAATCTGTGACCCTTTCCCTAAGAAATTTCATGTTTCCTTATACCCTGGCTTGAAAACTTAACACCTTAACTTTGTTTTTTTTTCTACTTATTAAAGATATTGTGAAGGAAGGTTGACCAATATTTAACCCTTGAAATCCATTTCTAGTTACCTATTTTGGAAACCTTGTCCATGGTCTTTAAAAGTCAACAAAACTTGTATATATTTGTGGTGTACAACATTATGTGTTTATGTATGTGTGCCTTGTGGAATGGCTAAATCTAACTACTTGCCTTCATTACCTCATGTACTTTCTTTTATGCTGATAACACTTAAAATTGATACCAGTTTACAGGTATGCAATATATTGTTATCAACTATAGTCACAATATCATATGATAAATCTATTGAATTTGTACCTCCTCGTTAATAAGACTTTGTATTCTTTGACCAATAACTTCCAATCCCTCTGTCCCCAGCCTCTGATGACTGCCATTCTACTTCCTGTTTCTGTGAGTTCAACTTTTGACTGCCACATGACTCCATGTGGTATCTATCTTTCTTTTCTTGGTTCAGTACACTTACTACAATGTCCTCTACTTCTGCTTGTAAATAACAAAGTGTCCTCTATTTAAGGCTGAACACTATTCCACTGTGTAATCATATTTTCATTCATCTGTGGACACATTGATTCCATATCTTACATAATGCTGCAGTGATCATGGGAGTAAGATATCCCTTTGGCATGTAGATTTCAATTCCTTTGGACATGTTATTTAGTAACTGAATAGCTGGATCATGTGCTAGTTCTAATTTTAGTTTTTTTGAGGAACCTCCACAATGTTTTCTGTAATGGCTAATTTTCATTTCTACCCAGAGTGATAGGGTTCCCTGTTTTCTATAGTCTTACCAGCCTTTACCATTCACATTTTTTATAATGGCCATTCTTCCTGGAGTGAGGTAAAAATTTCACTGTAGCTATGATTTTTCCTTTCATAATACTTTGTGATAAGCATTTTTCATGCATTCATTGACTATTTATATTGCCTTCTTTAAGAAACATCTGTTCAGATTTGTTGCCCAGTTTTAGTTGGTTTATTTCTTTGCTGTTTACTTGGGTTACTTATATATTTTGGATATATTAGGAACACAGGTTATTTCTAGGTGTATAGTTTCTAAATATTTTCTCCCATTCTGTAGGCTTTCTTTGAATCTAGAAGCTTCTAAGTTTGATACAATTCTGTTTGTCCAATTTTACTTTTGTTGCCAATACAGTCAATTTCAAAGATTGCTTTCTTATAGAAGGGTCCATTCTGTCAAATGATAATCATTCATTAGTTACACAGAGATATTTAATTTGAAATTGATTAACGTAAAATTAGAAATTTAATCCTTCCATTTCATTAGCCATATTTCAGGTATGTAATTACCCTGGCATGGTTGATGGCTGCCACACTGGGATTCCTGCTAGGAGGAGGATCCAAATTCATGTAGGCATTCAGACTCAAGAATGTGAAACATATTAAATCAATCACACATGACAATTGATAGACTGAATGAGGGCATGTCTAGGATCACTCTGTGTTTGGGGGTTGATTACCAGATAAGTTGTAGTAGTGCCATGATCGTAATTGGACATATAGGTGGGGGACACTTTGGGATACAGATAGGCAGGGAAATTAATAATGCATTCTATGAAATTCAATTTGAGTTATATTAATTATAAAATGCTTATGGGACCTCCTATGACCATACCTCACAGGTAGTTTGATGAATGAATTTGAAGAATGTAGCTTCATGTAGAAGGATGAGCTGAGATCAAGATTTAGAAGTTATTACTTAACGACTCACCACCAGGGCTGGAGAGATGGCTTAGCGGTTAAGCACTTGCCTGGGACGCCTAAGGACCCCAGTTCGAGGCTCGATTCCCCAGGACCCACATTAGCCAGATGCACAAGGGGGCGCATGCGTCTGGAGTTTGTTTGCATTGGAGGCCCTGGGGTGCCCATTCTCTCTCTGCCTCTTTCTCTCTGTCTGTCGCTCTCAAATAAATAAATAAAAATTAAAAAAAAAAAGACTCACACCAGAGAGGAATTCACTTCCTTTACAGCTGGGTAAGGAGAGGGGAGAATGGAGGGAATCATCTTCACATAGAGAAATCTCCAGGGAAGAAACCTCTGGAAAGGACACACACACACACACACACACACACACACACACACACACACACACAGCAAAACATGAGAGCTCAGGCAAGATTTCCTTTACCCCACAGTCACACAGGAGGCCAGAAAAGATTAAAAAATAAGACAGTGAAGGAGTCAGGGCTTATAGAAACATCACACATATAGCAAAGCAAGAAGGAACCCAACAATGAGTCAGCAAAGTACAGGGATAAGAAGAAATTCGTGCCCCAACCTGGCTGGGAATGGGGAAAGAGAGAAAGACACACACTCTTGTGTTCAGGTGCAAGCACAGGATGGAGGGGCCAAGATGAAGATTACACATGTAGTTAGGCTTATTTAAATGATTAAAAATCTAATTAGGATGGACCTCATCTTTAGACTCAGGTATGTAAGGGAGAGACCTGATGATTGGTGCACCCAAGAGGTTGACTTAAGAGATACTAGCCCATCCAGGTGTGGCAGGTCAGGAACAGCTTGAAGAAGAAGCAGGCAGTTGCTGCTGGGGAGTGTTGTTTGCAGTTCTCTTGGATGAGACTGGATCAGACATGGGTTCTAGTGTTGCCAGCACTGGCAAGGTGGAGTCTTTGTTCTCTTTGGACCTCTGTCCCTGGCTGACTGCCTATTAAAAACAACTGTCTTGCTTTTGTTCCTTCTTCACTACCTATTCACAGCGGGCAGGGCTCCAATAGTCTCTTATCTCTAGGAGCTTGGAGATATTTTTTTCCCCAGGGCTTTATGGATACTACTCCCAGGGGAATAGAGTCCCTTCCATACAATTAGAACCATTTATAAGTGTCAGTGGGAATGCAACAGACAGGGGCTGATTGTGTTGTATTAGTTTTCAAGCAGTAGAATTCAGTACAGTAAAATGACTTTTTTTTGATGCTTATTAGTATGCTGGCAAAGCCCATAGATGCCTCCTACATAATAAGCCTGCTGGAACAATCTGATCCAGGGATCACACATCTTGACCCTACATTGTCTGCTTCTGAATGGAAATCCTTAGTGGTTTCAGAACTCAATTCAGTTTGGGATTGTTCTATATTTTTATAGCACAGAAGCCAACAAGTACAGCCATGTACAGAAGAATCAGTCTGGAGAATTACTGCTTACATGAGAGATGAGGAGAAAAGACCTGTTATCTGCCTAAGGGATCATGATTTAAATGGCTGAATGGGTCTTTTTCCAAAGACCTACATAATCACCAAACCATACGGGACTACAGAACTAGCTTGAAAAGCTGGGTTAACTTGACACCAAAACATTTTTAAATTAATCTTCCTTTCTTTTAACATCTTACCTAACAACTCAAATGTACCATATCCTCATTCTCATTAACTTTTGTTCTTTCCACAGGCTATTATATTACTATTATTATATATCATTATTGCTACTCTGCCTTGGAATGTGTTTCTCTCCCATGTTTGTATCACATATCCTAACTAACATTCAAACAATGTTTGAGCTTAAATGTGACATCACAGGGGGCTGTCTTTAACCCTTCAGATTGTATTTTGCTTGCAGAGCATTCTGAACTTTCTTTTATAGCAAAATCACATATATTACTTGCTTCAGCAAGGATACTCTACTTTAAAATATATATGTATATGTTCTAGGGAAGAGCTAATTTGTAATTGTACCTTATTCTGAATAAATATTTTAAGCTAAGATCATTCAGATTAGTCAGAGATACCCAGTGGCATTGGCAATCCTGGGTGTGTTGATGAACATTTCGGTGAAGAAAACAGGAAGGAAAGCACTCAGTGGATTTATTTATCCCATTGAAAACAGGTCTGCTTCACACTACTGTCTGGGATGGCTCTTCTTGGGCAGAAGCCTATGTATTTATTTTTTAATCTCTTTGGCTAATAGTAGGGAGGAAAAGCTCACCATTGCAGACATTTTATGACAATTTACCTCTGCTCCATTTCATCAGCCCAGAGAAGGGAGTGAGCTTTGGGACCTAAGCTAAGAAACAAGTAGTGCTGATTGGGGTCAGAAATGCTGTTTTCCTGTGTAATCCATTTGGTTGTTACCTTTGACCCATTACTTAATCTTGTGTGTCCTTGAGATGGAATATGTGTACCTGAGAGCATGAAGTGGTATCCTGGGGTTACAGGAAGCATCTCCCTCATGCACCAGTCTACTTGAAAAGCAATTCTAAATGTTATTGTTTTTAAGTTTTTTTTATTATTTTATTTGAGAGAGAGAGAGAAAGGCAGAGAAAAAGAGAGAGGCAGAGAGAGAGAGAGAAAATGGGTGTGCTACAGCCACTGTAAACAAACTCCAGATGCATTTGCCACCATGTGCATCTGGCTTACATGGGTCCTGGGGAATCAAACCTGGGTCCTTTGCCTTTGCAGGCAAGTGCCTTAATCACTAAGCCATCTCTCCAGCCCTAAATATTATTATTATTATTGCTATTTTGTTTTTTGGAGGTAGGGTTTCACTCTAGCCCAGGCTGACCTGGAATTCACTATGTAGTCTCAGGGTGGCCTCGGACTCATGGTAATCCTCCTACCTCTGCCTCCTGAGTGCTGGGATTAAAGGTGTGTGCCACCACACCTGGCCTAAATGTTCTTTTTTTAAAAAAAAATTTAAAAAATTATTTATTTGCAAGGAGAGAGAGAGAGAAGAGAGGCAAACAGAGAGATAATGGGCATGCCAGGGTCTCCAGCCACTGCAAACAAACTCCAGATGCATGTGCCCCTTGTGCAACTGGCTTACGTGGGTCCTGGAGAATCTAATCTGGATCCTTTGGCTTCTCAGGCAAATGCCTTAGCTGCTAAACCATTTTTCCAGCCCTTAAATGTTATTTTTAATTAAAACAATCATGTAATAAATATCTGGCTAAAATTATGCATATGCTAAAAAATCTGTGACCCTTTCCCTAAGAAATTTCATGTTTCCTTATACCCTGGCTTGAAAACTTAACACCTTAACTTTGTTTTTTTTTTCTACTTATTAAAGATATTGTGAAGGAAGGTTGACCAATATTTAACCCTTGAAATCCATTTCTAGTTACCTATTTTGGAAACCTTGTCCATGGTCTTTAAAAGTCAACAAAACTTGTATATATTTGTGGTGTACAACATTATGTGTTTATGTATGTGTGCCTTGTGGAATGGCTAAATCTAACTACTTGCCTTCATTACCTCATGTACTTTCTTTTATGCTGATAACACTTAAAATTGATACCAGTTTACAGGTATGCAATATATTGTTATCAACTATAGTCACAATATCATATGATAAATCTATTGAATTTGTACCTCCTCGTTAATAAGACTTTGTATTCTTTGACCAATAACTTCCAATCCCTCTGTCCCCAGCCTCTGATGACTGCCATTCTACTTCCTGTTTCTGTGAGTTCAACTTTTGACTGCCACATGACTCCATGTGGTATCTATCTTTCTTTTCTTGGTTCAGTACACTTACTACAATGTCCTCTACTTCTGCTTGTAAATAACAAAGTGTCCTCTATTTAAGGCTGAACACTATTCCACTGTGTAATCATATTTTCATTCATCTGTGGACACATTGATTCCATATCTTACATAATGCTGCAGTGATCATGGGAGTAAGATATCCCTTTGGCATGTAGATTTCAATTCCTTTGGACATGTTATTTAGTAACTGAATAGCTGGATCATGTGCTAGTTCTAATTTTAGTTTTTTTGAGGAACCTCCACAATGTTTTCTGTAATGGCTAATTTTCATTTCTACCCAGAGTGATAGGGTTCCCTGTTTTCTATAGTCTTACCAGCCTTTACCATTCACATTTTTTATAATGGCCATTCTTCCTGGAGTGAGGTAAAAATTTCACTGTAGCTATGATTTTTCCTTTCATAATACTTTGTGATAAGCATTTTTCATGCATTCATTGACTATTTATATTGCCTTCTTTAAGAAACATCTGTTCAGATTTGTTGCCCAGTTTTAGTTGGTTTATTTCTTTGCTGTTTACTTGGGTTACTTATATATTTTGGATATATTAGGAACACAGGTTATTTCTAGGTGTATAGTTTCTAAATATTTTCTCCCATTCTGTAGGCTTTCTTTGAATCTAGAAGCTTCTAAGTTTGATACAATTCTGTTTGTCCAATTTTACTTTTGTTGCCAATACGGTCAATTTCAAAGATTGTTTTCTTATAGAAGGGTCCATTCTGTCAAATGATAATCATTCATTAGTTACACAGAGATATTTAATTTGAAATTGATTAACGTAAAATTAGAAATTTAACCCTTCCATTTCATTAGCCATATTTCAGGTATGTAATTACCCTGGCATGGTTGATGGCTGCCACACTGGGATTCCTGCTAGGAGGAGGATCCAAATTCATGTAGGCATTCAGACTCAAGAATGTGAAACATATTAAATCAATCACACATGACAATTGATAGACTGAATGAGGGCATGTCTAGGATCACTCTGTGTTTGGGGGTTGATTACCAGATAAGTTGTAGTAGTGCCATGATCGTAATTGGACATATAGGTGGGGGACACTTTGGGATACAGATAGGCAGGGAAATTAATAATGCATTCTATGAAATTCAATTTGAGTTATATTAATTATAAAATGCTTATGGGACCTCCTATGACCATACCTCACAGGTAGTTTGATGAATGAATTTGAAGAATGTAGCTTCATGTAGAAGGATGAGCTGAGATCAAGATTTAGAAGTTATTAGCTTAAAATGGTAAGATGAGGCCTGGAGAGATGGCTTAGTGGTTAAGCGCTGCCTGTGAAGTCTAAGGATCTGGGTTAGAGGCTCGATTCCCCAGGACCCACGTTAGCCAGATGCACAAGGGGGCGCATGCATCTGGAGTTTGTTTGTAGTGGCTGGAAGCCCTGGTGCGCCCATTCTCTCTGCCTCTTTCTCTGTCTGTCGCTCTCAAATAAATAAATAAAAATAAAAACAAAATAATTGTAACATGAGATTATGAGATGTTTTAAGGTGAATGTGAGCTGAGCCAAGTGACAAGAAACCAGTTTCTCTGCTTTGTTAGGGAAGAGACATGAGGGGACTGCAAATTCTGCTCTTCTCATAGAGCTTTCCTCTGTCTCCTGGGATAAATTCTAATCAAGTTGAGCAGGAAGGTGGAGAGAATTTCTTGTTCAGGTTATCGCTATGCAGTATTATTCTACAAGTTACTGACTCTTATGTCTATACTCTTGGAGAGGGAAACTTTTACTTTTTCTACTGAGAGAATTTTATTGGATAGAACATTTTATTATATGATTATTTGTAGTTTGCAAAAGTAGGAAGAGTAACATAATTATGCCAAGTTTTGGAGTATTCATTGGATAGTATTTTTTCCTGGGGTCATGAAGGAAAGATAATACAAAATAACTTGAGCCTATTCCTCAGTCTTTTTCTTTAGTTGTTATTTGGCTATTGATTGTGTTTGATTTGCAGCTAAGTTCTCTCCAGTGTCTCCCAGGCAGAGCATCTGGGGGTTGTGAAGGTGTAGATCTCTAATTAGTTCTCATATCCAAGCTGCATTTTCAAGGCCAGACTGTCCTGTCCTATGAGGTTCTCAAGTACTGTCCTGGCCAATTAAGGTAGTTGGTGTTTTAATTACATCTACCAGTATTTTTTTTTTTTGTATGTGTTCTCTAATAGCTAGAACCCTAATGAGGATGTGGGATATGAGAACTCTATCCTAATTATCAACAGGAGATTTCTAACTTGCCAAGTAACACTCCTATTCCTTGCATATTTTAGAAATGTATAACTCACTGACATTACTCACTATTTACTTTGATCTTCAAAGGAGCTTTGGTAGCTATCTCTTCTCACTGTGGCTGGTATTTCAGACATAGAATTGCCTGCTATAAGTAGAAGTGAATCAAGCATTTATAAGCCCAAAACTAAATAAATCATTCACATGGTAACTTAAGCTAAAGGTAGAATTAGATTGCATTTCACCAAAAATAACACCCTAATGGATAATAATGTTATGGAGCATGATCAAATTATGTTTGAATAAGAATCTTAGAAGAAGCATTGTTATATTTCTAGTACTCTTGTGCATCTTAGAAGTGGCAAGGAATATACATTCTTTGGGTTTGAAGAATAGAGACATAAAGTTCTTGCCCATGAGATTTTTGGCAGCATCTCAGCATCTGTTATGACTTTATTATGGTATGTGCACCAAAGACTCATGTACTGAAGGCTTAATTCCTGATGAAGCAGTGTTTAGATGTGGTACCTTGGATCACGAGGGTGCTAACTCCATCAATGGATTAATTCACTGATGAGTTCATAGCTTAATGGACTACTAGAAGGTGAGACCTAGTTGGAGAAAGCATGTCACTGAGAAATATATTTTTGAAGATATTTGGAAACTCTGGTTCCTTTCTACCCCTCTCCCAGTTTCATGGTAGCCATAAGGCAAGCAGTTTCTTCTATCAATAACTCTCCTGCCTTGACATTCTTCTTTTCCTCAGTTCCAGAGCCATAGAGACAGCCAACAGTGGACTGAAATGTATGAAACCATACACTAAAACAGACCATCTCTGAAGCGGTTTTCCTTCAGTATTTTCTCACAGCAGTAGAAAGCAATACAGCAGACAAAAGGTCCTGATTTTCCCTTAAAAGCTAGCTGGTCAGGAACCAGTAAAAATCAACCAACTGTGGCACTGAGAACAGTTTTGGGTTGTCTTCTGATATAGCACTGTTATTAATGGTGGGATATATGTGTGTGTGTGTGTGTGTGTGTGTGTGTGTGTGTGTGTATACATATTGGATATATAATATACGTACAATTGCATAATCTGGAAATTCAACCTTCTTTCACAGATAGCTTGAATTCATCTACTTTATATCTTCATGATGCACTTAGGTGAAATGATCCCCACGTTTTATTTTCACTCCCAGGGTCTGCCATTTTCTAACCTAAGAAATCTTTTAAAAAGCATAAACTCATGGGGTTTCTCTAACCCAAACCCACCCGTGACTTTCCATTTTGTTTAGAAAAATTAGAATGCTTTGCCACTGCCTTTTGAGATTCACAGGTCTTGTGTTGCCTCCTTTCTAATTTTTCCCTCATTCCATCATGTTCTAGTTTCGTTGTCTTCCACACTATGCCTAAAAGTGAGGAAGACAGTGCCAAAGTGTGTGTGTGTGTGTGTGTGTGTGTGTGTGTGTTTGGGGGAAGTGCTATAGAAATATAAATGGTGACCACCCATGACAAGCTTAGAGAAGATTAGCATCATAGCTTTACCACTTCAGCTTGATTCAGTGACTTTCATGGTCCCAGGCAGAGGTGAGTTGGGAGAGGGTTGGCATATTAGGAGGATGGAGGGACAGAAAGAGGACTCAAGCAAGCCTGCACATACTTATGGTAGGATGAGATGGGAAGAGAAACCTATAGGGTCTTGGTAGGAAGGGGTGAAGAGAATATGTGGTAAGTACAGTGGGAACAGCTACTGAGAACCAGGGCTATCTGAACAGAGGTCAGTATAAATGGGTTTCTACATACCAGGTCCCTTTCTGAGGATGCCAGGATGCTATAAGCTTCTTGTCTTTTTTTCCTTCTTATTGCCCCTGATAAACTACTTAAATGACTGAGAAAGGGAAGGAGATATTGAAGAAGAGTTTGAGGACCTAAAATTAGCCAAATATTCAACCTAGAAAGAGTGATTTTGAGTTTTAAAGCACAAATAATTGAATTTACTTTGAATTGCAAAGACTTGGCTTTATTCCAGTAGTAAAAGCAGATCACTGGATGCTGACAAAGTCCAATTATAAGAAAAGTAAGCTATAGTCTTGCAATTCTGAGACTTGACTGTATTAAAATACATATTTCATGAGGTAGTCACCTTACAACCGGAGTGTTTACAGCATGAAGAGTGTCCAGCAAATGGGCCTTGATCCTGTCTGCTTTTTTTCTGCAGGTGTTTAGAGGACTTTATGACACTAAATGAAAGAACTAGGTCAGGCTGCTTGTTCACAGTGAATGCCAAGATTAAGGCAGCCATTGACTTGTCTTTATCCTAAGGCTTTGGAAAGAGGGAAAACACTTTCTATGGGATTTAGAAACATGATGTAGGAAGAAATTATTTCCAGATAGCTCTGTTGTGTTTGCTTCTTCTTTAGAAAACTTAGTTCACTAAGTAAAGGTCAAACTTTATCAGGAATAATGAAAGGAGGGAGTAACAGTTTGAATTAGAAAATAATTTTTGGCAGTACAAATTCAGCTCCCCACTTTTATTAAGTGCTTGCTCATGGATCATTAGCCACTTGACAAGGGAGATTGAAAGAAAAACTAAAAGCTAAAGCACTAAGGACATGTGGCCTATTTGAAGATCAATCATAAAAGAGAGGGCCTTTTGGTAATTGCTATTCATTGAGAAAATAGAATTCAATTTACAAAGTTATCAATTTAAACTCATTTGTTGCAAAGGAGTAGAAAGGTGACCTTTTAGTAATGTTACATATTTCTTATTTTGAGATTCTAAAATGTAAGGAAGTCTTTATACCATGATAAGTTCAGACATCTTATACCATCTTCTTATTGGACCTCATAACTATGCCATAGTACTGGACCATCCTGGAAAATATATAGGAGTCCAAACAAGAGTATTTTTTTGTTTGTTTTTTTGAGGTAGGGTCTCAATCTAAGCCAGGCTGACCTGGAATTCACTATGTAGTCTCAGAGTGGCCTTGAACTTAGGGCGATCCTCCTACCTCTGCCTTCCGAGTGCTAGGATTAAAGGCGTGCGCCACCATACTTAGCAAGAGTATTTTTTGTAACGGACTTTTGTATTAATTCTATAGCTTGGGTTATGGCAATGTTACAGGTTTTGCCTGCATATTCATTTGCAGTACTCTCACCTGAGTAGTTCTAGTCCTAAGTCTTGCATTGCATAATCTGTGCCCTGAGTAAGTGGTGACATGTACTAAGTGTTCAGAAACCTCAGTAAAATAGCATTCTGCCTTGAACAAAATAAAGCAATTGTCCATGTTCCCCTTGGTATGCTGTCTCTCTTGTCCCCCCTCCCATATCAATACCATGTAAATGCTTGTCCTACTCAATAGGTGTTAGTTCTGATGGGAGTATCACAAACTTAGTCATTCTTGGTTGCAGAGGGAGGTTGAGGTTAGCCCATGCTACATAAGACCTTGCCTAAAAGCAAATCAGAAAGGGGAGATTGAAAAGAGAAGAAAAGAGGATATAGATAGGTGGACAGAAGACCTGAAGAAAGAGAATGAGAGAAAGGAATGCTGAAGGAGGAAAGAGGTAATATTCAGACACAATTAAATATATAGCCTTTCAACAAGGGGAGGTGCAAAATTTAGTTTCTTCTAGATATGAGGCAAACTAAGAAAGGAGATTTTGGTTTGGCTATTCTGGCATGACCAATTAGATAGCAACTTACACAAAAATGGGAAATGTTTTATAAAAACACCAAATACTGTATTTTCCCCTAAATGTGGGCTATTGTCACCTATAATTGTGTGACCATCTCTGTAGCCAATCCAGGGTCCTTGTACCAGCTATTACTACATGGCTTCTTATTCCCAGTTATCTCTTTCTCTTTCTTTCTTTTTTTTTTAAATTTTTTTTTGTTCAGTTTTATTTATTTATTTGAGAGTGACAGAGAGAGGAAGAGGCAGATAGAGAGAAAGAGAGAGAATGGACACGCCAGGGCCTCCAGCCACTGCAAATGAACTCCAGACGCGTACGCCCCCTTGTGCATCTGGCTAACGTGGGTCCTGGAGAATCAAACCTCGAACCGGGGTCCTTAGGCTTCACAGGCAAGCGATTAACCACTAAGCCATCTCTCCAGCCTCTCGTTCTCTTTCTGTCTCTCTTTCTCTCTGTGTCTGTCTCTCTCTGCCTCTGTGTCTTCTCTCTCTCTCTCTCTCTCTCTCACACACAGAGAGAGAGAGAGAGAGAGAGAGAGAGAGAGAGAAAGAGAGAGAGAGAGAGACCTGGATTAACTTGGAGCTTCTACTTTTATTGTATAGGTGAATAAAAATAGAATTAACACTTCATTCTAGAAACAAATATTGAGGTTTACTTACATGACTTTACCTTACTGATAATGTTAGGAAAATTTTAGGAAATTTGGAAATCTCTTTTGGCAAGATATATCCTGGGAGATGTGATATTTTTAAGCCCTAATTATTATCATTCAAGGAAAATTTTTTGTAGAAGTCACAGAAGAAACTGAATTTTTGTTAGGTGGCTTGTCAGGCATGCGATGCTTACAGGACCTGGACTCTCTGCAGAGACTCTCAGAAGCAGCATGTGAGGATTACAGGCACTTAGTTTGCTCCAGAGACTCAATGGGAGATGCATGCTGGCTTCAGGTTGGAAATGGAAATGGGCAGCAGTTGCTTTGCCAATCCAGCTATGTAGTGGATATTGTGATTCTAGCTGTAATCTCTGAGAAAAATCGACACTGTTGCATGGGAAAAACATGCAGAAAGCAGATTAAAATTATTCAAGGTATGGTCTGCTTGTAGAAGGAAAAACTCTGATGAGTTTTAAGTTTATTTTTCTGTAGTCTCTTACTTCATCTTAAAAAAAAGATATACTTTATTTTTATTTATTTATTTGAAAGAACGATAAAGAGGCAGATAGAGAGAGTGGGAGAATGGGCACTCTAGGGCCTCCAGATTCTGCCAACAAACTCCAGACATGTGTCTCCTTGTGCATCTGCCTTACTTGGGTCCTGGGCAATTGAACCTGGGTCCTTTGGCTTTGACAAAAAGCTCCTTAACTGCTAAACCATCTCTCCAGCCCTCACTTCATCTTTTTGACTCTTGCTGGGATTATACTCCTTACTCCCACCTTCAGATCACTCTTGCTCTGTCAGGAGAGAAGAGGAGAGGAGAGGAGAGAATGGGTATGTCAGGGCCTGAAGCCACTGCAAACAAACTTCAGATGCATGTGCCACCTTGTGCATCTGCCTTTATAAAAGTGCTGAGGAATCAAACCTGGGTCGTTAGGCTTTGCAGGCAAGCACCTTAACCGCTCAGCCATCTCTTCAGCCCCAGCGTTCTAATATATTTTAATAAGGAATTAAACCTAAGAAATTTTTGTTTCCAAGAGGACACAGCTAGTAAAATTTAAAGAGCCCATTTGGTGGCATTTGAGGCAGTATGACAAGTGAGAGAAAACAGCTTGTGGCAGAGTGACCTTCCTGATGTTTTTCATCCTCCACGATACTGGAGCTAGTCTGCGTCACTTACTAGAAAGGTTAGCTTAGCTAAGGATCTTCAGAGAAATTGGAGGAAGATGAACCGATGACTGACTGTGGAGTGGTCAGTGGTGTGCAGCTGCTTCCTAAGCATTCTAGAGGATCTCAGAAGGAAAGTAGGTATTAGATGCATTAAATGGTGTTTGTGTACTCTGTCCTGTGAGTTTAATCTCCTTAGTAGCTACATTTGGGCCTCATGAAGTTAACAGCAGTGTGTGTGTGTGGCAAGATCCTGGGAAGAATCTTTGCCCTGTAATAGAGGGGGCTGGACTTCCCCATGCTCATAATTTCCTGAGATCCATGTAGACTTTCCATTGAGGAAAGCCTGGGGATTGTTATTTTTTTCTTTTATTCTCAAAAGGAATCTCAGAGCCAGATGCCTCATGGTACCAAAACTTTTCAAGCTTGTGGGCAGAGAGTATTGGAAACCACAAAGTCCTTTATAGCTTCTCAATCTTTGAAGATGACCCCTGGAAAAGCAGAAGTCTTTGGTTTAGATTATGGGGTGAGCAGAAAAAGATGTACTGATACATATCCTCCTAAGGGCCACATTTAATGATTTGAAGAGTTTGTTGAAATTCCTCTTGATCTTCTTGACTAGAGGTCTGTTAAGTGTGGCTGGATGAAAAACATATTCATCAAGCTCTGCTAATAGCTGAGCATAGTAACAGCATGGTCAGCTATAATCCTAGCACTTGAGAATATGAACAGGAGGATTGTGAATTTGAGGCTAGCTTGGGCTGCACAGCAAGTCCTTATCTTAAAAGATATCTCTTCTAAAGAGTGAATGCTTGAGTTTGTCCATGGTGGGAATGAACCTCACAAGAGAAAACAGAAAGCTTCTGGAAAGCCTTTGTGAAGCTCTCTGTCCAAAAGTTATCATGGCCTATGTAATGGTCTAGAAGCAATATAAAGTATGATTATCCTAGTGCCTAGCATGGAGTGCTCTAGAAAGAAGAACAAGAGTAAACTTTTATTGAGCACTTGTTATGTTCCAGGTGTCCATGTTATTTATGTTCCTTTATTTAATTTTACAACTGCCCTATGGAATGGACACATTCATCACCTCCATTTTTTACAAATGAAAAAAAAGAGGCACAATTTACAATAATTGTAAATTGCCCATTCTTAGTATGGTAGCTCATGTCCAAGTTGAATTTTCTAATGAGCCATGTTCTTGCTACCTTGAATCTCTCTTGGCCCTATGACTCACCTTTGACCAACAAAATATGGCACAAATGATATCACATGACTTTCAGGGTTAATTATCCTGAATTTTTCTACCTGATGCTCTTGGAAAATTGACTCATGAAACCTTTCTGTCAGAATCCAGGAACCTGTATGAGGCCCAAGAATTCCACAGAAGTCCAGGTGAATGTGTTCTGGTTGATAGATCTGGCTAGGAGACTTCTTATACATTTAGCCCAGTTGATTCTCAAGATGACTGTAGCCCCAGATAATATCTGACTACAACTCATGAGAGATTCTACTACTAGCCCAGCAAAACCAGTTCCACCCACAGAATTGTATTCTCAGCAAGGGACCACGTCCCAAAGTATAGGATGGAGAATGAGAGCAGCCTGTGGGAGCAAAGGGTTTATTTTGGCTTGCAGGCTTGAGGTGAAGCTCCATGATGGTAGGGGAAAATGATGACATGAGCAGAGGATGGACATCACTTCCTGGCAACAGGAGAGTGTGCCAAACTCTGGCAGGGGGAATCTGGCTATAATACCCATAAGCCTGCCCCCAACAATACACTCCATTCAGGAGGTTCCAATTCCAAAATTTCTGCCAGGTGGGAACCTAGCACTTGGAACACAAGTTTATGGGGGATACCTGAATCAAACCACCACAGAGACTAAAACAACTACCAACTTTGACCTCTGGCCTACACACACACTTGCACGTGTACACACATACACACACACACCTGTACTCACACATATATGAACACCCATACACACACAAAAAATTTTTTAAAAATGAGTATCCTGTTTTATGTTTTGACTTAATGTGTGTATATGAATAAAGTTAAATCAAATGTGTTTAGGAGAGGCCTGCATCCTGTTCTTTTGTGCTTCATTTTCATAGTCTGAAAAATAAGAATGTAAATTAGCCACATCGTATTTATGTCTATATTAAATGATGCCTAATTCACAAAATGTGTGACTTTTCCTAGTTCTGTGCAGAGAACCCTTGGATGCCTATAAGGCCTTCTTGGAGGACTGAGTTCTCTGAGGGGAGAAAATTGATGATACGTAAGCAATCTGTTTTTGAGATAAGGTCTAGGTATATTGCCTAGGCTTGCCTCAATATCGCAAACTTCTGCCTCAGCCTCCTGAGTGCTGAGATTGTAGACATGTGACATGTCTGGCTCTAAAACCATATTTTTAAGATTTATGACAATTTTATTACATGTTCACAATGTATTTGGATCACAACCACCTTCCATTATCTTTTTTTTCCCCCTTCTCATCATCCTCTTTCCACTGAATCACCTTATCTTTCTAGCTAGTTCCTCTTCTTTTGCTCTCCTCCATTATCTATGATGAAATGTTGATGGGCTCAATCTTATGCAGGTAACAGCAGTCACTATGAGATCATAAATGCACTAGTAACTTAATGTCCAGATGATAGCATTTCAAAGGACTCCTCCCCAGCCTCTGGCTCTTACATATTTTCTGCCTCCTCTTCTGCAATGTTCCCCTGAGTCCAGTGTTCCCTTGGAGGGCATGAGATAGATGTCTCATGCACTGCTAGGGACTCAACAGTCATTTGTTCTCAGAAGTACCCTGTGGGGGTGGATAATGTTCTACCTAGAAGAGAGAGGAAAATGCCAGGGATGGGATACCTCTCAGTGAGTTATTGGCCAAGGAGTTCCCCAAGGTCCTCTAAATAATACAAGCTATTGCCAATGCTCTTAGTTGTCCACTAGAACTAGATGGTAAGACCCTATTGGTGAAGACACAACATACTTTGGTTGCAAGATACTGAAAAATCAAGCTGAAAATGAGCTGGAAATCTCTTCCCTGCCTGCTGATTGTGATAGTGCTGGAAAGCATTATATAGCCTGCTAGGGGAGAAAAGTCATTGGTAGTCTTAAAAAGCAATGAACCCTGTGAGCTATACAACCAACCAGCCAGGCAAGATGTGCCCACTGGTGCAACAGAGACACTATCTGGAAAAGTTTAAGTGGGATCAGGGAGGAGGGATGGCTAAGAGATCCACTCCGTGGAAAGGAACCAAGTTAGAATCCTATAGAGACCAAGATTATGGACTCCAGTAAGAAGCTGTCTTTACTCTTTGGTCAAAAGTGAGGCTATAACCATCAAAATCTCTCTAAATTAACAATGCTTGTCCCCTTTAACCTAGCCTGATCTCATTCTCTACCTGGGAAACTGCTTTCCAAATCTGTCACAGCACTTCTCTTTTCTCTTGCTCTCCTCTTGTGTAGGGGACATATGGAATACCTACTTGAATCGCAGCCCAAGAGAAGCTCTAAATGTGGCTCATCTGAGAGGGTAATAATTACTGAAATCACTCACATGGAATACAATAGAATTCATACCTCCTCCTTTAGTCCATATGTAGAGAAAATTCAATGCTTTCTAACCATCAATGACTCAGGACATTTTATTTATTTACTTTACTTTTGCTTTTAATATCTTGTCTGAGGGGCTGGGTAGATGGTTCAGTGACTAAAGGCATTTGTTTGTAAATGCCTGCCAGTCCAGGTTCAGTTCCCCAGCCCTCCACCTAAAGATGGGCATACATTTGCAGCCACAAGAATCCCTGGTGTTTGTGTTTGTGTGTGTGTTTGTGTGTGTGTGTGTGTGTGTGTGTGTGTTCAAGCAAAATTAAAAAATTGGAAAAGATCTGTCTGAAAGGAATAGCACTCTTCTTATAAAAGTAATCAAGTGGGCTTTTCCATCAAGGTAGTGAAGGAGAAGCTTTTGAATCAGGAAGACATGAGATGGACTTATGACTCTGCAGTGTTTTCCATGTAGTCTTAGGTATGTACTTAACACTCTCAGCAAGCAAAGGAGCTGGCTTAGATGATTAATAGAAAATTAGAATGGTGCCATAAACCAAACAGGTGGTTGCAAGTCAACCAAGGCCACACATGTCTCAAAGAAGATGCCAAAACTTACTCTGTGAATGAGCTGCTCCCAATTTTCCTTCTCATGTCAATGCCATTATTATGAAAGAGACAGTTGAATGAAGAGAACCACAAATATGAGAGGAGCAATAGAAGGAATGGGAAGCTATCTGGAGAGGAATGTAGTGAAGGGTTTGGAGGGATCTAACCATGAGAACCTCATCAGATGTGGTGGTTTGAATCAGATGTTCCCTCCATGAAATCATGTGTTTTGAATGCTTGGTCCATGGCTGGTGGCACTGTGGGAGTTGGAGCCTTGCTGGCGGATGTGTTGTGTTCAGGGCAGGCTTAGTGGTGTTATATAGCCAGCTCCCCCTTGCCAGGGATTGGCTCACTTTCCTGCTGCTGTTTTCCATCTACTGTGGATGAGGTGATGTCCAGCCTCTGCTCATGCCATGCTTTGCCCTGCCACCAAGGAGCTTCTTTTCAAGATTCTAAGCCAAAATGAAAACTTTCCTCCCATCAGCAGTGTTTGATTAGGTGCTTTATTCCAGCAACGAGAAGGTAACTACAACACCAGGGTTCTAAATAAGAGAATTGCTAATGTTGAGCAGTTGAGAATATCATGGACATGTCCATTGGCTGCTGGAGTTGAGCCACGGTGAATAAACTTGCATCTCACAAGCCTATATCATTTTCTGGGGGGCATCTACATAGAGAGGAACACTTTTACCTGAGTGACAATGGATCTGGAGAGTCAAGAATGCTTATTCACCTCACCTTCACTGCCATTGAAAAGGGAATGATTCTCAGTGTTGAGAACAGGTTTGAACTTTCCTTCATAGTTCCTAAGAAGTATCATGTTCTTTCCTTCAACCAAATTCATTTTGTTTAATCATTCATTAATTTGTGTATTTGTGATACTAATTAACAACTTCCAAAAGTCTTTTCATCTTTCTTCCTCATTTGGAAATGATAAAAAGAAGAAAGAAGGAAAGAGAAAGAAAAGAATGAAAGAAAGGAAGAAAGGAAGGAAGAAAGGGCTTTTACGCTGTCCTTCATTCATGGCTAGGTCATCTTATTCTACTAGATATAAATAATCTCACAGAATATCAACCAAAGACAAGTTCACTCAGCCATAAATGAGATCAAGGACTCTGATAAAATGAGACAAAATAGGACTATTAAAGCAGGCACAAAACAAGGTCATTGTGTCATTCAAAAAAATTAAATTGCATTTATTGGGCCAGGCTTTCTCACTTGAGCCCATACCTCTGCCACTTGAGTGCTAGGATCACAGGCAGTCTATTCCCATCTAGCATTTATATGTGTGCTGGAGATCTAAACTCTTGTCTTCATGCTTTCAAGTGCGTTATCCACTTAGCCATTTCTCCCAGCTCTTAGTGTCCCTTTTTGATATAAGACTTGTTGAGTTACCTAATAATTCAATTATTCTCTCTCTCTCTCTCTCTTTCCTTTTCTCTCTTTCTGTCTTCTCTTTGTTTTTGGTTTGATATGATGTTATTACATCTTCTACTTCACATTGCTTTCTCTGGGCCAATTAGTCAGTTTTGAATTGTGAAGAGGAGGACTCCTTTAGCTCTTCTCTCCACAAACCAGGGGAAGTAGCTTGCCTCTACTTTCTAACAGCACCCCAAACAGAACAAACCCTGGCTTTCTTATACCCACTATACTAAATTATTCAGTGCAAACTCCAGTACCACAATATGTTCTTTCTCTTATCCTTTTTTTTCACCCCATAGTTCATAATACATGTTTTCCCTTGCTGCAGTAAATAATATACCCAAATGTTCCATTTCAGGTCAGTTTTGGTGGGCTTTGACTGAAAATGAGGTTATGGTTATGTGAAAAATGATGTGATGTTATGTGAAATTTTAACATACAAATAATATTGCCTAATAGGTCTCCTCATAGATCCTTTCACTCTAGGACAATAAACTTTGCGTAATTGGTTAAACAATTCTGTATACCTGATAAAGTATGGTAGTTTTAGATGGTTGTTTTCTGTAAAGAATTAAATATAACTTTGGCATTATTGCTCTGTAGTGGACTTCAAGTTTTGTAATTAACTTAGTAACCTTATCTCAGCACTTCTGTTGCCTTATTAAAAAGTCTTAGTTTTTCAAATTTCCTCAGAATCAGCTTCATCATTCTCTCCATACCCTCATTCATGCACAGTCTACTTGTAGGAAAATTATGTTTTAATATTTTGAGACTCATGCTTTGATAACTTAGACAAGAAGATGGAATGCTGAAATACGAATTTTTTTGTGGGGGGAAATGCCCTGTTAACATAGGCTTGTGATTGGAAATGTAAGAAGTGGAATATGGGGGTGATAGCAAAGCAGAGAAATTTATTTATCAACTGGTCTAAATTCTCCTGGGACAAGTTATCATCATATCCATCCTTTAAGTCATATTTCTAGCACCATCATTGGATGTCTTAGAGGCTAAAGTTAAATTACACTTGAATTTTTCTTCTTTGCTCTAAATAATGTAAGAACCCATCAAATATGTATTCACATTTACACATCTGGGACAATGGGCTAGTGTCTAAAAATGATCATATAAATGATGTTTCTTGTAGTGATCTTTGACCAAAAGCAAAAAAAAAATCTCAAATGGGTTGAAAATGAGAAAACATGATACTCCCAAAGGATGGGATACAACTCTTTTTTTTTATAGAATATAAATAAGTATAAAAGCACTGTGATTTTTCTAGAAGAATGTATGAATATAGCATATGAGAGCAGAACTGCAAAGCAAGCTGCTATATTCTAACAAGGCTATTTATGAGATGTTATATCTTAACTGTACTGAAGGTAGGAGTTCAAAGCCACATTAACAAAAAGATCAAAGGCATATAGGAAAGTGGGTTTAGGTACCTGGTTCTCCTTACTTTCCTGTGCAAAATTCTTTTGAAAGAATTTATTCTTACGCAGGGCCTTCTCATCCTAGATGCTTAGAGCTACACTTCTCACCGGCTAGTCTGGGTGGTACCTTGGACAAGAATCCAAGAAGAGTCAGACTTTAGTGTTACTCAAACCAACATGATTTGTGTGAGACTTTTTCTTTTTACTTACTATGTACCTACTGCTGTTACATGAACCAATGATCATGCTAGAAGTCATAGGATAGCTATTCTTTCTTAGAATTTGTCTAGGTCCTGGGGATAACCCAGTGAGTGCAGTTTGCTGTGAGAAGTACTATTGTTTTCTTTTTATCCAATTGAACAAATAGTTTTTGGAACTCAGTAGTTGTGAAGTTTCAAACTAAGAAATAAGAATGCATTGATGATTGAGATTGACAACATACTGTCCTTGTAAAGATGGATGAGGAAATGATAAAAGATAAACTTAATTAAATAGTCAAGACATAAACTGGACTCTGGTGACACACTGTCTCGTTTATATACAAAATCCCTCCTATTTAAAATTTTGTTTATTTATTTGGGAGTGACAGAGAGAAGGAGGGAGAGAGAGAGAAAGAGAGAGAGAGAGAGAGAGAGAGAGAGAGAGAGAATGGGCATGCCAGAGCTTCCAGCCTCTGTAAACAAGCTCCAGATGCGTGCGCCCCCTTGTGCATCTGGCTAACGTGGGTCCTGGGCTTCACAGGAAAGCGCTTAACTGCTAAGCCATCTCTCCAGCCCTTCCTCCTATTTTAGAACCTGGACAAATGAGTATGTGTCTGAAGGGAGTAACTAGGGACTTGACTGAGGAGGGAGGGATAGACATGATGGGAACATTAAGGAAGGCCATCTAACATAGACATGTGATGGAAGAAAGCTTTCTGTAACAGGGAACAGCTGAAACCTAAAGTAACTAGTAGTTGGCCAGGCTAAGTAGTAATTGAGAGAGGGGAGGTTATTCTAGGTAGTTTCTGACTCTGAGAGATGCCTTTTGTAGTAGTTTGAATATATGTCCCCCAATAGACTCAGATGTTTTATTAAAGCTTATAACTTAGATTTCCATCCACATGTCTGGAAGTGGTGTTTGGGGGTGGATCTGATTTCCAGCCTAAAGGTGTTCAGAGCAGTCTGAGTTCTGCCTGGGTCTCTGATGCTTGCAGTTCCCTGCTGTCTGCTGCCCATGTGTGCTTTCTTGTGGTGCTGGCTGATTGGTATCTGTCTCTCTGCTTGGATCTGTGGAAGGGATCCAGTTTCTTCCTTCATTATGGAACTTCCACTGGCCCTGTAAGCTTCAAATAAATCCCCTCCTCCCATAAACTGTATCAGTTTGGAAGTTCATCCCAACAACATGAAGCTAACTACAACACCCTTCAATATCTTTTTCTTCTATTACGGGAGTGCAGAATTTTAGCTAGGGCATGCCTAACCAAAATATAAAACACATTTCTTAGCCTCACACACTTAGGTATTGCCTCTGCCTATGTTTTGGCAACTGAGCTATAAGCACAAATGGAGGGTTGGTACCATTTTCAGGATGTGATCTTAAAGAAAGGAGACAAGCATTTCCTTCTCAAAGTGATGTAGTTGTGATGTCTGTTGCAGTTGCAACCACATTAGACCCTAGAATAAACTTATGTTTGCAGGCCATACACATCACAACAAATTAGCTAGAACTCATCAAAGAGACTTTACATAGAGCTTCCACAGAAGTCTTAGACTGCAGCTGACTTATAAGAACAAGAAGTAAATGATCTGTTGAAGCCATTGCCACTTGAAGACAAACTGAATTCTAACTATATCATACAAAATAAAATATGAACATTTATAATATCTAAAAGTAAGTAAAAGCATAGTGCATTCCTAAACTAAAATATTTCAAAAGGCTGAAGCAGAAGACAAAAGCAAGGCCAAGTTGACTACACAGCAGGGCCCACATGAAGATAGGCTTGTATGCTTTGATAAGGACTTAAGAATTTATTGTAAGGAAGAAGAGTCTTTTATTCATTGAAACATTTCTTTTTGAACCTGTTGCCACCATGGCCATAATTTCTGCTGTGATGATGCTTCTGTATTAAGAGTTCAGTGAGGTTCCATAACAGGATCATGGTGATTATAGGGATTAATGCCAAGAGAGCATTTGGAGGCTAATGCAGTAATTCTGAGGAATGGTGCTGGAGGGCTCAGGCAAAGAATGGTGATATAGATGGAAAGAAATGAAATGAGTGAAAGGAAATGAAATGAGTGAAAGATTGAACCTGGAGGAAATGACCCTCTCTCACCCCTCTAGCTCTCTCAACTCAAGCAAAACATAAATTTTCATTGCTTGTGAACTTCTGTTTCTATCTCTTTCTAGTCAGAAGGAGTCTTAGCTACATAAGGAGGATTTATATAATTCCCTTCCCACCTGCTCTGTTCTTCCTTGCACCATATTGGTTTAAGTCATTCACAACAGCTTATTCATTCACTAACAGTCTGACTAGCTTCAGGGAAATTTTCATTTGCATCAGGATCGTATAGCCAGGACTACCAAGGTGGGTAACTAGAATCAGAACTGATCAGTGTATCCCATTTACCTTTTCTGTTCATTTACTTATTTAGTAAATAGATATGGTTACAACTGTTTTAATTTAAAGTCCTTGAAGCAGAGCCAAGCTATAATGGAGACATCATCACAAATGCAAGGGCCTGGGACACAGTACAAATGCTTATACTTGACTTCAGAAATGTGGTATGTAGTTGGCAGTGAATCTGTTATGTTACTTGGGAGAGATGTGATCAGACTTCTGAAAGGGCATTTATGCTCAACCTGCTTAACTAGCATGCTACACTAGTGTGTAAAGATAGAAGACAGAAATTTTGTTAAGCCTGAGATGGATCTAGGTTACTTGGAGTAAGGAGAGATTGAGATGCTTTTCCACTTGGTGTAGTTCCAAACTTTTAACTGTAAGTGAGAAAAAGCTTTCTCAAATGGTCTTTGTAAATAACAAAGCTATGTCATAAAGGTAGAAGTGCAGAAGTAAGGTAGGCTTTATGGTTGGTTGATTTAGCATTGAAAAGATAACATTAGGAACCCAGGTAGATTTCTCTGCAGTCTACTCTGCACTTACAGTAATTGTGGTGATGTAGGAGCATCTATATTAATAGCCCAATAAGGTTTCACACTTCCTTTTCAATAACAGGGTTGGAGTGAAGAATACTGTGGTGATAGCTTGAATCTATTTTGGCAAATTAATTAATTAATTTTTGGAGATAGGGTTTTTCCCTGTAGCTTATGTTGGCCTCAAATTCTCAACCTTCCTGCTTCAACTTCCCAAAATTCTGGGATTGCAGATCTGTACCAGCATGCCTGGCTCTTATTTTAGTCAGCTTAGATCATGAGCATTAACTGGACCATCAACTCATGTGAGGAAAAGGCTAGGATCTCATTGCCTTATGTGCAGATTTGCAAAATGATCTCTTACAGGGGTTGCAGATACCACTGGTTCTCATGGAAATGGTATTGCTTTCTTTGTTCAGCAGAATTTAGTGCTCAAGAGATGATAAATATTCAGAAAAAAATCAGAGCCAATTTCTCACAGCACAAATTGTTTCATGTACTATACAATTTAAAATATCTTATCACACCAAAAGTACATACCCCATGTATGGTATAATTTTAGTATTTTAGAATGATAAATAATTTTAGTAAGGTTTCTTGACATATGAAAGCACAGGTTGTATATAAAAGATTAAATAAATTAAAAAACAGTTCTGATGAAAGGAGTTCATGTCAGACAATTTTACATTATTGACCCAGCCCAAACTTGGAGGGCTTCCACTTCATTGCTAAAATGCACTTGCATTCTTAATGACAATTCTACTCCCAGTGCACTTACTGGCTATTGCCTGAGGTTCATGAGGATGGGGTCTGAGCAGAAGTTGAACATCTCTGTTCATTGTCTAAGAGGATTTTTGGCTTTTCACCATGACCTTAGCTGGTGTGTCTTGAACCTGGTATGGTTTTTCTCCAGTCACCAGTGGCACTTGGGAGCAATACACCAACACTTTGTTGCTTACAAAGACCATCTATGCAGCATGATGGAGAGACTTCACAGGCTAGTGCATCCCCTTCCACATGGTCCCATCTCAGATCACCATTGATAAGTCAGTAATAAGGATGTCAGAGCATGGTAGGTATCATCAACCTTTGTTAACAGCAGTAAGAAACTTAACCAGTAAAGTTCTGGTTGTCATTTGGCCTTGAATCATCCAGTGCCTGAAGGTATTTTGCTTGAACACCTTTGTGCTACTAATTGTTACAGATTTGGTTTCCTTTTTGAAGGGGATGTCCTATCAAGCTAGCCACTATTGTAATTGGGAAAACTGGAAAGAGGATATAATATGAAGGTATTATATGAAGGTATGTTGGTATTACCAAAGAGGGGAAGGAACTGCAGCATTAATATACTAACTTCCAAATAATGGAAACTTCCGAGGAAAAGAACAGGTAAAGCATTGTTATACAGGTAGACTAGCCTCTGCTGTTCTAGAGCAGTCATTCTTTCTGTCACCTCTTCTACAATGGCCCTGAGTTTTGGAGGGTGTGATAGAGATGTCTTATATTGTACTGAACATTCTATTGTCATTTATTCACAGCACTATGATGAATTTTGAGTCTCCCTTGTGGTTGCCACCACCTGAAAAGAGAAGCTTCTCTAACCAAAGTGAGAGTAGCATTAATATATGGGCATATGCACATGCACTTAGAGGGCAGTTTGGTGGACATAATATATCCATCTAGCCAAAAAATAGCAGGAGCTTCCTCTCTAGGGCTTATGACCTCCTAAGCCATAGGCATAGGCTTTTGATTAGATTTTCATTACCAGGCATGATTCCCTCCCGTGAAGCAGGCCTCAAATCCAATCAGGCGGCAGTTGGTTTCTGTCACAAGACATGCCACAGTCACATCATTTGTCACATTTGGCCTGGTTGGTTGGGTGACATAATACACGGACACAGACACACACACAATTTTGAGACATTAAGTTGCCTAGGCAGCCATTGAACTTTCAATCTTCCTGCTTCAGCTGCCAAAAGTAGCTGGGATTATGAACCTGTGCTATCAGTCAGTGTCAGATCTCTCTTGCTTTAAAAATAATAGGATGCTGGCACGTGTAGACCTCCCACCTAGAGCAAGGAGTACCAGGTTGCTTGACGTAGCACCTTTCCATAAGCACAAGATAGACTCTTCCCTGTGTCCTACCCACATGCGCCTGTAGGCTTCTTGCATGCATCAAGGAGAACCATGCCCTAAAGAGAATATTAGATGGAATACTTCACACTGAATAGAAGAAGAAACATTTTAAAGCGATTATGGGAGGGAGAAAGCAATATTCAAAATTAGAACAGTTGTGAAAACAAATGAAGGTCAGAAAAGTACCAAACTATACAAAGTCATCAATATGCCAGGTATTAACTCACACCTATCAATTATAGCTCTGAAAATCAATGGATTCAATTCCCCAACCAAAAGACACAGATTAATAGACTGGATCACAAAACAGAATCCATCCATTTTGCATCTTCAAGAAATCCACATTGCCATCAAAAGTCATACCACTGTAGGGTGAAAATGATATTCCAAGTGAATGGAAATAGGGAAGAAGCAGGTGTAGCTGTACTATACTAATATCTGATAAAGTACACTTTAAACAAAAATTACAAAGATAAAGAAGTATACTTTAAACACATCAAGGGAACACTTCACCAAGAGAAGGTTACAACCCTAAACATATACACACCAAACACAGTTGCACCAATGTTTATAAAGCAAAATCTAAAGCTGGGTGTGGTGATGCACACCTTTAATCCCAGAACTTGGGAGGCAGAGGTAGGTGGATCGCTGTGAGTTCGAGGCCACCCTGAGATTACATAATGAATGCCAAGGCTAGAGTGAGACCTTACCTCGAAAAACAAAACAAAACAAAACAAAAAAGAAAGAAAAGAAAAAAAAAGCAAAATCTAGAATAGTGTTTGACTTCATAACCCTATCATCAGTATACAGATGATCTAAACGGGGGGAGCAAGTGGAATAAACAGTCATCTACACAATATTCCATTTAAAAACTATACAGTACATGTTTTTGTCAGCAGCTCTTTGAACTTCCTCTAAATAGATCATATATTAGGGTACAAAGCAAGTCTCCACAAATTCAGGAAAACTGATATAACTTCTTGTATTATGTTTGACCACAATGCAATAAAGCTAGAAATTAACAACAAGAGAAACAGCAGAAAATGCACAAACTCCTTGAGATTGTATGACACCCTATTGGATAATGAACAGATCATTGAAGAAATCAAGAAGGAAAAAGTTCTTAGAAACTTCTTAGAAAAGTTCTTAGAACTGAATGAAAATGAAAACACAACATAAAAAACCTATGGGATACAATGAAGACAGTCCTAAAAGGGAAGTTTGTAATTCTAGATGCCTACATTAAAAAAATCCAGAGATCTTAAATAGATAACTTAATGGTCTACATGAAGGTTTTCGATAAACAAGAACAATTTAACCTCAAAAGTACCAGATGGAAAGAAATAATCAAGATCAGGGTAGAAATCAATAAATTAGAAATGGCTAAAACAATTTAAAAATTGATAAAACAGGCTGGTTCTTTAAAAAGTTAAACCCCAAGCCAAATTAACCAAAAGAAAGAGATATGAGGCCTTAATCAATATATTAGAGATGAGAAAGGAGATATTTCAACAGATAACAATGAAATTGAGAAAATTATAAATACATATTTCAAAAACCTGTAACTCACCAAAATGAACAATCTGAAAGGAGTGTATATATAAATTTCTTGAAAAATATGATGTACTAAAGATAAACATAGGAGAGATAAATAATTTAAATATAGCTACAAGAAATAATGAGACTGAACCAGTAATTAAGTGTCTCCCAACCACACAAGGCCAGACAGTCACTGCTGAATTCTACCAGAGCTTTATAGAAGAGCTGAAACCACTGCTTCTCAAGTTCTTTCATAAAATTTAAAAGGAGACAATATTCCCTTACTCCTTTTATGTAGTTAGCATTACACTGATACCAAAACCAGAAAGAGACAAAATAAGACAAGAAAATTAATGCTGGATAGATGGTTTAGCAGTTAAGGTGTTTGCCTGTGAAGCCTAAGGACCCAGGTTCAATTCCCCAGTACCCATGTAAGATAGATGCACAAGATGAGACATGTGTCTGGGGTTGGTATGCTAGAGATCCTGGCATGCTTATTATTTCTCTCTCTTTTTAAAAAAATATTTTTAAAATTTGTTTATTTTATTTTACTTGAGAGAGATGGGAGCAAATAGAGAAAGAGAGAACAGGCATGCCAAGGCCTTCAGCCACTGAAAATGAACTCCAGATGCCTGTGCCACCTTGTGCATCTGGCTTATGTGGTTCCTGGGGATGGAACCTGGGTCCTTTGGCTTTGCAGGCAAGTGCCTTAACTGTTAAGCCATCCCTCCAGCCAATCTTTTAAATGTTTTAAAATTTTTATTTATTTAGTAATCCATCTCTCCAGTCCAATGAGAGGGAAAGAGAGAAATCCGATTCATTCACCATCATGTGTATGCGGCTTACATAGGTTCTGGGGAATAGAAACTGGGTCCTTAGGTGTCATAGACAAGCTCCTTAACCACTAAGCCACTACTCCAGCCCCCCTCTCTCTTTCTTAAATAAGTAACTAAAATTTAAAAAGAAAAAAAATTATAGAACAATATTCCTGATGAACTTAGACAAAAAAAATTCTCAATAAAATTCTTGCAAATCAAATTCAAGAACATATCATAAAGATCATTCACCTTGATCAAGTATGTTTCACTCTAGGGTTGCAGGGATAGTTCAACATATGGAAATTAATAAATTTAACATATCATATAAGTATACTTAAGGATAGAAATGACATGATCACCTCAGTAGACTAAAAAAAAAAGCCTTTGACAAAATACAGCATCCTTCATGATAAAAACATTAGAGAGTCTATGGTGAAGGGATCATATCTCAATATAATAAAGGTGATATATAGCAAAAGTAAAGCCAATGCCATACTAAATGCAGAAAACCTTGAAGCATTCCTGTGAAGTTCTGGAACAAGATAATGGTGTCCACTCACCCCACTGCTATTTACCATATTACTTGAAGTTTTATCTAGAGTGATATACAAGATAAAGAAATAAAAAGGATACAAGTTGGAAAGGAAGCAAACTATTCTTACTTGAAGATCATATGATATATTTCTGTATTTAAGAGACTCTACAAACTCCATCAACCCCCCTAGAGCTTATAAGCACTTTCAGCAAAGTAGAAAGATAAAATAAGCACATAAAAATCAGTAGTCTCCTTCATACCAGTGACAAAATAGGATAACTTGATAGGTTGATCATACGTTAACATTGACAATAAAACTTTGGAAACAATGATAAGTTGCTGTCTTTAAAACCAACCCCCTTAGATTAGCATGTGCTGCAATAATTGTTTGAACTCTATCATGTTAAATGTTCTACCACATATTTAAAGAAAACAGTTTTCAATATGTCAAGACCTTGAATCACTGGCTACTGTACAGAGGACTAATAATGTTCTAGTGTATATTATGGTGACTCTAGTCAATACCCCTGTATTGTTTATATAAAGTCATACCAAATCACATTTGCCTGATATTTTCTTGATATTTCATTCTTATTTCCTCCACAAATGAAGGCAAAAACCTTGTCTCAACTCCATTCTCAGGTGAAAAGAGCTGTCTGTGGTACTGATGAATGGTTCACAGTGAATACAGCATGGTAGTTGTCACTATTGTGTTAGATTCTAGCCTGGGCTGTATCTGGGCTAGCTGAGGGGTTTCAGCAAGTCTCTTAGCACATTGGACTTCAGAGTACTCATCTATCATTGAGGGTGTTAGATTAAAATTAGTCCTCAAGATTCCTTAAACTCTAAAATTTTGTAATTTAATAAAGTTAAGGTGTGCGGCTATGATTTTTGCCACATTAGTTCCCCAGATATTACATCTTAATTGTGTACTCTTCTTTTCTTGGTGATGAGCATAACATAACTTTTCTATCCTTTCCCTGAGCAGGAAAAGAAGCTGCTCTGAATTGGAGTAAGTGACAATGGGAAAAAGCCCAATTGTACATTGTTTTAAGTCCAGCTGACCCTGAGTACAGCTCTTTCTTTTAGTGGTGGTTGTGAAATTATGTACGCAAGTCCACAGATTGATTACAAGGGCTTCCTTTCCCCAGAAAGATATTTACTTTTGACTTTTGTAAGTACTACAGATTATACTTGAAAATAATTGCTTTTAGATTTTGAAATAGAAATTTATTATAGTGAATCAAATAATTTACACTTGGGTAGGGGGTGCACTCAGGCCTCTTGCCACTGCAAATGAATGCTACAGTTTTCCACCCTGTTATGCATCTGGTTTGTGTTGGTGTCTTGGACTTGAACCTGGGTGAGAAGGCTTTGAAAGCAAGTATCTTTAACCTCTGAGCCATCTTCCCAGGCAATAGAATCCGTTTAATGACCCTTTAAATTAATTTGAAATAAAATAGGCATTTATCAATCATGTACTATATGCTAAGTATTGCTCTGGATTTTCTGAAAATAGCAAGTCATCATTGTCTTAATCTAGTAACACAGAGGTTACATAACCCACAACACATAGCAAAATCACTTTAAAAACATTTAACATATTTTACTTATTCATGTGTATGGTAGTTCCACAATCCAGAAATATGTATGATATATAATGGCTGAAAGCCAATTGGAGACATAAGGATGTTTATTTGAAGTTTTACAAAACATTTTTTTGAGATAGGGTCTCACTCTAGCCCAGGCTGACCTAGAATTCATTATGTAGTCTCAGGGTGGCCTCCAACTCATGCTGATCCTCCTACCTCTGCCTCCCAAGTGCTGAGATTAAAGGCATGCACCACTACACCTTGCAATTTTTTGATTTATTTATTTGCAAGCCAAGAGCTATAGAGAGAAAAGAGACAGACAGAGAGAAAGGGCATGCCAGGGCCTTCAGCCATTGTAAACAATCTCCAGATGCATGTGCCACTTCATGTATCTGGCTTTATGTGAGTACTAGGGAATCAAATCAAGGTCATTTGCCTTTGCAGGCAAGTGATTTAATTGCTGAGCCATCTCTCCATTCCTTGAAGTTTTAGTATATGATACTGCATTCAATAATGACAGCTGGCATTTGATGAGTGCTTTCTCCAGGCCACTCCCAGAGAAAAGTGCCCCTTTTCAGGAAATGAAAGCTGCATTGCATGACCCAACTTGTAGAGTGAGAGAAGAGCATAATTACTATGAAATGGCAAATCAACTATGAAGAAACCAAAGAGGTAAACTTTGCACTTGAAGAACTCTTCAATTAAAAGTTGCATACAGAGTATATATAAAAGGTATCATGATTATTTCTACTTTACAAACTTGGAAACAAAAAAGAGTCCAAAAACTAGTTTACCCAGGGCCATACAACTAGCCAATAGTGGAGCTGGAATAGTTAGCAGGATTTGTTGCACCAGCCTGACAGGACAGTTCTTGTCCTATGGTCAAGTCCTGCACAATTCAGCAGGAGTAAAGGGAACTGTTGAGACCTTTTCCTCTAGTTCCACACAAAAGCATCTTGGTATACACCTTCACAGCTGGATAGAAGGCAAATAACCGCTTTTGTTTGTTTATTTTTTTATGATAGGCTCTCATGCTACTTAAGGCTGACTTGGAATTCACTATGTAGTTTCAGGGTGGCCTCTAACTCACAGTGATCCTACTACCTCTGCCTCCTGAGTGCTGGAGTGTACCACCATGCCTGGCCAAAGAACAGCTTTTTCAAGAGCAAACAGCGGCCAGAAATGAAGGTCAGACATTGGCACTTCAACACCTCTGTGTATCAGGTTAAGTGTCATTATCAGCTATGCCATCACTTAATCATATCACTGTGGGGTGGCTGCTTGTGCACTGCTTCTACAATGAACATTCCAGAACTTGTTTCTCCTTTCACTTTGTATGCTAGCTCTGGTTAAATGATGATTTGGGGAACTTCTAGACAAGATGGCAGAGTAATAGCCATGCCAAAGCAGCCTAGGGAGGGAAACGAGCAGAAAAACAGCAAAATATACTCTTCTACTGAAAATTGAAGATGTATAAGGAATTATCAACCACAGCAGAGGAGCAGGAAAGACAGTCTTCCAGCAAGCAGGAAGCCAGGCAGAATCCCAATGAGGTGCCATTGACCCCAATCTGTACACCTGCCTGGCCTGGCCTGCACAGAGCTGTAGGAGCAGAAACCAGGTGAAGGGATTTTCCACTTACACAAGCTCCCTTGCAAAGTCAAGAAAACCTGAAGGGGAAAATAGCAGTGACCAGCTGAGCAGCTGTGGAAGGAGAATACAACTAGTACCAGCTGAGCAGCTCCAGTACAGTACAAGGCATTCTGCACAGCCTCCCATCCCCCAACTACCAGTGCCATGAACCACTGGAGAAATCATCTGCTTCCACCCAGCTGGACCACATCCAGCACAGCTGATCAGAACACTAGACCCAGCAAACTAAACAGCCTAACTGAATCCACAGTGCAATAGAGAGGGGTTGAAGTGGGCACTCAGCATTGGTGACATTGGAAGCCATTCCAAAAGGAAACAGGGCCTACTTACACAAAGCCAGGCACATAGGCCTGCACTGGAAGTGCTAATCTCACCTTCCATGTCAGGGCAGGTTATGTGTTAGTTTTGATTGATGTGTTCTTGGTCAGCTTTACCATTCTCAAGTAGGCTGTATTTTGGTGTTGATTCTTGTTGTCATTGACATTTCCTCATTTATAGGGCTTTGGTCTTTTTCTTCTGTCATTATTGGGGGCAGAGTCTCACTTGGTCCTAGGCTGACCTGGAGCCCATTTCAGGCAAGAAATCTTAACCTCCCAGTTGATAGGATTAAGGGTGTAGGGCAACATACACCCTTAGGGACTTTGGCTTTATTAGATTATTTGTTCCTTTTAATCCTCAGTACTGCATAAATACTCTGTGCTGGTTTGTATTGAATGTGTATACTGCTCAGTTGAAGTTTAGAATTTGCTAGTAAATTGCTCCATCTAGTATACTAGAATACTTGAATAGCAGGCAAACTCAATACCTACCATCACTTCTGCTGTTTTCTTGGTGTATAAGAGCTACACTTGGCCCCCAAAACTCCTACCCTGAAGATATATAAAGTTGGATTTACATGGCTAAGAACACTGCAGATAATAAAAAGACAAGCATCAAATTAACCCAAGATGCAAAAATCTCTACATTATAATATAAGAAACAAAAAAATCAAGAGAATAAAATTCCACCAAAAATTATAAATTAATCAGAAATGACCTCCAGTGAGACTGGTTTAGATGAAATACCTGACAAAGATTAAAAAAATAATAAAAAGATTATGTCTATGTTAAAAGAAATCAGGTCAGCTTGGACTAGAATAAGGCTCTACCTGTAAAAACAAACAAACAAAAAACAAACAAACAAAAACAACAACAAAAAACTTCCGAAGGAACCCCAAGAAACAAACATAATGAAATAAGGAGGTTAATACGAAACATGTATAAGGAAATAGATACAATGAAAAAAATACCAATCATTAAATACTAGAAATAAAAAAACAGTAAGTCAAACAGAAAACTCTGTATAAAGTCTCACCAGTAGAATGGGTCAAGGAGAAGGCAGAATATCTAAACTAGAAGTCCAGTACAATAAAGAGAAAGACAAAGTGATAGGAAGGCATGAAGGGGAATTTCAAGACATTTGAGACACTATGAAGAGATCAAACATAAGAATTCAGAGAATAGTAGAAGGAGAATTTCACTCCAAAGGCATAGTAGGTATTTTCAACAAAATCATAGAAGAAAACGCTCATCAATTAACAGGTCATCCTGGCAAAAATAAACAGAAAAGCATCTGTATTAAATGAGGTCATAGAACAAGTGGACCTAACAGATATCTACAGATCATTCCATCCAAATGCTGCAGAATGCACATTCTTTTCATCAGCACATGGTACATTCTCTATAATAGACCATATATTAGTACACAGAGCAAATCTTAACAAATACTGGAAAATTGAAATAATTCCTTGCACTGTATCTGATCACAAAAGTATTAAACTACAAAGCAACAGCAAGAAAAGCTATAGAGCATACATATAATCATGGAAGCTAAACAGTATACTACTAAATGATGAATGGGTCATTGAAGAAATCAAGAAGAAAATCAAAAATTTCATAGAATCAAATGATACTGAGAACACAACATACCAAAACCTTTGGGACACAATGAAGGCAGTCCTAAGAGGGACATTTATCACTTTAAATGCCTACATTAAGAAACTAGAGGGCAGGAGAGATGGTTTAGCAGTTGGGTGCTTGCCTGTGAAGCCTAAGAACCCATGTTTGATTCCCCAGTACCCACATAAGCCAGATGCATGAGGTTGTGCATGCGTCTGGAGTGTGTTTACAGTGGCCAGAGGCCCTGGCACACCCATTTTCTATCTGCTTCTCCCTCTGTCTCTCTAATTGCTCTCTTTCTCAACTAACTAAATAAATAAAATATTTTAAAAAAAGAAATTAGAATCTTTACAAGTAAAGAACTTAATGCTTCACCCCAAAGCCTTGGATAAAGAAGAACAAGGCAAACCGAAAATGTGTAGATGGGAAGAAATAATAAAGATTAGGGAAGAAATTAATGAAATAAAAACCAACAAAACAATGCAAAATATCAATGAGACAAAGAGTTGGTTCTTTGAAAGGATAAACAAAATTGATAAACCCTTAGCAAATTTGACCAAAAGAAAGAGAGAACAGATGCAAATCAATACAATTAGAGATGAAAAAGCCACCATTACAACAGATACCAAGGAAATTCAAAGAAATCTTGAGGACATATTTTTAGAACATATATACCACCAAGTTTGAAAATCTGAAAGAAATAGATGATTTACTTGATTTATATGACCTAGAAAAATTAAACCAAGATAAGTTAAAACAATTTAACAGACCAATAATAAGCATGGAGGTCAAAACAGTTATAAAAAAATGTCCCAACTAAAATAATTCCAGGTCCAGATGGATTCATAGGTGAATTTTACCAGACCTTCATGGAATAAATGACACAAGTACTTCTCAAACTTTTCCATAAAATAGAAAATGAAGGAATACTCCCAAATACATTACCCTGATACCAAAACCAGATAAAGACAGAACAAAAAAGTAAATTACAGACCAATCTCTTTCAAGAACAAAGATGCAAAAATTAACAAAATATTGGCAACAGAATACAAGTACATATCAAAAAGATCATTCACCTCAACCAATTAGGTTTTATCTCAGAGATGCAGGGATGGTTCAACATATGCAAACAGAAAAATGTAATACACCATATATATGGACTGAAAGACAAAGATCACATGATTATCTCCTGATCCTCCTGACTCCGCCTCTTCAGCAATATTCTACCATGCACCACCACAACCGGCTGATCATCTCAATAGATGCAGGAGAGGCATTTGACAAAATCCAACATCCTTTCATGGTAAAAGTCCTACAGAAATTGGGAATAGAAGGAAGATATCTCAACACAATAAAGGCTATTTATAACAAACCTACAGTAGACATAATACTAAATGGGGAAAAGTGTGAGGCTTTCCCACTAAGATCAGGAACAAGTCAAGGGTGTCCACTATCCCAACTTTTATTTAATATAGTATTGGAAGTCTTAGCCATAGTAATAAGGCAATAGATACACATAAAAGGGATACAAATTAGAAAGGAAGAGATCAAATTACCCTTATTTACAGATGCTATGATTCTATACATAAAGGACCCTAAACACTCTACCAGCAAACTGTTAGAGCTGATAAACACTTTTAGCAATGTAGCATCATACAAAATAAACACACAGAAATCAGTAGCTTTCCTATATACTAACAACAAACATGCTAAGGATAAAATCAGGGAAATCACTCCCATTCACAATTGCCTCAAAAAAAAAAAAAAAAAAAGTAAGTAAAGTACCTTGGAATAAATGTAACCAAGGAAGTAAAGGATCTCTACAATGAAAACTTTAAAACACTCAAAACAGAAATTGCAGAAGACACTAGGAAATGGACAGACATCCAATGTTTTTGGATTGGAAGAATAAATATGGAGAATATGTCAATCTTACCAAAAGCAATATACATATTTAAGGCAATCCCCATCAAAATTCCAATGACATTCTTCACAGAAATAGAAAAATAATCCTAAATTCATTTGGAAGCACAAAAAACCTTGAATAGCCAAAACAATTTTGAGCAACAAAAATAAGGCTAGTGGTATCACCATACCTGATTTTAAGCTACATTATAGAGCCATAGTAACAAAAACAGCATGGTACTGGCACAAAAGCAGACACATGGATCACTGGAACATAATAGAGGACCCAGATGTAAGTCTAGGTAGCTACAGCCAACTGATTTTCTACAAAAATGCCAAAAATCCTCATCGGAGAAAAGACAGCCTCTTAAATGGTGCTGGGAAAACTGGATATCTAACATAGAAGTATAAAAATAGATTCTTATCTCTCTCCATGCACAAGAATCAAGTTCAAGTGGCCCAAAGACCTTAATATCAGACCAGAAACTCTGAAACCTTTAGAGGAAAAAGTAGGGGTAACCTTTCAACATATTGGTATAGGTAATGACTTCCTGAATATAACCCCAGTTGCTCAAGAAATAAAACCACTAATCAACCACTTGGACTGCATGAAATTAAAAAGCTTTTGTATAGCAAAGGACACTGTGAATAGAGCAAAGAGACAACCCACAGAATGGGAGACAACCTTTGCCAGCTATACATCTGACAGATGATTAATATCCAGGTTAGAAAATAACTCAAAAAACTAAATAATAAAAAAACCAACAATTCAATTAGAAAATGAGCTATGGAACTAAACGGAGAGTTCTCAAAGGAAGAAATACAGATGGCTTATAAGGCTTATAAACATCTAAAAAATGTTCTACATCCTTAGCCTTAAGGGAAATGCAAATTAAAACTATTTTGAGATGCCTTCTCACTCCTGTGAGAATGGCTACCATCAAGAAAATAAATGACAGTAAATGCTGGTGAGGATGTGGAAAAAGAGGAACCCTTCTACACTGTTTTTGGGAATGTAAAGTGGTACAGCCATGTGGAAATCAGTGTGGAGGATTCTGAGGCAGCTAAAAATAAATTTACCATATGACCCTATTATACCACTCCAAGGTAAATAGCCTAAGGGCTCATCTCATTACCTTAGAGATACTTGCACAACCATGTTATTGCTACTTTATTCACAATAGCTAGGAAATGGAATCAGCCTAGATGTCCCTCAACTGATGAGTAGATAATGAGGATGTGGTACATTTATATAATAGAGTTCTATTCAGCAGTAGGGAAAAACAAAATTATGAAATTTTCAGGGAAATGGATAGATCTGGAAAGTATTATACTAAGTAAGGTAACCCAGGCCCAGAAAGCCAAATGCCACATGTCTTCTTTCATATGTGGATCCTATCTACAAATGTCTAGACTTTTATGTAAGTTGGGGTGAGGTCAATAAGCAAAAAAAAAAAAAAAAAAAAAAAAAGGTTATAAGGGAGGGATGAGAGAGGAGGAGTTAATGGGATGGTATTGTGTGTATACAAATAGGTAAACAGCTTACTGGGGGTGGAATGGTCTAAGTGAGGTCAAGGGAAGAGACTGAATGAAGGGTGGGGGAGGGCTAATTAAAAATTTAGAGGATATGAATAAGCCATATGAAAGCCTACTTTTTTGGACCCAGAAGCCATAGATTGTTAATAGAAAGAATTCAGTGCCAGGGATGGGATACCTTCCAGTGAGTTGCTGGTCAGGGAGGTCCCTGATACCCCAAAATATTGCAGGCCATTGTCAAGGCTGTTGGTTTTCCACCAGGAATAGATGGTAAGACCCTATTGCTGAAGACTCCACATACTTAGGCTGTAAAATTGCTGAGAAATATTGCTGGACCTCAGGTGAAAACCTCCTCCTTATACACCAGCTGACAGAAAGGTGGAATGCTACATGCATCTCTATGGGAGAGAGAAGACATCAATGGAGATAAACAACAGTGGACATTGCAAGCGTTAAGTTTGGCCAGCCAAGCCAGATGATCCAACGAGTGCAATAATGGCATGTCTGTTATGGGGGAGACCAACCACTCTCTAATTGGACTGGAGGCCCACTCCACAGGAGGAATACATTCCTGATACTGGAAACCTATGACGGGAAGTCATGAGCCCTAGTGGTGGAATACCTGTTGGTGTCTGGCTAAATGCATATATTATGCTCACCAAACTGTCAGGTATGCACTTCTCTTAATGTCCATACCCATATATTAATATGAGTCTCAATTTTGGTTAGAGAAGCTTCTCTTTTCAGATGGCAATGATCTCTGGGATGATTAAAAAGGCACCCAGTGCTGAGAAGAAGTGACAGAGGAGTGTTCAGCAGTGAAACATCTCTATGACACCTTCAAAGGCTCAGGGTCCATTGTGGAAGAGGTGGTGGAAAGAATGCAAGAATCAAAGGAAGGGTAGGCTGCTTACAATGCAGTCTACTCCAGATACAAATTGGCCTGGATATCCATGATCTCATAATTCCTGGTACTACCTATACAAGAACCTCAGAAGGAAAAGATGATGACATCAAACTAAAAGAGAGACTAATGGGGGGGAATGGGATATGATGGAGAGTGGATTTGTGAAGGGAAAGTGGGGGAGGAGGGAATTATCATGGTTTCTTGTTTGTAATTGTTTAAGTTGTCAATAAAAACATTAATAAATAAATAAATATGGAATGCTTCATGGAAAAAAGGATGATTTTAGTTTTGTGGAGATTCTTTTCAGTACCCATGCCTGTAGGTTCCTACTTCAGAGAAAAGGTAAAAAGATGTATGAGCAAAGTACTTTTATATTAGGGCTAATATCCAATTTATTCAGACTGCTTTGCAGTTAATGAATTGCTATGTTCTGCATTCCAGACATTGCTATCAGAAACAATGAACTCACAAGCAAAAATCAAGCAGTCCACACATAGCTTTTTTATGGTATCTAGGTGTTACCTGGTTTGTGAAAGTAAAGAGATAGACATAGTTAATATTGGTATTGGAATTAGTATAGTTCTTTATGGCTTATGGAGTAAACCACAGAGTCTTTGCAAAGTTTCTCCTATAAAGGTAGAGTATATCTCCAATATGTTAGAGGGTAGAAAACAAAGCTCTAAGGAGTTACAACATTAATTGATTATTTAACAATATGAAGAATAGCACAGTGTTGAGATTAGATTGGAGTTAGGCCAAATTTATAATTCCATTTCTGCTGTTTTACTAGCTTTATGACATTGGCCACATTTCCTACTCCACCTGAACTTGTTTTCTTATCTTTTTCTTAGGGCTAATTAAAGAATCTATTCATAAATCTATCATAAGAATTAAATGAGATATTCATGAAAAATATTGAGTACAATATTTGTAATTTAGCTGTTGTACAATAAAAATTGTGGTATTGGGGCTGGAGAGATGACTTAGTGGTTAAACGCTTGCCTGTGAAGCCTAAGGATCCCCGGTTCGAAGCTCAATTCTCCAGGACCCACGTTAGCCAGATGCACAAGGGGGCGCACGCGTCTGGAGTTTGTTTGCAGTGGCTGGAAGCCCTGGCGCGCCCATTCTCTCTCTCTCTCTCTCTCTCTCTCTCTCTCTGTCCATCACTTTCAAATAAATAAAAATAAACAAAAAAATTGTGGTATTGTTGTATCAATATTGCACTTTTTAGCTTATGTACTAGGGGTTGTTGTAGCAGATGCTGGTAATAAATGATGTGGTTCACAATAAATCTTAAAAAAGGAGATAGAAGAGAACATTTAAAATATTTTATTTATTTACTTATGAGAGAGAGAGAGAGAGAGAGAGAAAGAACGTGCTCTGGGGAATCGAACCTGGGTTCTTAGGTTTCATGGGCAGTGCCTTAACTGCTAAGCCATCTCTCCAGCCTGGAATAACATATTTTTATGTTTCTAAGACCTTAAAACAAATTACTTTTAAATATCTTAATTTCTTTGGGTTAAAATGAGAAATTAGGGCTGGAGAGATGGCTCAGCAGTTATAGGGACTTGATTGTAAAGCCTGAAGGCTTGGGTTCAATTCCCTGGTACCCACATAAAGCCAGATGCACAAAGCAGCACATGTCTGGAGTTTCTTTGTAGTGGTACTAGGCTTTGGCACACTCATTCTCTGTCTCTCTCTCTCTCTCTCTTGTCTTTCTACTTGTAAATAGATAAAATTATTTTTTAAGTGAGAAATCAAAATCAATATCAGTGGAAGCTAGTTCAGGAAATGGTAACACCTCATCAGTTCAAAATGGGTGCTGGGCAGAATCCCTTCTTTTTGAGGTAGAAGCCATTGTGATTTCTGGCACAATGAGCTTGTTTGCATGTGGCTGGCTGGTCCTTTTATTGAAGTCATCACTGATTTAGAATTTTCTCAGGCAGAAGTAGAAATCCAGATAGAAAAATTTATCAATGACGTATTATAAAGACTATTTGTCTGGAATAAGATGCCATATTGTGAACTGTCTTGTTTAACAGGCTTACAGAGTAGTTATGGTTTCCATAGAAACAGGACTAAATCTTTTCTTTAATACAATCTCTGAGGTCTCAGTAGACCTGCAAAATATGCCATGAGCTGTCAAAACACTGCTTTTGCAGACACATGGAGAGCAGCATTTGTCGCTCTGTCAAGCTGTTTTGGTGCAGCACAATGTGCTGGAAATTTCAGTTAAGATTCTGATTTCTACAAAGAAAATGCATCTTTCTTGAATGTTCTAATTCAGTTCCTCACTGCAGTGTTCACCATATCAGCAACCCCAGGAGTTAAACACTCTGTGTGCAACTTTTAATAGAAGAGTTCTTCCAATGCAGAATTCACCTCTAAGGTTCCTTCATAGTTCACTTGCCATTTCATAGCAATTATACTTACCGTCACCCTATAAACTAGGTCATGTAATCCAGTTTTTTTTTTTTTTTTTCTATTGGTAAGAGGTATCAAACTTCTGGGAATTTTAACTCTTTCATCGACAGAAAACCTTTGGGAATCAGTTAACTCATTGTAGATAAGGATTAAGGTGCTTATAGACAAGACATGAAATAGAGATAATTGCACAGTATAAAAAGTTGACTTTCTGGGCTAGAGGGGTGACTTAGCATTTAAGGTGCTTGCCTGCAAAGCCAAAGGACCCAGGTTCAATTCCCCATGACCCACATAAGCCAGATGCACAGTGTGGCTCATGCATCTGGAGTTCATTTGCAGCAGCTAGAGACCCTGGCATGCCTACTCTATCTCTCTCTGTCAAATAAATAAATAAATAAATAATTTTTTAATTGATTTTCTGCTAGACATGGTGGCACATGCCTTTAATCCCAGCACTTGAAAGGCAGGGGTAGGAGGATTGCTGTGAGTTCGAGGCCAGCCTGAGACTACATAGTGAATTCTAGGTCAGCCTGGTCTAGAGTGAGACCCTACCTTGTAAAACAAAGAAAGAATTGAGTTTAAATATTCAGATTTAAAAAAAAATTTTTTGTTTGTTTTATTTTATTTATTTGACAGCGACAGAGAGAAGGAGGCAGAGAGAGAGAGAAAGAGAATGGGCACTCCAGAGCTTCCAGCCTCTGTAAACGAACTCCAGATGTGTGCGCCCCCTTGTGCATCTGGCTAACGTGGGTCCTGGGGAACTGAGCCTCGAACCGGGGTCCTTAGGCTTCACAGGCAAGCGCTTAACCGGTAAGTCATCTCTCCAGCCCAAATATTCAGATTTTAAAGTATAATTACTTGGTAAGATAATTGTCTGGAAATAATCAGTTATTATAGACTGGCAATAAGAAATTCTTAATGGTTGTATCACAGCGGTAAGATCAGCTGTCTTTGTAAACAAAGTAGATATATAAGGCAAACCTTGTGATAGTTAGCTACTGTGCAAATACAAAGGTTAACAATCTATGATTTTGGCATAACTTTCAAAAAGTTTGTGTGTGTGTGTGTGTGTGTGTGTGTGTAAAAGCCAAATTGGGATTAGGCTAATGACCTTCTTTGTGAATAATTATTTTGGTTTTTATTACTACTTTTTCTTACCTTTGGCTATGTAGCTGTTCATTACTGTCCCACTAAATATGTTATCATTTCTCTGTTTTTCTTGTTCATAAATGTTTTTAGGAACATTTAGGCACATTCTCGTTGCAAGAAAATATGATGAAATTCTTTCTAGACTAGAGAGATTGCTCAGCAGTTAAGACACTTGCTTGCAAAGCCAAATGGCCTGGGTTCGATTCCCCAATACCTACATAAAGCCAGATGCACAAGGTGGTGCACGCATCTAGAGTTCATTTGCAGTGGCAAGAGGCCCTGGCATGCCCACTCTTTCTTCTTGCAAATAAACAAATATATTTTAAGAATTCCATCTTTCTGTATTCATTATAGCTACTATGATAATGTAGCTATCTGTGTTATATCTCAATATGTATGTACCATTTATTGTGCCTTTTAATTCTAAAAATAATCCTGTGAATTGAATAAAATCATTGGTGGTATTATTTTTTTGTGAGAAGGTTTCACATGGACCAGGCTTGTCTCGAACTCATTACATAGCTGAGCATAGATTTTTTTTTTTTTTTTTGAGGTAGGATTTCACTCTATGTCAGGCTGACTTGGAATTCACTATGTAGTCTCAGGCTGGCCTTGAACTCTCGGTGATCTTCTTACTTCTGCCTCTCTAGGTGCTGGGATTAAAGGCATGTGCCACCACACCCAGCTGAGGATAGATTTGAACTTCTGATCCTCATACCTCCATTTCCCAAGTGCTGGGATTACAGGTCTGTGCCACTATGCCTGGCTTTTGATAGTGTTACTATTTCCATTTTACAGCTGATGAAAATGAGACACAGAAGGTTAACTGACTTTTGCAAGGGCACAATATAAGTAAATAGTGCTAGTATCTGAATCTTGTAGATTGAGTCCAAAACCTTTACCCTGAACTATTTTTAATATTTAATTTATTTTTGCAAAATACTTTATTTGTAAGAAGAGAGAGAGAGAGAGAGAGAGAGAGAGAGAGAAACACCAGGGCATGGGGTTTCTGCCACTGCAAATAAACTCCAGATGCATGTGCCACTCCATGCATCTGGCTTTTCATGGATGCTAGGGAATCAAACCCAGGCCATCAGGCTTTCCAACAAGCATCTTTAAGCACAGTCACAGCTCTCCAACCTTACTACTACTGAATTTCATATAAAACTGCGGTTTTGAGGCATTGTATGTGTTGTAGTTATTTTTCATATGTGACTCCTAAATGTTAGTGTGATCTTTCTGAAGTCAGGTGCCATGTCAGTCATGTTTGTTGATTCAAAGAATGATGAGTTATAGGAGGTGTCCAGTAAAGTTCTGAAGAAGGAATACATACATTAACATATGCATGGATGCTATCTTAGAAAAACAACTATTTCAAAGGATTAGGCTGTGTTGTACAGCAGATGGTCAGAAAACGTTATAGGAATATAAACTTATCCATGCAAACTCAATCTTTCTCCATACAGACTGTCATCAGCTACACAGTTCATTGTGGTGTATCAAACTTGAAAAATATAGGTAACAATCATCTATATAGTATGTGAATGCCTATTAATTAGATAGTTGGTAAAAGGTTTATACTTGGAAATATTTATTTATTTGGTATCATATGATTTAACAATTTTTATTAACAAGTGTGACTTTTAATTTTTAGATTTTCACTAACTGTTGTTACCATTTAAAAATGTTTTATTCATTATTCATTCATTAAGACAAAAATTGGTTAGAAGGTAGATGAAGAAGATGGTATTGAATTCCTTTCCTTAAAGAATGGAGCTTCCAACTAATGATAGTGACTTTAACCTCTAGTTCTATTCCATCATCATGACTGGTGCTATACAAACCAAGCAGATCAGGAGTTCTTCACAGCAAGAACTTTCTGGAAATTTATGAAGGAGAATTTGGTTGTCATAATGACTGAGGAGGAGTGCTGTTGGCATGGGAGACATTTTGAGTCAGGGCTTCCAGACAGCCTGCACTGTTAGGGAGAGTTTGTGCAGCAAAGACATATCCCACATCACAAGGAATGTTTAAATATTACAAGTGTATTTATTGTAAATTAATCCTTTATCATTTATCATGAGATTATGTATGTGAAAAGACTAACTTTTAATTTTATTTTTGTAGAATCAAGGGGCTTTAGAGAATGTTGGCTTTAAAAAGGGAGAGTTGAGTCTAAAGGATTAAAACCCTTGCAGCCAGATTGTACAAGTTGGCACTGCAGATGTCACTTCATGACAAGAGGCTTCCTTTTTTTCTTAAAAACTAAATTCTAGGGCTGGAGAGATGGCTTAGTGGTTTAGGTGCTTGCCTGCAAAGCTTGGAGACCCAGGTTCAATTCCTTAGTATCCACATAAGCCAGATGCATAAGGCACATGTGTCTGGAGTTTGTTTGCAGTGACTAGAGGCCCTGGTGCATCCATTCTCTCTCTCTCTCTCTTAAATAATTAAATAAAAATATAATATTTTAAAAAACTAAATTCTTGGAAAAATTCAGTAGAGAAAAATCCTTGATAAGTAGCCAGTAAGTAGTCATAAATTACTGCATTAGGATATTTAGAGTCTTACAAATGCTGTCTCTATTTTTCACCTCCACCCACTTCCTCCCACCTCTTTTCCCAGTGAATACGAAATGTGACAGAATTTGGGGAGGATGGATTTTTCTATTATATTAGAAGGATATGATTTCAATTAGAACTTTACAAAAAAAAAAAAAAAAGATAGGGTCTTGCTATGGTTCCAGGTTGGTCTTGAACCTCCAGGGCGTAAGTGACCATCTTGCTTTAACTGGGATTATAGGTATGCATCACTATACCTAGCCTAAGAAGAATTTCTTCTGCAGAAGGTAATTCTCACAGTGGTATAGAATAACTTCAGGTAAAAATTAAAAAGAAAATCACAGTTCCCACATTGGGGCACTCATTCTAAACGTGAGTAAAAATAAAACAGCATTTGTTATATTTCTTCACGTTTCCAGATCTTTCTTTTTCCCTGGTGATCATGCTTCCTGACTCTTAAAGCTTCCCATTTCCTTTCCTGAAATCTCAGAGGACTTTACATATAAGGATTGTGTAGATAAGGAAGTTGAGCAGCAGTTGATCTGTGACAATTTCAGTGTTGGCCTTATCACGACTTTTTCAACTTCCCGTTGAAGGCTTTTGCAGCGTTGTTACTTCATGTTACTTTGTAGGTTAACTCCTGTTTGCAGCTTGAAACTTTGAGGCTATGTGGATTCAAGTTTCATAGCTAGTGACTTAAGGGTCTTTACTATGATTTTGTTAGAGTAGATTTTAGAAATGTTCTCACTATAGAAAGTCAGTTTAAGCATTACTATGTGGAGGCTCTTTCTTAGCATTTCCCCATAAAGGCATCCCATGTCTCCCATGTGGAAGAAAATCTGGGTAGATAATTAGCTAAACTGCGCCTGAATCTTCATGTGCCATGGTTTAAATAGGCTTGGCACAGTGCAGAGCTGTAAGGAAGCTAGGCTCTCCCTACTTACATTGGTGATTAAAATTCTAGATGGCACTTCTTCCTGCCCAAGGACAGATCGCTAACTGAACTCTTTTTGATGTGTAGTTGACTCTTTTGCCCCCTCTTGTTTGTAAGAACATGAAATTTAGTAAAGCAAACACGTTTCTGTGAATGTTTGCTAGGGTGTTTATTTAATTTTCCCCAAACTTGGGTGCAAAAGCAACACAGTTAAGATCGTGAAAGCCCTCAGCATGTCACAGAGTTGATAGGTGCAGTCTGGCATTAAAATCCTATCAAATTCCTGATGAGGTTTATTGCTTCCTAGCACAATCTTAAAGGAGGCCTAAGAGAAGAGGAGGGAAGGATCAAGAAAGATATATAGTGAAATTTATTGGGAAGTACAGGTAGAACACAAAAGGAGGCTGCCTAAGGGGCCCTGAGTGTTGGTGGGGGTGGGGGAGGCTGCTTGGAAGGTAAGCAAATGATCATTGAAGAGGTCAGGGAGGGCTCAGTGGTAGATGTCTACAGTGTGTACACTGTCCAGCACATTGCATAAAAATGGAGTCAGCCAACAACAAAGTGTGTTGCCTCCTTCCCCTCACAACCTCCTTCAGGAGGGGCCATCAGAGTGGCTTTCCAGGATTTGCACAGGCTACCTAAAATGTGCTTTGTACTCCTGAGTTTTCTGCATAGTCTTCTCTAGTACTCAGGGCACAATTAGCAACATTGCTTTCTGTACTACAAATGCCATGACCTGAATCTGTATCCTGGGCCTACTCAAATAGGTCCCTCTCCCATCCTACCTTCTCCTTTCATGAGTCTTTGTTTCAGGGCCAGAAACAAAACCTATTATTGGGCTGAAGAGATGGCTCAACTGCTAAAGGTGCTTGCTAGCAAAGCTTAACAGCCTGGGTTTGATTCCCTACTACCCACAAAATGCCAGATGCAAAATGGCACATGTATCTGGAGTTCATGTGTAGTGGCAAGGAGGCCTCTGGCATGCCAGTTCTCTCTCTCTTTGCAAATTAAAAAACAAAACAAAACTATTCTTATGATTAATGCACTGGCCTCCGTACAGATGATATACAGCCTGATTTTACATTAAACTTGTTTAAATATTATTAGATGACTTCATTAAAAGAAGGATAGTCTTACAAAAAGTGTCAGTTAGAAATCAGACTATAAAGAGATACTGTTTTCCCTTAAGAAATGCAACTCATACCCCAAGTGTTGCTTTAGTAGGGCAATTTCCACTGGATGGCCGGAGCCTCTAAGCTGATCTCACTCTTGCTTGTTTAGATTATTTTTGTCAACACTATTGCTTCAAAGGGAGTCCTGACCTGCTTGGCTATCCCTTTCTAGATATGAACTAAACTTGTTTTAAAAGCTCCTTTGGAGTAGCTGAGTTGAATGTCCACATTTGCTGTATTAAATTGTCAGGAATGACAAAAGAGAAATAGAGTTCAAAATGCCATCTTTAAAGTCTTGCTCATAGGTAACCAACTATTCTTGATTTGGCTAACTGATCCGTTTAGTGGAATAGAACCCTTAGCTGGATTTGGGAAACAAGTCAGAACCATATCCAAAAAATGAGCCTGCTCTCCATTATCAAGCTCCCACCAATCATGGGCTACAAGAGGGCCTACACCTATTAAATTCTCTCTAAAATAATAATGGTTATCCCATTTATCTGGTGCTGACTTCACTCTCCATTGGAGAATTTGCTTCTCTTTCAAATGGATGCAGAACCTGAGGAGAGAATCAGCCCATCACACCTCACCAGGGCCCCAGCTGAAACCATAGAGTAATTGGGGAAATGAGCAAGAGTGCTGCTTTCTTGGTGAATCTGGAACCAGCACAAAGGTGAAGGAGGTAGACACAGAGAACACTCAACTCCTACAAAACAAGATATCCAGAGACACAGAGGCTCCCAAGACCTTATCACTGAAATAGACCTAAAGCGAACCTAACATGTCTCAGGGAACTTCGTGGAAGAGGAGCCAGAAAAGTTGTTAGAGCCACATGTTGGGACATTATGCACAAAGACATTGCCTCTTCCCCATAACTGATGGCTAACCCCACAATGCACGACCCACAATCCCCAAGTAGGAAGGTCCCTTCAGAGGTGGAAGGACAGGAAGGAGGCTAATGATGGTACCAACATGGCTATATACACACTGTGTACATAACTAATAAAAAAGCGACCCCCCCAAAAAAGACTTGCTCACATGGTGTTGTCTGCATTATTTTTTTCAAAGTAGTTTGCAGAATGCTGGTATTCCATGTTACTCCTCTCCCTGGAATGATTTCTCCGAGTTTGGGTCCTGCAGCTCTGATCTATTACCTGTGTGTTCATAGAATTTTTTTTTTTCTTTGTCCTAGGTCACTGTTAAGTCACAGGAAGGATTTTAAATGCCTCAGGAATGTTTTTAGTTCAGAGACTGACCTGAAAATAGAACCCTTTTTTGCACTGGGATGAAGAGGTCTTGGTGATTCCTGAGTGATTCTGGGTATCGCCTCCTCTCATCCTTCCATTTCAATATGTCATACCCAATCTTTTGAAAATTACCTTTTGAACCACAGTCCTAATTTAAATTCTTTTCCAAGAAAGCTTTACCTTGTATTATACATATCTTGTGCTTGGGTAGAAACTTTGACTTATTTAATTACTTTCTCAAAAGGTTAATAAATCTCTCCTTTAAGCCACATAGTCACCAGATGAGTCCAAGTCCCCCAGGACCTCGAGAAAATTAAGATATAGAAAACCTTTTGATATTGGTGTTGTGTAACTGATTCATCCATATTGAAATATTTTCTCCTGAAGAGATAAATGAGGCTCTGATTCAGGAATTCAAGTCTGGGAGACCTGAAACTTAAAGGTCACACAACCACTACCTAAAGTTATGTTAATTAGAAACTGAAAAATTCCTTTCTGGGATGGGGGAGATTCCTGAGACTCAGGAAGTCAACAAGTCTGGGAAAGGATTGCATGACCCTACCCTATGGCTATATAAAGGGAAAACACCTGCAGAGGGATGTGACTCTGACTGGGCTGCTCACAGGGCATGTAGTGTGATGGAGCTGCTGAAGCACAGTACATTGAGGTAGTCATTCAGGAGGGATGAAACTTCTCCTGGTGCAGATCGATGCCTTTGAGTCACTCATTGCTCCTGCAAGCAACTCCTCATCCTGATCTGTGAGTAACCTCAGTAAACTCATTGGCTCACCAAACCTGTTTTGTTGTGAAGGATGGGTGAGAGCTCAAGACTTGGGATACATATGTAAGTACTTCCTGGGTGTGTGTGCCTAAGTCACAGAGTGGGGATTCCATTGCCATTCTTGGTTGCTCAGGCAGGAAAGGTATAGTACATAGTAGATTGAGAAGTCTGTCCTTTGTAAGCCTGACTTTTTTGTACATTCTTGATTTTTTTTTTTGTTTACTTTCTTGGTGATCCTCTCGTTGAAAAATCCCAACTTTGCTAGGCTTCATTAGGCCAAAGGAAAAGGAATTTTTCTGATCATGACTCATAATCAGTTATGTTCTATATTGTAAGAAGTTCTAGGAGGAACCCATAATATAATTTATTCAGTATGGATTAATTCTTTTCTCTATTCTCCATCTACCTGCACATCATCTTCTTTCTTTGGGTAAGGCTGGAATCAGTATAAAAACTTCAGACAATTTCTCATTTTATAATAAAAAAGCAGAACTGTAATATTTGCTTGAAGAACAGGAAGGATGATGTTCTCGTTAGTTTCACAATATGAAAAAAAATACCATGCATCTAATTTAAGAACTCCTGTGTAGATGGATTTGTACTCGTTTTGGAGGTAGATGAGGCACCAGGCCTATTGGTGTGGACCAAGGCTTTAAATACACCCTCATGGACCCAATTACTTGATCAGATGCCCAAGGACTCTAGGAATGAGCCCACCTGTGGACCTCACCAGCCACTGTGCCAATAATTTTGGATATGCAGACTGGTGAAGGATTTTTTTCTGTTGTAACCAGTCTGTAAAAACTGGAGGAGATGTTTACTTCAAGTGCACAGATATTAGTGTAATGCCATAAGGTATAGAAGCATGATATCACCAATAGGGGGAAACAAAGCTCTTGTCATCACCTCAAATTCTCTGAACTGCTAAAAAAAAAAAAAAGAATTCAAAATAAAAATCTTAGGAACATCAGTAAAACCTTGGTGTATCACTAAGCAAAATCAAGGAAATAATACATGGAGAAAACAAATGCTAATGAAGAAATGAAATCATAAAAAAGAATAAAACAGAATTTCTGGAGTTGAAGAACAGAATGGCGAGACTGAAAGGTTCTGTAGATTACTTCAGTAGAAGCCTCAATAGATCAAAAGAAAGAATCAGTGAGCTTAAGACAGGTAACTTGAAATTATCCAGTCAGAGGAAGGAAAGAAAAATCTGACAAAGGCATAGAAAGCCTGCAACATCTATTGGAGACATGAAGCAAATCTTTATATTCACTATAAAGATTCCAAGGGGAGCAGTGGAAGGAGAGAGTACAAAAAGCTTCTACAGGATCGTGTAAGTTTTTAAATAAAGTTTGTAATTTAAAACACTTTTATATTGGTCATGGTAATCACAGCTGTGACAAAATACTAGACAAAGCTAATTTAAGGCAGATAGAGTTGTTCTTGGTTCACAGTTTGAGGCTATGTGGCAGGGAGGGCATGGTGGCAGGAGTTTCAGGCAGTTGGTCACATTGCATCCACAGTCCAGAAGCAGAGATATGAGAGCTGGTGCTCAGTTCACTCTCTCCTTCACTCCAGGATACCCACCCATGACATGGTACTACCCGCATTTAGGATGGGTCTCCCCATCTCATCCTGATCTAGAAACTACCTCATGGACATGCCCAGATGTTTGTTTCCATAGTGGTTCTAAATCCCTTTGGGTTGCTAAGATTAACTATCATAGATTCTTTAATGAAATGAGGTCAGAAAACTTACATAAGCTAGAAAGGAAAATGAGCATCCAGATCCATGAGTCAAATAGATAAAGCATGAAGAGACTTTTGCTGAAGCTCATTATAATTAAATCCATACAACTAAAAGACAAAAGCATATTCAGAAACAGCAAGATAAAATTAACTTATGGGATACAGCAAAACAGGAATGTATATAGTGATAGCCACCTATGTTAAGAAAACAAAACAAAAAAAAAAAGAACTTACACGCCTGAACATAATAGCTGAAGGAATTTGAAAGGGAAGAGTAAAATAAGCACAAAATCAGAAGAAGCAAGGAGGACAGGCTGATGCAGAAATATATAAAATGTACAGTAGAAAAACAATAGAAATGATCAATGACCCCAAGATTAGTTTTTTGAAAAGATGAGCAAAACTGACAAACTTTTATCTAGACTACGAAGAAAATCGAGAATACTATTGCTATGGCACTCTGAATCCACCTAATCTTGTTTAATCTCAGAAGCTAAGTAGGGTTGTTAGTGGATGAGAGAATGCTCTAATAAATAAGATTTGAAATGAAAGAGCAAACATTATAAATGACAACAAAGAAAAACAAAAGATTATAAAAGATTGGTATAAACAGGTATATATCAACTGGAAAACCTACACAAAATGGAAAATAAAATCTTGGAATCTTACAACCTACTAAGACATATTCATAAAAAAACCCCAAAACAGAAAATGTAAACAGATCACTGATAAATAGTAAGGATAAATCAGCAATTAAATCTCCCAACAAAGAAAAACCAAGGACTTACAACTTCCTAGGTGAATTATACCAAACATAAAAGAAAGGGTAATTAATTCCACTGATTTTTTTGGGGGGAGGTTCGAGGTAGGGTCTCACTCTAGCTCAGGCTGACCTGGAATTCACTCTGTATTCCCAGGGTGGCCTTGAACTCACGGCAGTCCTCCTACCTCTGCCTCCCAAATGCTGGGATTAAAGACATGTGCCACCATGGCCGGCTCCAATGCTTTTTAAATAGTTCCAAAATCAGAGAAGTGAGTATTTTAAAATTTATTCTATAAGGTCATAGTTACTCCAGTGCTAAGACCAGACAAGAATACTACAAAACAGAAAGTTCTAGGAAAATTTCATTGATAACTAATGAGGCCAAACATATTAAAGTACTAGCAAATATAATTTAACAGCATGTTGAAAGGCTCATTAACCAAGATCAAGTGATATTTTTCCATGAGATATTACATATGGTTCAAAATATACAAATCAATCAATGTGATCAAGCATCTTAAGAAAATTATTTAATCATCTCAATGAATACATAAAAAGCAATTGCCCAAATTTGTCATCTTTTTATCATAAAAGCTTCAACAAATTAGAACAAATGGAAGGAATATACCTGAAAATGATAAAGGTCATAGATGATAAGCCCACACTAATATACTTAATCTAAAATCAGTTTAAAATCAGAAACAAGAGAGGTGTGGTGGTTTGAATGTGAATGTGTGTACCCCATTATTATGACTGATCTTGTGACTTGAGTCTCCAGTAGGCTGAGCCCTGCTGGGGAGGAGGTGTCACTGGGGGGTGATATTGTATTCTAGCCCTACTAGGTGTGTGGATGTGTGGAGAGAAGCAGTTTAAACTCTGGTTGTTTGGTGGTGTCTCTATGCTATGAGCTATGGAAGTAAGCCTGCTTCTTCTGCCATTGATGGTGTTTCTCCTGGATTCTGTAAGTCTGAAACAAACCCTATCCTCCCATAAGTTATTTCTGGTTGGGTATTTATCCCAGTGACAAAAAGTAACTGCAACAACAGGTGTGCTAATTTGACAGTTCTATTTATATCTTACCACTCATATATTGCTGAAAGTGTTTATCATCTTTAAGAGCTTTCTGGTGAGGTCTTTAGGGTCTCATGTATAGAATTATTCATCTGCAAAAAGGATATTTTGACTTTCTCCTTTACAAGTGTTATCTCCTTAATTTCTTATTGCTCTAGCTAAGACTTCAATCCCTATATTGAATGAGTGGATACTCTTGTTTTACTTTTAATCTTAGTGGAACTGCTTTGAGTTTTTCTCCATTTAGGATGATTTTGGCTATAGGCTTGTCATATTATAGCCTTTATTATGCTGAGATATGTTCCTTCCATTTCAAGTCTTTTCCTGGCTTTTATCATGAAGATCTGTTGAATTTTGTCAATGGCTTTTCTGGATCTACTGAGATGATCATGTGATTCCTGTCTTTGAGTATATTTATGTGATGGATTACATTTATTGATTGCATATTCAGAATCATCTCAGCATCAGTGGAATGAAGCCAACTTGCTCTTGGCAAGTGATCTTCTTATATATTATTGAATTCCATTCTCTAAGGCAACTGTGTGATGTGATGGATATATTAACTAATTTCTGGTCATTACTTCACCATGTGTATCAATATGAATATGCTGTAAACCTTAAATATATGTAATTTTTATTTGTCAATGATATGTTTAACAAGCTTAAAATGACATTTTTAAAAAAGTATTCAGGACTGGAGAGATGGCTTACTGGTTGTGACACTTGCCTGCTAAGCCTATGGATCCAGGTTCGAATCTCCAGATCCCATGTAAGCCAAAAGCACAAGGTGACACAAGCGCACAAGGTTGCTCATGCACACAAGATGGCATGTCAATTCGTTCTCTCTCTCTCTCCCTCTTGCTTACTCTCTCATAAAAATTACAAAAAAATGTTACATTTGAATAAACCTATAGTCTTTCTAGAGATAGATAAAATCACACATTTCATATTATAAGTGTCCCAGTAGGACTAGATGGTTCTCATTATTAGTGAAGCAATTCTGTATGGCTGTTTGGAATTTGCTTTTAGGGGAAGGAAATGTCTTCTCTTTTGTTATCAGTTACTAATAACCCAGCACTTAGGTAGACGTGAATTTCTCCAGTGACTGATTTTCTTATAAGCTGAGGATACTAATTTCTATTCTATTGATATGGTTGCTGATTTTACACAAAATGAAAGTCATTAAGGAATCTTAGGTGGGCTATAGTTAACAAAAATAACAGAAAACTTTGCTTATCAGAAAAAGAACAGAAAGGAAAACTCTCATTTAGCTTTGTTCCACCTTCATGGAGAAACTTGGCATTATATCAACTCTATCATTCATTTATTATTGACTCACAATAAGTGTTGTGGAAAAGTAGCATGTCATGCACCACAAAAAATAAAATAAGTAAATACTTAATATGTTACTCACAGCATTTCAAATGGGTTATATTACTCTACCTGTCTGTGGGTTGGTATACATTACTTACCCTTCAGCCATCTGTTCTTGCTGTATGACATCAAACCTGGGCCAATGGTACTGTTACACAACCAGCATCAGCCAGAGAGGCTGCCTGGATATGACATATTTTGAAAAGAGAGAATTGGCACAATCATTCGAGATGGGAGGTATTACTCTGTCTTGAAGGGCCCTGGTATGATTTTGGCTTCATAAGGTTATATAGAACTTTATTAGGAACATCTTGGTTTCAGCCAGAGTAAATCTCTTTTTATGCCTATTTTATATATTGAGATATTTTATAGAGAGCATTTGTTTTGAAAGAATAAAGATTTTCCACTTATAATAAATAGACATGTATTCCAGCAATTTAGGAATGCTCACATATCTAAAAATAGCATATACGTTAATTTGGTTTTGAAAATCAACCACTTTAAAAATTCTAGAAAGAAGCTGACGATTTCAAGTAAGTTCTTCAATTTATTCTTATGAGAAGCAGAAAAACTTCATAAATACAAGGGTGATTAATAATTTTCTTTAAAAATTCAATTTTGTTCTTCTGTTACATGTGCTTAAATAATAAAACTAATCTTACATGCCTTTAGCTTACTTCTCTCACCTCCAATATCCTCTACTTTTCTTAAAGGCTAACTTAACTCATTTTAGTATTTTCAAACACTTTTTTTTTCCTCCTGGAGGATCCACCTAAAAATGTACTCAATTCCATGGATTCTCTTAAAGTGACACACTGTGTTTTCTTCATTTTTACTATAGAATGAGCACATGTGTGTGCTTAAGCACGTATTATTGATTGGTAGTATAGTGTGTTGTTATTTATTACTTGTTATTGTCACCCAAACAGAGCAAGTACTGAGTGTCAAGAGAAAACATCAGAGAGCATGGAGAACCTATAGATCTAGGCAGTGTGTTGGATCTTGCTTGGGCATTACCTTATGTACCATAGTTAAGTTTGTGGACTCTGAAGTTTAAGTCTTCTGGACTTAAAGCCTCAGTACTGTGCATACCAGCTGTGTTGGCTTAGGCAGAATTATTTTTACTTTAGGATTTTATTTGTTATAAACTGGGATAAAGACCTCATTAGAATTAAGTTGGATTATTAAAGTCTTAGAGTACCTGGTGGACTGTAATCACTCATAACATGTTAGACATTGCTACTAGTCCAAAGAGCCCTGTAAATTGACAGTCTCTCCATGTTGTTGGAGAAAATCCTGAACATGAATGCTTAAAGAAATTGGCCAAGTCCATATCTACCAAAAGCAGGCAAACACACCTGTGGAATAAAATGGCAGACTATAAAATCCTAATAACATCGAGGAAACAATCTGGTAAAGTGGAATTCAATTCCATCAAGAATGATTGACTGCATACCATACAAGGTTGGAATGAGAGTTCACATGAATGTATAAAATTGAAATGGTATATATTCAATAAACATTAAAATATCATCTACAACCCTAGTTATAGGGATTTAAATATGAATAGAATCATAGTCCAGTGGCTGCATTAAAATCTCATTCTATACATGCACCAATCTTCAAATTTTACCCACTAAAGGCTAGAGGGCAGGTTTGAGCTGACACTAGGTGGATAAGTTCAGGCTTGGAAGAAAATCTGTAGACTTGCATGAAGTCATGGAGGACCATGAGGAAATATATGTGGAAAATGTATGGGCTCTTCATGCAAAGGACTAGTTTATTCTTTATTGATTGCTTGGACTATATACATAGGTTTTCTGAGCCTTAGCTTCTGTGTCAGTCAGGGTTCTCTAAAGGAACAGAACTGATAGAATGAATAAGTATTTTAAAGGGTATTTATTAAATTAGCTTACTGGATACCAGCTGGGCAGTCCAACAATAGTTGCAGACTAGAGAGACACAGAACCCAGTAGCTGCTCAGTCCATCAGGCTGGATGCCTCAGGAGTCCCTATCAGGCACTGAAAGCCTGAAGTATATCTGAAGAGCTACTGGTCTTCAGTCTATTCCGGAAAGTTGATGAAGCTGGGTTCCAATACCCGAGATGGAAAGCAGAAACAAGGAGATAGATGCAGGCATCAGCAAGTCACACAGGCAGCCAAGGGAAAAGGCCCACACAAATGAGTAGCACAGGCAGTCAGGCAAAAGGTTAGAGGAACAGGAAGCAAAAATTTGGCTAGTGGGTAACTTGAGGTGATGGTGAGTGGTATCATTCTCTTTTATATTCCTTGATTCCTGGACCTGTGAATCCTGACTATAGGAGAAACAGTACCTTGCCCTGGCCTTCATTTATTTTCATCAAATTGATACTATAACTGTTTCTTTAAAAGGTCATTCTTTCAAGCCAGCTGCTTCAGGGTGGTGGGGCACAATGTAAGGGTAGTAAAATTCCATGAGCCCAATGCCACTCTTCTTTGTTATGAAGTAAGTTTTTTCTTTTCTTTTCTCTGTTTGTCACAAGTAATGCTGAGTGGAATACCATGATGGTGGATAAGACATTCAATAAGTCCATGGTTGGTAGTTTTGGCAGAAGCATTATGTGCAGGAAAGGAAAATTAATACCCAGAATAAGTCTGTTTTGGTAAGGACAAAACACTGCCCTTTCCATAATCAGTATGGAGATTCCTCAAGTATCTAAGAATACATTTACTATTTGACCCAGCTATTCCACTCACTGGTATATACTCTAAAGTCTCTACTCCTCACTGTTAAGATACTTACTCAGCAATGTTTGTTGCTGTTCTATACACAACACCTAGGGAATGGAATCAGGCCACATGCCCATTAACTAACGAATAGATAACAAAGATGTGATATATATGCACAATGAAATTTTATTTAGGGGTAAGGAAAAATGCAATTATGAAATTTTTAGGAAAGTGGACGGATCTGAAAAAAATTATACTAAGTGAAGTTACACAGGCTCAGAAGACAAATGCCACATGTTCTTTCTTATGTGGATCCTAACAAATAGTCTAATGTCTTAATAAGCTGAAATAAGCATAAGTGGTATTAGGAAGATAGAATGAGATTTGGAGAGAGGAGAAGAAGGAAGGGGTTAGAGGTGGGGATAATTGAAAGGTAAGTAGGGGGATAGAATACAGGGGGTGGAAGGTCAGGGGATGCTAGGGTAAGGGAGGGAGGGGAGAGGGAAGATACTATAGAAACTATTTTGGTTATCTAAATAAATTACATAACTCTTGAAAATAGAAAGAGAGGGAGGGAGAGAGACAGAAAGAGAGAGAGTTAGCTTGGGCAGGAGCACCCTGCTGGGTTGGAGAAAGCTTACCCCAAAACCATAGGTTGTTACTATAAATCCCAGTGCCAGAATTGGGTTACCCTCCACAATGAGGTGTGGGCCAGGGAGGCCCGCGAGGCCCCAAAACAAAGCAGTCCATTGCCAAAACATGTGGTTACCCACCAGAACTAAATACTGAAAGCCCATTGCTAAAAATACCACAGGCTGCAGTTACAGGACATTGAAGATCATGCTGGAAGTAAGATGCAACCTAGCTCTCTGTGGGCTAGCTATCATAGTGCCGGAAAATACTTTGAAAGCCGCTGGGGGATTAAAGTCACCAACAACATGAATAAGCAGTGGATCCTGCAAGCCACAAAACCAACCAGCAGGCAACATGTACCTATCAGGTTATATGGTAATCAGCTGTTCTCTGATCAGATATGAGGCCCACTCAGTGGGAGGAAATTTGTGTCTGGTATTGAGAACTAAGTCTGAAGCCTATGGCTTGGAAAGTAATTGACCCTAGAGGGAAGCTTCCCCTGTTCTTAGGGTAAAAGGAAAGGTTATGCCTGTTGAAAAGTCTTTTAAGTGGCTATGTTTATCCCCTTGGTCCATGCTGCTCTCATTCTTGGTTAGGGAATCTTCTTTTTACAGATGGTAGCCAATGCTGGGGAGACCCAAGAACCATTAGAATGATAAGGAAAGAAAGCCAACTGTCTAGCGCATAGGAAGTCATTTCTATTGTACCCTTCAGAGCCCAGAAAACATTACAGAGGAAGTGATGGTTTAAATATGGGTACTGCATTCATTGTTAGCCTGAGCACCATCTCCAGGTAAATGGTGGTAGACACTGAGAAAATTCAAAATGTATCAAAAAAAAATATCAAGATAGAAAATTAGGGCCTGTGAAGAATCCAACACTAAAGGAGCCCAACATTGAAGGAGACCAACACTCTCAGGCTCAGGGAACATTGTAGAGTGGGAGGGGAATGAATTTAAGATCTATAGTTATGGCTAGAAGGTGTTCCTCCTCACAGAGACTGACTGGTAGTGATTCATGACCCCACAGTGAATACAGCTGCATATGCCCATTGTGGAGGGCCCTCAGTAGAATGGGGGCAAAGGAGAGGGGCTATAAGAGTATAACCTGATAAGAACATGACCAAATTGCAATATGTTTATACATCAGTGTTCTCAGGAAAACAAAACAACACAAAACATAAACATTGTCTTTTCTATGATGTAGTCCAATGCAGTTAACCTGACACCAAGTTTCTGGCTAATCACCCTGAGGAATGGTGCCATGTTAGAGGCTGTTTTGGTCTTTGTTGCTGATAGATTTGGTGTTCAGCAGCAGCCATTGCAGGTCAGCCTTGTCAAGTGGAAGTGCACATTGTTGAGCCCACGCATCCTCTCCATCTCTGCCCCCATGACCAGGTTTTTCATGGGTCCATTGGGCAATGTGAGGGATGGCTGGGGAAAGAAGTTGACTACTAGCCACAGAATGGGTTATCTTAACTGTTTGAGCTTCTATGCATGTAAAATGGAACTCATGTAGACACTTGCTTTTCTAAGTTACTTCAGAAGCTAATTAGATTATGAATAAGAAAGTGCCTTATAAAGCATTTTAATCCAAACCTTTTCTACCTGATTTCTCTAACGGTTCCTATAAGCACTCCTTAGCTGCAACATTGACCCAGATGTGTACTGAAATGTAATGGAAGTCTTTGTGAATTTCTCAGCAAAGAACTCATATTTTTCTTCACGAGCCAGTATTAAGCCTTTCATATAGTCAGGAGGAGGAGCTAAATCATGTCCCAAATTAACCTCCCATCTTTTTATTATCTTTCATCTATGTCCTAGGCTGCCCCTGGGAGCCCAAGCTCTTTGCCATGTATTATACAAAATAACTTTTTTTTTCATCTTGGGAAGCCTTTGTGGCAAACCAACAGTAAGCCCCCTGGGGTTCAGCTTCCCTTTCAAAAGAAAGTTTGTCCAACACTATATTTTTCTTCCTCAGAAGAATCAGTCTGTAACAGTATAAAGTATTATAATACATCTTATTGTTTAGTCTATACTGATACGATCTAAACAACTTTACTATGAAATACATAATATAATGCCATATTCAACATTCCTAACTGTATATTTCAGCAGTGATGAGTATGTTCCCATTGTTCCCATTCCTGTGAAACATCAGTAGAAGTTTCAAATCTACAGATAGAACTGAAGCCTTGTATTTATTAAGTCACAAAATGCCCCTTTCCCACATTTTCCATTAGAATTATTTTACTTATATGTTTTGAGAGAGAAAGTGTTTGTGTGCGTGTGTGTGTGTGTGTGTGTGTGTGTGTTTGTGTGTGTGTGTGTGTGTGAGAGAGAGAGAGAGAGAGAGAGAGTGAGAGAGAGAGAAAATGGGTGCACCAGGGCCTCCAATCACTGCAAACGACCTCCAGATGCATGTGCCACCATGTGCATGTGGCTTACATGGGTCCTGGGGAATCGAACCTGGGTTCTTAGTCTTCACATCAAGTGCCTTAAACACTAGGCCATCTTACTGACCCTATAATTATTTTAAAAATATGTCAGGAGACTTCTGTTCAAGATGGCATCTGCCTAACCATGCTTCACCTTCCCGGGAAGGAAGGGCAAGAGTGATGGGGCCTTTCGGGTTTGCAGGTCCTAGCAGACCTCCAGTGGGAGGGTGCAGAGGAGCAAAATATGGAATCTGATAATTCCCATGCTCTTGGGTAGCCTACCAGTTCCCCAAGCCCCTCAAGCAGCTGTCCCAGCCACCACGCCAGGCGCCATTCTGTGGACCAAATGTTGCTCCTGTGGTACCTACAGGCTAAACAGACCGGGGCCAGCCTGCTTGCATTTCCCCTCCCTAGCTCCCTCGCCTCTCCTCCTCCCTCTTCCCCCCACTGGGACCACTGTTCCAAGTGCTGCCCTACAGCACTGAGGTCCAGGGACCTCCTGCACTACCTGCAGGTTATGAGGACCAGCCAGCTGCATTCCTAACTCCCTCTTCCCACAATCAGGACTGTCCCCAGCCACCGCCCAGCAGCACCAGGGACCAGGTTTCACTCCCACTCTGCTTGCAGGACATGTGGACCCAGGCCAGCTGGCTGCATTCCCCCTCGCTAGCTCCCTTGGCTCTCCTCCCTCTTTCCTCCACCAGTACCACCATCCCAGCAAGGACCTCTGTCTCAGCTGCCATCCCACAGCACTGCGGACCAGAGTCTTCCTGCAGTGCAGGCTAAGTGGACCCAGACCAGCCGGCTGCATTTCTCCATCCCTCTTCCTGCCACCAAGCCTGCTGTCCCAACTGGGACCACCATTCCAGCAGCCTCCTGGCAGCTCCCAGGGACTAGGTTTCACTACTGCACTACCTGCCAGCTACATGGATCCAGGACAACCAGCTGCATTCCTCCATTCCTTCCTCCCCTGGCTTTCCTCCCTCTTCCCAGCACTGGGGTTGCCCTCCCAGCTGCCACCCCACAGCACCTTCCCATCCAACTCTCCCTCATCGATGTGTCACCAGACTGTGCAGCAGTCCCATCTTCCTCCTGCTTTGCAGCAGCAGACCCCACAGTCCCATCCTCTCCCCTCCTCTGGCCCACCACAACACCAGTCTGCATTGCCCCATTCCCTCCTCCCCCTGCTCCATCAGGCCACCTGACCACACAGTCCCATACCCCAACAAATGAGCCCCTCCACAAGGTCTTTAGGTCCCTACCAGAGCCTAGTGGATTCCTCCTACCTGAGCAGACAGGTCCCCTTGCCATAAGAAGCCTAATATATTCAAACATAAAAGGATAATAATCACTGAATACACTTCACGGGTAAACTATAGCTTCTTTCTGAATTAAATAAGATTCCCCAAACTATGATGGCCAGAACACAGTGCAAAAGGAATAACATGAAAAATCACATGGAAGTAAATCCAAGAAGGTTCCCCAGTCCAACATGGGAAGTCTCTAAGCAAAACATAGAAGAAACAACAGGCTCAGAACCCCAAAATGAAGACACAAACTATGTGATCCTGGTCAAACAAGGAGCAGAACTTGTAAAAAATCAACAAAGGTCCAACAATTGTATGAATGCTGTCCTCCTTAGATTAGACCCAATAGAATAAAAACAGGAAGTCTTTCAAAGACAGTAAGTGATCTGAAGGAGAGCAGAAAAAAAAGAGGACCTCAATAATCAGCTGGCTAAGCTCAATGAAGATGTAAAGAAATGCAAGGATGAATTCCAAGAAGCATTAAGAAAATCAGAAAATGATGTGAAAAGGGAACTTGACAGATGGTTGGATACTATACATAAAAAGGCAAATTGAACAAAAAGACCAAATTGAACAAGTACAAACCCCATAGAAGCTCTTAAGAACAGAGTCAGTCATATGGAGGACAGAACCTCAGAACTGGAAGACAAGACAGAAGAAACAGTTTGTGAGACCAATAAATTTGAATAAGTTCAAAAACTCTTGTGAACAGAATATGAGGGGGACTGTGGGATACTCTTAAATGTCCCAATATTTGGATCATGGGTATCATAAGGGGAAGAAATTCAGACCAAAGGCATGGAGAATTTAGTCAAAAAAGTTATTGAAGTAAACTTTCCCACCCTCTCAAAAGAGAGTCCCAACAAGATACAAAAAGCTAACAGAACTCCAACAGACTGGACCAAAGGAGAAATTCACCAAGACATATTATCATTTAAACTCTAAACATCAATAGCAAAGAGAAAGTCCTAAAAGCATCTGGAGAGAAACAACACATTACATATAAAGGTAACCCCATAAGAATTACTTCAGACTTCTCAATGGAAACCCTGAAAGCCAGAAGGGCCTGGAATGGAACACTGCAACCCTCAAAATAGATGGGGAAAGAAAAACTTTCTACAATCAAAGTCAGCTCTACAACTATATGAACACAAAGCCAAACCTACAGAGAGTACTTTAGGGAAATCTCTACACAGAAGAGTCAAGCAACCACCCTCAAGTGCCTACAAGCTTCTGATCACAGCAACCAGCCACAGAAAAGGTGCAAAAAACTACAAAGTTCAAGAAAGCACCAAATCACAGAAACCACCACAATATGGCAGGGATTAAATCAAACCAGCACAGTTATTACCCTAAACATTAATGGCCTTAATTTACCCATCAAGAGACACAAGTCAACAGGGTGGAACAGAAAAATGGACTCTTTAATATGCTGTCTTTAAGAAACCCACCTCACCACTAAAGACAGACACCTTCTCAGGGTGACAGGGTGGAAAATGATATTCCAAGTGAATGGAATAAGAAACAAGCAGACATTGTTATACTAATATTGGATAAAATAGACTTCAAACCAAACCTAATCAAAAAGGACAAAGAAGGCCACTTCTCCCTTATCAAGAGGATGATCCAACAAGAGGATATTACAATCATCAATCTTTATACACCAAACACAGGTGCACCACAATTCATTAAAAAAAAAAACCTACTTGACAACAAAACAGAAATAAACACCAACACCATCATAGTTGGGGACTTCAATACTCCTCTATCAGCAATAAAAGGACATCTAAACAGAAAACCAGCAGGGAAGTAAAACAGCTCAACAACACTATAGATCAACTAGACCTAATGGACATCTATAGAACATTCTACTCAAAATCTACAGAATATTCATTCTTCTCAGCAGCTCATTGGGCCTTCTCTAAAATAGATCATATACTAGGTCATAAAGCCTGTCTCCATATATTTAGGAAAATGGACATCATTTCTTGCATAATATCAGATCATAACCAGAAATTAACAAAAGATGCACCAGGAACTCCATCAGCTCCTGGAGACTGAACAATACACTTTTAAACAATAAATGGTTAGTGGATTAATTAAAAAACGAAATTGCAAAATTTGTAGAATTGAATGACAATATTGTACCAAAACTTATGGGACACAATGAAGACAGTCCTTAGGGGAAAAATTCGTAGCACTAAATGCCTTCATAACAAAGACAGAGAGACCCCAAATCAATAACCTAACCATCCATCTAAAGGCATTGGAAAAACAGGAATAATCTAACCCAAAAAGCTCCATACAGAAAGAAATAATTAAGATCAGAGCAGAAATTAATGAATTGGAAACTAAGAAAGTAATTAAGAAAATTGATGAAACAAAGAGCTGGTTCTTTGAAAAATTAAAGAAGACTGATAAACACCTGGCCAATTTGATCAAGCAATAAAATAAAATAAAATAGAGGTGCTTCAAATCAACAAAATTAGAAATGGGTGGTGGTGCATGCCTTTAGTCCCAGCACTTGGGAGGTAGAAATGGGTGGTGGTGCACGCCTTTAATCCCAGCCCTCAGGAGGCAGAGGTAGGAGGATTGCCATGAGTTCCAGGCCACCCTGAGACTACATAGTGAATTCCAGGTCAGCCTGAGCTAGAGTGAGACTCTACCTTGGAAAACAAACAAACAAAACAAAACAAAACAAAATTAGAAATGGAAAAAGAGAGATCACAACAGACATAAGTAAAATGGGAAGAATCATTAGGACTTATTTCCAAAACCTGTACTCCACAAAACTGGATAATCTGGAGGAAATGGATGAATTCCTAGACACATACCACCTACCAAAGCTAAACTCAGAGCAGATTAATCTCCTAAACAAGCCTATCACACCCATCAAGATTGAAAAGGTAATCAAAAACCTCCCCCAAAAGAAGAGTCCAGGACCAGATGGCTTCTCAGCTGAGTTCTATCAAACCTTCATGGAAGAACTGAAACTGATTTTTCTCAAACTGTACCACATAATGGGAGAATAGGGAAGTCTCCCCCATTCCTTCTATGGTGCTGCTATCACCCTAATACCAAAACCAGACAGAGATACAACAAGAAAAAAACAAAACAAAACTATAGGTCTATTTCCCCGATGAACTTAGATGCAAAGATCCTGAATAAAATCCTTGTAAACCAAATTCAACAACACATCAAAAGCATTATCCACCTTTATCCCAGGAACACGGGATTAGTTCAACATATGGAACTCTGTCAATGTAATACATCACATAAATAAGCTTAAACACAAAAGACCACATGATCATTTCAAAGATGCAGAAAAGGCCTTTGACAAAATACACATCACTTCACGATTAAAACTTTGGAGAGAATATGCATGGATGGCTTATATCTCAACATAATAAAGACTATATATATAAAGCACCTATAGCCCAAATAATACTTAATGGAGACAGATTTAAAGAATACCCATTAAGATCAGGAACAAGATAGGGGTGCCCATTCTCACCTCTGTGCTTCAACATAATACTAGAAGTCCTAACCCAAGCAATAAGACAGGAGAAAGAAATAAAAGGGATACAAATTGGAAAGGAAGAAGTTAGTTAGCCCTATTTGCAGAAGACATGATTCTATACATAAGTGACCTGAGAACCTGCATCTCAAAACTCTTAATGGTGATAAACTCCTTCAGCAAAGTAGCAGGATACAAAATCAACACACAACAATCAATAGCCTTTCTATATGCAAAGGCCAAAGCTACAGAGAAAGAAATTACTTACATCCCACTTTCAATAGCAACAACAACAAAAAAACTAAAATTTAAATAACACTTGGAGTAACACTAAACAAGGATGTGAAAGACTTATATAATGAAAACATAAAAGCATTCAAGAAAGAAACTGAGGAGGACTTGAGAAAATGGAAAGACCTCCCATGCTTCTGGATAGGCAGAGTTAACAGTGTGAAAATGGAAATCTTACCAAAAGCAATACATAGATTTAATGCAATACCAATAAAAATCCCAGCATTTTTCTTCACAGAGATAGAAAAAATGATCTCAAAGTTCATATGGAATGGCAGCAGGCCTCAGATATCCAAACATACCTTTAGCAAAAGAAATACCTCTGGAGGCATCACCATAACTGATCTAAAACTATATTACAAAGCCATAGTAATAAAAATAGCATGGTACTGACATAAAAACTAGAGTGTAGACCAGATTATAGAACAGAATAGAGGATTCAGACTTTATGTAAAGTAACTACATCTACCTGATCTTCAAAAAAGGTCCCTAACAATGTAGACTGGAAAAAAAGATAGCATCTTCAACAAATGGTGCTGGACAAACTGGATAACCATATGCAGGAAAATGAAACCAGACCCACACATCTTGCCATGCAGAAAAATCAAGTCCAAATGGATCAAAGACCTCAGTATAAAACTAGAAATTCTGCTACTACTGGAAGAAAAAATAGGAGAAACTTTCCACGATATAGCAGTGGGAAAAGACTTCCTAAACAAAACCCCAGTATCTAAGGAACTTAAACAATTACTCAACCATTGGGATTTCAGGAAGCTGACAAGTTTTTTCACAGACAAACATAAAATAAGCAGAGCCAATAGACTACTCACAGAATGGGAGAAAATTTTTGCCAGCTATACAACTGACAGAGGCCTAATTTCTAGACTCTACAGAGAACTCAAAAAATTAAAAAATAAAAAAAATCAAACAACCATTCATAATGTGGAGCAGAGAACTGAACAGGGCATTCTCAGAGAAAGTAATACAAATGGCAAACACACACTTAAGAAAATGTTTAACATCCCTAACCAACAAGGAAATGAAAATTAAAACAACTATGAGATTCTACCTTACACCAGTAAGGATAGCAAACATTAAAGAGTCAAATGGAAACAAATGTTGGTGAGGATGTGGAGAACTAGGAACTCTCATTCACTGATCATGGAAATGTAAGCTGGTATAACCACTATGGAAAGCAATATGGAGGCTCCTAGAAAGGTTTACTATAGAGTTACCAACAGACCCAGTTATTTCCTTATTGGCCATTTATCCTAAAACCTCCAAGCCTCCGTTCAGAGATATTTGCTCAACTATGTTTATAGCTACTCAATTTATAGTAGGTAAGAACTGGAATCAACCCACATGTGCATCTTTGGACAAATGGATAACTAAGATGTGGTATATCTACATGATAGAATTCTACTCAGCAGTGAGAAAAAAATGACACAATGAAATTTGTAGAAAACTGATTGAACTTGGAACAGATTATTATTAGCAAACTCACCCCAGTCACAGAAAGACAATTGTCACATGGCCTTACTCATCTGTGGCTCCTAACCTGGATCAGTCTGAGATATTGACATACCTAATAGGCATCTCAAGAACTGGACAATAGGGAGGGTGGGGTTGGAGGGGAAGGCAAGGGGGGGGGGACACAGAACTGGACTAAAATGGAAATGGTACCATAAAATCCTATATCTTGGAAGACAGACTAAAAGGTTGAACACTCAGCAGGGCCTTAGAGGGAACACCTGAATCAAAGGGTCCTGGAGAGAGTATGATGAAGCCTAACCTTAATTTTCTCCTGTTTCTCTTTCTCTTTCTCTATTTTTATTCTTTCTCTTTTATATTACCTTTCTTTTTCTTCCTTCTGTTCCCTTAGTGCTGGCCTGTAACTCCCAGTACCAGGATGTGGTTAACATCCACAGTGAGCTATTGATCAGAGAGACCAACAAGGTTTCCCAAAAGAATACAGACTTCTGTCAGAGCACTTGATCACCCATCAAAGGTTAATGGTAAGACCCTACTGCTGAAGACACCATATGCTGTCAGTTTGGAACATGGAGAGACCCCAGACAGTTAGATTGTCTAGTGGCAGACTTTGAATCTCCAGAACCCATGTAAACAGATGGTCGTGACCATCTACATCTTTAACCTCAGTCCTGTGGGGAATGGAGACCAGAGGATCTCTGAGGCAAGTAGCAAGCTCTGAAATCTGTAATAGACTAAGTCACAAGGAAGGAAAGATGAATGATGGAGGTAGACACTGTAGAGTTTTCCTTTGTCACAGGCTAATACACATTGGCACATACATGTTCATATACCATACACCACATGACACAAACTACAAACATGCCCAGAAAACGTTCTCAAGTTCTAATTTGAGCATCTTCTTTTTTTTTTTCTTTGGTCTTTCGAGGTAGGGTCTCACTCTAGCTCAGGCTGACCTGGAATTCACTATGTAGTCTCAGGGTGGCCTTGAACTCATGGTGATACTCCTACCTCTGCCTCCCAAGTCCTGGGATTAAAGGCGTGCGCCACCTTACCCAGCTAACTTGAGCATCCTGAAAAACATTTTCCTTGCTATAATTTAAATATGAAATGGGCCCCGTAGGTTTCAAGTGCTTGATTTCTAGCTGAAGGTGTTTCTGTGGGAAGCTATGGAAACACTGGGGAGTTAGGGTCTGGCTGGAGGAGGAAGGTGACTAAGGGCAGATCCTTGAGAATCTTGTCTATCTCTTTCCTGTTCCCCTCCTGTCTGCTTCGTATCCACTTTGATATGAGTTGCTCTGTCATGTCTTTCCCATCATGGTGGACTGACCCCTGAACCAAAATAGTTTTAAGTTGTTTCTTTCAGGTATTTGGTTTCACTGATGCAAAAGCAACTACTCCATTAGTAATGACCAAGATGCCATCTAGCAACTCTAGGCTTTACTTGGTCCATAGGCTTAAAAATATCTCTAGAAATATTCTCTCAGCTTCAATGGATGTTCAATAAATGATCATTATTGACTAATGTTGGGTCATAGTCTTCCACTTGGCCAATCACTATCTCCAGGAGCAAGGGGAAATTGGTCCTATTGCCTTTAATTATGGTGAGGTAGCCAGGACTATGCTATGTGAGTTGAGGACAAAACAGATACTGAAAATAAAAAGATTGAGAAAGAAGTGATAATGCATAGCTGGAAACAATAGTACTTGTCCTAATGTTGAGAGAGAGAAGAGAGAGAGAGAGAGAGAGAGAGAGAGAGAGAAATAGTTTGAATGTATATTCCCCATTGACTCAGATGTTAAAAATTAAACTTGTAACTTGGACCTCCAGCTGCCTTGCTAGAGGAGATGTCACTGGGGACAGATCCTGAGTCTAGCTCTAAGATGTCACTGGGAGCAGATCTTAATTGCAGCCCAAGATATGCAGAGAGATATGAGCTTAGCAGGTCTGCACTTGTTGCTTGTTTTTTTTTTTTTTTTTTCTGCCTGTTTGATTGTTTCTCTCTGCTTGGGTATATGGAAGCAGCTTTTTATGTCATTGAAACTTCCCCTGAATCTGTAAGCTCTAAATAAATCCCTTCCTCTCATAACTTTGTATGTTGGAATTTCAGCAACATGACAATGCACATACACACACACAAACATGTATGCACATGCGTGCATGTGTGTGTGTGAGAGAGAGAGAGGGAGAGGGAGAGAGAGAGAGACAGAGAGAATGGGTGGGGGAGAGAGAGATTTTCATAGGGTTGCTGGAAAGGACAGAATGGCTGAACTCCTGGAAACTACTTACCTTCCATATGTTGGCTTATTCACCAATTTACTTTGTGGAGGTCACTAGCCTGATTTTTAGTTTTTTCTCTCTCATATGATGAGCTTTTGAAAGATCATGATTCTAAACAATAATATTAGCGTTACTTTATTGCTTGCAAATTTTAATTTTCACTTCAAGCACAAAAATGCCTAGAGTTGGTAAGCTCTAGCTTCAGGGTAACCACCAAGGAGATTTATCCTAGAATTGTCTCTGCATTTATAAGGGTGCTTTTATAGATTGGAAAATATCTTCTAACTCCCCCTTGCCAGGCCCAGCATGACTTGAGGTCCAGTAATTACTACCCCTCACAACTGACTAGAATCCAGCAGTGTGGGCAGTCAGTGATTCAGCAGACTTGTGAAATTAGCTCCAGAAATCTCTGCTTGTTGAATGTGTTTCACATTGTCAGGCTTGATTCTGAGAGCTGAATTGAGCACTGTAGTTTCCTTTGTTTCAGAGTGGCCATCAGAAATTCAAGATTAGTTACCTAAGGGACCAATTAATCCTATTAGGACTTTGAATTTGCTGAGACATTTGCATGTAATTTCACTTGAAATAAAATGATTATGAGCTTTTTTGAGTTACCTGGATACGACCTGGGGAAGTCAAGCTGTGGTTGAAAGAATAAGGTAGGATGCATATTTGCCATGGTAAAGGGAAGAACATTGTGTGTAATCAGTCACTGACATTCATTCCCAGGATTTTCACTGAAACATTGGCTCAATAGTAAAGACTTGGAAGCATACAATGATAAAGAGTTATTTCAATCAATTATGGTAGTAGTCATCCAACAAAACCATTAAAATAAGCAATAAAAATGAAAATGCATGTTTTAAATATATTCTTATCAATATAAAATATAATGGAGTTATTAATTACCTATTAGCATGATAGTTAATAAGATGATAAATATAATACAGTTTTATTTTTATAAAAATGAATAAGTTGGTATATGCCTTTACAGGTGAGAGGTGAAAACTTAGTATTTGTATAATGTATTGTAGCCAGGAATGCGAGGCCAAGATTCTGTCATGCCTTTCTCATGGTGTTGCCTACTAAGTAAGTTATGTTGAAAGAACAATAGGAGATAATGTTGCTTATTAATAATTGAATAAGAGTTTAATTTATGCTGTAAGTTCTCAGTTAAAAGAGAAAAAAAGCATGGTTGAGTGTAGATGTCTTTAAGTGAATCTGAATCTATGCTGGGCATCCCTATAGTTTGTCTTGACCTAATTTATGTTCTTAGCTATAGAAAAGAGTTGATGGGACACAATTCCTTTGTGGTCCTTTTGTTGTTTAATCCCAGGGTTTTAGAATTGAGTTGATGGGGAAAACCTACAGTCTTTACTTCAAGGTATGCAATTTAGCTTACTGACTAAATAAGGCCCAACAGTTATTCTGGACTTTGGACTCTGACCAATCAAATAACAAAAATTTATTCTTTGGAAATCTCTTCTTAGGAGATGTTTGAGTGGGATTATGTCTGGGAACACTAAGGTGAGGGTCATAGAGTAGATGTGTTTTACCAGAAAGAGCATGTATAGAAGAAAGGCAGATAGTATTTATACTATCACTATTTATACAATGCACATGTTCTGGGAGCTGGAATTATGGCTGGAATGATTTTTATGAAATTATTTGTCTATACTTCCTCAGTATCTTATGTTAATTTGCATGCATGGATTTCTTGTATAAAATCCATGCATGCAAATTCAGCTTTAGTATCATTTTAAACACACAGTCCCATTGTCCATTTGTAACTTGTATTTTCTAATTAGCAGGAAAGCTTGCCTGTGATTAGATAAGGGCATTTTGAAAACATAAGCTCTTTCATTTTCAACCAGATGTTCATTATCCAGCCCATTATTTGGATAAGGCTTATGTGCATTTTCATGACTTGTAACCAGAGTCTTCACAGGATGACCATAATGCTGGCTGCCTAATGTGCCTGAGCTCTGAGCATGGGCATGAAAAATTGTAACGTGATTGGAAACTTCAGGAAGGGCATTGGAGGAAAGCAAACATAATGATGATGAACATTAACGCTGAATGAGGGCTTCTGTCTAAAAGTGCTGTAAAAGATTTACTTAACTTCTTCTATCCTGGCAACTCTATTAACTGGAAACTATTATAATCACAATTTTGTAGATAAAAAGATCTCAAGGGGTTAAATCATCTGTCAACACTTTTAGCTCTAAGCAGAAACCCTAACCTTGGTGTCCAGGGGTTGGACACTGCAGGGTTTGGTTGGTTACAGGTGGGTGCCACATTCCACTGTTAATCCCTATTTGTGCTGCAACACTGATTTGTGAAGGGATTCCATTTTTTTCTTTAACACAGTAAAGAATTCATCACACTGATTGCAGTAGTTTGAATATATGGCCCCATAGACTCAGGCTTGAAATTTTGAGTCTCCAATTAGCAGAGCCCTGCTAGAGAAGAGGTGTCATGTGGGGCAGGCAGACTTTGGAGTCCACCTCTAAGGTGTATTTGGGAGCATATCTTAAGTTCAGGCTAATGTGTGTTCAGAGCAGTTTTGAGTTCTGGATGTTTGGGTTTTGGGGTGCTGGCTGTTGGTGCTGTCTCTTTGCTTGGATCTATGAAAGGGATCCAATTTCTTCCACCCTTGATGGTGTTCCCATGGACTCTATAAGACTGAAATAAATCCCCTTCCTCCCGTAAGCTATGCCTGGTTGGATGTTTGTTTCAGCAATGAGGAGCTGACTATAACACTTGATTTACTTAAAAATTTTTTTACAGTCTATTCCATTTGGTAGACTTAAATCTTTGAAGATAGGGCCTGTGTCTCATGGTCTTTCTGACAATTACCACGATGATTGTCTTACAGAAATAATTTAATTAACATTGGGTGCATAGTTAATTAACTGGAAATGGTGGACATCTCAATTCCACAGATTGCAAAGTTCTACTAAGTCAGAAATAGGACCAGAAAACATGTCCAAGGGATAGACTACTTTATTATAGTGATTTGTCTGCATTTGTTATTTATGTATCTGAGGAAGACATTCTTAGATTTGCCTTTCTGCATCCTGGGCTTTGTTATGTTTGAGATATATATATATATATGGGGTGTAATCTCCAATTTCACTCCAATTTCAAAGAATTTATAGTCCAAGAAGTTAGTATGAAATGACCATCATATATTGGGACTACTTCTGGCCAATATGGTGACCGCCTAACTGCACCACACAGCCCCGTGGAAAAAAGGCAAGGCATTAAGGGTTTACTGGGTCTTTCAGGGGAGAGAAATCTCTAATAGATTGCCAGCGGGAGGGCACAGAGGGGAAAAAAAGGGAATTGCTGATTCCCTCGCTCTGGGGTAGCCCACCAGTCCCCCAATCCCCGCAAGCAGCCACCATACCCACAGTCCCAGCTTCAGGATACCCCTACACTTACTGTTGGAAAGGGGACCCAGGCCAGCATAGCTCCACTTGCCTGACTGCACAGGGGCCATTGCCCTGCTACTCCTGCCCCACGCGTGACCTTGGGCAAGCTCTGCCCACTGGCCCGCTGGAGCTCAGGCTCCATTTGTCCGCCACACACATGCTGCTTGTGCAGGCTTAGCCTGCTCTGCTCATTTGCCCACTTATTGCTCTGGCTGCTGCCATTCATGAATGAGCCCAGGCCCATTCCACCTGCCCACACAAGCTCAGGCTTACTCTGTCTGTTAGCCAGCACCAGCTCAGGTGCCAGCCCCTCCCTGTCTGCCTCACTGGCTGACCGCCATTGTCCTGTTGCAGGCTAGCACAGACTGCTTCTGGGTCCCAGTGTTCTGCCATGCCCAAGTTTAGGCTGCTTTGGTGCTTGGTGCTTCAGCATCCCTCCAAGCACGAGCACAGGCAGCTTTGGCACATCACTGCGTGACAGCTCAGGCAACTTTTGTGCCCCTGCCAGGCAGGGGCTCAGGCAGCTTTGGCAAGTGAGAGCCAAAGCTTGGACTGCTTGGCATCTGCCTCAGGCTGCTTCAACTCCCACTGTGCTTGAGCTCAGGCTGATCCGACCACCTATGTGTTAGCTCAAGACCTCTCAGGCCATCTGCTTGCCTGCCTGCTAGCCCAGGCCAGCTCCCCCAAGAGGCACCACATCCCCAGCCCATCAAGACCACAGTCCTACTCTCCCTGCCCATATACTGTGATAGGCAGACCACAGTGCAAAAGAAATAACATGAAAAATTAATTGCAAGAAAATCCAGTTAGATCACCCAGTCCTACAATGAACATCTCTAATCAAAACATAGAAGAGTCATTATGATCAGAACACCAAAATGAAGCTATGAGCAATGCAACCCTGACCAAGACACTGGTAGAACTTGCAGAAAAGCAACAAAGGACTGATAATTGTGTGATGCTGCCATCACTAGACTAGACCTAATAGATAAGAAAATGTAAGGAATTCAAAGACAGTTAAGACATATGAAGGAGACTGAAAGAAAAGAGGATCTCGGGCTGGAGAGATGGCTTAGCCAGTTAAGCACTTGCTTGTGAAGCCTAAGAACCTGGGTTCGAGGCTCAACTCCCCAGGACCCACGTTAGCCAGATGCACAAGGGGGCGCATGCATCTGGAGTTCGCTTACAGAGGCTGGAAGCTCTGGCGCGCCCATTCTCTCTCTCTCTCTGCCTCCTTCTCTCTGTCGCTCTCAAATAAATAAATAAACAAAAAAAAACTTTTAAAAAAAGAAAAGAACTCAAAAATCAGCTGGTGATGCTAAATGAAGACATAAAGAAATGCAAGGACGACTTCCAAGAGGCATCAAGAAAATCAGAAAAGGAAGTGAAAAGGGAGCTTGACAGAGGCATGGAAACTATACACAGAAAAGTAGTAGAAAATGCAAGCCTAACTGAACAAGTCCAAAACTCTCTAGAAGCTCTCAAGAACAGACTCAGCCATGTGGAGGATAGAAACTCTGATCTGGAAGACAATATGGAAGAAACAGTTCAAGAGTTCAAAATTTTCAATAAGTTCAAAAATTTCTGTGAACAGAACATGAGGGAATTGTGGGGTACCCTTAAATATCCTAATATTAGGATCATTGGAATACCAGAAGGAGAAGAAATTCAGACCAAAGGCATGGAGAACTTATTTCACAAAATAATCAAAGAAAACTTCCCCACTCAAAAGAAAGTCCCATCAAGATACAAGAAGCTAACAGAACTCCAAACAGATTGGACCGAAGGAGAAACTCTCCAAGACATATTATCATTAAGACTCTAAACATTGACACCAAAGAGAAAATCCTAAAAGCAGCTAGGGAAAAACAGCACACCACTTTCAAAGGTAGCCCCATCAGAATTACTTCAGACTTCTCAATGGAAACCCTGAAAGCTAGAAGGGCCTGGAATGAAACACTGTGAAGTCAAAGAACCTATGGCTTCCAACCCAAACTACTCTACCCAGCAAAAGTATCCCTCATAATGGATGGTGAAAGAAAAACTTTCATGACAAAACTCAGCTTTACAATTATATGAACACAAAACCAAACCTACAGAGAGTATTTCAAGAAATTCTCCACACAGAAGAATCAAATAATCAAACTCAAATGCCTACAAGGAGCAGATCACAATAACCAAACTCAGAGTAGGCACAAAAAACTTCAAAGTCCATGAAAACACCAAACCACATATACCAACACAAAGTGGCAGGGATCAAATCAAACCTTACAGCCATTACCCTAAATATTAATAGCCTTAATTCACCCATTAAGAGACACAAGCTAACAGGATGGATCAAAAAATTAGACCCCTAAATCTGTTGTCTTCAAGAAACCCATCTCACCACTGAAGACACACCTCCTCAGGGTGAAAGGGTGGAAAACAATATTCCAAGCAAATGGGAATAAGAAACAAGCAGGCTTAGCTATATTAATATCAGATAAAATAGACTTCAAACAAAAAATAATCAAAAAAGACAAAAAAGGCTACTTTCTACTTATCAAGGGAACGATCCATGAAGAGGATATTACAATCATAAATCTGTATGCACCAAACACAGGGGCACCACAGTTCATAAACCAAAACCTACTTGACAATAAAGCAGAAATAACAACCAACACCATCATAGTTGGAGACTTCAGTACACCATTATCAGTAATAGACAGATCATCCAAACAGAAACTCAGCAGGGAAGTAAGAGAGCTCAACAAAACCATAGATCACTTAGACCTAACGGACATCTACCGAACATTTCATCCCAAATCCACAGACTACACATTCTTCTTAGCAGCCCATGGAACATTCTCTAAAATAGATCATATACTGGATCACAAAGCCTGCCTCCCTATATTGAGGAAGATTGATGTAATTCCCTGCATGATATCAGATCACAATTCTATATTGCTAGAAATTAACAACAAAAGACCCACCAAGTATCCCATCAGCACCTGGAAACTGAACAGCACACTTTTAAACAATGATGGATAGTGGACGAAATAAAAAACGAAATTGCAAAATTTCTAGAAATGAATGACAATAATAACACAGTGTTCCAAAACTTATGGGACACAATGAAGGTGGTCCTCAGGGGAAAATTCATAGCACTCAATGCCTTCATAACAAAGACAGAGAGATCCCAAATCAATAACCTAACCATCCCACCTAAAGGCACTGGGAAAGCAAGAAAAATTCAACCCCAAAAGCTCCAGATGGAAAGAAATAACTAAGATCAGAGCAGAAATTAATGAATTGGAAACTAAGAAAACAACTAAGGAAAATTGACAAAATAAAGAGCTGATTCTTTGAAAAAATAAACAAGATTGACACACCCCTGGCCAATTTGATCATGCAAAAAGAAAAAAAAAAGAGAGATGCTTTAAATTAACAAAATTTGAAATGAAAAAGTGGAGATCACAGCAGACATAAGTGAAATTGGGAGAATCATCAGGACTTATTTCAGAAACCTGTACTCCACAATACTGGATGATATGGAGGATATGGATGAATTCCTGGACACATACCATCTATCAAAGCTGAACTCAGAGCAGATTATTCTCCTAAACAAACCTATCACACTCATTGAGATTGAAAAAGTAACAAAAAACCTCCCCAAAAGGAAGAGTCCAGGACCACATAGCTTCTCAGCTGAATTCTATCAAACCTTCATGGAAGAACTCAAACCAATCTTCCTCAAACTGTACCACACAATTAGAGAACAGGGAAAGCTACCCAACTCCTTTTATGAAGCTGGCATCACCCTAATTCCAAAACCAGGCAGAGATGCCACAAGAAAAGAAAACTACCGGCCTATTTCCCTGATGAACTTAGATGCAAAGATCCTGAACAAAATCCTCGCAAACCAAATGCAACAACACATCAAAAGCATTATCCACCTTGACCAAGTGGGATTCATCCCAGGAACACAGGGGTGGTTCAACATATGGAAATCTGTCAATGTAATACACCACATAAACAAGGTTAAACACAAAAACGACATGGTCATTTCGATAGAGGAATTCCCATTGAGATCAGGAACAAGATAGGGTTGTCCACTCTCACCTCTGCTCTTCAACACAGTACTGGAAGTCGTAGCTCAAGCAATAAGACAGGAGAAAGAGCTAAAAGGGATATAATTTGGAAAGAAGAAGTTAATTTAGCTCTATTCACTGAGGACATGATTGTATACATAAGAGACCTGAGAGACTCCATCCCAAAACTCCTGAAGATGATTAACTCCTATAGCAAAGTAGCAGGATACAAAATCAATGCAGAAAAATCAGTAGCCTTTTTATATGCAAATGACAAAGATACAGAGAAAGAAATAAGGGACATGGTCCCATTTTCAATGTCAACAAAAATAAAATAAAATACCTTGGAATAACATTAACCAAGGAAGTGAAAGATCTATACAATGAAAACAAAAAAACAGCTAAAAAAGAAATTGAGGAAGACTTGAGAAAATGGAAAGACATCCCATATTCCTGGATAGGCAGAATTAACATTGTGAAGATGGCAATCCTACCAAAGGCAATATACAGATTTAATGCAATTCCAATTAAAATCCCAACATTGTTCTTCACAGAGATAGAAAAAATAATCTCAAATTTCATATGGAAAGGCAGAAGACCTCGATATTCAAGAATATCCTCAGGAAAAGAAATACCTCTGGAGGCATCACCATAACTGATCTAAAGCTATATTACCAAGCCATGGTAATAAAAACAGCATGATACTGGCATAAAAACAGGAGTATAGACCAATGGAATAGAATTGAGGACCCAGATTTTGGGTCAAGCAACTATAGCTACTTGATATTTGACAAAGGCCCTAACAATGCAGGCTGGAAAAAAGACAGCATCTTCAACAAATGGTGCTGGACAAATTGGATAACCATATGCAGGAAACTGAAACTTGATCCACACATCTCGCCATGCACTACACTCAAGTCCAAATGGATCAAAGACCTCAATATAAGACCAAAAACTCGATGACTACTGGAAGAAAATATAGGAAGAACTTTCCATGATATAGGAATGGAAAAAGACTTCCTGAACAAAACCCCAGTAGCTCATGATCTTAAATAGTCACTCAACCAATGGGATCACATGAAGCTGAAGAGTTTCTTTACAGACAAGGATACAATAACCAAAGCTAATAGATTACCCACAGAATGGGAGAAAATATTTGCTGATAATCCAACTGACAGAGGCCTAATCTCTAGAATCTACAAAGAACTCAAAAACCTAAAAAATAAAAGTCAAACACTCCACTCACTCACAAAATGGGGCAAAGAGCTGAACAGGCAGTTCACAGAGGAAGAAATACAAATGGCAAACACACACTTAAAATGTTCATCATCCTTAATCACCAGGGAAATGCAAATTAAGACAACTATGAGATTCTACCTTACCCCAGTTAGGATAGCAAACATCAAAAAATCAAATGAAAATAAATACTGGTGAGGATGTGGAGAATTAGGAACCTTCATCCACTCTAGGTGGGAATGTAAGATGGTGCAACCACTTTGGAAAGCGATATGGGGACTCCTGAAAAAGCTGACTATAGAGTTACCAACAGACCCAGTTATTCCTTTACTAGGCATCTATCCTAAGTCCTTCAAACCACAGTACAGAGAGATTTGCTCAACCATGTTTATAGCAGCTCAATTTGTAATAGCTAAGAGCTGGAATCAACCAGATGTCCATCACTAGAAGAATGGATAACTGAGATGTGGTATATCTACATAATGGAATTCTATACAGCAGTAAGAAAAAAATGACACAATGAAATTTGAGAAAAAATGGTTGAACCTGGAACAGATCATTCTCAGTGAACTTACCCAATCACAGAAGGATAACCGCCACATAGTCTCACTCATCTATAGCACCTAACCTGAATCTACCCAAGATGCTGACATACCCAGCAAGCATCTCAAGGACTAGACAATAGGGTGGGTGGGGAGGGAGGGGAGGGCAAAGCAGGGGGTGGGAAACACAAATCTAGACCCAAATGGCAATGGTACCATGCAATTCTACATCCGAAATGGCAGACCAAATGGTTGAACCTTCACCAGGCCCTTAGAGGGAACACCTGAATGACAATACACTGGAGAGGGTATGATAAAGACTGACCTTAATCTTATACAGCCCCCCCACTCTCTCTCTCCTCTAACTCTTATATTAGTTATCTTTTTCTTCCTTTTCTTAGTGGGCACTGACCTGTAACTCCCAGTACCAGCATGTGGCTATCATCCACAATGAGCTTTTGATCAGAGAGACCTACAAGGTCTCCTAAAAGAAAGACAGATTTCTGTCAGAGTACTTGATGACCCACTAAAGGTTTAGTGGTAAGACCCTACTGTTGAAGACACCATATCCGGTTGACACATAAAATGGAATACATGGCTGGAAGCTGGAAGAGAGTCAGTCCCCAGACAGTCAGCATGTCTAGTGCCAGAAGGTGCTACATGGGCGACTGGGGGAAAATGACCAATATCTGTCCAAGCAACTCATGGTCTAACTTAGCAGCAAATAACCTGTCGTGATGCTCACACACAACTCATGGTCTACTTAGCAGCAAATAACCTGTCGTGATGCTCACACACATGCAATGGTGGCACACAGCCATGGTGGGAAACCAACTGCTCTTGATTTGGCTAAATGATCCCCTCAGTGGAATGGGACCCATAGCTAGAGCTGGGAAACAATTCAGTACCATATCCAAACATGAGCCCACTCTCCATTATCAAGGTACCACCAATCGTGGGCTACAAGAGGGCCTACACCTATTAAATTCTCTTTAAAAAAAATAAGGGTTATCCCATTTGTGTGATGCTAACTTTACTCTCCATTGGAGAATCTGCTTCTCTTTTTTTTAGATAGACATAGATCCTAAGGAGAGAACCATCCCATCATACCTCAAAAGGGCCCCAGCTGAAACTAAGAACAATTGGTGAAACAAGCAAGGGTGCTGATTTCTTGGTGAGCTGGGTACCAGCAGAAGGGTGAAGGAGATCAACACAAAGAACAATCAACTCCAACCAAATCAGATATCCAGAGACCCAGAAGCCCCCAACACCTCACCTCTGAAGCAGACCAAAAAGGAACCCAACATGACTCAGGGAAATTTGCAGAAGAGGGGGTGGAAAGAATATCAGAGCCACTGGTTGGGTCATGATATGCAGATACATTTCTCTTACCCATAACTGTGGGCTAACTCCACAATGCATGACCCATATACCTCAACAAGGAGGGGTCAGGGGGAGGGGGTAGGACATGGTTGAGCCTAACAATGGTACCAACTTGACTATATTCACTAAGTACAAATCTAATTAATAAAAAATGAGTACATATATATATATATGAAGTTACCATCATATATTAACTATAAAGCCAATAACATTTTTGTTCTGGGTTTAATATCATGTTTGGATTTAATGGGACATAGAAAATGAACATAGCTAGAATGTTTTTATAAATGTATAATTATTCAGTAAAAGAAATTATACTTTTATTGCTTTGCTTTTTTCTTTCTAATTCACTCAGTTAAAGAAGAACAATTTTGAGCCGGGAGTGGTGGCGCACACCTTTAATCCCAGCACTCGGGAGGCAGAGGTAGGAGGATCGCCGTGAGTTCGAGGCCACCCTGAGACTCCATAGTGAATTCCAGGTCAGCCTGAGCTAGAGTGAGACCCTACCTCGAAAAACAAAACAAAACAAAACAAAAAGAATAATTTTGTCATTTTTTTATAACAACAACAGTGCTTATAGTTAGCATATCTTACAAATTATTTTACTGATTTACTTTGTTTTTATGCAAGTGTATCACACATCTTGTTTTATATAGTCATTACAATAAAATCCTGAGAATATTGTTATTTTTATTTTATAGTATGATTTCAGAATTTCAGGAACTCAGAACAAATTTTATTTGTTGGGCTGGAGAGATGGCGTAGCAGTTAAGGCGTTTGCCTGAAAAACCAAAGGACCTCAGTTCAATTCCCCAGGACCCACGTAAGCCAGATGAACAATGTGGCACATGTGTCTGGAGTTCATTTGCACTGGCTAGAGACTATGGCAGCCCATTCTGTCTCTTTCTCTTTCTCTTTCTCCTTCTCTTCCTCTTCCTCTTTCTCTTTCTCTTCCTCTTTCTCTCTTGCTCTCTCAAATAAGTAAATAAATAAAATTTTAAAAAATCATTTGTTTGTTTCAACTGAGAAAGTAGTAAAATTTTATGATTTATCTTAAAATAGGTTGTCTCATTGCATTCTAAGTCTATCATGGTAAAATACTACTGTAAGAGCCTTATTCATTTTTAATTTTTAGAGCTGAAGTGAATGACCTTCTTGTTAAGCACAGAAGACTGGGAAGAAAGTGCTTCTTTGAGTCTTGAGATGGTTTTAAGCTCATTCTTGAAGGTCAAAAAGAATCCCATAAAAGAGATTTGGTTTTCCACTGTATAAAGTCTGTAACTGTGTTCTTCTGACTTCTTTGTCACTGGCTGCTTTGTAGATGCACAGAGAATTCAGTACAAAGGGACTGACTTCTGCAGTCTCCAGAGTCATTATCACCCAGACGCCTCCACCCCTAACAATAAGGATTTCAATTCTACAAACATGGCTCTTCCTTATGAATCTTCTAGGAAATTTTTGTTAAGTGGCTGTTAATAGCAGGATGTTAAAGAAACACTATCTCTATTTTTAGTGCTCACTGTGCATCCTGAGGTAGTACACTGGCACGCTGTCTCCCCCATGTCTCTTGAATACTACCTGAAGACAAAATTTGAAACAGCATTGGAGTGAGTAAGAATGCATTGTGGGGTGGCATCTGAGGAGCTTCCAGGAATCCAGAACCTGATTTGATCAGACTGAGAAACACTTTCATCAACTATGTGTGAGAAGGGATTGAGTCATTATCTCTGTCTTTCCCCCTAACTTGGGAAGAAAAGGGATGTGCCAATCAAACAGGTCATCTCCATTTTGTACAAGGAATGTTTCTGAATCAGTACAGCTCTTTATAACTATCCAGAAGACTACTTTTTTTTCTCCAATACAAGCAAATAAATGATCTCTTTCTACATTGATTTTATATCGTGGTTTCCAGTGCTTGACAACAGGGGATGGGAAGATGAGCATCCAGAAATTTGCATGTACTTACTTAACATGGAGCATGCAACGGCAAAGGAGACAAGTTCAGATTCCAGCACAGCCACAAAGCATAGATGCTTAATTCTCACCAAACATCAAATCAGAGATATGCGCTCTTCATTATGCTTCTGTGCTTAGACTTAAGAGAAGCGATCTAATACCCCAGATTTCCAGTAGAGATATTTCAAGACACAATTTACTGCACTTGTTCACAAAACTAGACCTGAGCAGATTCCGTCAGTGAAGCATGAATATAAACAAAGGAAAGCAACATGTTTGGGTCTATGAAAATGTCTGTAACATCAAGAGGAAGTGATGTTGTCCTCAAGCCTCAAAGGGAAAGCATACTTATAGAAATTTAGATAAGAAATAGCAGATTATATTGATAATGTCTAATTTTCATTGTCAATAAAAGATAGGAAATCAGGGTCTCTATGAATCACAAGTAACAATAAAGAGAACATGGCCTAGGGTGTAAAGCAAGATGAAATTGAAGGCAGTAGCATGAGATGGGAAATGGAAATAGAGCTGGCAATGTAGCCAATCTTAGTGTGTTGGTTAGCATGTACAAGGCTGGCCATGTGTTCAATCCCCAGCACAGAAGAGTAGCAAGAGAGGACATGGAGGAGGAGGAAGAGGAAGAGGAGGAGATTTCAATACATAAGAACAAAACCAATTATCTATAGGAAGCTAGATATAGGTTAGTAGCGACTATAGGTCAGTAGAAAATTTATGAAGATGAAGAAAAACTTTCAAAAGTTTCATAGAATAAAAACAAAAAGACAATATACAAATAAAACGAAGCAATAACAAAAGTTGAGATATGGAAAGTTAACCTGAGAATTCTAAGTTTTTCTAAAAGATCATGGTGTTGGTATCAAACATTAATATATATTAAAATAGGTGTAGAGCTTTCAGTTGTCTATAAAAATGGGACCATTGTGTTCTTTATGATAAAGTCAGCATTCAACATTTCAGAGATGGATACATTTTCTAAGGCACATTCTTTTTCCAAAATGAACACAATGACAAATATAAAATTTGAACATAGGTCATATATATTAAATAAGGAGACTTTCTAACTATGAATATTTTCTTTTCTATTGCTAATCTTGAGGAGTGGCACCCCATATATTCACTTGTGGTGGGGACACTCATCTATGGTAGCTAGAGCTGAATGTCAGCTGTCCCATTCCACATGGTCTTATTTTGAGCTGGAGTCTTTACTGATTCCATAACTCATGGGGCTTTGGCACTTCCCTGGTCTCTGCTCCATCGCAGAACTGGTTTTACAGGTGTGTGGCCATGCCTAGCTGCTTATGTAGGATTTGCAGATTCAAATTTGGGGTGTTTTAACCCCCTCAGGCCTCCTTATGCTTATGCAGGAAGTGTAGTTAACCATTAAGCCATCTCTCATATATGTATTTATATATGTGTACTTATACGCATTACATCATTGTGATCAAGTGAGTTTTATATCAGAAATGTAAGATTATCTTATCATTTGAAAATGAGTCAGTGTTAACTTAGCAAATCAATAGAATAAGCAGGAAAAAATTTCATTATCTCAATAAGCATGAAAAAACACTTGACAAAAGTTTATGTTGATTCAAATTCTGGGCCAGGTAAGAATAGATGGGAAGTTGTTCAATTTTATAAAGGTATCATTGAAAAACCTACAGTTAACACAATAGTGTGTTGTATGAATTTTTTTATTCTTTTTATTTATTTATTTGAGAGTGACAGACAGAGAGAGAAAGAGGCACAGACAGAGAGAGAAAGAGGCACACACAGAGAGAGAGAAGGGGCACACCAGGGCCTCCAGCCACTACAAACGAACCCCAGATGCGTTCACCCCCTTGTGCATCTGGCTAAGGATTGTCCTGGAGAATTCAGCCTTGGACTGGGGTCCTTAGGCTTCACAGGCAAGCGCTTAACTGCTAAGCCATCTCTCCCGCCCCATTGTATGAATTTTTGAGTATGTTTTCCTTATAAACTGGGAATGAGGTAATGATATCTGTTCTTTCTTTCTTTTTTTTTTCTCCATTTTTATTAATATTTTCCATGATAACAAAAAAAATCCCATGGTATTACCCTCCCCCCTTTCCCCTTTGAAATTCCATTCTCCATCATATCCCCTCCCCATCTCAATCTTTCTACTTACATATATACAATACCAACCTAATAAAAGCCCTCCTCCCTTTCTTTCTCTTCCCTTTCTATCTCCTTTTTTAACTTACTGGCCTCTGCTACTGAGTTTTTTCCTTCTCATACAGAAGCCCAATCATCTCTAGCTAAGATCCACATATGAGGGAGAACATGTGGCGCTTGGCTTTCTGGGCCTGGGTTACCTCACTTAGTATAATTCTTTCCAGATCCATCCACTTTTCTGCAAATTTCATAACTTCATTTCTCTTTACTGCTGAGTAAAACTCCATTGTATAAATGTGCCATATCTTCATTATCCACTCATCAGTTGAGGGACATCTAGGCTGGTTCCATTTCCCAGCTATTATAAATTGAGCAGCAATAAACATGGTTGAGCAAGTATCTCTAAGGTAATGAGATGAGTCCTTAGGATATATGCCTAGGAGAGCTATAGCTGGGTCATATGGTAGATCAATCTTTAGCTGTTTTAGGAACCTCCACACTGATTTCCACAATGGCTGGACCAGATTGCATTCCCACCAACAATGTAGAAGGGTTCCTCTTTTTCCACATCCCCGCCAACATTTATGATCATTTGTTTTCATGATGGTAGCCAATCTGACAGGAGTGAGATGGAATCTCAATGTAGTCTTAATCTGCATTTCCCTGATGACTAGGGATGTAGAACATTTTTTTAGATGCGTATATGCCATTCGTATTTCTTCCTTTGAGAATTCTCTATTTAGCTCCATTTCCCATTTTTTGATTGGTTTGTTTGATTCCTTATTATTTAACTTCTTGAGTTCTTTGTATATCTTAGATATTAATCCTCTATCAGATATATAGCTGGTGAAGATTTTTTCCCATTCTGTAGGTTGCCTCTTTGCTTTCTTCACCGTGTCCTTTGCAGTGCAAAATCTTTGTATTTTCATGAGGTCCCAGTGGTTAATCTGTGGTTTTATTGCCTGAGCAATTGGGGTTGTATTCAGAAAGTCTTTGCCAAGACCCATATGTTGAAGGGTTTCCCCTACTTTTTCCTCTAGCAGTTTCAGAGTTTCAGGTCTGATGTTAAGGTCCTTAATCCATTTGGACTTAATTCTTGTGCACGGAGAAAGAGAAGAATCTATTTTCATCCTTCTACAGATATATATCCAGTTTTCCCAACACCATTTGCTGAAGAGGCTGTCTTTTCTCCAATGAATATTTTTGGCATTTTTATCAAATATCAGGTGGCTATAACTACATGGGGTTACATTTGGGTCCTCTATTCTGTTCCATTGATCTACGAGTCTGCTTTTGTGCCAGTACCATGCTGTTTTTGTTACTATGGCTCTGTAGTATAGGTTAAAATCAGGTATGGTGATACCACCAGCCGTATTTTTGTTGCTCAGTATTATTTTAGATATTCGAGGTTTTTTGTGATTCCAAATGAATTTTTGGATTGTTTTTTCTATTTTCGTGAAGAATGCCTTTGGAATTTTGATGGGGATTGCGTTAAATGTGTAGATTGCTTTTGGTAAGATTGCCATTTTCACAATATTGATTCTTCCAATCCAGGAACAAGGGATGTTTTTCCACTTCCTAGTGTCTTCTGCAATTTCTCGCTTGAGTGTTTTAAAGTTCTCATTGTATAGATTCTTTACTTCCTTAGTAAGGTTTATTCCAAGGTACTTTATTTTTTTTTGATGCAATTGTGAATGGGAGTGATTCTCTGATCTCATCCTCTGTGTGTTTGTTGTTAGCATATATGAAGGCTACTGATTTCTGTGTATTTATTTTGTATCCTGCTACATGACTGTAGGTTTTTATCAGCTCTAACAGTTTGCTAGTAGAGTCTTTAGGGTCCTTTATATATAGAATCATGTCATCTGCAAATAATGATAACTTGACCTCTTCCTTTCCGATTTGTATCTCTTTTATGCATGTCTCTTGCCTTATTGCTATGGCTAAGACTTCCAGAACTATATTAAATAAAAGTGGGGACAGTGGACACCCTTGTCTTCTTCCTGATTTTAGTGGAAAAGCATCCAGTTTTTCCCCATTTAGTAATATGTTGGCTGTAGGCTTATCATAAATAGCCTTTATTATATTGAGATATGTTCCTTCTATTCCCAGTCTCTGTAGGACTTTTATCATGAAGGGATGTTGGATTTTGTCGAATGCTTTCTCTGCGTCTAATGAGATGATCATGTGATTTTTGTCCTTCAACCCATTTATATAATGTATAACATTTATCAATTTGCGTATGTTGAACCATCCCTGCATCTCTGGGATAAAGCCTACTTGGTCAGGGTGAATGATCTTTCTAATGTATTCTTGTATTCTGTTTGCCAATATTTTGTTGAGAATTTTTGCATCTATGTTCATGAGGGAGATTGGTCTGTAATTTTCCTTTTTTGTTCTATCTTTGCCTGGTTTTGGTATCAGAGTGATGCTGGCTTCATAGAAGGAGTTTGGTAGAATTCCTTCTTTTTCTATTTCATGGAAAAGCTTAAGAAGCAATGGTGTTAGCTCTTCCCTGAAGGTCTGGTAAAATTCAGCAGTGAATCCATCTGGGCCTGGGCTTTTTTTAGTTGGGAGATTTTTGATAACTGTTAGGATCTCCATGCTTGTTATAGGTCTATTTAAGTGATTAATCTCATCTTGATTTAATTTAGGTAGGTCATATAAATCAAGGAAATCATCCATTTCTTTCAGATTTTCATACTTTGTGGAGTATATGTTTTTATAATATGTCCCTATGATTTTTTGAATTTCTCTGGCATCTGTCATGATGTTACCTTTTTCATCTCTAATTTTATTAATTTGTGTCTCTTCTCTCTTTCTTTTGGTCAGATTTGCTAAGGGTTTATCAATCTTGTTTATCCTTTCAAAGAACCAGCTCTTTGTTTCATTAATTCTTTGTATTGTTTTTTTGGTTTCTATTTCATTAATTTCTGCCCTATTCTTTATTATTTCTTCCCGTCTACTGATTTTTGGTTTGCCTTGTTCTTCTTTTTCCAAGGCTTTAAGGTGAAGCATTAGGTCATTTATTTGCGACCTTTCTAATTTCTTAATATAGGCACTTAAAGCTATAAATTTACCTCTTAGAACTGCCTTCATTGTGTCCCAGAGATTTTGGTATGTTGTGTTCTCATTATTGTTTGACTCTATAAATTTTTTGATTTCCTTCTTGATTTCTTCATTGACCCATTCATCATTTAGTAATGTATTGTTTAGTTTCCATGATTTTGTGTATGCTCTATATCCTTTCTTGCTATTGATTTGTAGTTTGATTCCATTGTGGTCAGATAGAATGCAAGGAATTATTTCAATTTTCCTGAGTTTGTTAAGATTTGCTTTGTGTCCTAATATATGGTCTATTTTAGAGAATGATCCATGTGCTGCTGAAAAGAATGTATATTCTGCAGCATTTGGATGAAATGTCCTGTATATGTCTGTTAGGTCCATTCCTTCTATGACCTCGTTTAGTCCAGATGCCTCTCTGTTTATTTTTTCCCGGGATGACCTGTCAATTGATGAGAGTGGGGTGTTAAAGTCACCAACTACCACTGTGTTTGGTGTTATCTGTGACCTTAGTTCTAACAGTGTTTGTTTGATGAATTTGGGAGCCCCCATGTTAGGTGCATATATGTTTAGGATTGTAATGTCCTCCTGTTGGAGTGTGCCCTTAATCAATATAAAGTGACCTTCCTCATCTTTCTTGACTAATGTTGGAGTGAAGTCTGCCTTGTCAGCTATTAGGATAGCAACCCCTGCTTGCTTTCTGGGTCCATTTGCTTGAAACACCGTTTTCCAACCTTTCACCCTAAGATAATGTCCATCCTTTGTAGAAAGGTGAGTTTCTTGGAGACAACAAATTGTAGGGTCCTGCTTTTTAACCCAGTCTGCAAATCTATGTCTTTTGGTTGGAGCATTGAGGCCATTGATATTAAGAGATATTATTGAAAGATGTGTATTTATGCTTGCCATTTTTTTTTTTTTTTGTGGTTCTGGTTCTACCTTTGCTCTCTTATATTAACTAGTATTTGAGTGTTGTTTGTTGTTTTCCAGGTTCCTTATATGTGTGTTTTTCTTTCTCTTCGGCATGGAGGATTCTTTCAAGTATTTTGTGTAGAGCTGGTTTTGTCTTCAAATACTCCTTTAGCCTGCTTTTGTCATGGAATGTCCTTATTTCTCCATCTATTTGAATGGATAGTTTTGCAGGATAAAGTAGCCTTGGTTGACAGTTGTTATCTTTCAGAATTTGGAATACATCACTCCAAGCCCTTCTGGCTTTGAAAGTTTGTGTTGAGTAATCTGCTGTGATCCTGATGGGCTTGCCTTTGTAGGTAACTTGATTTTTCTCTCTAACTGCTTTCAATATTTTTTCTTTGGATTGTGTGTTTGGTAGTTTGATTATAATATGGCGAGGAGAGGTTCTTTCCAGGTTTTGTCTGGCTGGTGTTCTAAATGCTTCCTGTATCTGCATTGGCACCTCTTTCCCAATTTGGGGGAAGTTTTCTTCTATGATTTTGTTGAAGATGCCTACTATACCTTTGGATTGAAATTCTTCTCCTTCTACTATACCCTGAATTCTTATATTTGATCTTTTCATAGTGTCCCGAATATCTTGAAATTCCCATTCATACTTTTCTATTAGTTTGTCTTTCTCTTTGTTGGATTGTATTAGATCTGCCACCTGGTCTTCTAGCTTAGATATTCTGTCCTCTCCTTCATCCATTCTACTGGTGAGATTTTCTACAGAGTTTTTTATTTAATTAACTGTGTTCTTCATTGCTAGTAATTCTGACTGGTTTTTCTTCATTATTTCTATTTCCTTATTTATGTCTTGTATTGATTTCTTTATTTCGTTAAATTGGTGTCCTGTATCTTCTCTGATTCCTTTGATTTCTTCTTTGAGTTCATTGAACATGTTTACAATCATTCTTTTGAAATCTTTCTCAGGTATTTTCTCTAACTCGTTTTCACTAGAGGTCATTTCTGAAGCATTGATGCTTTTTGGTGGATTTATATTGCCTTGGTTTTTGGTGTTTCTTGTGTTATAATGTATATATTTTTGCATCTTGGATTAAGTTACTGCTTAGATTTTCCAGTTAGCTGGGTATCCTTTGCTGTATCTATTGATCTGATATTGTATATCTTCTATGTAGGAGATTAAGATGTTAGGTGTGGCTCTTACCACTCTCAGAGTATCTAGACACGTGGTCCTAGGGGTTAAGTTTGCCTGCTATGGGAGTATTCAAATAGGTTGAGTGGAATAAAATACAGGTATATTCTAAAATTTAACTAAACCCTATACACATTCAGTCAAGAACAGCACCGAGCATTTATGCAAGATTAGGTATTATAAAAACCAGATCCTCTATCAACAAAGAAGTTAAAATTTCTGGTCTGTTGAGGGATCCAAGTCAGCTTGTGACCAGGTGAGACCCTTCCCTGGTTCAATCCCAGTTACCTCTTTGGATGCTTTTGGTCTCAGTCAAGTTGCTGGCTGGGATGTTGGGCCGCTGTTCTGCTTTCTGGAACTGGGTACTGGCTTTTCCTGTGGGGCAAACCAAGCCTGGCAACTGTGGCCCTGCAGATTGGCACCCCTGATGCTGGATCCCCGCTGCTGCCGCTGGAGCTGCCGCTGCTGGGACCACTGCTGCTGGATCCGCCACTGGAGATGCTGCTGCTGGGTCTGCCCCCGCTGATCCGCTGGAGCTGCCGCTGCTGGGTCCTCCGCCTCTGATCCTCTGGTGCTGCTGCTGCGGGATCCGCCTCTGCCGCCTCTGCCGCTGGAGCCTCCACTGCTGGATTCGCTGCCCTGAAGCCGCTGTGGCCGGTACCGGAGCAGCTGATGGCGTTTTTGGGGCTGGAGTCACGGCTTCCACCGCCGCTTCCGCTGCCGGGGTCTGAGCCGCCGCTGTTGGATCCCGAGTCGCCACTGCCGGAGCCTGAGATGCAGCTGCCGGTGCCCGTGCTGCCGCTGCGGCTGCCAGAGTCTGAATCGCCGCTACCGGGTCCCGAGGTGCCGCTGCCGGAGCCCAAGTCGCCGCTACCGGGTCCCGAGCTGCCGCTGCTGGATCCCGAGCTGCCGCTACCGGGTCCCGAGCTGCCGCTGCCGGAGCTGCTTCGGCCTGCCCGTGTGGGCTCTGGATATCTCCTACTTCTCCGCTGCTGTTTTAATCTCTTATACACCTCCCTTGTGTATTTTGCAGGGTTTTCTTTGGCTTTTTCTCCCCTAGGCTGCTTAGGCGTGGTTCCTATGCCGCCATCTTGACCGGAAGTCCCCGTTCTTTCTTATACTTCACAATTAGGAGCATAAAGTTTTGAAGGGAAGAAATAAAGTTATATTTATTTTCCAGAGATTATATAATTATATACATAGAAACTCTAATATGAAATCTAAACATATACTATTTCTGATAAGTGATTAATAAATCAAGGTCTCAGGATAGAATGTCAACATATACATATGTATGAATAGTATAAAGGCTCAAAAATGTTATTTTTTATATTTAATAAGGGTTATGTTTTATTTATAAGATATATATACATATATATATATATGTATATTGCAATTATATATACAAATAAAAACAAATTAACCTTGAGCTCTATATCAACATGTGTACATTGACCAGAGATATAGCAAAGATATGAGAGCTAAAACTATCAAGCTTTTAGACATAAAGAATAGGCAAAATTTTCATTAAAAGACCACAGATACCACCAAAAAAAATGTGATAAATTAGATCTCATAAAGTTGAAAATTATTACAAAAGCCATGAAGGGGGAAAGGATATTTGTAATATTTTAATTTTATAAATGATAATATCTCCCACCGATGATGTAAAAGTAACCTACTAAAATTGTTATGATGCTTAAATAGATATTTTATACATGATTATATCCAAAAGAACAATATATATGTGAAAAAGTTATACAACATCCTTATCAGGAGAATCAAAATTAAAACTCCATAGAAATTCTACTATTGAATATATAGAATGTTGGCAAGGATACAGAACAAATATGACTCATGTAATGTCATGCATACTTAGGATTTATGTATTTTATTCTATGTAAATGTCATTTCAATAACAGGTATTAGCATTACAATGATTTTTAAAAATGTCTAATATTATTATTTTTAACAAGATGTTTCATATGGATACATCACGTGTTGGTATCCTCTTTTCCCTCATCCCTGCCCCCATTCCACTGGGGACATTCTTCACTGGGGTTGCAGGTATTCCCTATGGGGTTGTGGTTTATGCATTGTGGGAGCAACAGTCAGTTATTTGGGGGGGGGGGAGGGAATACCTCTGGGCATGATGTCTTAACCTGAAATTCTTACAATCTTTTTGTCCCTTCTTTGCAAAATTCCCTGAGCCATGGTCGGTGAGTTTTAGGCCTATTTCAGTGATGAGCTCCTAGAAGCCTCTGGATCTCTGCTTCGGTGGTGTTGAGTATCCTCAGGGTCTGTCTCCTATACCCTGGAGTAGATTATCAGGAACAGCATGGAAGTAGCACTCTTGCTCATTTCCCCAGTTCTTCTGTGGATCCAGCTGTGGCTTGGTTGAAGGAAGTGAAAGGGGTAGTTTATCTCCTGTGGTCTCACTACTTTCTGAAAAAGAACAGATTCTCCAGTGAAGTGAAGTCAGCATAGTTTAAGTAGGATAAGCATTATTAATTTAGGGAGAATTTGATGTATGTAGCCCCTCTTATAGCCAAAGACTAGTGAGAGCTTTATACTGGAGAACATAGTCTTTGTCTCCATGGGATTCTGATCTGGTTCCCAATCCCAGATATGGGTTCCTTTACACTGAGCAGATCTCTTACCCAATAAGATTGGGTAATTGGGTAATTGGTTACTCACCGAGGCTGTGTGCCACTATTGCACTGGTGTGTACATTGTTTCATGGTGTTTGCTTCTGGATAGCTTAGACCTCTGGTTGTTCAGGCTGTTGTTGGCCATTTTCCCCCAGTAGTGCATGTAGCACTTTCCAGCACTAGATAGACTGGGGACTGGCTTAAAGAAACTAATTTTAAAAGTAACAATAATATGACTGATGTAAGTAGCAAAATTAAAACATATGCTAAGATTAAAAATGATTGCTTCTTGGTGTTTTTAACTAGAGGACTGAAATATTTCTGTCCATCTTAAAAGAAAGGAGGAAAGCATAAATACTCAAAATAAGAATAAATGGTATGCCGCTGTGTATTCACAGGAATCCTGTAAGTTTTGTTTTAAAGTCTGAAGAAACAGTGACATTTGCCAAAGGCTTGTGAACTAATGGCTTGAGGCAGTTCCCAAACTCAACAGTAGTCAGAGCTTTTCAAAGCTGCATGCTGTGCCAGATAGTCCAGAATGATCCCAAGCTGAAATCTGGCATAGCAGGACAACAATGTCCCCACAGTAGGTACTGCCTTTCTTTAAGAATGAAATAAAAACAATATTTTGTGTTCAAAAAGAGTAAATCCAATCATTAACTGTAACTAAAAAAAAAAAAAGAATTAAGCCAATCTGCATAATTTTATACAAATACATTGAAAATAGGATTAATAATTTTAAACTTAAGAGCTTAATAAATTGATCTTAGTAGAGGCAGAGTGTAATAGGCTACTCACCCTAGAAAAACATAATGAAGATATCATGTTTTCATACACATCAAAATTCCAAGGCAGATGATTTCACAAATTCTGGAAAAAAAATCAGATGAATTCAATGTAATGCAAACTATGTCCTTAGTATAGAAAACAAGAGTTTTTTTCCCCAAAATTTGTTTATGAAGCAATAATTAATCCCAAATCTGTCAACGGCTGCACCAAAATGAACAGTTCTATCAGTCATGGTTCCACCTTCTTTTATTCAGATATCTCCTTAACAGTTAAAGCGTAGGTAACCTAAAACCAGTCTCTGTGCTTACAACTTCAAATTTACTTTAATTTTTCCTGTGATATAGTAAGCATCTATCATATCTATCTGTAATCTATGCTGTGCCTGGCATACCAGTCCATGTCTTTTAAATTCAACCTTGTTCAAATTTTCAGGGCTTGGAAAGGAGAACCCAGGCAGCTTTCCTGCTCATAGACCAGTTCTATCAAAGTTTTCTCCTTCCCCTTTGAAATTTCATAAGGTAAGCCTTCACAGTCAACAATTCTCTCTGTTTTTAGCATTGTCAGACTCTCACAAGAATGGCCCATTGAGCTTTGCTTACAGCACAGCAAGGCTTCTTCAGTCCAAAGTATCAAATCCTTCCATATTCCTCTTGTAAACACATTCCAAAAGACCAAAACCCACATGTTCGGATCCATCACAGCAACAACCTCACTTCTCAGTACCAATTTTTCTGTTGCATTTACCTTCCCTTTTCAGGGATAAACGCCTGGCAGCTTATGGGAAGAAAGGGTTTATTTTAGGCTTGCAGATTCTAGGAGATCCATCATGGCAAGAAGAAGCTTGTTCACATCAATATATATCCACAGCACAGAGAGAAAGCTAATACCAGCATTAACAGCTAAAGCCGCAAATGCTTTATACACATCTCTTACGGCTGGACTCAAGATCTGCCCCCAGTGACACAGGTACTCCAGCAGGGCTCCACCTGCTGAATACCCAGTAAAAACGCTTAATCAAAAACACCTGAGGCTTGGGGCCACTTACATTCAAACTACTACAGCTATTTAAGCACTTAAAATATCTGAAGCATGTATTTCAAAATTAGAAATAATTTACAATTAGAAATTAGCTAAAATGCCTATTTTACCAACTTGTCATTCATTTTCCTTCTTTTTTATTTTTATAATTTTAGTTTTTAAATAATATTTACTTATTTATTCGAGGTAGAGAATGGGTGTGCCAGGGCCTCCTGTCACTGTAAATGAACTGAAGACACATGCCTCAGGTTCTAGGAAATCAAGAATTGAACCTGGACCAGCAGCCTTTGCAAACAAGCATCTTTAACTGCTGAATCATCTCTCCAGCCTCGTTTGTATTTTTTTTTTTGGTCTATTTTATTTATTTCTGTTCTTTGTAATTTACTTCATTCTATTAAATTTAATTTTTGTTTGTTTTATAGATCCTTGAAATACACCAGCAAGCTATTTATTTAAATTATTTCTAATGTTTTTAAATATAGGTATTCATTGCTATAAACTTTCTTCATACTACTTTTGCTATATTTTTTGTTAAAAATTTAAGTTTCTGTTTTATGATTACTGTAGTGGCCTGTTTATCCAAAGATATAATCTTTTTATTTTTGATTTTTTGAGGTAGGGTCTCACTCTGGCCCAGGCTGACCTGGAATTCACTATGTACTCTCAGGGTAGCCTTGAACTCACGGTGACACTCCTTTCTGTGCCTCCTAAGTGCTGGGATTAAAGGTGTGCGCCACCACACCAATCTCCAAAGATGTATCTTTAATCTCTATATTTTTCTAATTTCTCAAGTTTATTTTGTTTGATTTCTAAGTTTATTATATTATGGACAGAAAACATAAAGGATTGTGAAAATGCATTTTGTGTCTTCATGTATTTTTTATTCTAGATTAAGTTCCATGTGTTGATAAAAAGAATGCATATTCATAACTGTTGAATGAAATGTTCCATAAATGCCTGTTAGGTGGTCTATAGTATAGATTTACTCTTACATTTCTATCTTGATTTTTATCAGGATGATCTGTTTTCTGTAAATTTTAGTTATAAGAAGACTATGCTGACTTAATATCTTTAATAGTTATAAAAGTTCATGCAAAATTTATGGTGCATGATTAGACCAGTGCCTAAGAGGAAAAATGATCTATATGATAGGGCAAAGTTAGTTGATGCCTTAACTAAAACTTCGGTATTTTTAATTATCTGGTCATATTGCTATTTATTTGATCACTTTCTCTTTGATATTTTTAGACACTATTCATTTTAAAGAGATCTCTTGCCAATGTTTCTCTTATGTTTAATAGTCTTGTTCAATTAATTATATTAAGTATTATAGTTTCATAGTTAATGTTGATAGCTAGTAGAACAAGTCTTCTCAACTACACTGAGGTCTGTGCTCCTTTGTATCATATTTTACAATCAGGTTGTTAAGTTCCTCAGAAGCCATGTTCTGATTGATGTTGTACTACTTTTTAGACTAATTTGGGTAGAATAGACATCTTTAGAAGGCTAAGTTCTTCTCTGTGCAAATACAAAGTATATCTTGTTTGTTCAGCCTGATTTAGGGTTTTGAGAAAAGTTTGATATTTTAAGTTCAGTGTTAAGTCTGTGGGTGTTCATTTTGTAGTTATGCTTCATAATTTAAATATATGCATCACTTATCAAATATAACCTTTAAAATATGTCTTAAATGCAATGTAGCCATTTAAAATGATAGTAGAGCTAATGATATAAAATGATCTATAGCATGTTAATAAGTGAGGAAAGCATATGTTTTACATGAATGCCATTTGTTTAAATATATGTAAAATTATGTGTGTGGAATAAGGAGAAGTAATTTGAAGGATTTAAAAAAGCATTTCAGACGGAGAAGCTGTTCTGGCATGCTGTAATAAGACTTTTGAAAACTCCCTGTTCTAGAGAAGCAGCAACAATACCAGAAAATATCAAAATTAAATTTTCTGAAAATCAAAGGGTGGAAATACTCTAAAGGATTTTTATTCAAGAATATCTACTTCTTGTGGTGCTGACAGTAAGCTTGGTGGTATTTCAAGTTGCTCTAATACTGATTTCCATTGCCTTGATATGCAGTAACCTTGAAAACCAACACCCTTGGAGGCTGGGGAGATGGCTCAGTGGTCAAGCACTTTCTGCATAAGTCTGACTACCTGAGTTTGGAACCCCAAACCCCATTCAAAAGCTGGAAGCTATAGGAAGCTTCTGTAATCCCAACACAGCTATGGCAAGATTGGAAGTAGAGACAGGAGAATTCCTCAGAAGCTCACTGACCAGGAAGCTTGGTGAATGCAATAGTGAACAATGATCAACCAGAGATCCTGCTTTAAAATAAGGACAGAACCTGGGAAGTTGTTCTCTGGCATCCTCATGCATGTTCCTGCTCTCTTTCTCTCTCCCTCTGTCTCTCTCTTTCTCTCTTTCTCTCTCACACACACACATCACCCACCAAAAGAAGAAATGAAATAGCACACAATAAAAATCTTAGAAAAATAGAACTTCAATATTATCATATCTATTATAACTAGCCACCTAGAAGCTACTCCCTAAATGTTGCATCCATCCTAATAAGCCTATTTTTATTTTCTCAGTAGCCCCCCCCTTTTTTTTTTAACATTTATGCCCTGGGCTTGTTTTGATCTGGTGCAGAATTTGTTCTGTGTAAGCAGTTTTATTTTCGAGACAAGGTTTCATGTTGTCCACCTGTGTATGCCATATAAACTTCCCCAATTGTGAGGGCTGGGAGCTAGGAAGCTGGCCTGTAGCTTGCAATGTAGCCGAGGATGACCTTGGAATGCTGGTCTCCCTGTCTCTAGTGCCTCAGTGCTGGAATTACAGGCAGGAACTACCACATCCAGTTCATACGGTGCTGGGCATTGAACCCAGGGCTTCATGCATGTTAGGTAAGCACGCGACCAGCTGAGCTGCATTCTTAGCCCTGTGGAATGAGATGTGATCCTGAAGTGCCCTGAAATTCTCCAACATGTTCCTGGGTTACTGTTTGGGTATGAAGTGTCCCACAAGAAGCGGAAGCAGCAAAGCTTGGTTACCAGCTGTGGCTTTTGGGAAGTGACTGGATCATGAAGGCTCTGATCTTATCAGTAGAAATTAATTTACTGATGGATTCATAGTTTAATGGCATTATTGTTGTTGTAGGGGAAAATACCCCTCCATGATAGTCGGGGTTTCTATGGGGCCCTTCTTGAAGCTAAAACAGAGTTTGGGGCTGGAGATATGACTATTAGGTTAAAGGGACTTGCTTGCAATTCTGATAGCCCAAATTTGATTCCCCAGTACCACCTAAAGCCAGATGCACAAAGTTCGGAGCTCTTTTACAGTTGGAGAAGACCCTGGAATGCCCATATTTTCTCTCTGCCTCTGTCTCTCTCTTTCTTAAATAAATGAATAAAATAAAATAAAAAGATTTGGATGCTCCAGAAATGAAGACAGACTCATAAATACATTGAAAGCATAAATAGAAAACTTTATTTTTATTGCAAGCAAAAAACTCCCTTCAGGAAGGGAGGGTACCCAGAGCTGGGCGTCAATTTGAGTGGGCTGTGGTACTGGCTTTTATAGGGTTGTGTCTCCTGTACCCTGCTCCTGTCATTGTAATGAAGGGCTCAGGTCTCCCCACTAGTTTCCATCCAAGACATCTCAAATTGCTGGCCCTTTAACCTTTTGCATTCTTTCTGTTTTAACTTCTGCTTTCATGGTTTTCTGACCCTATGATTAAGTAGTAAGTAAGTAAGTATGATTAAGTATGTAAGTAGTCCTCTAGAGCCATTTCCTACCTGCCTATACCCGCCTAAACTCAATGCGACAGCAGAAAACTAGGAAGTAGGACTTTGCTGAGTCGCTGTGGCTGAAGGGTACGTCTCATTCCAGTCCCTTCTTCTGTCTCTTTCTAGTTCCTGTTTGTCAGGAACTGAGCCGCTGGGCTCTCTCACATGTTGCTCGCTGCCATCCTCTTCAACATTGTGTGGGCTCAGAAATAACGCAGCCGAGTGATGTTTCAAACCATGAGGCAAAATAAATCTTGTCACCTTTAAACTTTCTCTCTAGTGTTTGTCACAGTGATGGTCGTGTGCATGTGTAGGAAAGACTTGAAAAAGATCTAAAACCTCTTGCAAGCAGGAAGTGAAGGCCAAGGCAGATTTTCGACCACCTGCCTAACACTGACGGTGTGTCCTACTGAACACACTCACAGTGTCTTATCACGGACTGGGAAATTATTGGTTTAAGACACTTAGGAAAATTGTTCAGTCATTACCTGACAGTGAAGTAAATTAAACGTGTGGCCACACGAAACAAAGAACATTTCCTCTGCAGAATTAGTTCAGAAAAACAAACAGTAACAATATCTGTATGTGGCTGGGGGTTAAGCATTCAGAGTTGTCACATAGTATTACCAAAACCCCATTTTCAATGAAAAGTAAAGAGCAGATAGAGAAGTAAGTATGACCCATACACAAGAAAGCAATGAATAGAAACTCCCAGAAGGCAAGGTGGTGGATCTTCTGGGCAGATTTTTAAATATTGCTATTTTAAATAAGTCCAAAGAATGAAACTCTTTTTAATCCTTTCCAAAACACCACAAAAAAAGGAAAGTCTATCTTACCATATAGGGACTATCAGTAAAGAGATAGTAATTATTTATTTGATGACTGATTTACATAGGTGATAGTCTTTTTTAATCCCTTCACTCCTGGTTCCCATTTCCATGAGGGCCCCCTCAGTAGGGTCCTTGATGTTCCCTGTGGTGGTCAATCTCAGGGTGGGGTGGCTGTGCCTTCGGATATTTCTGCCCACCCTATGACTCTTACAATCTTCCTGTCCCCTCTTCCTCAACAATCCCTGAGCCTTGTCAGGTCTGTTAGCAGTTTGTTTTAGTGTTGAGTACTCTGTAGTCTCTGTATTTCTGCTTCATTGTGTTTTGATTCACCAGAGTGTTGGTTGCTGTTTCTCTGGAAAGATAGATTGATAGAAAGTACACAATTGTACCAAGATGTTTTAATGCCCTGGGTAACTGCTTTACAACAAAAACAAAATGCACAGAAAAAGAAGCAATAGAATTCAAATGTATGCAACAAAATAGCTAATAGACACAACAGAAGCAGTAATGGAGGAAAAGTAGACTAAAAAGACACCAGATAATATAGCAAACAGAAAAACAATTGTTCATAAAACTTTAGTTATCAGTTATTGTTTTAAATGTAAATGGCCTAAACACTACAGTCAGAAACCAGATAGCCACAGAACAAATAAGAAAACAATGCCACTATACTCTTTCTGTTAGAGGTACAACTTAGATATAAAGATCAAAAATGCTGAAAGAAAAAGGTAGTGTATACGAGAGCTAAAGTGGCTGTAGTCATCAGACAATATAAACTTTAATTAAAAAAAGGAACCAGAGGCAAAAGGATGTCATGTGTAGAAAGTCAATCTGTACCAAATTATTTTGGAGTGTGCATAAAAGTAAGTGAAATACTGATGTTTTACACATCACTGAACCTTTAAAACCTTATGCTAAGTTAGATAATCCAGTCATCAAAGGCCACATACAAAATTGCATTGATAAGGTATGTTCAGAACATGAAAATTCATGGAGGCACATTAGTAGCTCTGCTGGGGAGAGGGGAGAACAGGGGGCAATGGCTGAGGAGGACAGGGCTTCTTTTGTTGGTGATGAATTCTCTCAGAGTATTCTTGCTGATAGATGCATCGTGTCATGAATAAGCTAACAATCACTGAATTGTACATGTTAAAAATAATTTTAAGCTATAAAAGTGATGTGCCATTAAAACTCACTTTACATATATATATATTTTTTATTGACAAGTTCTATACTTACAGACAATAAATCATATTTCCCTCCCCCACTTTCCCCTTTAAACTTCCACTCTCCATCATATGCCCCCTCTCTCTCCATTAGTCTCTCTTTGATTTTGATGTCATCATCTTTTTCTCCTCTTATGAGGGTCTTGTGTAGGTATTGCTAGTAATTGTGAGGTCATGGATATTGAGGCCAATTTCTGCCTGAACAGTTGCATTACAAGGAGTGGTACCCTTTCTTTGACTCTTACATTCTTTCTGTCACCTCCTCTGCAATGGACCCTGAGCCTTGGAGAGTGTGATAGAGATATTTCAGTGCTGGACACTCCTCTCTGTCTTCTTAGCACTATGTTGCATTTGGGTCATCCCAGTGGTCATTGCCATCTGAAAAGAGAAGCTTCTTTAACCAGAGTGAGAGTAGCATTAATATATGAATATGAACATTAAGTGTAGTGCTTTGAGGACAATTTGGTGAGAATAATACATGCATTTATCCAGACAAGAGCAGGCTTTATACCCCTAAGGCTCAAGACCTCCCCTGCCATAGGCTTTTGATTAGGTTTTCAGTACCAGGTATGTATTCCCCCTGCCCAACCCCATAGAGCAGGCCTTCAGTCCAACTGGAGAGCAGTTATTTTACCCCAGAGCAAACATGCCACTACTGCACTCATCCAGTCATTTGGCCTGTCTGGCCAATCTTGAGGCCTCCAGTGTCCACTGTTTTCACGGATGATGACTTCTGTCTCCCATAGGGCTGCATCTACCTTTCAGTTGGCTGGGCTACAGGGAGAGGGTTTTCTGCTCAGCACCAGCTTGATTTCTTAGTGTCTTTGCTGCTCAGGCATGTGAATTCTCAGCAAAAGGGTCTTACCATCTGTTTCTGAAGGGAAACCAAGGGCCTTGGCAATAGCCTGTAATGTTTTGGAGGCAACAGGGACCTCTCTGACCAACAACTCACTGGAACGTATCCCATCCCTGGCACTGAAAATTTTCTAGTAACAATCTATGGCTTCTGGATGTGCCATTATTCAAAAAAGTAGGTTTTCATATGTTTTATTCAGAATATCTTGAATTTTGATTGAACCTCCCCCCCACCCTTCTTTTACAAAATCTCTTCCCCTGGCCTGGCTTAGGCCTGTCCTCTCCCTGTAATCTGTTCTTTTACTTACATATATACAATACCATCCCCTTAATTCCATCCCTCTCCTCTCTCCCTTATAGCACTTTTCTAGCTTACTAGCCTCTGCTAATGATTTTTGGTTCCAGCTCGCACACAAGTCTATACATTTGTAGCTAGGATCCACATATGAGAGAGAACCTGCAACATTTGGCTTTCTGGGCCTGGGTTACCTCACTTAGTATAATCCTTTCCAGATCCATCCATTTCCCTGTATATTTCATTTTTCTTTACTACTCAATAGAACTCTATTGTGTAAATGTACCACATCTTTATTATCCATTCATCAGTGGAGGGATATCTAGGCTGGTTCCATTTACTAGCTATTGTGAATAGAGCAGCAATAAACATGGTTGTGCAAGTATATATAAGGTAGTGAGAAGTGTCATTAGACTATATGCCTAGGAGTGCTGGATCATATGGTAAATCTAGTTTTAGCTGTCTTGAGAACCTCCACACTGATTTCCATAATGCCTGTACCAGATTACATTCCAACCAACAGTGTAGAAGGGTTCCCCTTTTTCCACATCTTTGCAAACATTTGTCATTTGTTTTCTTGATGATAGCCCTTCTGACAGGAGAGAGATGGAATCTCAAAGTAGTTTTAATTTGCATTTCCCTGATGGCTAAGGACATAGAACACTTTTTTAGATATTTATATGCCATCTGTATTTCTTCTGATGAGAACTCTTTATTTAGTTCCATAGCACATTTTTTTAAATTGGATTGTTTGGTTTCTTATGGTTCTGTTTTGTGAGTTCTTTGTATATTCTGGATATGAATTGTCTGTCAGATGTGTAGCTGGCAAAGATTTTCTCCAATTTTGTATGTTGTCTCTTTGCTCTATTCACAGTGTTGTGACATTTCCTGTTCAAAAGTTTTGTAATTTCATGAGATTCCAGTGGTTGATTAGTGGTTTTATATCCTGAGCTATTGGGGTTATATTCAGAAAGTCATTGCCTATGCCAATATGTTGAAGGGTTTTCCCTACCTTTTCCTCTAGCAATTTCAGAGTTTTCAGGTCTAATATTAAGGACCCTGACCCACTTGGATTTGATTCTTGTGTATGGAGAAAGACAAGGATCTATTTTAATCCTTCTACATATAGATATCCAGTTTTCCTAGCACCACTTGTTAAAGAGGCTATCTTTTCTCCAATGAATATTTTTGGTATTTTTTGTCAAAAATCAGATAGTTGTAACTGCCTGGATTGACATCTGGGTCCTTTATTCTGTTCCGTTGATCTACATGTCTATCTTTGTGCAAATACCATGCTGTTTGTGTTGCTATGGCTTTGTAATATAGCTTAAAATCAGGTATGGTGATACAACTAGCCTTATTTTTGTTTCTCAAAATTGTTTTGGCTATTCGAGGATGTTTTTGTGCTTCCAAATGAATTTTAGGATTGTTTTTTCTATTTCTGTGAAGAATGCCATTGGAATTTTAATGGGATTGCATTAAATGCGTAGATTGCTTTTGGTAAGACTGACATTTTCACAATATTGACTCTTCCAATCCAAGAACATGGGATGTCTTTCCACTTCTTGTGTCTTCTGCAATTTCTCACTTGGGTGTTTTAAAGTTCTCATTGTAGAAATCTTTTACTTTCTTGGTTAAGTTAATTCTAAGGTACTTTATTTTTTTTTCTGAGGTGATTATGAATGGGAGAGATTTCCTGATTTCATCCTCCACATGTTTGTTGTTAGTATATAGGAAAGCTGCTGATTCCTGTGTGTTGATTTTGTATCCTGCTATGTAGCTAAAAGTGTTTATCAGAGCTAACAGTTTGATGGTAGAGTCTTAGGGTTCCTTATGTATGGAATCATATTATCTGCAAATAATGATAATTTTATCTCTTCCTTTCCAATTTGTATTCCTTTTATGAGTGTCTCTTGCCTTATTGCTATAGCTAAGACTTCCAGTACTATATTACATAAAAGTGAGGATAATGGACACCCTTGTCTTATTCCTGATTTTAGTGGAAAACTTTGAGTTTTTTCCCCATTTAGTATTATGTTGTCTGTAGGTTTGTCATAAATAGCCTTTGTTATGTTGAGCTATGTTTCTTCTATTCCTAGTCTCTATAGGATTTTTATCATAAAGGGATGTTGCATTTTGTCAAATGCTTTTTATGCATCTAATGAGATGATCATGTGACTTTTGCCCTTCAGACCATTTATATGATATATTACATTTATTGATTTGCATATGTTGAACCATCCCTGCATCCCTGTAATAAAGCCGACTCGGTTGGGGTGAATAATCTTTCTGCTATATTATGGTATTCTGGTATTCTGTTTGCCAGTATTTTGTTCAGAATTTTTGCATCTATGTTCATGAGGGAGATTGGTCTGTAATTTTCTTTTTTTGTTCTATCTTTGTCCGGTTTTGGTATCAGGGTGATGCTGGCTATAGAAGGAGATTGGTAGAATCCCTTCTTTATATTTCCTCACTAATGTTGGTTTGAAGTCTATCCTGTCAGATATTAGGATAGCAACCCCTGCTTGTTTCCTTTTATGGAAAAGCTTGAGAAGCAGTGGTGTTAGTTCTTCCATGAAGGTCTGGTAAAATTCACCAGTGAATCCATCTGGGCCTGGACTACTTTTTAGTTGGAAGACTTTTTATAAAAGTTTGGATAGCTGTACTTGCTATAGGTCTATTTAAGTGGTTTATCTCATCTTGATTTAATTTTTGGTAGGTCATATGAATCAAGGAAATCATCCATTTCTTTCAGATTTTCAAACTTAGAGGCATATATAATCTTAAAGTATGTCTTCATGAGTTTCTGAATTTCTTTGGTATCTGTTGTAATGGTGCCTTATTCATCTCCAATTTTATTAATTTTTGTCTCTTCTATCTTTCTTCAGGTCAGATTTGCTAAGGGTTTATCAATCTTGTTTATCCTTTCAAAGAACCAAGTCTTTGTTTCACTGATTTTTTGTGGGTTTTCTTTTTTTTGGTTGTTATTTCATTAACTTTTGCCCTTATCTTCATTATTTCTTCCCATCTACTGGTTTTTGTTTTGATTTTTCCAAAGCCTTAAGGTGAAACATTAAATTGCTTACTTGTGAATGCTCTAATTTCTAAATATACGCACTTAGAGCTATACATTTCCCTATTAGGACTGCCTTCATTGTGTCTCAAAGGTTTTGGTCTGTTGTATTCTCATCATCATTTGATTCTATGAATTTATTGATTTCCTTTTTTATTTATTCAATGACCCACTGATCATTCAATAGTGTACTGTTTAGTCTCCATGAATTTCTGTATGCTCTGTAGCTTTTCTTGTTGTTGATTTGCAGTTTAATTCCATTGTGGTCGGACAGAGTACATGGGATTATTTCAGTTTTCCTATATTTGTGGAGATTTGCTTTGTGTCCTAATATATGGTCTATTTTAAAGAATGTTCCATGTGCTGCTGAGAAAAATGTATATTCTGCAGCATTTGGATGGAATGTTCTGTAGATATCTGTTAGGTTCCATGACATCATTTAATTCAGAAGTCTCTCTGTTTATTTTTTGCTGGGACGACCGGTCAACTGATGAGAGTGGGGTATTAAAGTCTCCCACTACAATTGCGTTTGATGTGATCTGTGACCTTAAGTCTAACAGTGTTTGTTTGATGAAACCGGGAGCCCCCATGTTAGGTGCACATATGTTTAGGTTTGTAATGTCCTTCTGCTGGAGAGTTCCTTTAATCAGTATAAAATGACCTTTATCTTTCCTCACTAATGTTGGTTTGAAGTCTATCCTGTCAGATATTAGTATAGCAACCCCTGCTTGTTTCCTAGGCCCACTTGCTTGAAATACCATTTTTCATCCTTTCATGCTAAGATAGTGTCTATCTTTTATTGAGAGATGAGTTTCCTGGAGGCAACAAATGGCAAGATCCTGCCTTTTAATCCAGTCTACAAGCCCATGTCTTTTGGTTGGGGCATTGAGGCCATTGATATTAAGAGTTATTATTGAAAGGTATGTATTTATTCTCCCCATTATTATTTTGTAGTGCTTCCTGTTTTCCCTTTACTTGCTTGTTTTAACTGTTATTTGAGTGTGGTTTATTTTTCCTATTTCCTCCTGTGTGTGCTTTGCTTTCTCTTTAGCATGAAGGATTCATTCAAGTATTTTCTATAGAGCGGGTTTAGTTGTCATAAATTCCTTTAGCCTGTTTTTGTTGTGGGATGTCCTTATTTCTCCATCAATTTGGATATATAGCTTTGTAGGATAAAGTAATCTTGGTTGACAGTTGTTATCTTTCAGAACTTGGAATACATCATTCCAAGCCCTTCTGGCTTTTAAAGTTTGTGTTGAGTAATCTGCAGTTATTCTGATGGGCTTGCCTTTGTAGGTGACTTGCTTGTTCTCTCCAACTGCTTTCAATATATTTTCTTTGGTTTGCATGTTTAATGGTTTAATTATAACATGGCAAGGAGAGGTTCTTTCCAGGTTTTGTCTGTTTGGTGTTCTAGAAACTTCTTGTATCTGCATTGGCATTTCTTTCCCAATTCGGGGAAAATTTTCTTCTGTGATCTTGTTGAAAATGCCTACTAAGTCTCTGGATTGAAATTGTTCTTCTACTGTACCCTGAATTCTTATGTTTGATCTTTTTATAGTGTCCTGGATATCTTGAAATTTCCATTCATACCTTCCTATTAGCTTGTCTTTCTCTTTGTTGGACTGTATTAGGTCTGCTACCTGGTCTTCTAGTTTAGATATTCTTTTCTCTTCTTTATCCATTCTGCTGGTGAGACTTTCCACTGAGGTTTTTGTTTGACTGATGTTGTTCTTAGGAGCTAGAATTTTAGCCTGGTTTTCCTTCTGTATTTCTATTTTCTTACTCATGTCTTGTAATGAACTCTTTATTTCATTAAGCTTGTTTCCTGTGTCTCTCTTACATGAGTTTCTTTTCTTCTTTATTTTCATTGTTTTCTTCTTTGATTCCTTTCATTTCTTCTTTGATATCTTGGAGTACAGATACCATAATTTTTTTGAAATCTTTGTTAGGAATTTCATCTAAAACAGCCTCATTTCTGATGGATTTATAATTTTTGGTGGGATTGTATCATCTTGATTCTTTGTGTTTCTTTTATTATAATGTAGTGACTTTTTCATCCTGAATTGATTTGATGCTTGGGTTTTCTACTTATCTGCAGTGGTCTTAGATGTGGCGATCCATCTGTGTATACTTTCAGAATATGAGTTTAAGATGCCAGGTGTAGCTCTTTTATCCCAATCCAACCACAGAAGTAATCCTAGGTGTTGAGTTTGCTTGCTAAGCAAGTATTCTACTGATCTGGGTAGACCAATATCCTGGCAAATCCTAAACTTCAACTGAGCAATATACAGATTCAATAAAAACCAGCAGAGAGTATGCAAAAAAATTGTAGGGATTAAAACATAGTCTTTTAAAGCCCAAATCCCTAAGGGTGTGTGTTGCCCTACACCCTTAATCTTGTCAGCTGGGTGGTAGAGATTTCTGTTCTGAATTGGGTTCTAGGTCACCATGGATCTGAATCAGACCCTGCCCCCAATAATGACAGAAGCAAGAGACAAAGGCCCTATAAGTCTGAAAGCATCAAAGGTAACAAGATTCAACCCCCAAATACAGCTTATTTAAATATGGTAAAGCCAACCAAGAATATGTAACCCATAACCTGCCCTGACGTGGAAAGAGAGATTAGCTCTTTTACTGCAGGCCTATGCACCTGGTTTATTTTGTCAGTTGGTCTTTTTACCTTTTGGGGTGGCTTCCAATCTTACTAATGCTAAGTGTCCCCCTTGATCCCTCCGTGTTGTGCTGTGGAGCTGGAGTTCTGGTCAGCTGTGCTGGATGTGCTGCCGCTGGGGGCTGAATGCCAGAGGTTCCTGGTTCTGATGGTTGGGGGATGAGAAAGTGAAGAAAACATGGAGTTGCTCACACAGTCGCACCTGTATCTCTTTCAGTAGTTCCTTAGTTGATCTCAGCTGTCTTTCCTTCAGATTTCTTGACTTTTCAAGGAAGCTAATAAGGTTGGAAAATCCCCTTGTTTGGTCTCTGCTGCTGCCACCACTTGGCACACCTGGCAGGGTGGTGCTGGGTGGGTGTGTGGAGGATCAGTAGGCTGCAAACATCTCAGTGGGATTCTGGCCATTTTCCTCCTTTCTTGTGGATTTTGGTCTCTTCTGCTTCATTGCTGTGTCTCAGAATAACCTATACTCCTTAACTTTTCAGAAGAAGAGTGTATTTTGCTGTGGTTTTTCTTACATCCCTTTGTAGGCTGGTTTGGTATGGCTCCTATGCCACCATCTTACCTGGAAGTCAAAACTCATTTTTTTTAAGAAAGACTTATTCCAAGGTCCATTTATGGCCTGATATTTTCTTTGAAGGCCATTGCCCAACATAGTTTACCATAGCCAGCCTATATAATCACATGATTATCCATAAAATTAAGGATTTCTTTTCCTTAGGGCCATGTATATAAACCAAGGATCATTTTCTCTGATGTTTTACATGTACAAAATTGGAAGTGGTTCAGTTGTAGGGCATGGGTTTCTAAGCCACACTAACAGAGGGATTGCAGTGGGAAGTGTAGCCCATTTTATGCTCCAAGAGTTGGAAGGTTTCCTTCTTTGTTGACTTCTAGTTGTTTCCTGGTTTTAAAAATATATGTTACCACATTTGCTCATTAAGCTGATGTTGACTCATGCTCAACTGTGATTTTTTTTCCCTACACTCAGGAATCTTGACAAGGAGAACCTGAAACATGTGGGCACTTTGGGATCTTGGAGCAGAGTGGTCCTGTATTGAAGCATCATAGATATAGGTGATGCAATATAGAAATGTATGTATTTAAGATGGCAATTTATTTCATATATAATTGAAAACAATATATAATTTTTAGGTAGAATATATTATGTTGTGGTATAGGTATAAACTACAAAAATTACTCTAATGAGATGGGCATGGTGGTGCACACCTTTAATACCACCACTTGGGAGGCATAGGTAGGAGGATTGTCATGAATTCAAGGTCACTCTGAGACTACATAGTGAATTCCAGGTCAGCCTGGGCTAAAGTGAGACCCTACCTTGAAAACAAAACAAAAACAAAAAAAAAAACAAAAACAAAAAACAAAACAAAACAAAAAAAACTTACTGTAATGAAGAAAATTAATGTGTCCATTAGCTCTCATAGTTTTATATTTTGTAACAGAGTAGCTAAAAATCTCATTTAGCATGAGTCCCACAGGTCATACAATTTTTAAAAATATTTTATTTATTTATTTATTTGAGAGAGAGGGAGAGAGAGAGGAAGAGGCAGAGAGAACCATAGAATGGGCATGCCAGGGCTGCCAGCCACTGCAAACAAACTTCAGATGCATGTGCCCCCTTGTGCATCTGGTTTATTTGGGTCCTGGGGAATCGAACCAGGGTCCTTAGGCTTCTCAGGCAAGTGCCTTAACTGCTAAAGCCATTTCTCTGGCACAGATAATACAATTTTATTACCTCATATTGCACATTATATCTCTACACATTGCTCATCTTACATATCTTCCACTCTCTATCCTTTGACCTACATCTTGACATTCACCTTCATTCCTACTATAAGGGAAATGTAGGTGAAAAGCAAGAAAGAACACGGAACTTGATCTCTACAGACTGATTGTTTATTGATAGGTACAGCAAGAGGCAGCAGCCTTCCTGCAGGCTGAAGCACTGAGTCAGGCTGGGATTCAAAATTATAAGGAGGATTCTAAGGCAAACATACTGAATTAGCTGCAGGTCCAAGAGAAGTAGTTAAGGCATCAAGGTTATTTGCCTAGAATGGTGTCTTTAGCAGAGCTGACTAAGGAGGACTGGATGTCTCCATTCTTTATGGCCTTCTAATCTTCAGGTTAGTTATTAACTCTTTAGTTCCCTCTAGTTTTCAGGTAAGGCTATTATTCAGTCCAGACTCTGGAAGGATAACAAAGATTGGGTAGAACTGGGGATAAGTGGGGCATTTAGGGGAGGATTGCATTGGCGGGAATTGGCATGAAGAGCTCTTTTAGACTATTTCCTGCTGGAGGAGGTCAGTAGATCTCTCAGGGTATCCTGCACAGTCTTCTGGAGGATGGATGTCCAGGGGCTGATATTCTGTGGCCATGAAGAATTCAGTGAACCACTGTGAAGTCTTGGAGGAATCCAATGAGGCATCTGAGTATGCAAGGACCAAAATAGAGGGTGAATATTATCATAATCAGGGGAATAAAGTACATGTCAGAGACAGGATAGGTTTGACTTGAAGGCAGCAGAGCTGTGAGATTTTTTTTTTAACTTAAAAGAACAGATATTCTAGCTGGTTATACAGAGATGTCAAGTCACATGCAGAGCAATAATATTATTGGCCATTAAAAAGGCTAATGCAGCTCAAAATATTATTGGCTCTGGACTGGTACCATTTACTTCTCCACAATTGCTGCAGTCCAACATTGAAGTTCTAGTGACAAGGTGTGGCTTCTGAGAGTCTCAGCTTTTGGTTCTTCATTTGATTTTGTACCTTGTGTATATCACAGGCTGTGGTTTCACATGGATTTTATTAAAGACGAGGTGGTAGCTCTCAGGAGAGTGATAGTTATCTGAACAATTATTAAAGAATCTCCTAGGTCATATTAACTCTATTAGCCATTATGATCTGGTTGATATCTATGTATGAATTTTCTTGTGTGTGACATGACATTTATAGGTGACATGAATATTATATCTAAGGTTGAAAAATAATATCATGGGTGGTAGGTAAGAAAACAGGGGTGCTATCTGTAAAAAAGAAGGAATTTTTAACTTGGATGGGAAATTAATTGAAATTTTGGAAATATAAAGATTTGCCTTAGGTAAGGTAGGAAGTACAAGATACTAGTATTGAAGCAATATTTGAAACATCTTAAACAATTTCAAATTTAAATATGGTAGAAATTACATAATTAACTAATTTTGAAGCTCAGTTATCAGGTTTAAAGGTTTTTGTAAATTCTTAATATAGAAAGCTTATAGTTTTTACTTACTCATTCCAGAGACCAAAAGGTCTGACTTAGCTTTAGAGAAACTAATGGAAGTAGGTTAGGCTGAAAAAGTTTAAAGTTTGATTAATTCTAGAGGCACAATAAATTTTATATAATTAGGTCCATTTTTTTGTTTTTTTTTCTGGAATAAGTTCATAGCAAACAATAAAAGTTTTACTTAACAGGCAAATATATGAGTAGAACACTTAAGAAATGTATTATTGTAAACACGTGTTTATTCATCAAAATACAGGCTTTATCAGATGGAAAACACATATGCTCATCATTTTAATATAACTTAGTTATCTTAATTAAAGATATCCTTTTAATCTATCAGCACATATTATATATTTTATGTCTGTGTTTAGGATCAGGAGGAATTTTTTTTTAATGTTACCAGGGACAAAGGAAATTGGGACTATATTTTAATGACCTCCAAGTCTAATGTCAATGGAGACAGACCCCAAGGTTTTGGAAGATGGATGGTGGGTTAAAGTCTGACTTTTTCAAGCTGATGTGGGACAGTGGAAGGGTGAGTCAATACTCCTGTTCACTTTTAGGCCTTGGAGAACCATCAAAAGGGGCTCAGATAGATGGAGTTAGTCTGCTATATGGCCCTTTTCTGGGTTGATTTGGTAGAACTGTAAAGGTCCAAAAGGTCATTTATATCAACCTTGTAAGAAGAAACACAAGGTGATTTTCAGTATAGGTCAGAAGCTATAGAACAAATTATGGTCTTGAAATAGTACAAAAACTACAATGTCAGTACAAAAGACTATACCGTATGGAACATTACCAATAAAATGTCTATAAAAATACAGAATATAACTTAGGGTCAGGGGCTTTTACATTTTCTCACCCCAATTTTTTATCTCAATATAAGGCATTGCACTACAAGTAAATTTATCAAATGATTGCAGAGAGTTAAGTTTGAATTAGATGAACAATTAAGGTGAGACAAGTACAGAGAAACAACTTTTTATTTTAAATCATCTTAACTGAAAACACTTTAACTGATGACATACTTTTAGGCAGAATTTATTTTAGAGAGAGGGAGAGAACTTTCACTGAAGCTTCAGGCATGGAGTCCCCAAACATTGATTGTGCCAGAGTTTTACTTCCTTGACAGTCCTCTGAATTTTCCTGTGCTTGTAGAGGAAAGAGATTTATGGTCTGTGAGGGTTAAGACATTTCTTTCTGCCAAATAGGACAGGTTGCTGTCTCTTGAGATAAGGTAGTTGTATATTGTCTAAAAGGGCCAGGTATGGAGTCAGCTCCTATTTGTTTAACTTTAGTTGTTACAGAATTTTTTTGTTATCTATTAGCTATCATAAAGGAATCTTCCTTGTAGTAGTTTCAGGAGAGGGAAGTGAAATATCTCTTGTTTCACTGAAAGTCTTAGGTGTATCCACACATTTTCATAGATACATTGATTATACTCCATCCAGACTGATATAGGCTAGGGACATTAGAAATATAATAAGGTTTTCAATAATTTCATTCAACATAAACATGTATACCATATCTTAATATTGATAAAATATAGGTGAAATATATCAGTATGTTTGTGTTTTGTCAGTAAACCCAAATTAATCATTTCTCTAAAAATTTAAGTCACAAACATTCAGAAGGCATTGTTAGAGGCAGGATCAAACCCTGGAATATAAACATGTAGTATGTATGAACAAGCATAAAATCAGAACTATATCATAAACCAGGGTTTAGTAATTTATCATTATCTTGAAATATATCTATAAGCATCAGAATGCTTAATGACAATAAGCATTGGGATAATTAGTGACCATGAATTTAGTCACACATAAAGGATGACTACATAAAACATAGAACATATGACATGACATGGCTGGCCAGCATTAGACATGAAAGAGAACATGAAACACAAAGAGAATTTTTTTTTGAAGACTTTAGTTTTATTTTTCCTTTGGGAAGACTCTAACATGTGGGAGAGGCCTGCATGCCCTCTGAGAGTTGATGAGAAGGTCCTATTGATTCTACCTGGATCCATAAAGAATAATCTATTTGGCCACTGTTTATGATGGGTAAAGGAAGTTCATGACAGGAGAGAACAGAGTCCCCATCTCACCATGTGGTTGTGGATCATAGGCAGATTTCTCTGGAAAAGCAAACCATGTTAGAAAATGTCAAGGTAGGGGTAGGAGAGATGGCTTAGTGGTTAAGTGCTTGCCTGTGAAGCCTAAGGATCCTGGTTCAAGGCTCGGTTCCCCAGGACCCACGTTAGCCAGATGCACAAGGGGGCACACGCGTCTGGAGTTTGTTTGCGGTGGCTGGAGGCCCTGGTGCGCCCATTCTCTCTCTCTTTCTATCTGCCTCTTTCTCTCTCTGTCTGTCGCTCTCAAATAAATAAAAATAAACAAAAAATTATTTCAAAAAAAAAAGAAAAAAGAAAATGTCAAGGTAGTACAAGAGGTCCAAGGAAATCAGTAGAGTCTGGAGCATGGGACATTCTGGCCAGAGACCATTTTTTTTTTATTAGTTAAGTACACAGTGTGCATACAATCATGTTGATAACATCGTTAGTCTCCTCCCTGTCCTCCCCCAACCACAGGGACCCTCCTTGTTGAGGAATATGGGTCATGCATTATGTTATTAGCCATCAGTTATGGGTAGGAGGCAATGTCTGTGTGCATAATGACTCAATGTGTGCCTCTAACATTCTTTCCACCCCCTCTTCTGCAAATTTCCCTGAGCCATGTTGGGTTAATTTTAGGTATGCTTCAGTGATGAGGTCTTGGGAGCCTCTGTGTCTCTGGATATCTGGTTTGGTAGAAGTTGAGTGCTCTCTGTGTCTATCTCCACCCTTGTGCTGGTACCAGGTTCACCAAGAAAGCAGCACTCTTACTCATTTCCTAAATTACTTTTAGTTTCAGCTGGGGCCCTTTTGAGGTGTGATGGGCTGGTTCTCTCTTTAGGATCTGTGCCCATCTGAAAAAGAGAAGCAAATTCTCCAACTGAGAGGGAAGTTAATGCCAGATAAGAGGGATAAGCATTGTTATTTTAGAGAGAATTTAATAGGTGTAGGCTATCTTGTAGCCCATGATTGGTGGGAGCTTGATAATGGATAGTGGGCCCATTTTTGGATATGGTTCTGGCTTGTTTCTCTGTTCCACTGAGTGGATCAGTTAGCCTAATCAAGAGCAGTTGGTTTCCCATCATGGCTGCATGCCACTATTGCACTTGTGTGAGTATCATATCAGGTTGTTTGCTTCTGAGTAGCTTAGACCATGAGTTTCTTGGACAGATGTTGGTCATTGTCCCCCAGTCACTCATGTAGCACCTTCTGGCACTAGACAAGCTAATTGTCTGGGGACTGACTCTCTCTGGAGTCTTTTTTTTTTTTTTTTTTTTTTTTTTTGGTTTTTTCGAGGTAGGGTCTCACTCTTGCCCAGGTTGACCTGTAATTCACTATGGAGTCTCAGGGTGGCCTCGAACTCATGGCAATCCTCCTACCTCTGCCTCCCAAGTGCTGGGATTAAAGGCGTGTGCCACCACACCTGGCTGGAGTCCATTTTTAAAGGCCAGTTTTATAGCTGTACTTTGAACAGGAACAGGTTAAGCAAACAACTGCAGTTTAGGATTAGAAAGAGACAGAAAGAGTGTCATTTGTAGTGGCACAGTAAAGGAGGGCTTGTGGTCATCTTCTTTGGCTAAGGAAGAATGGGTTACTGATAGGAACTGTTTAATGGGGTGGAAGGAAGATTGTTTCCCCAGAAGGGTCTGGGTCAGAGGGCAGAACTGACAGAGAAGAGATCATGGCAGAAGAATAGAGCAGTTGCCAGTTTATGAAGTTATCAAGATCTTTAAGAATTTGGAAGACAAAATATTATTTTAAGATTGGTCACGAGACAGGCCAGCAGGGAGGCCAGAGGAGTTTTGGAAATTTGGGAACCCATAGGGGGGTGAGAAGTGCCAGGGTGTTGGTCCGAGGATCAGGAGTCCCTGATATGAAGACAGAGATTGGAGACCTTCTCCTGGAGAAGGACAAGGAGTTCAGAAGGCAAGTGGGTATTCTGATTGGAGACTTTCAGAGCAGTCCTCCAAGCACAAGACAAGGAAGCCAGGTCTATCTTAGGAAGATAGACAGATGGAGGCTTACTCACCCCCTCTTAGGGCTAAAATGAAGTGGATATGGCAAATGGCCTCTTTATGGTTGGAGGTAGGGCAGGTGAATTATTCTATCTGGATATTAGATATTTGTCCCAACCATCTGTGAATTTTGAGAGCCCAGGGGAATGGGAATTTTCAAGAAATTTATCATGATGAAAGGAAAGAGAGATAGGGTGAATACCAGAAATTGAATGAGATTTGGGTTGGGGCCTGGAATAGGCAACCACCAGTAACAACAGGGAAATAGCTGTCCTTAGTTTGGATTTTTTTGTTTGTTTGTTTTTGTTTTTGTTTTCCGAGGTAGGGTCTCACTCTAGCCCAGGCTGACCTGGAATTCACTATGTAGTTTCAGGGTGGCCTCGAACTCATGGTGATCCTCCCACCTCTGCCTCCTGAGTGCTGGGATTAAAGGCGTGCACCACCATGCCAGGCTCTTAGTTTGAATTTTAAAACTGACTTTTTTTTTTTTTTTTTTTTTTTTTTACTAGCCATTAGCCACAGGCAAGGATCTCTGTACGTGCTTGTGTTTGTTTATTTTATCTAGCTGTGAGGCAGTTGTTGGTTTACTGCAATTGTCTCATCTACCCTGCAGGTTTTTCTCTGGCAGGATAGGGGAAAAGCAAGGAAAGAGAAATTAGGTATCCATATGCAGAAGGAGTTAAGGAAGCCCAGTAAAGATAGGAATCTTGGGTTGGAGAGATGGCTTAGCGGTTAAGCCCTTGCCTATGAAGCCTAAGGACCCCGGTCCGAGGCTCAATTCCCCAGGACCCACGTTAGCCAGATGCACAAGGGGGCGCACTCCTCTGGAGTTCGTTTACAGAGGCTGGAAGCTCTGGCGCGCCCATTCTCTCTCTCTCTCTCTCTCTGCCTCCTTCTCTCTGTCCTTCTCAAATAAATAAACAAAAAAAAAAAAAAGATAGGAATCTTTTTGTAAGAAGGCAGGGTTTGTATTTTATTTAGTGAGATGGCTTGAATTTGGTGTGAAAGGGAGATACCCTGGCAAGTTATGGCCAGCTGACAGAACTGTGTGTGAGAGAGAGAGTTTTAGGAGGGGCAGGAACATGGGAGGGAACCTTGTGTACCTTTTGCTGCACCTTTTGCCGTGTCATTGGAGAAAGTTATCAAGATCAATGGAAATGCTGAAGTCCAAGATACCAAGTTTATGCCAGTATTGGCCACTGTTTAGAGAATATTGTGGCAAATTTGGATAGAGAGTTGGAGTAATTTGGCAGGCAGGAGCTCAGGAAATTTGAGCTCCTTTAAATTAGCCTGAGACATGCCAATGGAGAGTCTTTTGGAACAGATAATTTAGAGCCCATTTTGGAGGAAAAGGACTAATGCTTGGGGCGTCTGGTAAAACAATATGTGAGAGTCTCCTGGAGTCTCCAATCATCCATAGACCAAAAAGTGAGAAACTCCTAGAGTATCTAAGGTCTGGGGTGGGCTGCCTCTACCACAGACAGAGATCGAATCCCTTGTCCTGAAGCTGAAATGATGATGCTGTGGATGCAGCAGTTCACTCGGCAAGAGGCCTCTTAATTGGAGTACAAAAGTCTGGCAGGAGAGGAAAGGGAGAAGAAGAGAGAGATATGACCCAGTGGATTACCCAAAGGGCTGTTGGAGACTCAGTTGAGCTCAGAGAGGGATTTTGGACATTCACCAGGGAGTAGCCCTGGTCAGAACTCCTCAGTCTCCAGAGATGAGCCATTGAGCTCACACAATCCGAGGGTCATAGTGAGAGGGAAAAGAGAAAGAGAAAGCTGCCAGATTTCCAGCTGGGTTTACACGGAGCACCAATAAAACTCCCTGAGCTGTGAAGTGGAATGGAACTTGCACAGCTCATGTAGACAAAAGCCACAAAAGACCAGAGGTCTCAGGTCAGACTGGTGACCATTTAGTCCAAATAGTGAGCTCACCGAGTGCCTTTGCTTCTGGAGGAATGAGACACTGACAGGGAGACTGGGAAAGGAGAGGGAAAGAAAAGGGCAGGGTGTGTATCCTGAAAGCCCTGAAGGGATCCGTGTCACGGCACCAAAATGTAAGGAAAGTGTAGGAGAAAAGCAAGAAGGAACACGGGGCTTGATATCTACAGACAGACTGTTTATTGAGACATACAGCGAGGGGCAGCAGCCTTCCTGCGGGATGAAGGCTGAAGCACTGAGTCAGGCTGGGGTTCAAACTTATAAGGTGGATCCTAAGGCAAACAGACTGTCACCTGCAGGTCCAAGGGAGGAAGATATCTCCATTCTTTACGGCCTTCTAATCTTCAGGTTAGTCATTAACTCTTTAGTTCCTTTAGGTTTTAGGGAAGGCTATTAAACCTTCATCTACCTTGGGAAAGCATTACTTACCTGTAAAATTAGTTCCACACGTGAGAGACAACATCTTCCTGTACTTGACTTATTTCACTTAGTGCAGTGTCCTCCCAGCTCACTTATGTTTTGGAAGTGACAATATCTTAGCATTTTTAGGGCTGAATGGTATTCATTGTATATGTATTTTCACAGTGGAGCCATTCATCAGTCATATGTTGTTTCTGTATCTTGGCTAAAAGGCTTGGGCTGCAGTGAGTGTGGGGGTACAGATGTGTGTGTATACATGCACTGACACATTTCATTTGATTTATTGTGTTCTCTCAAACCCTAAGTAGAGCCCTCCTTTAGGTCCTTACATTGACTTGGAGGGTCAAACCTGCCATAGACCTTCTAACTGAAGTTCTTCTGTGGAGTCAGCCTTAAGTATCTTAGAGTACAGGAAGATTTAACTTCTCAAAATTATGTTGTAGAATGTGAATATGACCCCATGTAACTGAAAGACCCAGTCAGTAGGCATTTTTAATGTGAGTTTGATAGTCATACACTGGGGACTTGATGATGGAGTTATTCACTGAGGGGCAGGCAGATGTCAGGAAGGGAGACCATGTCTTGGGTTAGGTTTCTGGCCCTGAACCTCCATGTGGCATCCAGAAATGTGGTGGGTAATAGAGGATAGGGAAGACTTGTGGGGGCACAGGCCAGAAGTGGATGTTGGGCGGGGGGGGGGGGCGGGAAGAAGCTTTCTGGAGAAGCTTGTCTATATATCTGGGACATCCTCTTCACTAGTAGATTGGCCAGGGGAAGAATATGAGACATTATTTAGAGAAAGGTGAGTAGATGATATCATGGTCACATTGACTGGGGTCAGGGAGTTTTCCTTGCTCCCATGCTATGCCCTTAAAAAGCTACAGATTTATTCTAAACCTATAGCTTTTTTCCATTTTAAAATTGTTTTAAGCATCTTATCAGAGAACTCATTATTTTCCTTCTGCATGGTCTGCCAATTGCCTTAAATGCAGGGCTAGGTATGGAAGGAGAAGGAACTGGAGTGAAGAGATATGAGTATGGGAGGAGCAGAGAGAGGGGGAGAAGTATGTAATGTCCTATGTAAATCTCATATTTACTAATGCTAACTGCCAGTTAATTGCTTTAGAACTCATTTTCCTATCTGTGTCATAAAAATGTGTTCTCAATTCGTTCTTCTCAGTTACCATCCACATGAAGCTTCCTTAGCCGTTTCTAATTTTGAAGAGCTAAATGTTTCCCTAAGTGTTAAAACTGGGAGTGCTTCTTTGTTGTCTATATAAAGATGTCTTTGAATAGCTAAAATTTATTCCTCTATCAGAGAGAACCATCCATGTTTCCAAGCATCCTCCCCTCCTTAACGTAAAAGGACCAAGCATGACAACAACCCTATGCTCTGCAAAGTCCACCACTATCCTTTCTTCTTTACTGATTGCTAGGAGAAAGAACCCAAGACTATGTAGGTGAATAGGCAGCATTATCACCCTTACCCCATCAAGTACCTACCAGGAAAGAAGAATTCATAGCCCACCACATAAACTATGCTAAAACTGGAAAAGTAATAAATGGTATTTTCCTGCTTCTGGGAGCATATTACAAAAATAGAAGCTGAAAGTTAAAAAAATATGAAGAATTCTCTGCTGTAATTTGGTGCATATAATTGAAGTTTCCATAAGTGCTTTGGGTTCAGGAAAAGCATTCTTGTAACTTCACATCCTGGGTGTGGGATGTTAAAATCCTCAATAAATATAATCTTTCATTCAGGACAGCTGAGTCAATAAATATGACTATCACTTCTGTTTTCCTCCTTGTCAGGTTCTGATTAAGAAGAGTTTTTAGCTAGCCTCACCTGGATTCCTTTCTAACTAACCTATAATTGCCTTGGCCTCTTGACTAGATATTACTTAATTGGATATGATGTCATTGAAAATATTTTTCATGTTCTCCTGCAAATTATTTTAAAATCAGGGCAAAAATCATGACCCATGGCTCCCACATTTGCTAATAGAAAACGCAGCTGTCAAAGGCAGCACACAGATTTCCAAATATACTATTTGGATGGTTGCATGAAACAACAAATTTCCCTGATGGAGCTGGAATAAGACAGGCACAAGAAAGCTCTGTCAGAGACTCAGAGGTAATAGGTTGGCTGAGATGCAAAGACAGGCTCCTTGTACCAGGGGACTGGGTACAGCTGGAGTTACATCAGATGAGATGTCACACTTTCAGAAGCAGTGGAAAGGCATTTAACTTGGGCCAGATCTCTGCTTCTCTGCTACATACACTGCCTGTCCCCAATCAATGCGTCTGTGCTGAGTTATGAATTTATAAAATACCACAGTGGGGCTGCCAAGCTAACAGCTAGTGGGAACTGGAAAGTAAAGAGGTAAGAATTTCTGTGATATTGGGACCACGTAGAAGTGGGATTGTCCATTGTGGTAGTTGGCATGGAGGAGCAGAGCAGTTATATTATAGTTGTCACAGAGAGGAGGGATTCAGAAAGGGGCAAAGGCAAGAGGGAACCATCAAGGACATAGCTTCAATGGTCTACTTCCTCCAACTAGGCTGAAAATTCTACTTTTAACCACTTTCTCAAAGTGCTATATACCATGAATCCATCAAAGGATTAATACATTCATGTGGACAGAGTGCTCATGATCTAATTGTCTCTGGAAATTCTCTCACAGAAACATCTTGAGGTGTGCTTTCCTAATCTCCCAGGTGTTTTTTTTTAATTCAAATCAAGTTGATCACCAAGATTAACCATTACAATAGTCACCCACATCAAGTGATAAATGGAGCTAGTCATCTCTAATTTATGACTTGGAATCAACCATCCAAGTCCATGCCTCAAAAATCATAAATATGCATTTTAAACTACTACCAAAGTATTGCCAATTACATAAGCATATATCATTCATCATAAGAAAGTATATTGTTAGACTTAGAGGGTACTCTAAGGTTAATGTCAAGCCTCTACATCTGTACTAAGTGTATGACTAGGGATAACTTTTCCCCTATATTTGTAATTCCTTTAAAATTTGATATATATCTAATTCAGTACACACCAGATGCAAAGTGGGAAGGAGAGTGAGCAGCTAGGAGGAACTGGGGCTACAAACCTTGACTTTGCTCGTGGATAGGAATCAAAGCCCTGATGTGTCCATAGGAACTCCAATTTTTCAGTTTAGGCTGGCTCCCTTGTCTGCCTTTCTATTAGAATTTGATGAATCCTTTAACTACGTTTTTCATTAGACAACAGTTACCCAGAAGACATATGGTGCTAATGTCTCCCAGCTTCTTGTGAATTGAAACAGCTGGTAAGTAGAACAAATTTGTTTTATATAAAAAAGAAACAAGTGTGCCTCAGGAGATTCAAGTTGTTCTCCATAAGTGCTGAATTCCTAGGTCTTCACTCATATCTTGAACTAGCCCACATGTTGGGCAATCTGGGAAGAGGACATGGGATGGTCTGTGCATTGCAGGGACTTGTGCAGTATGTAGCAGAGACAGATATAATCTTCTCTGGCCCCACATGGTGTTCATTATAACAATATGCAAGGGGAGACCCTGCTTCTAGGGATAGGTTATATAAAAGAGTCCTCAGGGAGTTTGAGGGCTGCTGGCTTGTGTTGGTATAGTAGACAGCTTCTAGGTTTGCTGGGATGAACTTCTAAACAAGGCATAGTTATGGAAGCAGTGATATTTATTGAAGCTTACAGATCTAGGGAAAGTTACATAATGGTAGAAGCAACTGGTCTGCTTTCACAGGTCCAAGCAGAGAGAGAAAGAAGCCACAACAACACAAAAGACAGACCACAAACAAGTACACTGCAGAATTCCAGGAACTTTGCAGATTGTTAGACTGGAATTTCAAATCCACGACCACACCTTAGGGCTGAACCCTAAGATCTGTCCAGTGGTCGCCTCCTCCACCCTGGGGGCTGCAGATATAAATTACAAACTGCAATAAAATCCTGAATATATTGGGGACATTCATTTAAACTATCACAGTTGACCTTGTAGGTTAATGAGGGATATGGGGATTGGTCAAGCAACCCTCATGTTGCTTCCTTTCTTCTCAGAAGCAGTCCACATCCTATTTTGTAAATTAAGACTAAGATGACTAAGTTTGGGAGAAGTCCAAGCAACAACCTGGAATGACTCACAATCTCGTGGGGAGTACACTGTTGTCTCAACCGAGTTCAAATTAATTAGGCTGAATTTCTGTACCTTGTTTTGCCTACTACCTTAAGCAAATTCCCAAAGACTTCTGGGGCCACCTTTATTTCACTGGAAACCCGTATTTAGGTAGACTTATTTACTAAATACTGAGCTTATATGAGTGCAGTTGTAAGCACTTTGTATATACTATCCATCTGGAGTCTCAGAAACAACAGAGTGCCCTTCTGGAGTTAGGGAAACAGACTCGGAGAGTAAGCGAACACCCTCTTTGAAGGTCTACTCAGCTAGCAGGGATCAGGATTGTAACTGGGGATCCTCTGACTTCAGAGCTTTTCTCTGCCTTTGACATTTCTTGATATGCAAGGAGTTATGGTTATCTTGCTTCTTCCATCATCCTAATGTGATAGTAGACAAAGCCTGATAAAGGTTGTATAACTTACCAAGCCAATATACTTGGAATTGATTCTAAATGTGCATTTTTAGAGTCACATGGCTGAAAATAATGAAGATAGCTTTTCACACAGAATTAGGTAAATTTTAGAGAATTCAGAGTCTTGGTTTCCACCTGAATTTTGGATCACTGCATGGGAAATTCAGGTAGAACTAACCTAGGACTCCTAGAAATTTGAGGTCACTGAACGGAAGGAGAGGATGATGACCAAGGCCTACTTGGAGTATATTCTTTCTTTGTTTAGTGCTGAAGTTATAAAAAAATTGGCCTCTATGTGTGTGTGTGTGTGTGTGCACATGTGTGCATGTGTCTTCATGAGTGTGGGTACATGCATGTGCGAGTTCATGGGGAGACCACAGGTTGGTGTTGAATGTCTTTCTAGATTGTTCTCCATATTATTTATTAATGCAGGTTCTCTCCCTTTACCCCAGAGCTTGCAGATTTGGCTAGCTTAGCTAGCCAGCTTGACTCAGGTCTCAAGGTCTTTGCTTCCCATGCTCTGGGGTTCCAGATGACTGCCACACCCACTCAGCATTTACTGATGTCCTGAGGGTCTGAACTCTGGGTGTCATCCTTGCACAGCAAGTGCTTTATCCACTGAGCCATTTCTATAGCCCCAGTATAAGAAAAATTAGTGTTGAAGCCTCAACTCCTGTGTGCCCTGGCAGCTACTTCATTGTTGTCCAAAGCTATATTTTAAACATGATGTGGGTAGTCCTAAAAAAGATGGACAGCAATTATATTTCTGCTCATTTTTATTTATTTATTTGAGAGTGACGGAGAGAGAGAGAGAGGCAGATAGAGAAAGAGAGAATGGGCACACCAGGGCTTCCAGCCACTGCAAACGAACTCCAGATGCATGTGCCTCCTTGTGCATCTGGCTAACATGGGTCCTGAGGAATCGAGCCTTGAACCAGGGTCCTTAGGCTTCACAGGCAAGCGCTCAACCGCTAAGCCATCTCTCCAGCCCCACAGCAATTATATTTCTGAAAAGAATGAAACTTGTCACATTCACTGACAAAATGTGCTCCATTAAGCAGCTCAATAAGTAAAGCTGTTAGTTCATTTCTTCTAGTCCTAGGGATCACACATATTAGACAAGTGTTCCACCATTGAGCTACATATCTCCAATCAATTGATTTTTTTAAAAAATAAATTGCCCATAATAGTGTCATAGGTCTGTTTCTCTTAATCTCCATCTCCAGGTCCAGATGAGCAAGCAGCTTTGCTTTATCTCCTGAGCTCCTTTCAAGGGGAGTTTTATCAGACCTGGTTCCTAAAGGAGGAGTCCTCATCTGCTGAGTTATGTGTATAAAACATGATGTAACCAAGTTGTTCACCTTCCTTGTTATTTGAGTTCAAGAACAAAGGGTTCTGCTGACAATGTCAGACCTAGCATTGTCATTCAGACAGGTGCTCATAGGGCTTTATTCTTCTGAAGGCTTCTACTGATTTTTACTTATCTAAATATTTCCAAACACATCATCTCAGTTATCCTCACATGACTATAGGGTAGGCAGTACTGTGCTTAGATGATGAGGCTAACTTATAAATGCAGGGCAGAAATGCAAACTCAGGACGATCTGATCTCAAAGTCTATGCTTAATCCCTACAGCACGTTGCTTTTACACATAGGGACAGGAGGCCTGTAGAGCATGCATGCAGCCTTCACACAGAGCCAGCAGTAGGTCACTCAAATATTTTTCCATTATTAATCTCTGACAAAAACATTATACTTCACCATTCACTCACTGTTTAAATAGACTTGACTTTATTTTGTGTGTGGCATGTTGTCTTAGATAGCCTCAGGTTTCTGGGATGGACCTCCAGACCAGACACAGTTTATGGGAAGAAGAAGGGATTTATTTGAAGCTTACACATCCAGGGGAAGTTCCATAATGGCAGAAGTTGCCCCCCCTTTCACAGATCCAAGCAGAGAAAAGCCCCCACCAAAAGGAAGCACCACCAGCATTATAAGCAAGCAAGCCCATTTCAGGAACACCAGGCAAAGCTCTGGTGCTTCATATATCTTTAGACTGGAATTCCAAATCCACCCCACACCTTAGGGCTGCACCCTAGGACCCACCCACAGTGATGCATCCTCCAGCTATGTGGCTGGAGCTAGAAATTACAAGCTTTTAATAAACTCCTGAATCAACTGGGGGACATCCACTCAGACCACCACACATGTGTATACATATACATGTGTGTGCAGGCCATTTGACAACTCAGTGTTGTTTCTTGGAAATGCTATCCTTTGAGAAAGAGTCACTCATGGGTCTGGAGCTGACCAGTTGGGCTAGACTAGCTGGCTAGCAAGCTGTAGAGATCTGCTTGCATCTACCTCTTCAGTTATGGGATCACAGGCATGTGCCACCAGGCTGGGCATTTTATGTAGGTACTAGGGATTGAACTCAAGTTCTCATGCTTATGAGGCAAGCTTTTTACTAACTGAACCATCTCCTAAACCCTCTAAATAGATTTTATTTTTTGAAAAGTTTTAAACTTAGAGGAAATTTATGAAAATAGCTGAGTTCCAATATATTGCCTGCCTAATTTTCCCTGTTATTTACATTGGTATGATACATATGTTACACCCAAAGTACAAATATCAATGTGTTGTCAATTGCTTATTGACAATTCATTATTAATTATAACTATTATTATTGCCAATGTTCATGTTTTATAGAGACTTCTTTAATTTTCACCTCATGCACTTTGTTCCAGGATTCTATGAAAGACTACATTTCTTTCCATTTTCATATCTCATTAGGCCCCTACCTATTAGATGTGACAATTTATCAGACTATCTTAGTCTGATTGGGATGCTATAACAAATATTACGGGTAGGGAGGGGTTAATCAGCTTTTTGTTACTATAAAAAATACCCGAGAGAACTAACTTGAAAGGAGAAAAGGCTATTTTGGGTTATAGTTTTGGTCCATATGTTCTATTCCATATCACTTGGCCTTCTTGCTTTCAGGCTGGCTTAGTGGTAGCACAGCATGGTGGGGGACCTATTCACTTTATGGCCAAACGTGAAAGAAAGGAAGATACCAGAACCAGTGGTTCCTTTTTAGGACATTACTCAGTGCCATAAGATCTCCCACTAGGAACCATCTCTTACAGGTTCCTTCACTTCCCAGTAGCATTATGGGCTGGGGACCAAGCCTTTAACATATGGGCCTTTGGGAGACATTCCAGATCCAAGTTCTAGCACTGTGTGGATGACTTCAAAACAGTACCAATTTATTTCTTATGGTTGTAAAAGCTGCCAAGGCCCTGAAAGTTTCTGTGTCCACGGAGGACCCCCTGTGTCACACACACTACCTTCTTCCTATCTGCATAGGGTGAGAGGAAAGGAGCTTCTTCTCTCAGGCCTCCACCCTCCTGACTTAACCACTTTTCATAGACTTATCTCCTAATACCATCACCTTTTGGGATAGGATTTCAGCACAACTTTTAACTATATACACATATTAAGATCATAACATGACTTTTCATGCTTTTGATATCTGTTTTTGTTTTCAATGATAGTTTAAAGGTATTCTTCTGCTGGGATTTACTTTTCATATAAATACTCTTACATGGTTTTGGTAGGAATACCACTGAAATAAAGTGCCATTTTCATCATATCTTATCAAGAGTACACAATATCAATATCATTTATTGCTGCTGTGCTTGAATTTGGTCACTGGGTTGAAGTAGATGGTCAGGTTTCTCTGTCATAAAGTTATTCTTATTCCATACTGTACTGTTTGGAAAAAAGTCACTATACATGCCATGTCTGGACAGTGTATCACTATAAATAATTTAGTTTTACAGAGAAGATTTGTTTTCTCATTTATGTATTATTTGATCACTTAATTTTATCAATATAAGACTATGGATATTTATTTTTCACATCAAAGATTATCTAGTCTATTTCAGTGATAAGAACATATCTTAAGCCGGGCGTGGTGGCGCACGCCTTTAATCCCAGCACTCGGGAGGCAGAGGTAGGAGGATCGCCGTGAGTTCAAGGCCACCCTGAGACTCCATAGTGAATTCCAGGTCAGCCTGGGCTAGAGTGAAACCCTACCTCGAAAAACCAAAAATAAAAAAATAAAGAACATATCTTGCTCTAAATAAGTAGTAAAAGTGTCTGGTTATTATGAAGAGGCAGTGGTCTTTGAAGTGCATGGTCTTCCTGAGGGCTTTTTATTGACTTCTGAAATATTAGTACTGGAAAATATCACTGGTATTCTTTATGATACCCATGTACAATGAATGTATAGCTATTATGGCATTACCACTTGGGTCATGTCTCTCTATTGCCCTCACTTGATCAAATGCACAGGAAGACCTGTAGCTTTGTAATGCATCCGGGAATCATGTCTGTTCCTGATCTGTATAGACAAGCACTTCGCAACTCCCAGCTGCCAACCTGGACTAGGGTGCTCGCATCTTCAGAGCATAGTGGGGGCTAGCAATCCTGTCTTTATTTTTAAGGCATAGGAGGAAGGACCAGGACTTTAAACTCTTAAAGCTCATTCTGGATGAGAGAAAAGTGGTATTTTTTCTTCCACTTAAGAATCTAACATGCCTTATGGGATCCATTTTGGCAAGAAGAGCCAAACATACCTGGGTGGCAAAGTTTAGTGTGATTTGTTTAGGTTTCAAATTGAAATAATAAAACCTTGGATTTTCACTAGCCCAGCAGGAGAGAAACTGATTAAGTAAGACTTGGCAGTAGGGCTAAAATCCTATCCACCTACCCACAGTGTCCATATTAATCCTCTGTGCCACACACTGGGCTGAGCGTTGGTTCTCTCATCAGGCCCTGACACTTGCCAGCAAAAGGCAGGATGGAACCTCATCTTCTTCCCCTGACCAGGCTTCAGAAGGGAAAATAGCTTGTAGGAACTGTACAGGCAGTTCTAGAGCCTCTCATTTGGAAAACATCCACACATACCCAGTTCTTAGTGAAGTCTTGGCTTTCAACTATCATCATCTGGGTGAGGTCACTCTGCTATCTGGAACCTCCCCAGGATGTCTGGGATTGCCAACTATATTGTCGTTCTTGTCTGGTGCCAATTCAAGCCTGGAATAGTTTTGCATCTTTATTTCAATTACACAATCTACCTTCCTGGGACACTTGAAGTGTGGTCAGAGCTGAGTGATGCAGCCTACTGATAGAAAGCTGACCTTCAAAGAGGACTGTAGGGCTGCTTCAGTCAGCCTTCACCTGGAGAGTGGAGGCTTCTGTTGGACATTACTGGCAGGTAATGCACTATGGTGGGCAGCCACTGACACATTAAGGGAGATTTAAGTCACTGTCCTGCTCTGTCCCTTATTAATTTGATGATCTTAGGAAATTACTTGACTCTTCTGAATTTATTTCCTCATGTACAAAGTCAGAAGAAGTTCTGAGTTTATGTGATTTCTATGTAGATTACATGAGATGAGGTATGTCCACAGCCTGGATCAAAATGAGGATCCACACATAGCAGTGGCATCATGAACACTGTCAGAATACTGGCACTATATTCCCTTTGATAAGAGTTCCAAGAGTCTTACTCCCCTGAGGTACATTTCACAAACTTCTTTCTCTTTGGGCTTAGTTTCAATAAGAAGTATAGATATCCCCAAATTATCATGGTTCAAACGTAAGAATTTTCACCTTCATGAGAGTGTGAAAGTAGTATGTCCTCGTAGCAACCAAGCTTCCAAGTTTGCATTTTGACCCTTCCTCATGGCAATGATACATGGAGGGATGTTCTCTTGTGACACTAGGTACTCTAGCAGAAAGCTATAGCTCTTATCCAGCCAATTAATCACAAGGATATTTTATAGTGAATTGTATTGCTGTTATGATAAGCAGGTGAGGTATAATAAAAACATTTTCAGTTTATTGTCATTCAATGATGCGTTTATTGAGATGTAACCTAACTCGATGTTGAAGAGGCTTTCTCTTGGCTAAACAAAAGGAAAATGCCTTTTCTTCCCCACTAGAACTTCAGCATCATTTCAAATTATTTTTCAGGGTAGGTTAACTTGTTCCAACTCATTCTCACTCATGATTTTATTTATGTTCGTGCTATTTACCAGACCACTGGACCTAAGTGTGATATATCCAGTACTAAAAAAAAAATGTTTTCTTATGGGAATTGAAACCCTGGTCATGGCCTTATGAGTTTGAGTAGAGTCAAATGATTACAACAGATATTGGCACATCTCAGTACACTATCTTTGCCTGTAGGTAGTCCATAATTTTTTATTTTCATCTTTGGTTATCTTTTTTATTCTGTCTTCCTATAGACAAAACAAACTTTTGTGCCCTGTTGAAGTATAACCACTGTTGGACAAGACGGGAAAGAACTTCTGTATGTTCTTTTAATTTACCGCAGACACTGGGCCTGGAGGAGACTTCACTAGCTTTCAGTCTCAACAGCTCTACAATAATTTGGGGACCACTTATAGGATGCTTAAGGTGGCTTCATTTTTTCCTGTATTGCACTAAAGGGATTCAAGCATTTACTTTCTACAAACATGTTTTACTTAATTTCACCAAATACAACAGTTTCTTCCCCCCATTCCTCCCTCCATTCCAGCACTAGACACCTTCCTCACACAGGATCTTTCTTTGTTCTTTTTCCAAATTTGGAGTTATTTATTTGTAAGAGCTACAGATAGATAGATGTTAGAGATAGATGATAGACAGACAGATGATAGAGAGATAGATAGATAGATAGATGATAGATAGATAGATAGATAGATAGATAGATAGATAGATAGATAGAAGTATGGGCACACCAGAATTTCTTGTTACTGCAAATGATCTCCAGATGCATGTGTCACTTGGTGCATCTAGCTTTATGTAATGAAGGGGAATTGAACCTGGATCTGCAGTCTTTAAAACTATTTAAATACTGAGCCATCTCCTCTATCATTCTTTCTTTCTTTATAATTTTTTAAAATTTATTTAATCAATTTGAGAGATTGATAGAGACAGATAGAGAGAAAGAGAATGGCCATGCCAGGACTGTCCGCTGCTGCAAATGAACTCCAGACACATGTGCCTCCTTGTGCATATGGCTTACATAAGTCCTGGGGAATTGAACCTGGCTTTGCAGGCAAACACTGTAACTGCTAAGCCATCTCTGCAGCCATCTTTCTTCCAGCCCTTCATCCCTCCCTTCCTCTTTTCCTTCCTTCCCTCCCTCCTTCCTTCCTTCATTCCTCCCTTCTTTCCTTCCTCCCTCCTTTTCCTTTCTTTCTTCTTTTTCTTTCTTTCTTTCTCCCTTCCTTCCTTCCTTCTTTCCTTCCTTCCTTCCCTTCACTTCCCTTCCTTCCTTTCTTCATCTCTCTCTCTCTCTCTTTTTCTTTCTTTCTTTGACAGAGTTTTATGTAGCACAGGTTGGCCTTGAACTTGCTATGTAGGCAAGGATGACTTTGAACTTCTGATTCTCCTGCCTCCATCTCCTGGTTGTTGGGATTCCAGGTTTGGGTCAATTTGCCTGGTTTATGTGGTACTAGAGATTGAACCCAGGCCTTCATGAATGCCAGACAAGTACCCAGTCAACCAATTATATCCCCAGCTTCTCCATATTCATCAAGAAAACATTCACATTGCTATTTCTTTTTGTATATTTTATCTGAGCTTCCGCCTTCTCAAGAGTGTCACCACTGTGCACGGTTCTTCTTCTTCTTGCCCTCTGCCTTTTGTCATCACTGTATTTCATTGCAGGGCCACATTCTGAGCAGTCCTCTAGGAATCTAACAACTCATCCTCCCTTAATACATACCCCTTCCAGGTTTAGGTGACACTATGCATCATCTTTTTATTCTTGGGATTTCTTCGTTAATTCCTTAATTTCTAATATTTTTATACTATTTTGATTTCTCTGTTACTTTTCAGAATACTCATTGCTATGTTGGGGCTGATTTTCTATTTTCATGTCCAAAAAGGCAGACACTTCCCAAATGATTATTCTTTTCTGTATTGTTTTGCCTTCCTGCCACCTCATTTTCTCACCTATTTATCCACTGACATGGCTTCAGATATAGATTGATTGCAAATCTTGGCCCTTCTTTCAGCCTTTTCCCAATTTCCCTTTCTCTCTCTCTTTGTCTCTCCTTCCCTCTCTTCCTCCTTTTCTCCTCTCAGATCTGTGGTTTTCAGATTCCTGGAAGTCATGTAATTAGGTCAGGTGTAATTGGAGGTGGAGGAGATGGTTGAGAGCATGAAGGCTCCTGTCTTCCAATTCAACTCATTATTATACCTTTATGTTTCTGTATTTTATGTGGAATTTCTCAGCGATATTTCATTTTACACGTGGAATGCAATATTAAAACAATGTTTGGAGACAACCAAGCCAATTTGTCCCAAACTAGTTCCTTCTTACTCTTGACTTATTTATTTAGATTAGTAGTACTAGGCATCATAAAGCCAAATGCATATAAGAACCAGGCCAGAGAGCCGGGCGTGGTGGCGCACGCCTTTAATCCCAGCACTCGGGAGGCAGAGGTAGGAGGATCGCCGTGAGTTTGAGGCCACCCTGAGACTCCATAGTGAATTCCAGGTCAGCCTGGGCTAGAGTGAGACCCTACCTTGAAAAAAAAAAAAAAAAAAAAAAAAAGAACCAGGCCAGACATAAAAATGAAAGACATGCTTTGCTTCTAAAACAAGAGTATTGGGGATGGTGATATTCTGAGGATAACATGCCACTTCTAAAAGTCTTTAAAAATCACAAAAGTTAATTTTGAATATAAAACATAAGTCTATATTCTCAAATGTTATCTTTTCCTGCTATGAATTTGAGAACTTCTGGTAGCACCCTAATTACCCAGGCTATGATGTCAGTAAGAGGTCTCCTTTCTTGCCTGATCCACATTTTGTCAGTGTGATACTTCTTCCCTATTGATGGTTCTTTCATTTGTGCTTCCTATCCTGTTCTTACTGATTCTGGCTTATCCTTTTATAAGTGCCAGGGTATCTTTTTCTTTGCTCCCCTTTCCAAGTTCTCCAGTACACAATATCTTCACTTTGTTTATGGTGAGAAAACAATCACCTTAGCTTAGCTTTCAAGACCTTTATGTCTTATATGGACATTTCTATAGAAGTTAGTTATAATTATCCTATTGTAGGACCTCTGGTCTTATGGTTATTTGTTGAAATATTTCATTTATCATATTAAAGTCTACGTTGGTCATTGGTGCTATGTTGTGAACACTTACTGCTTCATTTTAACATTTTTGAAGACCTGCCATTATAATTGGTACTATTTTAGGTACTTTAGACATAGCATATGAAAGTGATCACAAATGATTTATGAAGACAGGCATATAAAAAGTAATTATAACATGAAATAGCAAGGCTTACACTAGAGATGTATCCAAAATGCCAAGAGAATAAAGAAAGGGAGGTGATTATGAATAGACTCTGTGGTTGTTTCAACTTAAATCTCAGGTGTGTTCCATGGGCTTGGGTACTAGATACTTGGTTACTTAGCTAATGGTAAAATTTTGAAAGGTGGTGGACATAAGTATTTGGAAACTTTCTAGAGAAAGTAGGTTACTGAGAGCATGTTTTTGACAGGATGGTATGACTTATCCCTGGCCCTTTCCTCTGCTCAGTCTCTCTACTTCTTATTTGCCACGAGATGAACCACCCTGATCCATCCCACGATCTCTGCCATGATGTTCTGCATCACCATGCTTGTGTCCAGAAGCAGTGGAACCAAGTCATCATGAATTGAACCATGAACCGAAATAAACACTTCCTTTATACCACTGTCTCAGGTGTTGTCACAGTGGTGAAATACTAACACAAAAATGGGAGAAGAGTCAAGGAAGGTGATCCTTGTATTGGAGCATGAGGTTGAATACGATTCAGAAAAATTTAATGAAGTGAAGGAAGGATTAATAGTTGGCAGTACTAAAGTCTTGGAGCTACATGGAATGTAAAATGGATTCAGGATATTTGGTTTAGAAACTAGATACCATATTTGAAGGTGGACCCTTGCTTAATAATAATAGCTCAGCATGTGTAATTTATAGGGAAAAGTTTTGGCATCAGCATAAAGGGTCAGGTTGAACATGGGTTAGTCCAGTGCTTAACCTTTTGTTACTGATCTGAGGAGGAGGGTGGATGACTTTTAGACATTATAAAAAATTTACAAATGGAAAACTCAATCCAAAAAACACTTCTAGTATTTTTTTCACACGTTTCTGTATGAGTCAGTGTGACTTTAACTAAAGAACAGTAATCAAATGTTGGTTTGATCTAGACAACAACATAGGAAAACTACTCAATAAATGTTAAATTGAAGACAAGGGGAAGAATAAACAGTGATAAACTGATAATTTTACAAATAGGAGTTTGGTGGTAATGAATACATTCACTTTCTCTGCTTTCAAAAATTCTCTTCAGGGAACTGGGAAATGGACATCTTTAACTACCACTGCTGGAACTGTAAACTTATACAGCGTTTCTGCAGGACAATTGAGATTTAGGTGTAAATAGCTTTAGAGTTTTCATATCTTCTGACCTTAGTAATTCTATGTGAAGCATGTTCTCATAGGGCAATTATTGTAGACTGAAAACATTTTATCTATGAAGATATTGATCATTGAAATGATCATAATAGGAAAAATAGAAATAATTTAATGTCCATCAATTTATTAAATTCTATCATGTAAAACTATACAGTAAAATACTACTCAGCTATGAGAAAAAATCATTACAAAAGAGCTCTTAACCACATGGAAATAAATTGTGAAACCTCTTGTTAGCTTTAAAAAGCAAGTTTCTTAAGTATTGTCATCTATTTTCATCCTATATATGCACTGATTTCTCAGTTGTTCACTTACAGAAGATGTTGGATTGTTTCCTCTTACTATTTTCCATAACACTTTTATACAGTAAACAAAATAATTTTATAGAAATTTTAATGTATTTAATTTAGTTTATTATTTTAATTTATATTATATCTTTTACTTTATTATTGTTTACATTATTTAAATTAAAATTTAAATGTAATGAGAAAGGAAATGTAAACCTTCTTTGCATGGCTGTCCCTGTTCCCTTATTGTTAGAGTCACAACATCTATAATATAGGATTCAGAAAGGAACAAAACACACCCGGCCATAAGGAAGAACAAAAAAGTAAAGTCTTAGATAACATCTTGAAGGGGCAATGGATTCTTACCTAATAATAATAATTGGCCAATATGTGGACTTTACAGGGACCTCCTCTCTTTGGCAAAAATAACTCCTCACTTTGGCAAAAATAATGTCTTTCTTCTTTTAATTGTGTTGGCAAATTACACCCAAGGAATTTTCCTTTCTTCCTTTTTGAAATTTTCTTCTCCAAATGGCTCACCTTATCTGCACTTCCCAAAGCTTTTCTGTATTTTCCCTTCATTGCCTCACTGTACCCAGCAAGCTGGTACTAGGTAATCTCTTGACTACATCAGTAATTATAACAGATACTCTCCTGAGTAAACCTAGAGGATAGTTCACATCCTTCCTGTGGCTGGGGCTCAAGCCTGTGTTGCTTTTGTTATTAACCTAGGCCCACTGGCTTTCATATCCTGGCTATCTGCTCTCTCATGAACATAAACATGGAAAGTGACCTCTACTTGCCTCTTTAGCAAGAAAACACAAAGCTAGTATCAGTTAAAATGACTTCACTCTTTTTCTGAGTCCTAGAGCTTGTTCACGTGGCTTTCCTGTGTGGAGTTTGTGTGATTTCATAGTGATTGTGTTCTCTTCTCCCCTACTTGAACTTCAGGTCACACTTAACACACACCACTTTATACTTTAATGCCACATTCATGGAGATTTTTTCCCTTTTACCTCCACAAAGTGAGAAGCTCAGTTGTGGGATCACATCTATTTTATTTTTTTCATCAATATCTGAGTCCCCAAATAGATGATGTTACTATTGCAAGGCACAAGCAGTGAAGAACTTTGTAATTTATGAGAAAGGTACCACTTAGCAATAGTTTCTATACTGAGTCAACCAATACTTGAAAAAATGATATTGTTTTAAAATTAAATTTTATCATTATTATTTTTAAAGGTTATACTCTTCTATCTCCTGTCCCCTGCCCTCATTCCACTGAGTACCCTAATCTGTGGTGTTATTGGTATTCACTGATATCTTTAAGGCCTCAGTCAGTCTCTGAGGGGGTACTGTGTCTCAGGATATACCTACCCACAATATGGCTCCTACAATCTTACCACACTTTCTTCTCAATGTTCCCTGAGCCTTCATGGACACATTAGAGTCTAATTTAGTATTGAGTTCTCTGTATCCTCACATTTCTGCTTTGATGAGTTTTGGGTGACCACTGTGGCTGTTGTCATCTCCTTGGAGCTGGTTGTCAGGCTAGCAGTGAGAACAGTACTTTGTGACAGCTTCCTCTGTAATGTCTTCTGAACACCAACAAATGTAGTAGACATGACCTGACTTGTCATAAGCAGTGAGATATCTTTTCTTGTCTTACTGGTGGACCCTGGGTTTCCCTAGTATTCTCTGTTATCTGTAAAATAAAACATGTTTTCCAACCAAGAGTGAGAACAGTATAGATTAAAGAGGTAAGCATAGTTTTTTTTTGAGATAATTTTAAAATAATTTTTTCTGATTTATTTTTTATTTATTTATTAGAGACAGAGAGAGAGAGAGAGACGGAGAGAGAGAGAGAGAGACAGAGAGAGAGAGAGAGAGAGAGAGAAAGAATGGGCATACTAGGGCCTTTAGCCACTGCAAACAAACTCCAGATGCATGAGCCACCATGTGCATCTGGCTTACATGAGACCTGGAGAATTGACCCTGGTCCTTAGACTTTGCAGGCAAGTGCCTTAACTGCTAAGCTATCTCTCCAGCCCTTGAGACACTTTCTTTCAAAACATTTTTTATTTTTATTTATTTGATAGTGACAGACAGAGAAAAAGAGGGAGAGAGAGAGAGAGAAAGAGAGAGAGAGAGAGAGAAAGAGAGAGAGAATGGGTGTGCCAGGGCCTTCAGGCACTGCAAACGAACTCCAGATGCGTTCACCCCCTTGTGCATCTGGTTAACGTGGGTCTTGGGGAATTGAGCCTCAGGCCCTTAGGCTTCACAGGCAAGCACCTAACCACTAAGCCATCTCTCTAGCCCTGAGACACTTTTTGATGCATATACCTGCTCAGTAAAAGAGCAGTGGAGGTTCTCTCTGAAGTCCTTAAGTTTTCTATTCATGGGATTCTGATTTGGTTACCAGTACCTGGTATAAGTTCTCCTGCACTGAGCAGGTCTCATGTCCAATCCAAGATTAGTTGGTTATCTGCATAGGCTGTGTGCCACTATTGCACAGGTATGTACTTCATGCCTGCCCAGTTGATATTATATCTTGCAGAATCTCCAGACACTGCTGGTGGCCATTGTACCTCACCCAGCAGCTCCTATGTCACTTTTTTGTGCTATGAGGTCTAGCCAGGAGGGAACTAGTTTCCCTTTCAGTTCCAGTGTGATCTCTCAATGTCCTGTGACCACAAGCTGTTGTGTCTTCAGCAATAGCATCTTACATTTTAGCTCTGGCAGGTAACCAAGTGCTTTGACAATGACCTGTAATGTTTTGGGGACCTCATGGGTCTCCCTAACCAATAGCTTACTATGGGGTTAGGCCATTTCTGGCCCTGGGGTTTACCTGACAGGGCCCATACTTTTATGGTTGTTTATTCCACCTTCTACAGGTCACTTCTGTTTGGGCCACATCTCCCCATCCCTTACTGAGGATTATACCTTGTAGAATGTTACCCAGGAGGAAGATTTCTATGATACAGAATCATGTTGCCATCAGTTTTGTGTAATTTTCTCCCTTCCTTTCTCCTACCCCTCTGAAGGCCCTTTTACCACCTATATTCTTTTTTTGTTCTGTACTTTGACTTACATGTCCAGTGCCCCTCCTTCCTTTTCTCTCTCCTTCCCTCCTATTTCCCTTTTTCCTAGCTTCTTCCTAGATATATGTAAATAGCTTTGATGTTTATTACCACTTAAAATTAACTCAAGCTATTCCAGGTTAGGGATTGAAGGTGAGAGAGAATAGAATGCATTTGCCCTTCTGAGCTGGTGTGACTTTGCTTAATATGATTTTTTTCCATGTCCATCCATTGTCCTGCAAATTTAGTTATTTCATTTTTTCTTACTATTGAGTAAAATTCCATTTTGTATGTGTGGAAGATATTTTTAAACCATGGTGCGCAATGAAGGTAAAGTCATCATTTGTGCCCTTATGTAGATGAAATAGACCTGTTTAGATAATTCCAGATCACCACATCTGTATCAAGAGAAAGCACAAAGGGGCAATGTCCACAGGTTGGAGGAACATGAACAGGCACTTATAGGATGCTATCTCAAGGAGTGGGGTGAGGATTTAGGATTTGAGGATTTAGTGTGGTAAATTAAGAATGGAGTCATAAAGCATGAAAGAAGCTAGGCAAACATCAGGGTCAGGGCAAGATATTCAGAACAAAAACACAGCATGAACAAAGATATGGAAGCATGAAATTTATGCTGTGTTCAGAGATGTACAGTATGAGGTGATATAGACCCTGGTCAGGTGATAAAGGGGGAAGAGTTGGTGTAACAGACACAAAGAATCCTATGCGCCTTACTAGTAGTTTGCTTATTGGTAGTATACTGTAGGTAAAGGGAGCCATGTAGAGGCCTGTAGCTAGAAAGCTACATGCCATGTTTAAGTTGAGAAAGTTCAGTTTGATGGACATGGAACTGGAGTGAAAAGGTAGTTAGGAAGTTGTTACAGCTCAGGTAATGGGCAGTAATTCAAACCTCAGCAAAGGCTCAGATGGTTAGTAGACATAAAGGCATTTTTTTTGTGAAATATTTAGGAGACAAATCTGTTGGGATTTTGAGATTATTTGACATTTGATATTGAATATTTGATATGTCTGAAAGTACAGAGAAAGATATGGACTTCAGACTGCCAGAGATTTGAATGATTGAGGTCACATGTCTGCTAGGTTTCATGTCACCATGACCATGTAGTCCATGATCTGGGCCACAAGTGACACTTTGGTTCAATGTTACAGTAAATTTGTTACAAATATTTTCTTATAAAAGAATATGATATTAGCATTTTTCATATGAATTTTTAGTCTTTTTCATCCTTTTTGAGAGTTGAGAGAAGATAAAAGAAAGGAGAAGAATCTCTAGCCTTTTATGAGAAGAGATGCATTTGAAAATATTTTTTTATAACAAAATTACAATTTCTTGGTACAAAAGCATTAAAAGACTAATGGCCAAAATCTGTTTTAACATTGGATGTGGTGAATTAAATGTTGGCAAGCAAAATTTCTGTTACTAAAGGTGTAATTTGAATGGCCTAAATAGGTAAAACTCAAGGTAGTTAATTATACTAAGTGCTTCTGAGGAAGCTCTCCTTTGGAATATTTCCAGGAGGGATGATTAAGGATTTAGAAAAATTAATTTTGTATCCAGGGAAAAGTAAAAGGAACCCCATGATTCATTCAGTGGCTGTTAAGGACATTTTGGCATCTGATCTGTAAATCAAAATTTTGTCCTTGTGTAAATTATGTTCCCCTCATGTCTCCTGGGTGAAAGGCTAGGCCCAAGACTCACCTTTCTTTCTATTGTTCTCTCAGGCAAAGGTCTTGGAAAGGAGCCTATCAGAGAAGATGATGTGTTTATTTTGGGGTCCCCTTTGGAGAGGTACAGGCCTCTTTCAAGATTAATTTACATTTCTAATATGTATTTATTTCTCTTTGAACTAACTGGCCATAGCAACAATGAAACCACCACAACATAGCTCCCTTTAGCTGAATATTAATGTGGATGCAAGAGTATGTTGGTCTATGTGGCTAATAAGTTGTGCAAATAACAAGAGAGAGAGACAGACAGACAAGAGAGAGAGAGAGAGAGAGAGAGAGAGAGAGAGAGAGAGAGAGAGAGAGAGAGAGAGAGGCTGTTTTGAATGAGGCATTAGACTGGATGGACATGCATGTCAGAGATGGTCTATTTCCTCCCTAGAGCTGCTCTCTGCTTGTCTCCACTCTACTCAGTCCTACCAGAGGACAATTTGGACAAGTGTTGCCACAAAAGCTTGCCCTCTGCCTTCCAGACAGTTTATCCAGTGGAAGCCCCATCTGGAGATCAGAAGCAGAGTGGAGACTGAAGTTGGGCATTTCTTTCTCCCAACTGTCTCACGTATGCTGAATTCCCATTCCAGAAGTCACAGGTCCTTCATAGTACCCATTTCCACACTGAATTCTGACAACCGCTGTCTCCCTTTCATATCCTTCTATCTCCAACAAAGGACACCACATTTTCTCTGTGGTTTCCTGCAATAGTGGTTCTTAAAGGTTAGCATATGAGGATGATCTGAAGTGTTTGTTTGGTTCCATTACCACAATTTGTGATTCAGTAGGTCTAGACAGTACTTGAGGCTAATCACTGAGTTTATGCTGGTCTGGATGCCACATTTGAAGATGCACTTACATATTTGTGAGAAATTCTTATTTTAAATCACTCTTGAGTTCCTGTTACATCCTATTTCCTAATGAGATCTTAAATGATTGAGGTGGTCTTTTTCATGTGTATGTGAATGGGGTATGCATGTGTGCATGTGTATAGTCATATATGTATGGGCACATGTATGGGTGCATAGGCCAGAGGATGATGTCAATGCCTTTCCTCAATTACTGTCTACTTTGTTTTATGAGAAAGGGTCTCTCACTGAATCCTTAGCTTACTTATTTGGCTAAACTGACTAGTCAGTGATTTCTAGGGATTCACCTGTGTCTGCCTCTCTAGCACTGGGATGACAAGCATGTGCCACACACCCAGCTTTTGCATGGGTACTGGGGATCTGAACTCGTGCTTCCATGGCAATCACTTTAACCATTGAATAGTCTCCTTATCCCACAGCTGGTCTTTGCTAGACTTGGTAGTACATTTTCAGAAACTGTCAGGTAATCCAGGAAGGAGGAGGCCCAGTAGAACTGAGGCTTGAAGGGAATTAGTGGATAGTTGTCTGTGTCCATCATGAAGGAGCAATCGGGAGGAAGCAGAATGGCCTTGAGAAGAGATGAGAATGAGCTGGGGACAGTTACCATGGGACAGTATGTCTACCTCTGAGACTTGGGTCTCAGAAGACAAAAAAATATTATAATACTAGTTCTAACATTCTTTCACATTTGATGTTTGTTAGAACTTATAGGAAGCTATATCTAGAAGTAGGAACATGCCTGGGAAATACTATTTACTTTTATCAGCAACCCCAGGAAATCACCTCAGTCATGGTGGTGAGGTGCCTGTGGCTGAAGATTATTACCTCAGATTTGGACGAATAATTACTTATCATCTTTCTTATACTTTTGTGTGAGAGTACATTAGAGAAACAATCCTTATCTGCTTTCTATCACTTTCCCTTTCTCTAATCTCTCCTCTTTCATTTCCTCAAACCTCTTTTTTTCTCTTTCCAGAAACCCAAATACCATGTTAAAGATTAAAAAAATGCAAATTGATCTTGTTATTATGCAAAAAGTCATATTCTGTAATCTTAGGTTTATGAGGCCAGAATTCTTAGCTATGCACTTTTTCAGCTGGGTACTTTTTTCCTGTAAATCCAGGGAGTACTAAAACCATTTTTTTTTTTTTGCTACAAAACCCAATTGTTCATGTGGTCATGCTTATTACACATGAGATTCACAAAGATCCTGAAAGCTATCTTAGGTAGTAAGCTCACATTTATAACTTCTTTTCTAATTGTAAGAGTAGATACATCACATGCCTATTTAAACTAGTCATCTATTCTCACCAATTTCTGTTAAAATGCAATTAGAAAATAATATTAATTATGGCAACAGGACAATAAGTGTTTGAGCTCAAAACATGCTAACAGTATGATGCTGTCAGTGATTAGCTGAAAAAACATGGTTCCTATGAGTCTAAATGCCAATAAGCATGATACAAGAATAGATGACACAGAAGAAGGGTATAAATGTCGTTATTAATTATCTCTGGCTGTTAATCAGACAGTAGATGCATCACCAGAAAAACTCAGAATGTCCTAACTCTGTCATATGAATGTTAAATAAACCTTCACATCCCCATCTTGATTCAGTGGCAGAACTGTAAGTGACAGACACAGTAGTACATACGAATACAATCTTGCTATTGTGTTCTTTTTGGATCCTGTTGACTTCTTAATGTTAATTAAGTATTCATGTCTCTTACCAAAAAACCTTAATTTACTTTGGGAAAATAACCTTATCCTCATTGAATATAATTTTACAGAAGTGTTAAGAATGGTCCTTGATCTTCTTAGACAAGAAGCAGACAGTTGAAGAATGGCAGCCAATTGGATGCTTTCACACTGAAATTTACACCTTCATAGAAATGCATTTATTCTGGCTGTGATAACTCAGAGTTGTTGCTTTAGCTTTTACCCTCTAACCACATCTCTTTATTTTAAAAAATATTTATTTATGAGAGAGAGAGAGAGAGAGAGAGAATGCAAGTTAGGGCCTGTTGCCACTGTGCATGAACTGCAAACAGCTGCCCACTTTGTGAGTCTGGCTTTAGGTGGGTACTGGAGAATCAAACCCAGGCTTGCAGGCTTTGCAAGCAAGCACCTTTAACTGCTGAGCCATCACCCTAGCACAGCATATCTCTCCATTTTGATGATAAGCTTTCTTATCCTTTCTGTTGCTTTGCAACCTAAGAATGTTTAACAGAAAGTATATTACATAATTACTTGGAACTTTCATAATTAACTTCCCTGTATGAGATCTGAATTTGGACCTTATGAAAGAAATGGGATAACGTGAGTTATATATTCACTTGTGTAGCCCCTGTACTTTAGTTCTGGCTTATACCACTGAGTCTGAGGGCTGTTAGCATGTTTCACATTCTTTCAGTTTTGAATGTTTGGAATATTCCTGTAATGATAGATCAGCAAGTATAAGTTATAGAGATTTCTAATTGTGTATATATGTGTGGTTTTGAAGACCAGAATTATTTAGCTAATTTTCATTTCTTATCCTGTTCAAACCTCTGATTAAAAATAATGATGGCTGGACATGGTGGCACATGCCTTTAATCCCAGCACTTGGGAGGCAGAGATAGGAGGATTGCCATGAGTTCAAGGCCACCCGGAGAATGCAGAGTGAATTCCAGGTCAGCCTGGACTAGAGTGAGACCTTACCTTGAAAAACTAAAAAAAACATGATGATGACAATGATCATAATTTTATAGAGAGTATAATGCATACTTGCAAAAGAGCAAATATTACTATGTGACATTTTTGGTGTGTGTGTGTGTGTGTGTGTGTGTGTGTGTGTTGCTGGGGATTGAACTCAGGGCCACACGCATGCTAGGCAAGTACTAAATAACCTCAGCTACATGCCAGCCTCTTTGTGTAACTTTTTAAAGAAGATAATCCCAATGTGTGGATGGCTGATAATCAAATATCTCACATCATATGCATTGAACATGTTTATGGTCACATGTCATGCCTGTTGCAGCTGTTGTGAAAATACATTCCTTCCTGAAGCTAGGCTTCTGAGCCATCCTTGATTTTGAAAAATCATTGCCTATGCTGAGTTAGGTAAATTGGAGGATCCACTTTAGATTTTTATCATGTTGTCCTTGAAATGTTCATAGCAACATCCGATTGACATTTTTTATCATTTTCTTATCAATTCATTCTCAGTGTCAGCATGGATGAAAATAAAGGTGCCACACTTATATTGGATGGATAAGCAAGCAAGAAAATGAAAGTACTCAGAGAAAATATCTTTAAGAGTTTGTTTTACTGGACTGGGGAGATGGTTGAGTGGTTAAGGAACTTGCTTTAAAAAAGCCTGCTGGTCTGGGTTTGATTCCCCAGTACTCAACTAAAGCCAGATTCATATGTGTCTGGAGTTCATTTGCATGGACAGGAGGTCTTGGAGTGCAATGCCCGTACACACATACACAGGCGCACTCAGACACGTGCGCGCGCGCACACACACACACACACACACACAATCTCCCTCTCTCTCTGTGCTTGCTAATAAATAATATGTTTTGCAAAAGAAAGTTAATTTTTTTTACCAGTTAGAGAAAAAAATCAACAGAAGTGCAATAATGAGTACTGGGCTATTTCTCTGAGAATATTACTAATGCAGGGGAGTAGTTGGGTAACTGAAGGAATGAGGACCTTGAAAAGGCAAGAGGGGATTGGAGGGAGGGTGGCTTTTTATAATACCAGCAATTCCCCAGGCACCGTAATAGGAAGAAAAGCAGAGAATATGGGTATAGATAACAGAGGGTGAAAGGGAAAGTTGTTCCTACTTTTTTATCCTATTTTTTTCCAATAAAATTTGAAAAATGTTTATCAACTGAGTATGGTACAAGAAGATAAAGTCAACTTTGGAAAGACATTATGAAATGGTTGGTTTTATAGCAAAGGAATAATAGTCTAGAGAAATAGAAGAGTCAAGTTCTGATATGTGCCTGTTTGAAACTGGCAGTCATAAATTTAAATGCAGCCAGAACAACATCTTATAGGTCTCCAGCAATGCACAACTAAATAAAAAATGACTCAGATAAAGTAGCATTTCAGGTTAAGCTGAACTAAGGTTTTTATTTCCCCCCAAGTTAAGATTATGTAGTAAGAAGAATGAGTGTTTTCTTAGACAGACTTTGTGGTAGAAGTGAAAGAGAAGGAAGTGACAGATAATGAACAAAGTGGGCTCAGTGTCTGAGAGACAGGATGAGGGTGGATCAGAAAATTAGACCCCTCAATCTGTTGTCTTCAAGAAACCCATCTCACCACTAAAGACAGACACCTCCTCAGGGTGAAAGGGTGGAAAACAATATTCCAGAGGTAATGTTCAGAGAGGACAAAACTTCCAGTCTAGATGTTAGGTATGATGCACTAACTGGGAATGGCAAAGTCAAGAATCTAGCTATGGAGCTTGATGACTAAGGAAAATTATATGACCATTGAATTCTGTTCACAGCTTATAAATTAATTTAGAGTACACATGAAAGAGTAATCGTTTTAGCAATTATTTTTGTGTTGAGCATCCAACTCTGTGGTGAGATACAATTTATTAGAGCTATGAATCCATCCACTGTTGATCACAGCAACCTTCCAGATGCAGGACTCTGAAATCAAGCTTGCTTCCACATTAGAAATAAATGTGCAGTCCAATAAGGTCCATTAATGTCTTTCCAAATCTGCATGCCTTGAGCTATGCAAAGTACAAAGACATTCTAAGTGACTCTTCCATACTAATTTAGTGGCGTAGGGTTTTATTGCATAAAATGAGCATTCAGTCCAGGCACTATCTTGGCCCCATATAACATTTTGTCAGATCCCCCAACAACCGAAATACCAAGGATGGAAGAATAGATCTCCTTTATAGCAACCCCCCTCATATCTACTGAACATCATGACATATTGGACAATATTACCATCAAGGCATTCAGAAAAGGATAAGGCAGTCTCCTCCTTTGTGATATGAATTTATACGTGTATGTGGAATCTTTGTATAATAATTTTTGAGAACATCATATATGAAGATTAGATAGAAAAAATCATGTTCTTTTGTGGGAAGATATGTGTGAACCAAATTATTATAGTATAACAATGACTACAGTTGAAGTTGTGATGATATACAATAGAGGTTCACTCAGCCATAACAAAAAATGAAGTTATTAAATTTTCAGGACAAAGGATGGAATTGAAAAAATTGTACCAAGTGAGGTACCCTAAGCCCAGAAAGACAAACAACAACAACCAACAAAAAACCCTGTAGCATGTTCTCTCTCTTGCGTAGATACTAACTTTAATGTTTGTATGTATGTAACTAAATGGATATGAGGGTGAGTATGAACTATGATTTGAGATATAGAAGACCATGAGAGAGGAACAAAAGCTGAAGAGAATGAGTGAAGGAAGAAAGGAAACCATGCACTATGAAAGCAGAGAGGAGGATAAGTTATGGGAAGCACACAAGGTAGAAAGGGGAAACAACATAATGAAACCTACTTCTTTGTATGGTAATAAAAGTAAAGTTATAGATGAATAGTGGACAAATATGGGAAGTACAGTGAAATGATCTGGGAGAGTCAGCACATTGCCTTCCTGCTCGCAGTCTGGCAGTTAGTTCTAAAGGTGTTAGTTTAGTCTAATTTAGACTCAGTGTGCATATATTTAAATAGTCAATTAAATGTACTTAAAATATAGGTATATAGATGTACTATGAAAGCTCATATAAATGACCATTTATTTTTCTTAACTGAAGATTAGAAGGCTGGGTGATGGCTTAATAATTAAAGGTACTTACTTTCAAAGCCTGTCAGCCTGGGTTCAATTTCCCAGCATCCATGTAAAGCCAGATGCACAAAGTGATACATGTGCCTGTAGTGTTAAGAGACCCTAGTATGTGTGTGTGTGTGTTTGTGTGTGCATGCATGTGTGCACACACACATGAATAAATAAATTGTTAAATAAGAAAAGATTAAAGAAATGAAACTCCATGAAGAACCACTGAAGCTGGCTGTCAGAGGATGAGCAGATGAAAGAATACAATGCAGTAGTTGAATTTCATTGATCTACGGAAGATAGGCAAGGCCAGACATAGACTACTTACTCCCAGACAGGGGTTTAATGCCTAGTCTATCATCCCAAGCAATGATAAATTATGACACCTGCCCATGGCTGAAGCTTTAGATGAATCTTTTGCATTGTGGCAGATTTGGGAACTTTTCTTAGGTTCATCTTTAAGGTTTCAAGTATTTAATGGAAACCAGTATTGAGAATGGCATGAGGCTTTTTACATTAGAACCACATCCACACAGACAGTCAATATTGCCTCAAAAACACAATGCCCTATGATTCTTGTTGAATATAAGCCTTTTTCAATGTTTTCTAAAATCTCATCATCCATCCTTTAAAGGAAGATTAATTCGAAGATGAAAATGGATGGGCACATAAGTGAACAATAGCAAGTGACAGCATAGAGAAATGTATGCACTCAACCATTAAAATATGATAACTATGGAGCTCCATGATGGATATTGTAAGGACATTTTAATACAAGAGCATAAGTAAGACTCACTAAAGCCAAGAAAGGAAAAATGTCCTTTTTATGCTTGAAAAGATTCCCATCTACAAATGATAAGCTCCTGTAAATCTTAAAGGCATTGCATGTGCACTGTATTGTTCACGGAAAAAGAACATGGTGTGATTTGAATTCTGAAGTTTTAGAAAGCCCAGCCCTCAACAGCTGGTGTGTGTTATACAAAGGTGGATTACTAGGAAGGCATGAAATTATGTTTTCAGTGAGCAAAGGCTTATTTCTAAACACTCTACCTTCAGGAAAGACTACAATATGCACATTTGACAGTATTATTGTTTTTAAACAGCCTTTTGTTTTTAATTGGCTTAGATGAGCTTTTAAGGAGTAACAGGTACCCAAAGGACCCCTCTTTAAATGAAGGGCTCATGCCCACTGCTAGAAGCCTGAGGTTGGAGTAGGACTCCGCAGCCATCTGCACAGAAGTAGAAAGGAGCTGCTGCTGATGCTGAGGGCTGATGCAGCTGCAAGCTGAGGTCTAGGGATGCAGGCTGTAGTTTTTCAGAGAGATTCTATGCAAAGCCTTTTATTTCCTGTGGCTCAGTCTACAGTATTCTCAATATTCATTATTATTATTATTATTTACTAGTTATCCAGAAAATCCCACTCTATTCCTTGGTTCTAGATTGTGGCTCGTAATTATGGATACAGATAACTAACATTACAGATAGGTGGCAAAAAAGAAGGAAGACACATGAGTTGAGCATGATGATGATGGCAACAACAACAATAAGAATGTTTTCCACCAAAAATAAGGCTAAAACATGAATATTCCAGAAAGGGAGTCATTACAGTCAACATCCAGAAGTTATAATTAAGTCAGCTGAAACTAATATTACACCATACCCTGAAAAAGTTTTCAATGTATTTTGTGGATTCTCAAAGGTCTAAAGAAAGGCATAATTTCATTAAAAAATATACCATAAGGTTGAAACTGTCAAGAGAGGAAAGAAGGAAAATAATTTCTCTCTCTCATAAAAAATGCAAAAAAATACCACAAAAATAAAGTTATTGTGCTGGGCATGGTGGTGCATTCCTTTAATCCTAGCACTTTGGAGGTAGAGGTGGGAGGGTTGCCATGAGTTCAAGGCTACCCTGAGACTATATAGTGAATTCCAAGTCAACCTGGGTTAGAGTGAAACCCTATCTCAAAAAAACCAAAAATAAAATAAAGATATTGCAATAGAAATGAAATCAGTGGGAAAAAAATCTGACCAGAACATAGAGTAAATTTGTCCATATTTAGTTTCCAGATGCAGGGAAGCAAATATAACTTGAATAGATAGGAATGACCAAAGATGTATTTGTTATCTGTTATTGCATACCAAGTTACTTCAACATTTGCTGGTTTCAAAAACTCCCAATCTTCTAGTTTCTATGGGTCAGTATTCTAGTTTGGAGGTTCTGATTCAGATCCAGATGTTGGTTAAGGACAGTCATATGAAAACTGAACTGGAATCATAAAATACACTTCCAAGCTTACTTTGCTAGTTGTTAATATGAGACTTCCATTCTCATGGGCTGTTGGCTAGAGACCTAAGTTCTCTATTATGTGGCTTTTCCTCACATAGTAGAAGCCTATCTTCCTCCAATCAAGTGATGTGAAGGAGAGGAATCAAGACAGAAGCTGTAATGTATTTCATAACTAAATCTCAGCATGACCGACTGCCATTTTATTAGATTCTTTTGGTCCCACAGTCCAACCTTAGGATATGTGTCCCCAGGGTGTGAATAGTGGTAAGTGGGATCATTGGAGGTCGTCTTGGAAGTGGCACCCAAAGATTGTTCATGCCCCAACTCCAACACACACGCGCACACACACACACACACACACACACACACACACACGTACAGAAACACGAAAAATATCCTTTCCCCCAGCTAAGCCTTTACAAAGACTCATCCTATGACAGCAGCAAATTAAAGTCCAGGACATTATCTTCTCGCCTACTTTATTACATCTTTATTACATCTGGCTCTGGTTTATGTGTTCATCATTTTGTGTATGGATTATTACTGTGTCTCTTAATTGATTTCTCTGCTTCTTCCATGGTGCCCATGCATGCTTCCTGGAATACAGAGCTTAGAATCATCTTTCAGGGCATACCTGAAAGATGTGCTCACCCTGTAATCCCACTATTCAGATGGCTGAGACTGGAGGATAGTCACTAGTTTGAGGACCAGCCTGGGTTGGGTAAGGAGCTCTAGGTCATCCTGGGCTATAGAGTGAGAACCTGTCTCAAAACAACAAGAAGGAAAAATCAAATAATGATGTCTCCTAACTTTTAAATTAATTATGTGTTTTACTGTACGAAAGAAATGTCATAAAAAAAGAAATTTCATGTTATCCTCTTATATTCCCTATTACCTGCCCCCATTCCACTGATGGCCCTTCTCAATGAAGTTGTTGGTATTCAGCATGGGGCTGTGAGTACAATACTCAGTTTCTGGAGTAGGGGTATAATGCCTTAGGATAATGCTTCCCACTCCCGTTGCTCTTACAATCTTTCTGCCCCCTCTTCTTTAATGTTACTGAGCCTTGGCAGGTATAAGTCTTCTTCCTTCCTTCCTTTCTTTCTTTTTTTCTTTCCTTAAATTTTTATTATGTATGAATACTCTTATTTCTTTTATTTTTATTTTATAAATTAGTTATGTACACAGTGTGTATACAGTCATGTTGATACCATCGTTAGCCTCCTCCCTGTCTTCCTCCATCCTCAAGGACCCTCCTTGTTGGGGAATATGGGTCGTGTATTGTGGGGTTAACCATTAGTTATGGTAAGAGGCACTGTCTCTGTGCATAATGACCCAACGTGTGGCTCTAACATTCTTTCTGCAAATTTCCCTGAGCCATGTTGGGTTTGCTTCAGTGATGAGGTCTTGGGAGCCTCTGTGGCTCTGGATATCTGATTTGGTAGTAGTTGAGTGATCTTTGTGTCTATCTCCTTCACCCTTGTGCTGGTAGCAGGCTTACTAAGAAAGCAGCACTCTTGCTCATTTCCCCAATTACTCTTAGTTTCAGCTGGGGACCTGTTGAGGTATGATGGGCCGTTTCTCTCCTTAGGATCTGCATCCATCTGAAAAAGAGAAACTAATTCCCCAAAGGAGAGTGAAGTTAGCACCAGATAAATGGGATAACCATTGTTATTTTAGAGAGAATTTAATAGATGTAGGCCCTCTTGTACTCCATGATTGGTGGGACCTTGGTAATGTAGAGTTTGCTCATTTTTGGATATGGTTCTGACTTGTTTCCAGCTCCAGCTATGGGTTCTGTTCCACTGAGTGGATCAGTTAGCCAAATCAAGAGCAGTTGGTTTCCCACCATGGCTGTGTGCCACTATTGCACTTGTGTGAGCATCATGTCAGGATTTTTGCTGATGAGTAGCTTATACCACGAGTTCCTTGGATAAATGTGTTCAATTTCTCTCATTCACTCATGTAGTACCTTCTGGCACTAGATGAGCTAACTGTCTCATCTAAGTGTCTGGGGACTGACACTCTTCCATATTCTAGCAAGGTCATTCCATGTTCTGTACCAACAGCATATGGTGTCTTCAGCAGTAGGGTCTTACCACTATCCTTTGGTAGGTCATCAAGTACTCTGACAGAAATCTGTCTTCTTTTGGGAAACCTTATAAGTCTCTGTGATCAACAGCTCATTGTGGATGTTAGCCACATGCTGATACTGGGAGTTATAGGCCAGAGCCAAGGAAAAGAAGGAAGAAAAAGATAGGTAACATAAAAGAGATAGAGAGAAGAGAGAGAGAAGAGGGAGGGAGATATACAGAGAAACAGGAGAAGATCAAAGGTCAGTCCTCATCATATTCTCTCCAGGGCCTTGTGATTCAGGTGTTCCCTCTAAGGACTTGAAGGCTCAACTATTTGGTCTGTCTTTTAGGATGTAGAATTTTATGGTATCATTGCCATTTGGGTCCAGTTTTGTGTCCCCTACTCCCACCCTTAACCTCCCATCTTGCCCCACCCACCTTATTGTCAGGTCCTAAAGATGCTTATTAGGTATGTCAGCATCTCGGGTAGATTCAGGTTAGGAGCCATAGATGAGTAAGACTATGCGACGATTATCTTTCTATGATTGGGTGAGTTCACTGAGAATTATCTATTCCAGGTTTGTCCATTTTTCTTCAAATTTCATTGTGTCATTTTTTAAACCAATGTGATAGTACTTTACCTTTTACAGATCAATTTTTTTTTCATTTTTGTTATGACAGACATGTGCAGTCTGGCTCTGTCATAGTATATTGGAAAATGAGACTTTCTGTTGGTTTTAGATTTAGAAAGTGTCAAAAACATTTCTGTTTAATTCCAGCTTGTCGTAAACATCTGCATCAGGGATTGGTAATTGTAAAACCTCTAGGAATTTCAGTGAACATTTATAGTACGTGTCAAATAGGGCCTAATCCAAGGTGAGAAAGGAGAGAGGAAAGGGTATTCTCAATGAGTCTTATTCCATTTTAGATAGTGAACTATAGAACTATAGACATGTTCATAAAATTATATACAACTGTTCTCAAACCCTTGAGAGACATGTACGTAGGATATGACCTTTTTAGCTTTATGGAGTTATATATGATACACCACAAATTCCACATGTTTAAAATGTACAGATTTATAAACTTTGAGTGTGTCTATCCAAATATCCTTTTCCTCTAAGCCACATGACTAATTAAGACCCTGATGCTTTGTCACTTTCAGGAAAATTAGGCCATTTCTTTGCTCAACTCCAGGCTAAAGTAAGGTCTGAAGAAAGAATGAGGTGCATATATATGGGAGTATGTCTTTGAGAGCATCAAGATGGGAATTTTTGGATCCTTTCTTCTATAACTTAGTTACTCAAGACAGCATGTACTCTTTTCATTTTCCTAAATACAGGTGCTTGCTCTTAAAAAAAAAGAATTGAGATTGTTAGGTCATGAAGTTTTTTTTCTTTTTCTTTTTGTGGCATCAACTGTTATACCTCTTCTTCCATTCCTAATCTACTTATTTGGATCTTTCTTTGTGGTAGTCTTGCTAAGAGCTTTGTTAGAGATGGAGAAGAATCTTATTTTGCTTTAATTTTTCTCATTTTACTAGTATTGGCTTTAGAAAGGAGATTGCAAAACGACAAAAAGAAACCCTACTAAGTAAACCTTTGACAAATAAATTCACAAGGACACAATTGACTTTCCAGTTCCCCGGTGCCCCTTCTTAACTCAGGCATGTACCACTATTCATTATCCACATCATATAAGCCATTTTTGGCTCTTATTTGAGTCCTAGTCTCCTGGTCTGGGCCTGGTACATTTTCACATTCTGGTAGCCTACGTGAAGACTGTGGCCACAGTAGCATTTTTAAAAAATATATAAGTCAGTTTGAAGATGTTTAATGACATGCTTATAGATAGAAACCCAGAAAGTAAAAGGTAAGTTCTTATGCCAGCTTTAGACTCCAGGTGTCTCTATTTTATTTTAAAGGTGTCATCTCCTACATCTGTGCTACTAGGATTATGATATTTCTACAGGAGCTGAACCAGAGACTAAGTCACTAGCCTCAGGTCACCGATGATAATGGTAGTGGTCATGTAGAATAAGGTCTTCTGATCTAAATTCAGTGTGTTTTGAGTTCAAAAGGCTACAGCCTACTTATGCATATGCCCTCCCTACTCTGACAACTCCAAGCACACTTTGTTGGCAGAATCACTATAGTTTAAAGCTTTATACATGGTATATGCAGTCCTCTGATATTTACTTGAGTTTAGTTTTTTTTTTTTTTTTTTTGATTGTGTCCCCAGGCTCTGGAACATTGTGCTCACAGCTTGTGAATTATTTAAAACTTTACAATCTTTTTTGCTCCATACCAAGGCAATTTTAGGCTTGAAGGAAGCCAGTGGGGAAAAGCTCTGCTTATTTATAAGCCTTTTATTGATACCTCTCTATAAAGTCACCAAAGGAAAAAATTTGAACATTCTTACTATGACCAGGATATGCTAATTACTAGCAGTGAGTTAACAATTTCAATGCTGTACAAGGATTTCATAATTAGTCCTGTGTTGTAAAAGCCACAATATTTAGTTTAATTTTTCTGATCTTGTCCCAATTATCAACTTATCTGAAAAATGTTGAGCTTTTCTAGTTTACAGGATTTTCATGTGCTACTCTGTGGCTGGTAGGTAGGCAGGAAAACTATTTTTGTTGAACTCATTCAACAGTACCTTTGAAAGATACCCATCTGCACTAGGAGGTATTAGTAAGAAACTGAACGATACATTTGAGTCAGCTGACTTGAGGTTAGATAACAAGCCAGGTTTCACACTGCAGGGCTAGTGGGGGGTTATGGAGCTGAAGAAGTTAAGTAAACATATGAAATCAAATTCTAATATATTAATAATTAATAGGGCTTGAGTTATTCCTATCCAAAGCATCATTATCTATTTATTATTTTGCACTCATTATTTTGACCCTAGAGTAACTTAAATCAGAAGATATCTTGAAAAATATAGTTATTGCCTTGCTATAAGAAAATAATGCCATTTTGTTTCTGGAAAGGAGAATGAATGTGTATGATAACTAGTGAGACTGCAAGCTGGAATACCTAAGTGGTTAATGTAATATGGATAAATGTATTCTGTTTATCTTCACAAGAGTAGCTTTCATGAGGCATGCACTTGTGACAAAACCAAGCCACAAAGACTCATACCAGGGCTTTAGTTTTTACTTTATAAAAGTGCTAATGCCTCACTTAAGGAGATGTATTTATGGCCTTTTTATTAGTCTTGGTTTACCATTCAACATTTTTAGTGCTTTCTATTTAGTAATGTTTAAAGAAGCTCTGGCTATTTATTTAAAACTGATCAAACCTAAGGGATAATCATTTTCTTATGAATCATGTTTGACTGCCATGATGCCTAAAATTATAAAACTTCATTCAGCTTTGTAAATTGTTTTCATCTAGCATAACTTATGGGATCAAAATTGTCTGTCTGTTTTGGTAAAATAATCTCAGAAAGTTCCTTCTTCTTCAGAAATTGGCTTTGGGAAAAAAAAAGACTTTTACATTTATTGGCAAATCTATGCCCTCATCAAAGTTAACATCTGTAAAAATTATTCCCAGCTTAAGGTTAGGCTTGTACATATTTCTTTGAAAGGGCCTGTAGTTTTATTGACTTTCACAAAGCAACATTTCTTCAAATGTGACTACTGTACCATTCAAAGTCCTTGAAAAATCTAGAGAGTACTCAGCAGGCTCTTGGAAATTTTAGAAGAAAATGAGATGCAATACTTCATGCAAGTACAGTACACATTTTAATGTAAGATTTATCATATTGTCAGAGGAATATATTCTTGCCTATTTTAGCCAATGGGTTCTTAAAAATCTGAAAATTTAGGCTGCATGTACCAGTCTTCTTTCATAGTCAATAATTAGGGTGAAGTTTAAAATGCCTCACCTGGTTTTACATCATTTGTATGCCATTGTTGCACCTATGCAGCTTATCCTTTTATTGTTTCATTATATGTAATATAACATGAATTACATTAAATAAGCAATCAAGAAAAGATGGACTTGTATATCAAAATAATGGTAATATATACATTATCACTCTATATAATATTTTAAGTTTACACAGTGAAAAGGTTTCCATTGTCGGTATGGAATGTGAAAGTATGTGACTGTGGTAACTTTCATGATAATAAGAGAGGACTGTACTAAAAAAAATATTTAAAAATACCTGACCCTAAACCTTTACTAGAAAACTTGGGAGCTGGAGAGATGGCTTAGCAGTTAAGGCATTTGCCTGCGAAGCCTAAGGACCTATGTTTGACTCTCCAGATCCCATGGTAGCCAGGTGTCCAAAGGTGAGGCAAGTGCAAAGTGTCACATGCCCACTAGGTGGCACAAGCCTCTGGAACTCTATTTCAGTGGCTGAGGCCCTGGCCTGTCAATTCTCTCTCTCTTCCTTTAATAATAATAATAATAATAAAACTTGGAAAACCATGATATGAAATGACATGTCATGTAATTTTCAAATAATTCATACTGATTCTTCCTGTTACATCAAATTTTTCCAAAATAAGCATAGCATATTGCTTTCTCATATGACCTGTTTGGTTAAAATGGAAGAAGGGGTCATTTAATAGTTATTCTTCATGTAGCTGAAGTGTTGTGGTAAGGTTGGGAAACTTGTGAACTACATGAAAACTTACAGGGATTTTCCTAGCATAGCCAACCTTTACCCCATTGAAAGGGATTAGCATCAAAGAACTGTTCCATATTTGCAAAGTACACATAAAAACCCTCTGCCTTGGGCTGGGGAGTTGACTCAGCAGTTAAAGTGTTTCTCTGCAAAGCCTAACAACCTTGTTTTTTTTCCCCAGTACCCGCATAAAACCAGACACAAGTGGCGCATTACCTCTGTAGTTTGTACCAGTGGGAGGCTCTGGCATGCCCATTCTCTCCCCCTCTCCCTTCTTTCTCTCTCTGTTTGCAAATAAATAAATAAAAATATTTGTTAAAATAACCTCTGCAGATCATCATGGTACAGAATAATCAAGTTACAAAAAGACAAATACCACACATGTTTTCTCTCTCACGAGGAATCTAGACTTATAAGAAAGACTTGAAAGCAGAAGGAGACTATTGGGAGTGAGCAGGGATCAGAGGAAGTGGGGAAAGAGGGTTGCAGATTGTATTGAGGGAGCAAATGAGATAAAAGTACATGATCTACATGCATAACAACATCATAATAAAACCCAGAATTTTGTATAAAATGTATGCAGATAGGACAAACAAAATGCTTCATACCCTCATTTGAGATTAATGTGTAGATGTGTTTTTGTTAATCTATTCAGGAGTATAGTATAGGTGAAAATGTCACCTCTAATATTAGACCTCTTACTCAAGCTCACAGGAGGCATAACTATGAGTTTCAGTTTAATTGCACATGGCACAAGTATGCCAAATTAAGCATCAATTAATAAAGCTACTTCACTAAAGCTTCTTACATGATTAAGATGGAGTATACAGGACCATGCTTATACTTCTACTTGAAACTTGAAAACAAAAACAGATAAAATATATGGAAACAAAAACTCTCAAAGTACTTGGAATTAGTTAAGGATATTGACCATTAGAGATGAGAAACTATGTGAGCCTTATGATTATTCCAGCGTGATGCCTGGGAAACATATCTAGGTGAGATTTCAGGGAGGAAGTGACTTCTTCCTGAGTTGAGGAGACTGAACTGGAAGTGTGGAGAAGTGAAGGTAACTAGAAGTTGGGAGGAATTAACAGAAGGAAGAGAGCTGCCTAAAGAGAAAACTCTAGAAGTCAGCAGAGAGGTCTTCCTCAAGTATGCAATTACTGGTCAGTACATACATGTGAGACAACTATCTAACATGGAAAGAAACAAGACCCAAAAGGAGGCAAGAGAACAGTGCATGGAGCTCACACCTCACCAGGAAGAGTGTTTATTGTCAATCGTCAGTGTGAAAAATCTAGTACTTTATAGGTCACCAGTAGCAGACAGAACTGAGTTTAAATGTTCTATTTTCACCCATCAAAGCAGGGACATCCAGAGAAAGACAGAAGCCAAAATCTTCTTGCCTCAATCAGAAACTGCTGCAGTCATAGACTCTGATGGAAACACTTATAATATACAGTAAGCTCGATGAATTGTTGGAGGCCTTGTGCAAACTTTGATAAATGTATTCCTTGAGTTGTGTTCATATGATGCTGCTCACACCTATACTTAATCTCCAAGCAATCAAAACAAAAATGAGACACTACTATTTACTTCCTAGGATGGTGGAAATGAGACAGATTGCCCATATCAGGTGCTGACAGGTATGTGCATGAACTGAAACTCAAAAGTTGTTCATAAGAATGTAAAACTGTACAACCACTTTGAAAAATGTTTTAATACCTAAAAATTTGAATATACTCCTTTGATATCACCCAACGATTTCATCTCTAGTGTTTTCCCAACAAAAATTAATGTATATGCCCACATCAATACTTGTACAAAAATGATCAGGGCATGTTTGCTTAGAATAGTCCTAAAGTGGAAATAACTCTAAAACTGTCATGTATTCTGACAATATTTTACTACTCAGCAATAAAAAGAAATAAACCATTGATAAAAATTACAGCATGGGGCTTAGTGGTTAAGACGCTTGCCTGCAAAGCCAAAGGACCTCAGTTTGATTCCCCAGGATCCACATAAAGCTAGATGCACAAAGTGGCACATGCATATGGAGTTTGCAGTGGCTGTAGGCCCTGGTGTGCCCATTCTCTTTCTCTCTCTTCCTCTATCCTAAATAAATAAATAAAAATAAAATATTAAAAAAACAGCATGGGTGAATATGGGAAATCTAATTCAATAAAAGAAATAAGTCAATAAAGAGTTACTAATGTAATCCCATTTTATACAAGATCTATGAAACACAAATTTATATTGCCAGAAAGCAGATTAGTGGCTGCTTGGAAATATGATAGTTGAATACGGATTTACCGAAAGTGATACATGGAGTACAAGCAAGTATTTGGGTGATGCAGGTGTTAATCATTATGATTAAAATTATAATTTCATGGGTGCCTTAATAGGTCAAAATTTATCAATTTGTACACATTAATCATGAATTTTTAAATCAATCCAACCTTAAGGAAGCTGTTCAAACATTACTAGTCTAGAATTACTGAATCCTTTGTAAAAGATAAATGGAACTTTCTAGAGAAGTCACTTCTACATCCAGAGCAATTGTGACTCTTCTGGAAAAAATATCACTAGGAGAAGGGTAGATCACGACAAAAATATTTTCACCACTTTGGAAAACAGTAAAGACATCACTTTTTATCATGCATAAAATTCTTAAAAACATGGTAAAACTTCAAATTATAACAGCTATAACAATTTATGTCAGCAAATAATTTTTTCCAGTGAAATATGAAAGGAATTTTAGGTGAGCAAGGTCTTTGATCGGGAACTCAACTATTGTAGAAAGTTCCACATTGCTGGGATGAACATCCAAACTTGGCAGACTTTACAAGAGGAAAGGTTTATGGGGGAAGTTCAATAATGGTGGAAGAGGCTGGCCCTCTTTCACAGATTCAAACAGAGAGAAACCATGACCAGCCAGCATCACAAGCAAGTGCACGTGTGTGCAGCAAACATCAAAGAACCAGGCAGAACTCAGACTACTCTCCATACCTTTAGGTTGGAATTCAGATCCTTCCCACAAAACACTTTAGGGCTGGATGGCAGGATATGCCTTCCAGTGACACTTCTCCCAGCCAGGCTGGAAATCCAAGTTATGAGCATTAATAAAACACCTGAGTCTGTGGGTAAGGGATATACATTCAAACTACCACACCAACCCTAAATGCATTTGTTATAAACTTCATATTTCCATTCTTTCCCATGTGAACTGGGACTAGAGACAACCCAAGCACATCACATCACAATGTAAATGATTGATTGATGACAAGCCCCTTTCAATGGAGATTTGAATCTCAGGTCATGTTCCCCCACCAAGAAAAAAAAGATTGCCAGAAATACTTAAGCACAACAAAGCCATCCACTAACATTTGATGCTCTCCGCAGACCAAGTTGTTTTGGAAAGGAGTCACCTGCTTTCTTCTAACAGAGGCCAGAAGCCATCATTTCTTGTACATATTCATAGTGACCTCTTGGTCTTCTGCTCATGAGAAAGCACTTAGTGAAACTCTGGCTCTAGACAAGATCAGAGATGGATGGATCAGTGCACGGAAACCACTGAGGCTAGCATTGAGAGCTTTTTCTGAGGTTCTTATGTCATATGAAATGTAAAGAAAGAAAAGTAACAAAGCATATCTTGATCAAAGACATTAGGGAAAATGTCATATGTTTTTGTACAAATTTTAGTTAATATCTGGGAAGAGGAGAAGAGAGGTGATCTTTATCAGCCGCTTGTGATTTATCTAGCACTTGATGTTTTTTTATTGCATTTAACATGTAGGTTGCTAGTGATAAAAGATTATAACTTTGGCTTAGCTGCAACCATGTATGTCTGGTCAATGGTAATGATTGGCATTTACTTTCTTTCACCTTCTTTGTCTGAGTCTCTGTGTGAGGAGCATGCCTGTGCCTTGATGGACAACCTCTGCTATCAATCCTCACCTGCCTCTTTTTTTTTTTTTTTAAAAAAGAAAATTATTTATTTGCAAGCAGAGAAAGATAGAAGAGAGAATGGGCACACTAGGACCACCAGCTGTTGTAAACAGACTCCACATGCATGGGCCACTTTATGCATGTAGCTTTACATGGATACCAGGGAATGAAACTCATATCATTAGGCAGGCAAATGCCTTAACCACTGAGCAATCTCTCCAGCCCCTCTTTCCACCTTGGGAAGTAGTTTAGACATATTTCATCATGACCTGGCCCCAGAAAGGAGGAAGTGTGTAAAAAACATCATGATGTTGGATTATTAAGTAATCTTAGAGCTGGGGAGGTGGCTCAGTGGGTAAAGTGATTGCTATACAAGCATGAAGACCAGAGTTCAGATCCCCAGCAACTATGTAAAAGCCAAGCATGCTGGCAGGCACTTGTAATCCCAGTACTGGGGAGGCAGAGAAAATGTGATTCCTAAGGCTTGCTGGCTAACTGGTTTAGCTAAATCAGTGAGCTCTAGGTTCAGTGCAAGATGCTGTCTCAAAACAAACAAACAAACAAGCAAACATGGAGGGTGATTGGTGAAGACTCCTGACTTCAACCTCTGGTCTTCACATGCATACACAATTACGAATATACGAATATACATACAGACATGCATGCACATCACATGTAGATGCACATTTCAAACAATGCAATTCCTAAGAACTTCCAAGTCACTAAAGGACTAAAGGAAAATTCTAACATCTAGATTTAGGATAAAGTGTACAATATTCGTTCTGTTTTTTGTTAAACTGATGATACATGGAAGAATATAATTAACTGAATAATGGATTTGGTAAACCTAGATATTCCAACTTTGATGGAAATATCATATTATAATATCTAGTCTTCAAATCAGTGCTTATTTCATGTCATTCTGATAGGTGCTTTTTGCTCACCCTATATGTGTACTTAGGCTAGGCCCAGCACAATGTTTGACCATCTTCAGAAAGTACCTTTTACCTTGGGCATGTCTTCCTGATTAGGATCTAAGTTCCTATGAGCAGAGGCTGTTTCTTTATTATCATTGTATCTCAAGTAGATAAGAGAGAAGGGAGAGAGAAGAAAGGAGAAGAGAGAAGAATTTGATATTCATTGTTTTGATTTATATATTTTCAAAAGTAAAATATCTATTAGGGACTCATTAACTGTAGCTTTGTGGTTTATGTAAAAATTATAACTTATTAGACATAATGGATCCATTAGTGTATAACTATAGAACATGAGAGCTAGAAGAATTGCTATGATCGAGGCCAATTCCTTCATAGGAAAATAGGAAAACTGAGTTCAGAGAAGTTAACTGGCCTATCTAAGGTTCTGCAGTTTCATTATAGAAGATTAGAGACATATACCAAAGTAACCTAAACATCTGAGGAATAACTTTATTTTATTGCATTATTTATTTCTTTAAAAAAATTTAATTAAAAAAATTTCTTTAAAAAATGGTATTCTGTGTCTAATATATTTCCATATAAATTTTAGGAATAACATGCCAACTTTTGCAAAGATAAAATCAAGAAGCAGCAGCTCCAACTTTGGTAGGAATTGCATTGAATATGTCAATTCCTTTAACAACATTGAGTTCTCTAACCCATAAACATGGGCCTTCTTTACATTTATTCAGATAACCAATTTGTTTGAATAATGTTTTGTGACTTTTGGCAAAAAAATCTTACACTTTTTAATCTAAATTTGTTACTCATCATTTTATTCCTTCTCAAATCATGATAAATACCATAAAATTCTACTTACTAAAAGAGAGACCAAATGGCTGATCCTTCACCAAGCCCTTACAAGGAACACCTGAACCTCAAGACACTGGAGAGGGTAGGATCACGACTAACCTTAATCTTCTACATATTCCCTCCCTCATTCTCCCTCTCCCCCCCCCCCTTCTCTCTAACTCTTGTATATTAGTTATCCTTTCCCTCATTTTCTTAGTGGGCACTGACCTGTAACTCCCAGTACCAGCAGGTGGCTATCATCCACAATGAGCCTTTGATCAGAGAGACCTACAAGGTTTCCTAAAAGACAGATTTCTGTCAGAGTACTTGATGACCCACCAAAGGTTAGTGGTAAGACCCTACTGCTAAAGACACCTTATGTGGTTGACATGCAAAATAGAATGACATGGCTGGAAGTTGGAAGAGAGTCAGTCCCCAGACAGTCAGCGCGTCTAGTGCCAGAAGGTGCTACATGGGCGACTGGGGGAAAATGACCAATATCTGTCCAAGCAACTCATGGTCTCACCTACTTAGCAGCAAATAACTTGTTGTGATGCCCACACAAGTGCTATAGTGGCACACAGCCATGGTGGGGAACCAACTGCTCTCAATTTGGCTAACTGATCTCCTCAGTGGTACGGAACCCATAGCTGGAGCTGGGAAACAAGTCAGAACCATAGCCAAACATAAGCCCACTTGCCAATATCAAGCTACCATCAATCATGGGCTACAAGAGGGCCTACACCTATTAAATTCTCTATAAAAAAGTAAGGGTTATCTCTTTTGTCCTGGTGCTAACTTACTTTCTATTGGAGAATCTGCTTCTCTTTTTCAGATAGATGTAGATCCTAAGGATAGAGCCACCCCATCATACCTCCAAAGGGCCCCGGCTGAAACTAAGAAAAATTGGAGAAACAAGCAAGGGTGCTGTTTTCCTGATGAGCCGGATACCAGCAGAAGGGGGAAGGAGAGCAACACAGAGAAAAATCAACTCCTACCAAATCAGAGAGCCAGAGCCTCAGAGGCCCCCAACACCTCATCACTGAAGCAGACCAAAAATGAACCCAACATGGCTCAGGGAAATTTTGCGGAAGAGGGGGCGGAAAGAATGTCAGAGCCACATGTTGGGTCATGATATGCAGAGACATTTATCTTACCCATAACTGTGGGCTAATTCCACAATTCATGATCCATGTACCTCAACAAGGAGGGCCCAAGGGGAGGGGGTAGGTCATGGATGAGCCTAATAATGGTACCAAACTGACTGTATTTGCTGAGTACAAAACTAACTAATAAAGAAAAAATAAATACATAAATTAAAAAATATGATTATTTTCTTAATATTTATGAGTGGTCATTGCTGATGTTTAGAAATACAGTGATTAACTTTGTATATTGATTCAGTATTCTGCAAAACTACTGAGCTAGCACTCTAACAATCAGTCTTGGGTAAATTCTGATGCACAGATCAGTGGCACTTGTAAGCAGAGATGGTTTTATGTTTATACCTCTAGATGCTTTTGACTTCTTTCTCTTATCTAATTTTCTTGGTTGAAATTTCCCTGACAATGTTAAAGAGAATTTTCGGGAAGCACTTGCTTTGTTCTTAATCTTAAAAGGAAAGCGTTCTCTCACACCATTAGTTAAATGCAATCTTAGCTATGAGAATTTCATAGATGTGCTTTAGAAGGTGGTGGAAATTCCCTTTACTCCCAAGACTATTGATTACATTATATTTTAGATTATAGAGTATTTTCTTTTGAAAGGGTGCTAGATTTTGTTAAGTATTTTTCCTGCAATCATCAAGGTGATCATGTGGAGCTTTCATTGTATTATTATGACAAGTTGTATTGATTGATTTTTACACTAAACCAACTGCGTATAATCATCTTCATATATAGTTGGATTTGGATTGCTTATATTTTGTTTAGGGTTGTATTCTCTTGTGGTATATGATTTAATTATCAAGGCAATAATGTTTTAGTGTTACAGATTGAACTTAGAAGTATTACTTTGTATTTGGAAAAAATTTTGGGAAGGATTAGTATTACTTATTTAAAAGTTTTTTTTTTTTGAACATATGAGTGGGTGTGTATGCACATGTGTATGGAAACCAGAAGAGAACCTTGACTGTCTTCCTCAGGGAGTTATGTACCTTTAGGAGACAGGATTTTTGATTGTCCCAGAGCTCACCAAGTAGGCTAGGCTGGCTTACCAGATGTCTGCCTATCTCAATTTCCCCAGTTCTGGGAGTACAGGTGTGTGCCACTATGTCTGTTATTTTTACTATTATACTTTATATTTTATTTTTATTTATTCATGAGAGAGAGAGAGAGAGAGAGAGAGAGAGAGAGAGAAGAAAGAGAATAATTACACCAGGGCCTCCAACCATTGCAAATGAACTCCAGATTCCTGTGTTACCTTGTGCATCTGGCTTACGTGGGTCCTGGGGAATTGAACCTGGGTCCTTTGGCTTTGCCAGAAAGCACCTTAACTGCTAAACAATCTTTCCAGCCAATTAGTACATATTTTAATGTAGACTCTGGTGCTCCAACTCAGGTCATTATGCTTGTGAGACAAGCATTTTAATAAGTGAGCCATCTCCTCAGCTTAAAAAAAAAATTAATAGACCTTTTCTGAAACAATCTGCCTGAGCTTTTATTTGTGCAGAGGGAATTTTTATATTACTAATTTAAGTAATCTATAATCTTTTGTTTAATGATTTAAACTCTATTCATTATAATTTTATTCATATTTTCTGTTTCTACTTGATACAATTTTCTTACTTTGTATGTTTTTTGAAATATTAATTTAACTTGTTAACTAATTTTCATTATAGCGTTCTTAGTATTCTCTTATTAATCCTTTTATTTCTTTCATGATTTTTAAGTATTCTCTTTTTTACCTAGAGGCTGTCTAACTAAAGGTTATAACTTTGTTGGTCCTTCTCAGAGTCTCCTTTCGGCTTCACTGATTTTCTCTTTGAATCATTTATTTATGCTCTAAAATTCTCTCTCCCATTTTTCTGTTTATTTTGAATTTACTATGATCTAGTTTCCTTTGGTTGAATATTAGGTTATAATTTTTATTCTTTTGTATTTATTTATTTATTATTTGTTTGTTTGGGGGGGAGAAAGAAAAGGAGAGAGAGAGAAAGAGAGTGAGAGAAAGAGAGACAATAGGCTATGCCTATGCATGCCAGGGTTTTCTTGCCATTGCAAAAGGATGTCTCTTTGTGCATCTGGCTTTATGTGTACAAAGGTATAGAACCTGGGTCACCTGGGCTTCAGAAACAAGCACTTTTAACCACTGAACCATCTCTCCAGTCCAAAATATTTTTATTTCCTTAGCTCCAAGTATTTTCTCATTTTCTTAAGAATTTATTTTTACTCATGTGGCATATTGTTCAACTTCACATATTTGAATGTTTCCAAGATTTTTTCTTTTATAATTGAATTTTCATTTCATTTTTTTTTCTAGAGAATATACTCTATATGATTTTAGTTGTTTTGATCTTTGTTTTATAGCCTTATTTAGCTATTATAAATCATGTAACATATATTCCTGAGAAAAAAATGTGCTTTTGACTATTGTTCAGTGAAGTGTCCTACAACTACTTGTTAGCTTAGTTGGCTTTTAGTAATTTGAATATCTTGCACTTTTTGTTGCTCATCCAAACAGTTCAATCCTTTGTTGAAAATGGGACATTGAAATCTACAGCTACTACTAGTGAATTGCCTACTTCTATCTTCAGATTTATAAATTTCTGATTATATTTTGGAGCCCTCTTATTATGTGTAGTCATTTTATTATATGTCCCTGATGAATTAATACTCTTGTGAAAAGGTCTTTGTTGTCTTTAGAAACAAGTTTGTCAGCCGGGCGTGGTGGCGCACGCCTTTAATCCCAGCACTCGGGAGGCAGAGGTAGGAGGATCACCATGAGTTCGAGGCCACCCTGAGACTCCATAGTGAATTCCAGGTCAGCCTGGGCTAGAGTGAGACCCTACCTCGAGAAACAAAAAAAAAAAAAAAAAAAAAAAAAAAAAAAAAAAAAAAAAAAAAGAAACAAGTTTGTCTTAAATTTTGTTTGATAGTTGTATAACCACATCAATCTCTTTGACTACTTGTTTGCATGGTATGTTTGCTCCATCCTTTTAATTTCAGTCTACTTGTGACTTTTAAAGTAACATCTGTATCTTATAAAAAATATTTTTTATTTACTTGAGAGAGACAGAAAGAAGGAGAGAGAGAGAGAGAGAGAGAGAGAGAGAGAAGGAGAAGCAGATAGAGAATGGGTGCGCCAGGGCCTCTAGTCCCAGCAAACAAGCTTCAGATACCTGTGCCACCTTGTGCATCTGGCTTATGTGGGTACTGTGGAATCAAACCTAAGTCTTTAGGCTTCATAGGTAAGTGCCTTAACTGCTAAGCCATTTCATCAGCTTGTCATTTGTATCTAATAAATAGCATGTAAGTGGATGATTTTAAAAACTAGTATGCTCATCTCTTCTTTTGGTTGGAGTATTTAATCCATATAAATTTAAAGTAGTTACTAATGGGGAAAACAAACTTCCACTTAAATATGCTGCACATATGTCAGTGTATTTTAAATTCCTGTATTGTTGTTTTTTGTATGTAAGAATATTTTTAGTGTATCATTTTGTTTTTACTTGTTTTATATATTAAGATATTTTATCTATGCTCATAATGGTTAACTGTGATGACAATCATCATCTTAAGACAATCAGTGTGAATTAATGATAACTGAATTTCATTAACATATTAAAATCTTATTCTAATATACTTCTGTTCAACTCCTCTTTTATACAATAGTTTTCATAGAAATTACGTATGTATCCATCATAATCATACTGACAATTTTTTTAAACTTTATTTTTATTCATTTATTTGAGAGAGAGAGGCAGAGAGAGGGAGAGAGAGAATGGGCACACCAAGGCCTCCAGCCACTGCAATCAAACTCCAGACACGTGCGCCCCCTTGTGCATCTGGCTTACATGGGTCTTGGAGAATCAAACTGAAGTCCTTTGGCTTTGCAGGCCAACACCATAACTGCTAAGCCATCTCTCCAGCCCCTCATATTAACAGTTTTACAAATGCTGGATTTTAAACAGATTGCAGAAGAAAAGTGTTATGCAAAAAGTTTATATTATTTATGTTTACTTTGAGCTACTTGACAACTACTCTCTCTTACCCTCTTCAGTTACTTCATTTAAGCTGGGCCTTACCTTCTTCACTTTCAGAGTTTGTTGGATAAGGAATTTGTGGTTGACAGTATGTTTAATTGGCCTCCAATATTTCCGATGATGTCAGTTACTAACTTGTTGAAGATGCCTTGTGCAAGGTAAGTCATCTTTCTCTAGCTGATTCCAGAGTGTCTCTTTGTCATAAACTCATCACTGTGAGTATGATGTATCTAATGTTGGACCTCTAGTTCTTTGAGTTTATTCTGTTTAGAGTTATTTGTGCTTCTTTTCATTTGATAAAATTTTGTCATTTTCTTCTCAATTTTTTTCTTCTCTGCTTTCAACTTTTTAACCAGCTATTTTATACATGCACATAATGCATTTTGATCATAATCACTTCTCCTTACCTTCTATTTTGTTGTCCTGTTTCCATTGAACATCTTCCAAGATAGTCCCTCTTCTACTTTGATGTCTCTCGATGTGACCCTGAGTTTAATCAGGGTTGCTAGTGTCAGTATGGGTGAGGGGTTATGTACCAGAGAGCATGCAACTTACTGGTGACTACACCACTGCAGAAAAAATCCCTCCCCCACGTTTTTCTCTCCTCCTAGTGGAACTTCATTATATATGTATTCTTATGCTTTCTGATGCCCAACACGTATCTTAGGCATTGCTTGTTTTTTCATTCATTTGTTTGTCTGCTCTTTAGGCTCCATAATTTTTATTGACCTATCTTCAAAATTGTGGATGCTTTTGCCAGCTAAAGTCTGTTGTTGGTCCTCTGTAGTGGGTTTTTCATTTAAGTTGTGATAGTTACAACTCCAACACTGCTACTTTTACCAGGTACATTATGTCAGTATCCTTTGCATATTGAATTATAATTGGATATAATTTCTATTTTTGCATTTGGTGAGTCATCATTCTCATCTTTTAATTTTATAGGCATGGTTTCCTTTAATTAACTAATTATATTTAACATAAGTGACATAAAGTTTATATTAAATCATTCCAAAGTGTGGGTTTCTTAAATGGAATTTTGTTGGCTCTTTTTATTTCTTTGTGAATGTGGCATGTGTTCCTTTCCTTAGCATGTCTTACAATTTTTGTAAGAAAACGAAGTTTTAAAATGTTTTATTGAAACACATTGTTTTTCTTATGTTGGATCCCCACCACATTTCCTTTTTACCACTGTACATACATCTCCCTATTTCCACTTCTGTATCCACTGTCTACTTTGTGTTTACTCCAGAAACCTGATCCAAGAAACAGGCTCCCTGGACCTCCTTTTTTTTTTTTTTTTAATTTGGATTTGGCCAGCCAGAACATTACTGGGGCTACAGGAGGAACAGTAAGGCTGAGGAATGTATTTTCCAAGTTTCTTCTTTGAAGAGGTATCTTGGATCTGCTGATCTCCCCCTCCAGTGACTAAAGACCATGGTGATTCTCATAAGGGCCTCCACACATAGTTCCCTTGGCCCCCAAATTCTTGATACCTTTTCATAGCCTTGTCATCTCAGGCCTTGGGATGAATGAAATCATTCCTGTGATTTCCCTGATGCCCACCTAAACCTTTATAAACAGTCTATTTATTACAGTATTCTCAAATTCTCCAATCTAAATTTGCCAGCTATTTCCTGGTGGGAGTCTTATATATAATTGTTGTGTGCCCCATTTTCCTGTCTTCCAAGCTCTATTACCCATGCTTTATTCAGAAGAAACAGAGTGAATGCCTTTGCTTGTAACTGCATACGGTTTAATTAGGTTTCATTGTTGCTGTTAGTTTTGTTTTTAGGTTTCAAGGAGCTGAGTGAGATATACTTGTTCGACCTTAAGTAATAGGAGTTTGCGTGAGGACAGCAGTTGAAATAAAGAGGGTAGCAACTTCTACCATACAGATTGCCTTTCAGAAGCTGATACTGCCTCACAGTAGATCTTAGAGAAATTAGAAAGCAGACAGGGATGCAGTCGTCACTGTAACGGACCCACGAGTGAAGCCCTGCTGCTCCCAGTTGCCTTTGCCTTCTGATACTTTGTCCTGTGGGGTAGCTGGGCCTTTGTATTCTCCTTGGTGAGCAGTAATAAGCTATTTCTGTAGGGTTAACCAGTGAGGCCTTAGCTTCTAAGTTACTACTCTCTTTTAGTACTCTTACAGAGCATACAAGTTATCAAAAGGCACATATTTTCTGTGATTTCCCTGATCATAATTCATCTTGGGGTTCCAAGGGTCATATCTATACTGTCTATACTCTTTAATCAATTCAGTGCTATACACTTAGCAGTTAAATGCTCTGGACCTGTCACCTCACAATCTGGCTTGAATCTTTTGCTTACTTTCTAGTGATAGAACCCAGGGTCTTATGTATGCTAGGGAGGCCTTTTACACTGAGCAATAACCACCACCCTCATAGCTTGAATATTGACTCTATTCACAAATAATGTGTCATTTTTTCAAGTTATTTAATGTTCTCTAAGACTTAGGCATTTCTATGATGAACACATGTTTACTTCTTGGGGTAAATTCCCAAAAATAAATTGGATAAAAATATGCTCAGGTAGTGTAAGGTATTACTACTATTTTTTTTTTTTTTTAGAAGTGAAGTGGTTTTGGCATCAACTTTAAGAAAAATAAATCAGTAAACTAGTCTGGCTAGCAGCTCAAAAGAGTAAATCAAGCCTCAGGTGCTTATGTAATGTGACTAAAGAAGCTCCATGGATCAGAACAGTGCATGAGGTTAGAGCTTAACCAGGGTTAAGATTAACCATTATCAAATTGCCTTGGAGACCTGTTGCAATATCAGTGAGAGAGAGAACAGTAGCAAACCTTGTGCCTCAGTTGTCAGTTATGATTCTCTGACTCCTCTATGGAGTGCATTTGGTAAAGGAAGCAGGAGTCCCCCTGAGCCCTCACAACAGGGTTCTATGTTCTCTATTAGATACAGCTTCTTACTTAGCCTCCAGCTACATTGCAGATATTTTCCATATATTGAATTAAACCTCTGTAAGAGAAGAATATGATCACTTTAAGTACTTACTATCTTTCTTGCTGGGTAGAACTTTCTTTTTAATTCACCTCCTGGGCCAAGGGAAACCTACAGATTGGCTGCCTTTAGTGAATTGGATGCAACTTCTTCTTATTAAATCAACTAACTGCTAGTTTGAAGGGTGATGTAGAAGGGACATGGTGACTTATCTAAATACAGGAGAGGATTATAGGTGGAGCTCCTTAGAAGGGACTTGGCAGGTAAGGTGATAGGTTTTCAGAGATTTGGCTTATCCAGTAAAGGATATAACCCTACCTTTCCAGTAAATTTTATGGTATTTAAATTTTAACTGTATAAAACTAAAAAATACAACCATTTACTTCCCATGGTAGAAGTGGAGCAGAAAAGATAAATGTGTATAGAGTGATGTCAGGACAATATCCAACAAAAAACATTCACTAGCATCTACTCTGCATCAAGTTACTTACTAGAAACTGAACATAAAATATAAGTAGACATGTGCAGTGCTCCTGTTGTGATAGTTTGTTGGGTATTAAACCTATATTTCAATGCTTGGTAAAAGTGCAATATAACTGGCATTGTAGTATAGAATTTCCCCCATGCATGTGATTAAAAGCATGATTTCTTTATCTTGTGCACTGAGTATTTGTGAAGTGACATAGTGAGCATCAAAGAAAATTTTGGAGGCAGGTGTGGTGGTATACACCTTTAATCCCAGCACTTGGGAGGCAGAGTTAGGAGGATCACCCTGAGTTCAAGGCTACCCTGAGACAACATAGTGAATTCCAGGTCAGCATTGACTACAGTGAGACCCTACCTTGAATAAACAAACTTTCTTCTAGGCTACTGCTTAAAGAATAGAGTAGAATTATATTTTTTGTGACTTGGCAGTATGCAAAGCTAACTGTACATTTTCTCCAGTTGCTTGGAGATGCCAAATAAATAATGTTTGCAATTGCTGTAATGAAAATACTTTTAAAACCACTATCATGGATATATAGCTTATAATCCTGTCCATGGACATGGAGGAATATGATTTACTACTTAGCTCTCTCTAATATTTTCACATATTGGTAAGGAAGTATATGAAAAATGGCTGTTTGGTTTTTCTTAAAGAAGCATTTTGAGCTTTATTGTGAAGTAAAGGAAGGCATAATCACATTTTATTTATGTAGTTATAAGTCATTAAACATGCATTCATTTATCTACCCAGCAAACAGATGTTCAGTACTTTCTTTGTATCATGCTATATGGTTTTTGCTCCTTGATATGAAAATGAAAACTCTTTAAAAAACCAAAATATTACTGTCTGCTGCAGTAACTTTTTATTGTTGGGACAAACACACAACCAGAAGCATCTTATGGGAGGAAAGGATTTATTTCAGGCTCACAGAACCCAAGGGAAGTTCCATTATGATGGCAGAAACAGCTGGCTCACCTCCGTAGATGTATCCATAGTAGAGATAGAAAAACCAGCAACAAGAAAACATGAACATTCAGAGCTAAAACTGGCTCTCTACACACCCAGTTGACATCTCCCCCAGAAGGTTGCTGGAGACTTAAGTAGGAAGCTTAACCTTAATCAAAACTCTCTGAGGCTATAGGGGGCACATATTCACCACATTCTGCCTCTGGCCCCTATGGACATTTAATGGGAATGTTGGGATTCCTTGCCAATACACAAATTTACACCGACATACCAATAAATTTGGGGTATCTTCAGATCCTTGTCTTATGAATTTAAATAATTAAAGGTAAGATTTAGAGAGACTTTGTTAGGTTAGGAGAAGAAAAGAGAAGGAAGTTTAGCGAACTCCTGCTATGTGGAAGGCAGGAAGGAGTAGAAAACCCACATGGGAGTAGAGGTTGCCCCCATCTCAGCCAAGCAGGGATGAGATGAGGGGGGGCTATCAAAGTAGAGACCTGGGTGTGTAGAAGAGAGAGATGAGCAGCCAAAAAAGAGACTGTGCCCACTTGGTAAGTATCATTTATAAATCTTATTGTGGTGGTTTTACCCTAAGGCTTAGGTGAGTCTGAGCAAGAGATCATTGATTTGGACTCAGAGGGCTGCCTCAAGAAGAGGTCAGCACACATAAGTAGAAGGAGAGAGAGAGAGAGAGAGAGAGAGAGAGAGAGAGAGAGAGAGCTGATTGGAAGAGAGTAGACCAGATGTTGAATTTTGGTTCTGCTAAAGAGGCAGGCAGTGTAACATCTTTTTGATTCCCTCTTTGGGCCTTCTAACTGGCTACCTGAAAATAAACCTACCTGACTAATTCCCCCTCAGATGCATGACCATCTTTCAATGCAAATCGCATTCAGACAAACTTAAAGGTCTCCATAGTATTTGCCAACTTTAACATTGTTCATAAGCTCATCTGAGATTTAAGACTGTCTCTTAACTGTGAGTTCTGTAAAATCAAAGCAAGTTATATACTTCTAATACATAATGGCACAAGTAAACACTTCATTTTCAAAAAGACATAACAAGGAAATACTTGACCAATGAAAACTTAATAATAAGTATGCAGCTATCAAACATCTGCAGTCCAAGACCCAGTGATGAATGTCTCTGGGTTCCAATTCTGACACTCCAGCTGGGCTGAGAATCACAGAATCCTGAGCAGTAGCTCCATTGCAGCCATTCCATAGTCCTGGTATATCCAAAACATCTTTAGGTCTACACTGCAAACCGTGGCTCATCTTTGTAGCTCTATACAGTAACCTTCCTTGGCCTTCATACAGATTTCCATCCTGTTTCCCATTGCCACAGAAGTGGCTGGAACCAGTTCATCTTCATACAAGGATTTTACTGAGTCTCCACACAGGGATTTCAGCAACTGCTTCACATGTCTCATCTCAATGCCTCTGGTTCACCTTCAGACAATGGCCTTAGTGGGTCTCCACACAGGGATTCAGCAACCCGGCTTCACATGCCACATCTCACTGGCTCTGGTTCACCTTCAAATAATGGCTTTACTGGGTCTCCACACAGGGATTTCTACCCTGCTTCACTTTACTATTTCTTAAAAATAACATTTTGTTGCACATCCAGTGACTTTCCAGCAGATGGGCAACCAAATTTGTTAATCCAGGGGGGAATAAATATTGACCTTGAAGAGCAGCATACTCCTTTAGAATTCTTCCTTAAAGCCACCTCCTTTCAATGGCTCACTCTCAGGGCATTATTTCCATTGTTTCAATGCAGAATAGTGTTCCCATCCACAATGACATTAATCTGCTATACAATTGCAGCTTCAGTAATATAAAACCAGTATCTATGCCAGTAACTTTTTAAACTTACTTGAATTTGAGCAAGATTGATTTTAAAAGGCAGGATGTATAGAACAGAAACATATAAAACCATAAATGTTATATGTTCTATATCTCCTGCCTTTTAAATTCAATCTTACTCAAATTCTCAGGGCATTGGTAGAAGAACACAAGCAGACTTTTGCTGGTATCCCAGTTCCAACAAAGTTCTCTCTTTCCCCTTTGAAAGTTCATAAGCCAACCTCTCACAGGTCACAGTTGTCTCTGCATTTAGCATTTTCAACTTCTCACCAGGTTACTACATTAAGCTCTGCTTACAACACTGCAAGGTTTGTCCAGTCCAAAGTACCAAATCCTTATACATTCCTCCTGCCTACAAATTCCAGAAGACCAAAACCCACATGCTCACATTTATTACAGAGATAGCCCCACTTCTTGGCACTAATTTTACTGTTGCAGTTACTTTCTGTTGCGGACAAAACACCTGACCAGAAGCATCTTATGGGAGGAAAGGGTTTATTTTAGGCTTATAGAATCCAGGGGGAGTTCTATCATGACAGATGAAACTGGATTGCTTCTATAGATGTATACATAGCAGAGGCAGAAAAAAACAATAAATAGCCATCACACAAACAGCCAGAGCCCAAATTGGCTTTCTACACTCTCAGGGGACCTGACTTAGGATTCACCCCCAGTGGTGCCTCCTCCAGCAGGTTGTTGAAGACTTAAGTAGAAGCTTAACCTTAATGAAAAATCCCTGAGGCTATAGTAGATGTACATTCATATCTAAACCACTATCCTGTCCAGTGAGAAATAAATACTGCTCTGTATGTAATCTTTCTTTGAGTTTTATAAATGTCCATAAGTCATAGAGTTTAAAAACAAGGGAACGAGGCTACCCGGAAACTACATAGTGAATTCCAGGTCAGCTTGTGCTAGAGTGAGACCCTACCTCAAAAAGCCAAAATAAATAAATAAAATAAAATGAAAAAAGAAAAAGAAAAACAGAGAAGGCTAGCTTAAATCATTTGATCAGTCCAGGATATGTAATTCCAAATTCACACTTCTAGGAAGGTATTTCTCTAGGTTTATGTTGCATAACAGTCAATGATGATCGTCCATGTATTGCTATAGACATAGGAGCTCCAGGGCAAAAAGCATTCAGGGTTAAATCATAGTACAATCTGTTAATAGGTTGCCATACAGCAGTTTTAATAATTAACATTCTTACCACTGTGCTTAGGACAAACTTTCTTATACATTTCCCACTCTGGGGTATTTACAGGTTTTGCTTGTATTTAAAACTAAGCCTATGTATGAAATGAATCAAGACAAAAATCACAGTGATTGAAGCAGAAGCCTAGATCATGAAGGCTTGGAACCTTGTCCTGCTGGCCTCTTTTTCTACCTCATGTGTTGTTGAAAGCATATATGAGGAATCTTAGGGATTGCTAAATACTAGTTGAAAAATTGTGGTTTTTAAGTTTGTCTTTATTGCTGTGATTGGTTGTTTTTTAAATGAAACATAATTATATATCTTTTCTAGAATCTGAAGCAAAGATACTTAGCTTTCAAAATAAATGTATGTCTTTTGCTGATTATCTTTTGAGTCATAATGATATTTAGATATTATTTCTAGTTCCCTAGGCACAAAAGAAAGTCGTTATGCGTTACTGCATTATTTTCAGAAACTGGGCTCAAGATTCTTCAGGATGCCAATATAAAGTGTTTTATTATTTCAGTGCTCAGATTTTATCTGAATCACAACATTAGTTCATGTGTGTCACTTTAACTCCTTTAGGTCATAAGAGAAACATTTAGCAAACTCCAAGGAATAGCTTTAAGTTCAACACACTGGTGTGTACTGTTGTGGCAGGAAAGCGTTCCAAAATACAGAAGTAAGGCCTGTGTTAATACTTATGCTTAGGTTGGAAGACTTTTAAGTGAATACCAGGACATCCCAGGGGTTGATAGCATTCTGACTACTCAGCATTGGCTTGGCCAAGACAGAATTTGGAGAAATGTGCCAGTGACAGTGGCTCTTCTGGACTCTGTTCTTTCCTTACTCTTTCCATGAACTCATACCATGAAGTTGCATTAAGTATATTTATATAAGTCTATTCATAGCATTGTGACCTACTTGTCACATATGGAATGCTGAAAGGGTGGTAAGAGCCAGGTATGGTGGCACACGCCTTTAATCCCAGCACTCGGGAGGCAGAGGTAGGAGGATCATCATGAGTTTGAGGCCACCCTGAGACTACATAGTGAATTACAGGTCAGCCTGAGCTCGAGTGAGATCCTACATCAAGAAAAAAAAAAAGCTAGTGAGGTTTCAGTTCCTCTAACTTGGTAAAGAGATTGGGAAGAGGGCAGCAGCTGTCTGTCAGTCCAGGAACTCATCACTGTCACTTGCTTTGAGATACAGGTTAGTGCACCAATGACTAGTTGGTAGCAGTCCCTAATGTTCCTTATATCCTGGTATATGTACCCCTGTGGAATGTCCTCCTTCTCCTTGAGTGTGGGTTTAATTGAATGACTTACTTCTGGTAGACAGAATATAGCAAAATAATAAAATCGTTCTTACAAGATAATGTTATTGTGGTAGTTTGAATGTTTATCCCCAAATAGACTCAGGTGTCTTATTAAAACCTGGATTTCCAGCCGCCTACCTGGGAGAGGTGTCACTGGGGGCAGATTCTGGCATCCAGCACTAAGGTGTGTTTTGGGGGTGGGTCTGATTCCAGCTTAAAGGTATGCAGAGCTCTGCCTGGGTCTATGCTGCTGGCTGGTGGATCTTGAAAGTTTTATAGCTGATGCTTTGGGAAGTAAGAAATGCTACCCAATGCAACTGTCATCACAACAATCGAATTTAAAACCAAGTACCTAGTTTCAGGTACCCTGAGGGAATAGAAGTATCAGTGGAGAGGCCTACTGACAGGAAATTGTTTAAATGTGCCAGACAGAAGAGCTATAGACCACTGGGACTCAGGTTTTTAAAGAAAGTGGAATGAGGGATAGGATCATGTATCCCAGAGAGTAGGCAGTTCCTGAGTCTCCTCCTGGGACCCTGGACTGGTACATCATTTAAGTGCTAGTGTTCAGGCCTAGCCCAGTGCGTCAATGTAAAAGAAAAAAGCCAGGCTTCTGTTTTGGATGTCTGAGAAGTGGCAATTATTACTCTTTTACTTGAGATCTGATTCCAAGTGCTTGGCCTGGGGCAGTTGCCAGCAGCTATGTCATGATGATCATGGGCAATAGCAGGTCAAGTTCTGCCCTCTTGACAGGGGTTGCTTAAATAGTACCTGTTGACGTCATTGATATTTTATCATTTTAATCACAACCTTTAGATTTTAGCTTATGGTATTGCCAAGTAGCACAAACAACACTTAGACTCTCTTAGCCATCCAGATCCATAGGGCTGATCTTTGGCTCTTACAAGGTTGTTGATAGCTTATCCTTGATTTGTATTCTATCCAAGATTCTCAGGTGGGTTATTCACACTTCCTTAAGATAAGGTAGTTTTTTTTTTAAAAAATAATACTTTGGATTAAAAATGCTAAAAGTTTAATGTCTTATTTCTTAGGGTCAATTAAAAAATGTAAAAACATCCCTGTATCCAGCTGGCTTGTCAGAACACCACATGTCTGTCTAGAAGCTGTTGTTACTCTGATGAGTCAGAGGGAAAGGAGAATGACAGTATTACTGAGAAAACAGAAGCATCACCACAGGGAGATGAAACATACAAGTTACAGTCAGTTCTTCTTCACTGGGACAAACATCCAACCAGATATAGCTTATAGAAGGAAGGGGGTTTATTTCAGATTTACAGAGTCCAGAGGAACACCATCAATGGCAGAAGAAGATGACTCCATTTCCTATACTTAAAGCAGAGAGACATCAGCAACATCCAGCACCACAAAACACAAAAGTCAGTGCTTTCTGAACCTACCTAGGGCTGTACTTATATCTGGCCCGAAATGCTCTTTAAGGCTGGGCCCCAGAATCTGCCCCCAATGACATGCCGCCTAGTAGTAGGAATCTAGCTGCAAGGAGCTAAAATTGGAATAAAACACCTGAATCTTTGGGGCCATACATTCAAACTGTCACATTCAAAATTCTACAACATGTTAGGTTGATGTGTCCTATAAAAATACTTCCTGGTCTCCCATGGAAGGCAGAGGGAAGAGGAAACATAAAAGAAGTGATATTTGTTAGACATTTGATATATGCTAGGCACTGTGCTACATGCTCTTTGAGTGACAAAATTTACCATTGGTTCCCACCTGACTTTCAGAATCCCTCACAAGTTAGATGCCATTGACCCTATTTGGAATGGTAAGAAACCAAGATTAATCATTCAATATTATTTATTTATTTATTTTAGCTTGGTTTGAATGTAGACTCATGAGCCTCATGATATTGTCCCAGGGAGGAATTTGAGGCTATCTTTTTCTACTTGTTTGGACATTCTGGTTCAAGCCGTTACATTCTCATGGCTATCTTTTATTCAGTGGGTGTGTTCATGCACATATTTATCATAGCGCTGATAAAAGAATAGTGCTTCAGGCTTTTGTGGAAGGCTGAATTATTTAATAAGATTGATCATGGCAGGTTTATGACTAAAGCCTTACTGATTTGTAATCTGTTCTGGCTAAGCAGTAGGGAATAAAATTGATTCCCATTAATTTAGCTATCATAGTTTAAGGGAAATATATAACACATTTCACTCTAGTTCTGAAACCTGTCTTGACAAAACCCCTCTCTAAGTGAGGAACATTTCTTCAGGACTGTTTGCATGATACTATTTTTCAGTCAAGTACAGAAAAAAGACAATCAGAAGTAGGGAGATATAGTTTAAAACAGATGCTATAGATTCAAGGTCTAAATTAAATTTGGTGGTCAACCCAAAAGTTAAATTTGAATTCTCACTGCTCTTGTGTAGGGAAAATGAACAAGAAACAGCATAAAGAAAGAGAAGGGAAAAGAGATTGGGAAAATATTTTTTTTAAAAAAACAAATTCTTAATACTTGCTTATTTTGAGTAGCTTCTTTTTATGCTAATGAAATGCTTATGCTTACCTGTATTAATGTTAATTCACACATTTATTTAACAAGTATTTTGTATGGTAAATGAACTTTTAAAGTTTTATTTTACATTTTGTATGTGTTTCTACATTAATACTTGAAAGTGTATATAGTTACCATGCATAACATTATATTTTGAAGCATGTATGCATTGTCATGGCTGAATCTACTTAACAAATGTGTTACCTTACATAGTGTGGTGGTTTAATTCAGGTGTCCCCCATAAACTTAGGTGTTCTGAATGCTAGGTCCTCAGCTAATGGAGATTTGGGAATTAATGGCTATGGAGGCAGTGTATTGTTGGGGGTGGGCTTACGGGTATTATAGCCAGGTTCTGCTTGCCAGTGTTTGGCACACTCTCCTGTTGCTATTGTCCACCTGATGTTGGTGAGGACGTGATGTCCACCCTTTGCTCATGCCATTGTTTTCTCCTGCCATCATGGAGCTTCCTCTTGAGTCTGTAAATAAACCCTTTTCTCCCACAAGCTGCTCTTGGTCAAGTGTTTTCTGGCAGCAATGTGAACCTGAGTGCAACACATAGTTGTTGTAATTAGAACACTTTACAGACAGTATCAGCATTTTGCAAGAATATACTATATTAGCTGCAGCCACTATGTATAATATATATCCTGGACTCATTCCTCTTGCTTGAGAGTAATTGTGTATCTTTTAACAAATAGCTTCCCAGTGTCTCCCAAACCACTAGCCCATGAAAAACAACATTCCACTCTCTACAATAGAATTAAGTTATTTACATTCTATGTATGAGTTAAATCATGCAGCATTTGTTGTTTTGTGTTGGTTTCTTTCTTTTAACACAAGGTTCTCCATGTTCTACCATGTTGTTGCTCTTGGTGAGAGTTTAACTTAGCATAGCCATCATGGGAAAAAGAATGGAGGTTACTAAACATTAAAAATAGAGTTACTCTAAGATCCAACAGTCTCACTGTGCATTTAAGTATGTGTGTGTGTGTGTGTGTGTGTGTGTGTGTACGTGTGTGCACATGCATGTGTGCATGTATGATAATGAAATAAAATCAGCATATCATAGAAATATCTGCATTCCCATGTCATCATAACATTATTCAGAATCTCTGGGATGCAGGATCAATTTAGGCTTATACTGAAAGATGATTAGATGAGTGAACTTAGAAGTTTATTAATGATTCTTTTAGATTAAGGTTATAGCTTCATGGTAGGGCACTTGCCTAGTACATGTGATATTCTAGGTCCACTTCTCAGCACCATAAAAAGTCCTTTCCTATTATGTGTTACCTTAGAAGAATTGATAATTCTTCCCTTTTTTTCTCAAAAGTATCCATCTTGGATGATAATCTAGGTGGCCACTCTGTTTATAGAACATCTGCAATGTGCTGGGATCTGGAGATAGACACAAAAGCACTGTGATTCCCTGTCCTCAGGAAGGTTATATTCCAGTGGAATGTCAAAAAATCAAGAGAAAAAAATAAAAGAATCATAGGGTAATATGAAGGTAGAATGACTAATAAAATACCCAAGGGAGTGATATTTAGGCCAAGGCCTACAAGATGAGGGTGAGCTCTATAGAACCAGTGGAAGAATATACTGGCAGATGAATAGCAGGTATAAAGGCCCTGCAGTACTACTGATACCTGCTTGAGAAGAGTAGTAAGTATAGCTCAGATCATGTAGTGTGTAGCTTCCAGGCCACTATAAGAAGCTTCAAATATATTCTCAGTATAAAAGGTATAGTGAGGACTGGAGAGATGGCTTAGTGGTTAAAGTGCTTGTCTGTGAAGCCTATGGATCCAGGTTTGATTCTCCAGTACTCACATATGCCAGATGCACAAGGTGGCACATGCATCTAGAGTTCATTTGCAGTGGCTAGAGGCCCTGGTGTGCCCATCCTGTCTCTTTCTTATCTGTTTCTCTCTTTCTCTCTCTAAAATAAATAAATAAATAATAAAATATTCTTGTAAAAAGTATAATGATAAAATATTGAAAAGATTTTAAAAATAATTTTGTCATTCCTTAGGTGAGTTTTCTCTTTAGTAATTTGTATAGCATTTAAGGGATGAGGATGTAGCTCAATGGTAGAGCACTTGCCTAACAAGTACAAGACCCTGAGTTCTAGCCCTAGAACTGAAAAAACAATTATAGAATATTTGGTCATTTGTATTTTAATACAGAATAACATAAAAATTAATGACCCATAATTCCTATGGAAATAGCTTTAATATATATGTTAATTTCATGTATTTGAGAGAGCAAGGTAGAAAGAGGCTGAGAGAGAGAACGGGCACACCAGGGCCTCCAGCCACTGTAAATGAACTCCAGACACATGCGCCACCTTGTGCATCTGGCTTACGTGGGTCCTGGGGAATCGAACCGTGGTCCTTTGGCTTTGTAAGCAAATACCTTAACTGCTAAGCCATCTCTCCAGCCCCTTAATATATATATGTATATGTGTGTGTGTGTGTGTGTGTGTGTGTGTGTGTGTGTGTGTATAGTAGGGTCTCACTGTAGCCCAGACTGACCTGGAATTCACTATCAAGTCTCAGGGTGGCCTCGAATTCACAGCAATCCTCCTATTTCTGCCTCCCGAGTGCTGGGATTAAAGGTATGTGCCACCACGCCCGGCTTAATATATTCTTTGTTTAAAAAGAAAAGCAATTTTTACATCCACATACCTATACTCATATTCATATTTCTTTTTATTATTCTACTACTTAAGCACTTTTCCCAAGGGAAGTCATTATTAAACAGTTCATTTTGCATCATTCAAAATTATGTGCAAATATATAATTATTTGTATGCATACATTATATGTAAATAGTATAATATTCATTATGTACACACATACACACACATACATATAACACAAAACATTTCATTCTTACTAAAATGATATAACATTCTATTTTATAGATACATGATCTTTTCTTAAGACCAAAAAATGCATGGATTGACATTTCTATGGCTTTTCTTTTGTTTTTCTACAACAAAACATACTACCAAAGACATTTTCATGTGAAAATCTTGGCCTACATTTTCAAGGGGCAATATTGAATACTATTATTATGTATTGTTAAACTTTTGAAAGGTAATGCTGTCTTGTCCTTCCTGAATGACAGTCAAAACTGCTCCTACATGGGAGTTCCTGTTTTCTTATAACTTCTTGAACATTGGACAACAGTAAATATTTTCATTTTTTCCATCTGGTAAATAGCAAAAGGTATCTCACTATGTCGAGATATATTTCTATGAATTATGAATTATACTGAATTTATTTTCTCATGTTTACAATTTGTTTTTATTTATTTTTTTATTTGAGACACACACACACACACACACACACACACAGAAAGACAGACATGGAGAGAGAGAGAGAGAGAGGGAATGGGCACACCAAGGCCTCCAGCCACTGCAAACAAATCCCAGACGCATACACCACCTTGTACATCTGGCTTACATGGGTCCTGGGGAATCAAATCCTTTTGCTTTGCAGACAAGTGCCTTTACTGCTAAGCCATCCCTCCAGCCATACAATTTCTTATATTTCTATTTTTTGTGAATGTTTATACATTTTTATCCATTTTTCTGCTGAGTCATTGATTTATCTGAGTTCCTTGTGAACCGATCAATTTGTAATTACTGCAAATATGCTGAATGATGCCATAATGAATCCATTTTCTCAGCTGGATGTTGTGTTATTCAGAGTTTGGACTGCAGGTAGTCAAATGTGCCAGGTTGCTCTTTATGGCATCTCAGTGATAAGCCCTGATTTAGTAGCTTTATCCACTCTAGCAACATATATAAATTACAATAAATATAGCAAATTTTCCTCTGAAACTATTAGTTGGAATATTTGGAACCACTAGAGTAAGATGGCTTGATTATATATTAGAAGTTTACATTTGGTGCTATGTGATGTGTGGATTCAAGGACAGCAAGAACGGCTGTGGGGAGAGATCGCAATGAGGTGGTAGGGTCTGAAATACTGTTCTGATACAGAATCTTGTAGGTGCTGGGCAGCTCCATGGTAGTTCTGAGACCATATTTACATGTGGTCTCACCTTGCTTGGGTTGTAGGAACTGCTGTATGGAAGGAATCTCTCCCTTGTTCTAGTTTGTTTTACTTTCTGTAACTAATGGATACCAGTGATACTCAAATGAAAGAGATTGGAACTGGTGGCAGAATACTTATGAGAGTTCTCATTTACAGTTGTAAAGTTTGAGATGATTGGGAGACATCAATGGCAGCTGTCCTCTGTTAGGAAAGTAATAGCAGCAGTGACAGCAGATGCAGTGGGTTTACTAATGGCTTAAATTAAACTCATCAGTTTCTTTTTTCCTTAGGCTACTTCTGGAGGCAGATAGCTCATGAGGGTACCAGGAGGTAGCTCTCCCACCTCTCAGGCTCTCCTCCTGCAAGCAGTTTGCCCACTTCCAGATAGGAAACTTTCAGAAGTTAGTCCTCCCTACCTTCAAAGCTGTGCTCCACAAAAAGGGCAGGGGGCACACATTCAGTCTGTTACTACCTGTCCCAACTTTTTCAGCACCATCATGACATTCTATACTCTGACTCCACAACAGTAATCTCATGATAGTTATTACCCACATTTTACATCCTCACCCTCAGGGACACAGTTTTCTCCTCTAGCATACTCTAGTCCCCATGAGCAACTGTACATCTTATATTTCTTCTCCTTCCTTTACTTCTGAAATCTTCCATGTGCCTGGCCTTGAAAAGCACAGTCTGTTTTATGAGAAGTTGCCTAAATCTCACTCGTTTCTCAGAACAGATGTTCTTCCTCCCTTCTGGAATAGAAACCTAACCCATCTACAGCACAATCTTCCCTACTGCCATACTAATTGTTGTGTTTTTACTGTTTCTTTTCTAACTTTTTTAAAAAAATTATTTATTTGTTTATTTAGAGAGAGAGAGAGAGAGAGAGAGAGAGCACCAGGCTCTTAAGCCACTACAAACAAATTCCAGATGCCTGTGCTACCATGTACATCTGGCTGATGTGGGATCTGGAGAATTGAACCTGGGTCTTTAGGCTCCACAGGCAAGTGCCTTGACCATTAAGTCGTCTTTCCAGCCCTACTCTTTCTATTCTAAAACCTTCCACCTTTGACGCTGAAGCCATTAGATTATATTACCCAGTGTATTTCTGTTCCTTTCACCTTCATATTCTTAAGCATTTTCCTTTATTTTTCTGTCATTTCAGCCCTTGAAAAAGTGGTATCTTCTGCTATTACTTTTGTCATAACACTGGTTTTTCTTCAACATACCTGGCCCTAAAACAGATACCTTTGGAATGTGACATTGTCTCCATTGATCTGCCTTCCATTTTCATTCTACCTGAGAACCTCATTTTTGGGTGCTTGTGTTATTTCAGGTATAACCAAAACCTGCAAACCCTCCACCATCTCAGTTTTAGCTTCCTTTCTGTCTCTCACTGTTGCTTTCAATTCTAACAGTTACTTACGAGCCACTAGGATCGGCAGTTATTCCATTGGCCTTATCACTGCTCTACCACTCTTCCCCTTGTTGATCTGTCTCTTCTATTTAGTTAGTTTATATTTTATGGACAATTATTAGCCACTCCCTTTTTTTGTACTTTTTTATGAAAGAGAGAGTAAGAGAGATAGACAGAGAATTGACATGCCAGGGCCTGTAGCCATTGCATTTGAACTTCAGACTTTGTGTGCTTGCATTACCTTGTGTGTCTGGATTTTGTGGGATCTGGAGAGTTGAACATGGGTCCTCAGGCTTTGCAGGCAAGCACCTTAACTGCTAAGCCATCTCTCCAGCCCCACTCCCTTGTTTTTGACTCTCTTGGTGATCCAGTCTTTAATTTCACTTTCAGAAACTGCAGGTGTTCCCTAATACAGCTTGTCACTTTTCTTACATTTTCCAAGTAGGTTTACACTTATGGTCACAAGACAGTTACTTTCTGCAAAACCTTAACATCATCTTCCCTGACCTAACCTCCATATTTGCCCAAGTGGTTTTCATTACATTCATACCAGGCTCACATTCTTCACATATTTGTTTAAAGGTCCATAAGGTCTACATAAACCCCTTATTTAAAAAAAGACCTTTTATTTAAAATGACCACCTTTCTTCTTGCTATTCACTTCACTCTATAGTCTCTGTTTTATTTCATATATTCTGCCATGCAATGTATAGTTAATTACTTTTAATGATAGCTATTGTTTATTTTGTCTGTATTCTGATTAGAATATAAACTTTAGAAGGGCAGGGGTTTAGATTTGTTCTTCAATGGCATCAAAAAGCATTTAACAAACTGTTTAACTAATTATCAATATTCAATAAATATTTCTACACTTCTAATATTTTTACATGAAGGAATGAATTGTTTTCAAATTGTTGTCTGTTAGGTACTCATCTTGGTGGTTCTGGCTCTGGAATCTGAGCTGTTAGCCAGTTCTACTTCTTAAACAATGCCTGCATGGGCAGAATGGATGCCTGAGGTACAAAGGGAAAGAAGATTGGCTCCAATGTTTATTACTCTGTAAGACATAGCCAAGTGAGTCTACTTATCATTCATAGCATCTCTAAAAGTTATTAGACTCTCTAGGGCCGATTTACTGAAATCAATACTACAAGACACATTATTAAAGAATTATGATGGCAAAATTGAATGCTTGAGTGCTTTTGAAATCCAGCCAATGATAGAAACAAGTAAAGCCCAAAGAAGACTTCTGCCCCTTTTAATCTTTTTTAAAAATATTTTTTGTTTATTCTTACTTATTTGAGAGCGACAGATAGAGAAAGAGGGAGAAGGAGAGAGAGAGAGGGAGAGAGAGAGAGAGAATGGGCACGCCAGGGCCTCCAGCCACTGCAACGAACTCCAGATGCGTGTACCCCGGGGAATCAAGCCTCAAACCCTAGTCCTTAGGCTTCACAGGCAAGCGCTTAACCACTAAGCCATCTCTCCAACCCCCTTTTAATCTTTATGATTGGTTAAGTATCACCTTTACTAACAAGAAAGGGAGAGAAATGATCAGTTTCTAGCATTGTGAAACTGTGAGAAACAGAACTGAAAGTTTCTGGAAAGTGCATAGACAATGCTTTGCACTGCTTACCTGTGATGAGGCTCTTCTACTTTTGGCATTAGTGATAAAGCTTCTAGATAAGATGGAATATTCAAATCTTTCACATCATGGTGGGAGTGGCTGTATTTTCCTTCTCACTGCACTTTCAGATAAGGCATTGATTTTTTTAATTTTAGAAATAAGTTTGCCAACATTTTAGAAGTAGAAAACTTTCACAAGTTAATTTCTAAAAGTTTCTTATCTAGTCTACCAAGAATGTGGGCAAGTTTATTTGTTTATCTCACAAGATGTAGGCAAGCTAGTGGGCAGTAGTTTTTGAGAACAGAATATACTTTCTATCATTTCTTTTCCAAGAAACCTAATACTCCACTAATTGATATTTAAGAATCATATGCTCTTCTATGGATGAAATGTCAGTTGTCTTTAATGAGGTTGCCTCCTGGAAGGCTATGTCTGTGATGGGCATGTGCACGTATACACACATGCACATGTACACATACTTGTGTAACACTGGACAATGTACTGAAGTTCATTTTTGGAAATTTAGATACTTCAGGTTTAGTGAATGTGGACAGAGCCCTATAGACAGTGCATTTAAAAATGCTATAGCTCTAGCTACTTTGAGAAGGTGAGACAGGAGGATGTCTTGGGGTTAGGAATGTCAGGCCAGCCAGGGCAAAATAGTGAGACCATATATCCCAAACAAACAAGCAAGCAAGCAAACAAACAAACCATCAAACAAACATAGTCTTTGAAAATCATCCTTAGATTAGATGATAGAGTTGAGAGGAATGAGGACTGGTGATGCGAAGTTGTATAATTTTAGGTGTTGGAAAAGAAAAAAAAGTATATGTTTAATAAATATCTGTTAAGTGAACAACTAGATGATTTCCATGTGCACAACATAATGAATATTTAGGCATGTTCTGAGTCTAGGAGGTGACTTTATTACACAGATGATGTACTTTACAAGACGTGTGCATGTGCATTTTTCAGTTCATGGTGACTAAATTTTCTCTTTGGGAGTAAACAAAGCCTGTTTGTAAAAAAAGAAAAAAGAAACAAAAACAACAACAGCAAAAACCTGTTTTGCCTCAATTTTGACTCAGTGTTTCTTTCCGATCCACACTAACTGACTTGTCCTAACGTGATATTTATTCTTAAAATAATTTTTCTGTGCTAACATTTTAAACTTTGTTCTTCTTGATATGGAAGTGAAAGAGATCAGCTGATCCAGATCAAGTAATGGGAAGCTGACCTTCCTCAGGGTAGTAATTCAAAAGGGAGATAAGATTCTAGCTCCCCCCCCCACCTTTCCCTTTCATTTTAAAATTCCTTTCTTGTCTTTGCAAGGCACTTTGATGCTTTCAGGCTTAAATACATAAGACATTTAAAAGTCATTTCTTTCTTGATATCGATATAAAAAGGAAAGTTTCTTTCTTATGAGTCTCTCCTTCTGTCCTTTCCACTCTCCTCTCTTCATTTCTCACCTCCTTCCCTCCTATCTTCCCTCTATCTTTTCTTCCATTCCTCTCTCTCTTCCTTCCTCCTTTTTTCCCATACATGCACATGTATAGATCATCTTTATAAATACATGATTCTTCAAGCAACCACAATTAAGCTCAGTGGGACACAAACACACACATACACACACACCCCACAAAGGCAGTAAAATAGAAGGACTAATTGGGAAAATAAGGAGCTCAGTGGGAAGGGGAGAAAATGTTCTCCAGTTCAAAGGCAGTTCAGCAGGAAGAATTCCCTTTTACTTGGAGGAGGGTCAACTTTTGGTACTACTCAGGCCTTCAACTGATTGCATGAGGCCCAGTCACTTTAAGGAGGGCAATCTCCTTCACTCAGTGTGTCAATTTAAATTTAAAGTCATCCAAAACACTCCCACAGAAACACCCAGAGAAGCATGGATCAATGTATGTACTCAGTGGCTCAGTCAAATTGAGATATGAAATTAATCATGATTCCATGCATTATCTACTTGACAACTTCATACATCTTCTTAAATAATACTTGATCTTTATATCAACAAATAGCACTGTGATAATTTCTCTTAATATGATACCATCTCTCACACAAGGAGGAATTGTAGGGACTCACTCAATATTTAAAATTCATTTTGTGGTCCTAACCCCCAGTGTTGCTGTATTTGGGGAGAGGGCTTTTAAAGAAGTAGTGAAGATGAAATGGGGTGTAACTCCTACAGAGTTCACATCCTTATATTCAAATTGATGTTCCAGCACCTCTCCCAACCCTTATAAGCACAGACTAAAAATAATATGAGGACATAAAGAGAAAACATACATGTGCACACTGGTAAAAGAAACTTCAGGGGGCTGGAGAGATGGCTCAGCAGTTAAAGGTGTTTACTTGCAAAGCCTTGCAGCTGGGGTTTGATTCTCCAGTACCCACAAAAAGTAAAGCCAGATACACAAAGTAACGCATGCATCTGGAGTTGATTTGAGGGCAGGAGGCCTTGGAGTGAGTGTCCATAGTCTCTTATCTACCTGTGTCTCTATCTCAAATAAATGGATAATTTTTTTTAAAAGAGGTTTCAGCAGCAACCTAATCTCTTGGAATCCCCCTTTTTTTTTCTTTTTCTTTTTTTTGAGAGAGGGTCTCACTCTAGCTCAGGCTGACCTGGAAATCACGATGTAGTCTCAGGGTAGCCTCGAACCCATGGCAATCCTACCTTTGCCTCCTGAGTGCTGGGATTAAAGGCATGTACCACCACACCCGGCTTATCTCTTGAAATCTTGAACCTAGGTTTCTCAGCCTCCATATACACATGAAAAACAAACATCCTTTACTTGTTTATTTTAATTTTAATTTTTAAATGGCAGCCTGAGAAAACTAAGACAAAGAGAAACATGACCTAGAGTTACAGTAATTTGAATTTTCAGACTTCTTGGTATCAGAGATTTTCTCTAAAGGATATATTCATTGTAGGGTTTATGACCTATTACTACATGATAATGGTCACCAAAGAATGGCAGTAAGGAGCAGGGATACTTCCTGACAAGCATCTCTATATGCACAGAACATTGAGCAAAGTGGTGAGGTATAAACATTTCTAAAATAAGTGAATGAATGCTTTGAATGACATTGAACATTTACAAAGAAGATAAGTCATACAAAAATTTTGAAGGTTAGATTCACATATACACATACTTCTTATATCAACCAAAGTAAGGATTCAATGAAAATAATCTTAGTTGTCCACCAGCATAGTAAGATTACAAGTTACGGCTCATCTACAAAGTGATAATCAAATATAAACATTATGAATGCTACTTGGAAAAACATTTGCTATAAATGTTATAGAAGAATACAAAATGTGTTCTGCTGTGATCACACTTGCATAAAATTACTCCTGCACATGGATAAAACATTTATTTGTTTATAATATTACTTTTATAATGATGTTTTAAAGCATTGGTATTTATCTAATGACAAATTGTTCACTGTGTCTCACTCTGCCATCAGTGCTCTATCATCCTCATGTGGATTGCTCAGCGAGCTGACTTGTGTCATTCATGGAATTGGGGTGGGAGTTGGGAGTTTTTTTTTATCATCACCTGGTCCCTCTACTCTAGGTACAGCTAGGGTGACATCCTTTCTATCAGTACTTCTTATTACGTACTTTCTCTAAGAGAGCACAGCTTTCCTTTCCTTCTCTGCAGAAGTATAGATTATAATTGAAAGAAATAAAGTAGTATATAAAATTGTTAAATTAACCAGGAGGGAGAAAACATTGCAAAGTAAAAACTGTATTCAGTATCATTATTGTTCAGTGGAGATGGCTAATGTGAGCATGTGAGTAGTACTTATTAGGAGAGTATTCTCCCATACTGTCCTTTCATATTCATGCATACATTGACTTGAGGACTTCTAGATTTCTCAATATACTCTTAGACAGAGTATAATATTCAAAGGGGTATTGCATTTTTATTGAGAATTTTAATATATGAACATATTGCAAAGCAATCATTTTCCCATTGGGTTATACTTTTAAAAACTTTTAAAATATTTTATTTATTTATTTAGTTGAGAGAGAGAGGGAAAGGCAGATAGATAGATAGATAGATAGATAGATAGATAGATAGATAGAGAACAAGGATGCCAGGGCCTATAGCCACTGCAAACGAATTCCATACACATGCACCACCTTGTGCATCTGGCTTATGTGAGTACTGGGAAATCAAACCTAGATCCTTAGGCTTCACAGGTAAGTGTCTTAACTGCTAAGCCATATCTTCAGTATGGGGTTATACTTTTAAAAATATTTATTTTATTTTATTTTATTTATTTGTGTGCGTGTGCGTGCGTGTGTGTGTGTGTGTGTGTGTGAGAGAGAGAGAGAGAGAGAGAGAGAGAGAGAGAATGAGAATAAGAATGAAAATGATGGGCAGCAGGACCTCTTACCACTATAAATGAACTCCAGACACATATGCCACTTTGTGCATCTGGCCTTACATAGGTAGTAGGAAGTTGAATCTGGGTCATCAGGCTTTGCCAGTAAGTGCCTTTAACGGCTGAGCCATCTCTCCAGCCAAGGTTATACTCTTATGCTCCCTCTCCCTTTCCCACATTGAGGACTCTCCTTTGTGGGGTTATCAACAATCACTATGGGATCATGGATACACTTAATTACTATTCCAACCCTTTCCCACGTTCCTTAATGATTCTCCCAAGTGAGAGGTCACTTGGTACCTAATTTTAGCTTTAGGCCACCACATCACAGAGATACGTGAGATGGAGCTTAGGGATATGTGCTGATCTGAATGGATACAGGGATTGGGTAGACAAATGATAGAGAACATGGTCAGTTAGGCAATGTGAACTCAGACAGTGCATATGCCAACAAACATCATTTTTAAAAACTGTAAGCTTTATGTAACAAGAAAAACAAAATATCCTATATGCCCAAAAGCAAAGCAATAAAGGTTCTGAAAGAAAAGGATGACAATTTTTGGCTTCACTACTGAGAAATTTTATAATTAATATAACCCATTTGTCATTTTCATAGTTTTTAACCCTAATTATTTTTTGGCAAAATATCCTCCTCAGGAATATTCTCTCTCAGATATTTCAGGTTTTTTTCTATCTGACAGTGAAGGGATGGGGACGAGAACTCCTTGTAGCTCTCTCTCTCTCTCTCAAGCGCGCGCGTGCTCTGTGTATGTGTGTGTGGGGGGGGCAGTCAGGTTCACATTGATGGCAGAAAACACCCAACCAGGAGCAGCTTGTAGGGAAAAAAAAGCTTTATTTTGGCTTACATACTAGAGGGGAAGTTCCATGATGGCAGGGGGAAATGATGACATGAGCAGAGGGTGGACATCACCTCCTGGCCAACACCAGGAAGCCAACAGCAACAGCAGTGTCTCAAACACTGGCAAGAGGAAGCTTTCTATAACACCCATAAGCCTGCCCTGCCCCCAATAATACATCACTTCCAGGAGGATTTAATTCCCAAATTGCCATCAGTCAGGGATCTAGCATTTAGAACACATAAGTTTATAGGGGACACCTGAATCAAACCACAGCAGCATGTATGCTGGTATATGTGTGGGAGCACATGTATATGGAGGCAAATTCATGCGTTGACTGTGGAGGTCAGAGCTTGATGTTAGGTGCCTTCTTCAGTCTCTCTCACCTTATTTTTCAACACAGGGTCTCTTGCTGAACCTCGAACTCACTAAGTCTGCTAGACTTGCTAGCCAGCAAGCCCCAGGAAGCCTCTGTCTTCATCTCCTCAGTGCTGGGATTAGATACATGTGCCACTGCCACACTTGCTTTCACATGGGTGGTGTAGACCCAAACTCTGGTCCTCATGCTTGAGTGACAAGCTATTACCCAGTGAGTCATCACCACAGCCCCAAGAACTTACTGTTTTTATCCCTTCCAGACAAGTGAGACCTTTGCCTAGTCATTCAATTGATGGTTAATTCAGAATACTCATCAAAGACCCTCTACCTATCAATTACAAAGTACTATATAAGACCATGGGGAGAGAGTGGGTAGACAAAAATCTCCCTTCATGGGCTTATGCATTTTTATGGAATATATTGTAGAAATGTTTACTTAATTCTTATGACAGGTCTATGAAGAAGTCACTTATTTATATTTTATGAAGAGGAAACTAAGACTATGCAAGTATAAGCAGATTGTGGAAAGGCCATAGACCTGCAGGAGCCAGGATTCCTCTGTCTTCTCTACTTAGGTGGTCTCTCATTCTCACACCTGTCCTGCACAAAAGCTTTCATGACTTAAATAGTGATGATGTAAACAGATGGCTCCTCCAAAGCCAGTTTGCATAGTAACAAATATGAACAATCTTGTTCATCTATAAAGTCACTAGTTAACAAACCCCATTTGGTCTGAGCTGCATTCTAGGGCTGGAAACAAGAAAGATTGGATACGGGAGGGAGGAAGCAAACTCCAAAATAACAGCAAACATATCTGTACTTTCACATAGCATATGTGATAAATTTTTATGTGGTGATAAAAGCTATAAAAATTAAGGAATGTTAACTGATATTCAAAGATATAGGACGAGGAATGCTTTAAAGTATGATAGAAATAACAAGTCCCTCTAAAAAACATGTTTGGACAGGAATCTGGATGAAGTGTACCATTAAGATAAAAAATGGTTATAGGAAAAGTGTAATAGGCAGTGGAATGAGGCTCAACAGTGTGAACAAACTTTCCATGGCTTAGGATCAGCTGGAGAACCAGAGTTGGAGAATGCCACTGTCTTCATGGTGGAACCATGTATGAGAACTTCACTTGAGACAAGTGTATGTAGAGTGGGTGAAGTGAGGTCTTGAGAATGATCCAACTGAGATGATGGAATTTGGGCTCATTTGGAATATCAGATGACATGGTGCAACATATTATGTAGAGATAATTCTTTGATGAGCACTTACATGTTCATAATTGATTGTTGAAAACATAGACATGAAACCTAGGGAAGCAAGCTGTGCTTAAGCTTTGTGGTGATTTGAATATAAAATGTCCCCCATAGCCTCATGTGTTTGAATAGTTAATTCCCATTTGGGAAGGTTGAGGAGCCTTTGGGAAGTGAAGCCTGAATGGAGGAAGTATCACTGGGGGTGGTGTGTCTTGGGGTGTTATAGCTCAGCCCTCTTGCCACACTCAGATAACTTTCTCTACTCCCTGTGATGTGGTGTTGTGATGCGTAGCTATCTCCTCTTGCTGTCCTTTTCCTGCCATGATGAAGCTGCCCCTTGAAACTATAAGCTAGTAATAAATTCTTTCCTTCCATGAGCTCCTTCTTCTGGTCAAATGTATTGACTCAGCAATGAGAGTCTAACTGCTACAAGTTTAGATGGGCAGATCAGTGCCTACTCTAGCTAACTTGGTGAACACAAGAGAAACGCTTTTGATACATTTTGCATAGCTGAGTCATAGCAAGTCTGTTGGGGCAACAGCTACTAGAACTTGAAAGACCATTACTGATTCTTTTTTTAATTTTGAGGCAGACAGGTAGAAGGGTCTGAGAACAAACAACCAATGACTGTTCCTCAGTAAGTCAAGTACTTCTATACTTCCTTGGTCCTGTTTTGCTATCAACTGTAAGATGAGTCGGAGGGGAAAAGTAATGCAGATATGTCTGATGTTCATGCCAATTATAAGATACATTCTAATTCTAAGAACTGTTAAAGATGGTAGAAAAAGTGATTCTTTGTACTAAGGAAATCTGATCTACAAAAGCATGCTTATGTCATACTTTGTAGTTACTGTCTAACTGCATCAGGTCACTGCACATGCTTTGGAGTCAGAGAACTGAACTTCTGCTATGGTTTTATTACAGCTCTGTGGTGCTCAGAGATTTATTTAGGCCTGAATCTTAGCTCTTCATTACACTGAAATCATAATGATGAAATGAAGCTCATAAGACAGAATTCTTCTGAAGCACTTGGCATACTGACTGGCACATACCACACATGATAACTATTATTATTTTATTTGGGGGCAATAGAAATGCAAAGCTATACTGAACACCAAATCATTGTCTACAGGTAACATTGGTAATTTGGAAAAGGGTGTAGAAATTGGGTAAGGATGTGCCAACCAATAACTATAAATTGCAAAAGTTTCTAAAAAATAAAAAAGGAATAATTTTCTGTGAACAAAGTAGGTAGGGAGTCAGTAAAGAAGAGGCATTATTACCAATGATGCTTTATCATGTATATAAAAAGGAAAATAGATTTGTTTTTTTGAAATTATTGCTTATTTATCTAAATAGGGTTTTGTGTATTGGGAATATAGGCATGTGCTATCACACCCAGCTTGAAATATTTATTTATTGTTTTGAACTTTTTATTTTTAATAATTTTTCTCATGCAACAGAAACAGGCAATTTTAATGTGTGCAGAACTTTCTACATCCTCACTCAGACTGAGATTTTTGACGTAGACCAAGATCATCACTTCTCACCACTCAAAAGACTCTCTCTGTTGCTGCTTAATTTCTGTTGTGAGCTGCATGGAGAGGGCAACAGTAAAACTCATGAGGTCAGTGGCTTAGAAATTTGCAACAGTCAAAAGAATTAGTATGATCTGGCTCTAAGGTTGCTTTAGCAGATTTTTAAAAGCCTTTGTTTTGAGCCTTGGAGTGGTGGTGTGGCAAAGAGGATTAGTATCTTGCGGGAAGAAAACATTTAATGGTGGATGAGGTGGTCTGAGTTTCTGTCCTATTAATCACAATCAGTCAAACCTGAGAACATTGCCTCTAATCTCTTTGTGCTACAAGCTTCTTATCTGTTGGAAGAAAATAAATACAACATTGAAACCTCATGCAAAAAAGGAGGGGGGGGGGCTTTGAGCTCAGCCATATCAGTTTGACTCCAATATGTGGCATTTAAGGAATAAGACCTGAAGGTCACAGGATGAATGTTATGGAACCAAGATTGTCAGTGTATTTAATATGCCTTCAAAGTAGTACTATTTCTTGTGGCAATTGTTCAGATGCAAACATTGGTCCTGGAAGAGTCCATGGATGCTCTGTGCAGAGCTCTGTTTTAGGCTGTTTCTTAATAAACTTTTCCCAAATGTGGCCTTTAGTAAATTCCCCTGTGTGTACTGACAGGAAACCATTTCATAATAGCTATCACGTAACTCTCACAATCACATTCATGATTGTGTTTAAATATTCCATTTGTGTATGGTTATTGAATTTCTGTGATGGAAACAGATGAAATTTAAGAAGATTCCCTGGAAACCGGCAAGCACAGTGATAGAGGAGAAGCAATCCTGAAGAGGGCCCAGGGCTGGGAAGCCTCACTGTAATGCCAGTACTGCTGTACTGCAAGTGTTCTGGCCAAGCAGCCTTCATTTCTGTAGTCAAGTAGCTAGATCAGACTGTTGTCAGTGTGCTGCTGCTGATCTGCCACATTTGCAAGGGCATGCAGACAGAAAGCCAAGGATGACTCCGCATGTGCCAAATGCTAATGTGTGACAGTATCCCTTGACTGCAAAAGCAGCTAGCTTAGAACACTCTTAAGGCACCAAACTATATATCCTTATTACTGTGGACAACTAATTACATGCCATCAGCTTATTGAGTGCTAAAAATAGCCACAAATTTGTCTTCATTTACATTTTCAGAGGCTTAAGCTGTGCACAGCAAAACATTATCTTTCATAGGAATGTGTTGGAGAGAGGTGCAGGTGGAAACTCAGAGGTTTGGTAACTCCCCAGTAGGACACTACTATTTTTAACAATAACTCTACTCTTGGTTATAAAGGATTTTAACTCTTTCAGTCATTTAATTCTCCTTTTCTTCACTATTCCTATCAAGCCTACCATGTTTTAAAATTGCTGTGGGTCACAGTGGAGAGCTTTAAGTAAACTGTCCAAGTTTAATCAATGGCTTTGGTCACAATTCAGAGGTTCTGACTGTTCATAAAATTATAGCTAAGAAAATTGTTTTAGTTAGGCTTTGTTGACATTTTAAAGACTTAAAGTATAATTTCCATTAGTTATTTTCTGTTTAGTTATTCTTTAGTAATATTAAAAGCAACTCTACAAGTTTCATTATGTTACAGTCCAGCAGGAGTCCAGGCACCTTGGAATGTATGTGCTACATCATCATTAATTAATGATAACAGTTATAATTGTCTTATATGCAATTATCTAGTATGATCTCCATTATCTAACAAGAATAATCCTTCAGAAATATTTTATTCTCACAATAAGAAGAAACTAAGAGACAGAGAATTTGTCTAATTTAATATCACATGGCTATTCTGACATTTCAGCCTCAAAATCTAGCCCAGAATCCTTGTTTCATCTTTGGTGCTGGAACTTCTAAAGTTTTCAAGAACTCTGTGCCCTTTCCACATTTTCATGTTGATAGTTAAATTTTTTCATCAAAAATGTAGTTTTATATAAATATTAGTAACATAAAATTTTGAGCATAATTTATACAACAATACTTTAATTATATCCTAATATACATAGAGGTCATCATTAAGTTACAAAATATGTGAACAGATTTTTCTTTAATAGGAGCAATGATTCAGAATTGTCTTCTAGGTTTTGCACTTTTATTCCATTTCCTCATAGAGTTTCATTAAACTTTTTATATTCAACTATATTTTATTAATCATAGCACTATATTTCTTTGTAACCAGAGTGCTATTGATGTTCATTATTCACTTTTTCTGTATTTGCAAATTTGCCATTCACTAGAATGTGTTTGTTCCTCCCCAGATCTGTACTTGGAGCCCCTCAGAAGTGAAATCATCGACAGACATACCCTGACTAGTAAAACCTTGAATCAAATGATGAGCATATTCACAGCTGCATTGAACAAGGCTGTGCAAATGTCCTGTCTTTTTTGAGGTCTATTTAATGCATTTCAACATTTTTGTTGTTGTTATTTTGTGGTGCTGGTGGGGATTTATCTGTCTAAAATGGTCTCCAAGTGTAGTTCTAAGGTACTTCCTGGTTACAAAGAATCAAAACACTGTGATATGCCTTATTAAGAAAATATATGTGTTACATTAACTTCCCTCAGGAATAAGTTACAATGCTGTTGGCCATCAGTTCAAAAATATATGAGTCAGGGATGGAGAGATGGTTAAGGAACTTGTCTGTGAAGCCTAAGGACCCAGGTTTGATTCCGCACAACTTATGTAAGCCAGATGCACATGGTGGCCCATGTGTCTGGAGTTCATTTGCAGTGGCTAAAGGCCATGGTGTACACATTCTCTCACTCTAATACATGAATAAAACATAAAATAAAAAGTATGGGCAAGGACAAGGGAAAAGAGGGTACCAACACATAATGTTTATACAGAAACACCAAAGAGCAAGGGTATGCATTGGCTGATCCCTTGTTGAAAAAATGTTAGGAAGAGCTGCGAAGAACCTATACCTTTATTTCCTCTAATAGCAACAGTTAAGATTTGAAAATTCAGGGTGAATAGTGGCATTATAGAGTATAACTGCCCCAAATAATAAAAAATAGTTAATATAATTTTAAGCTACTTAAAATATACTGTAATCATAAACTCTGTATTAGAACATTTCTTCTAGGCCAAGTCATTGAAATTGCTGTTAATATGATATCAATTATGCAGACACACATGGTTTATTTGTTGAAACAATATTGCAGTGGAGAAAACAGAGGGTCATACAGAAAAGCAGAGACAAAGAATGAGGGGAACGCAGGAATCATAGCTTACTGAGATGTTATGATGTGGCCTCAAAGAAAACAAAGGTGAGAGGCAGGGGAAGGGAAAGTGCATCAGAGGAGGAGTGAATAGAGAGGAGAGCCAGAACCTAGGATAAGGGGAAAGTAAATGGGATTTTATCACTTATCTGAGGAGGGCAAAAGGTTATTAGAATTATACTTACTTTGTTGAAAGAGGTCTCTGGGAACATGTGCTAACATGAATTCAGGCATGTGCACACACACATATTTCAAAAATGCCTAAAATATATCAAAATTTTAATTGATTGAAAGAAATTTAGTTGATTGAAAGAAACCTTTTCTAATTGATCCAATTAGTAAGGAATGTGATTGTCTAACAATGTCAAGGATGAAATTTAGTGATAAGAAACTTAAAGGAAGTACATCACCCAGTGAAAGAGAGTGTTAGCGACTATGCCACTTTGTATGGGCAGAATAGACTTGACTTGCTTTAATAATATCCTATAGTTTATGCCCATAATCTCAGCACTCAGAAAGCAGGAGGATTGCTAAAAGTTGTAGCCTGGGCTACATAGACCAGGTTGGGATAAAGAGTGATACCTTGCCAAAAAAAAAAAAAAAATCCTACAGAGAACAATTCAATGCATCAAACCATAAAACAATTTTTTGGCTCCAAATAAATCTTTTTCATCAAAGTTTCATTAGGTGAACACCATTGAAAGTGCTATATATATATTGTAACTTAACATTAATCAAAAATGGTTGGGGGATGTAGCTTACATGGTACAGTGCCTGCCTAGAATGCATAAAGCCCTGGGTTTGAACCCCAGCACTGCATAAACTGGGTGTATTACCTCTACCTGCAATCCCATTACACTCAAGAGGTAGAGACAGGAGAATGAGAAGTTCAAGATCATCTTCCCCACAGCCACATATAGGAAGGCTAGTCTAGGCTACATGAGGGCCTGTCTGGAAAATAGTTATTAACCCACCAAATTGCCCTCTAAATACTTAAGTTTATTTCAATATATTAATGGTACTCTGAATTTTGGTTTGAGAAGCTTCTCTTTTCAGACTGCAGTGACTGGAGTGACTCAAAACTCACTAAAGTACTGAGAAGTGATAATGGAGTGTTCAGCACTAAGACTGACCTCTCCATTGCACCCTCCAAGGCTCAGGGACCATTGTAGAAGAGGTGACAATGGAAAGCATGTAAGAGCCAAAGGAAGGGGAGGACTGCTTATAGCATTGTCTTCTGGTCACAAAGAGGCCTTGATATTCATGACCTCATAATGGCTGATGCTACCTACCCAAGGCCTGCATAGTAGGAGGAAAAAAATTGAAGACATCAAAATTGAAGAGAAACTAGTTGAAAAGGAGTTCTATGAGGAGGGTTGGGATAAAGAAAAGGGAGAATGGTGAAAGGGGATTATGGTCATGGTATATTGTTTATATTTATGGAACTTGTCAATAAAAATATTAACTAGAAATGAAAGTAAAGCATCTAAGAAAATATATGACTAATCACGGCACTTATTTCAGTATGAGCACATTATCTCACTTACAAAAGAATTGTGCATGGTGTTTCAGAAACTGATTTTACTGAAACAAGCGAAGGTACACCTGTTTTGTACATTTACTTTAGTTGCATATTCTTTCTTTGGAAGTTAAGTAAGTCAGAGTATATGGAAGGGGTTCTTGGACTTCAATATCTTTGCCAACACTGTGCCAAGTCAAGTTCCTGACAGTAGGACTGGAGATGTGTTCAGCATTCATGTTTAGTTTCATTCTTACTTTGTAGGCCAATTTGACACAGATCAAAATATAAGCATTTTTTTTTTGTAAATTACTAAAGTATCTAATCCAGTGAAATTAATCTATATGGTCATTTCAGTAACTCTCCTGATAAATCTTTGAGTAATCATGATATTTGGAGTCATATTATGGTTAACTAAATTAGAAATAAATATCTATTTTGGATTATATAGAAAAAGTTTCATTTAGCGTTGAAAGGTCAAGCTGAAGATATTTCTATTTCTAAATGGCACTTCCAAAAACTCTAGCACTTTTATGGTGAAAGGTAGTCAGAATACATTTCCCCACATAATTTTAAATGCAAAAGAAAGGAAGTCAAAGAAATAAATTCCAGTTTCATGATTCTTCTGAATGTCACTGATCAGCATGAATCTTTGCTAAAATGCCTTCCTTAATAGCTTTGTAAACTGTCATCTGCTCCAAAATTATATTGGTGGTAGAGATTGTAAAACAACGTCATCCATTCTTTTTAAATGGTTTGACTTTTCCTATCTAATTTCCAAAGATAGCTTACACGTTCTTTTGCTGAGACAGGAAGAAGTTACAAGAAGACTTGTTACTTAACACTAGTTTTCTGCAAAAACAATCATGCTAAGAAAAATGGTTTGTCTGAAGAATCCAAAGTACTTCACAAACTCATTTCAATGTCTTGATCACAGAGCTAGGGAGCAGGAAGCTATTCACTCACTGGCCATACCTCTCCTGCCTACTTTCTTTTGGGCAGAGTTTAAGCACAAACGTTATCATTTATGCCCATAGTTTCAAAAACACAATAGAACAGGGGGAGCCTTTAGTCATAGTCTCTAGCCTACCACAAGATGGGGCTAAACTGCAAGTAGAGGACTGTTTGTGTGGTCCATCAGAGCAGGCCGTTACTTAAATCTTATTTTTGTTATTGTTACTGCTGTTGCTGTGAAGGGAAGACATAAGACAGCAGCAATGTAGAGCTCAATTTTTTAACAAATTCTACATTTTTATTATTTATTGATTTGGAGAGAGAGAGAAAGAGAGAGAGAGAGAAAGAGAGAGAGAGAGAGAATGGGCACTCTAGGGCCTCCAGCTGCTGTACACGAACTCCAGATACATGCACCACTTTGTGCATCTGGCTTTATGTGGGTACTGGGGAACTGAACCTAGATCATTAGGTTTTGTAAGAAAGCACTACAACCATGAGTCATCTTTCCAGATAATTTCAACATTTTAAAATAATACTGAAGAGTTTCTTCTTCCCGATTGAGCTATTCTAGTAAATGTAGATGTCATTTTCTTGCTAAATAATATTAAAGATTTTGTATTTGCTGTATAAGTTATGTCTTTGAGCCTGGGTCCTTAGGCCATGTATCTGAATGTATAACAGATGGATCATTTAAGTGGATTTTTGCAGTGTTTCAAGAAGAAATACTTCTTCCCAGGCTTGGCTTCAGTCCCTAGGGCAATGCCACTTCTTGTTTCTTCTTCCTCTTTGCTTCTTTCTGGCTTCCATTTGAATAAGATGGCTAAGGGTGTTTTTCCATGTCCTACTTAGCTCTGTGAGGGGCTAGGCTGAGGTTGGCCATCCATAATGGGATGGAAGGAGTATGTGTCTAAAGGATTTAAGCTTTGCTACCTAACTCTTATATGCTAAGGACCAATAAAACCCAAAGAGTATTATTAATAATTGTTCACTTAGAGTCTTCACTGGACACTGACTTGGGGTACTGTAATAAGTATTAAGTACATCAGTTATAAAAGAAAAATGGCTTCTTTCCTAATCAAGCTTTTGCAAATGTTTAAGTAAGTTTTCAGTGGGATAAATTCTGAAAAATATATTTTTATATATAAGTAATATATGTAAATATATTTACATATCATCTGAGGTTAGCATCACAGAGTCAATCCCCTCATGCCCCATCAACCCACTTTGCATATACCTCCTTGATTGCCTTGTTGTTCCTAGAAACAGTTTTTCCATGATCTATCACTATTGATTAGTTTGGCCTTTCCTTGAACTTCATATAAATGGAATGTGTTGCTTTATGTGTGAATTTCACTCAGCATAACAATTTTGAGATTTATCAATGGGATTGGATGTAGCAATAGTGTAAATTATATATACATATTATGAGTAATGCTGTATTATATAGAAGTACCAGGGTTTGCTTATTTATTTTTTATTAATGAAAACTTAACTTGAAAAATTTTTTGACTATTATACATCAAGATATCATGAATGTTTTGTCTTACATGTATATAATTTACTTGTATTGTGAATATTTAAAATCTTCTCTCTTAATAATGTTCATGAACATAGGAAATTATTATAACTGAAACTGCCATGATGTACAAAAATTCTGTTGAATTTACTCACAATTTTATACCGTTTGATTAACATCTCCTCAATCACTGGCCCCCTTAGGCCCCTTAGACACTAGCATTCAACAAGCCATTTGTTTTCTTGTTTTGAGTTGTACAAGTTCTTCATGTGTTTTGGGGTTGGTGAGGCAACCCAGTCAATATAAGTGCTTGCTTGCAAGCTTGAGAATCTGTTTGATTTCCCAGTGTCCTTGTAAAATGTTGGGCATGGTGGGGAGCATCTGTAATCCCAGAGTGAAATGCAGAGTCAGGAGGACCCCTGGAACTCACTGGTGAGCCATTCTAGCTTAACTGATGAGCTAAGGCTAATTATAGACCTTGTGTCATTAGCATACATGAGAGACAATACTTGTTGTCCTCTGATCTACATAAGCATCCATTCACATATACATGTGTGTCCACACACATATGAACATACATACACACATACATGTAAAAAGTAGAGAATAAGATTCTTAAATATTTTGGATATTGCCTCCATAGCAGAGGATTGTTTGTAAATGTTCCATCCAATCATGCAGGCTTTCAGTACCAGGCATTAGGCATGAGTTTCCTTCCACGAAGTGGGCCCAAAATCCAATCAGAGAGTAGTTGGTTACCCTCATAACAGTCATATCACTGTTTCACTAGTGGGTATAACTTGCCTGACTTGTTGATTGCATAACTTACAGGGTACACGTCTGGGTAAGATTGTTGATGGCTTTTCTCCTTCAGCAGCCTCCATAGCTGGCATTTCAGCTCCATGACAACTTGGCATAGTTATGTAGGAAGCTTCCTGCTCAACTCCAGCTTGATTTCTCAGTGTCCTCCAACCAAAGTACGTAATGTCTTTAGCAATAGTGTCTTGCCATCCTGTTCCGATGGGCAACCAAAAACCCTGGTGATAGCTTCTTTTGTTTTGGGTGTGTTAGGAACCTGACAAAACCCTTACTGTATGGTATTCCTAGGTGTATTTTTTAACTTTACAAGAAATTTCCCAATAATTTTCAAACATGGTTGTACCTTATGATATCAACAATAACATATAACTTCCCTGTTTCTGTATGTATTCAGTAATTTTTACAGGTAGTCTTAATTTCATTATGAGAAAGTGCACTTAGTCCCTATGGAAGACTTGATGGGGAAGCTAGTGTGAGAGAGTAAGTGTAGAAAGAAGAATTTGTAGAGAAAAAAATGAAATAGTATGGGGATAAGACTATGTGGTGAAGGGAGAGAAATGATCGGATCCTTCCATTCTGAGCAGTTGTTTGAAAACAGGAGCAAGAACAAGTAGCAGTTCAGGCAGGAGCTAAGAAGTCCTCAGGTCGATGATGCATCTAGCTGATTGTGGCCCAACTTACTTTTAGCTCAAGCTCTACAAAATATCATCTGTATGGTGATGGAATGTTTGAGCTATCATAGCCCAAGAGTCTCTTCTTGCTTATTATTATGGTATCTTTAATTGATGTCATATTTATAGTGATTTAAAGAAGATATTTTATCCTGAAGAGTACCCTAAAATGAACTATCCCTCTCCCACTTTGCTCTTGATTCACCCTAAGATATAGATAGAATATTTGTAGTGGTTTTAGTGAAAAGTCTCCCATAGGTGCATTTGTTTTCTGTTGTTGGTCCCCAGCTAGTGGCAATTTGGGAAAGTTGTGGTGCCTTGCTGGAGGAGATGGGTCACTGAGAGTGGACCTTGAGGCTTTTCAGTCCATTCCTACTTTGTATAGCCAACTCACTCATACTATTTCCTTCATGCTGGTGTGGAGATGTGATCCAAGCTTCCCACTCAGGCCTGTTGTGCTTTCCTTGCCATGATGAAACTTCTCAAGACTGCAAGCCGAAGTAAACTTTTTCCCTCCATATGCTACTTTTGATCAGGTGTTTTGTCCAGCAACGAAACAATGACATCTACAATTGGCACAATATCTTCCAAAGAAGAAGATATCATTTATTATGGGGCATAGGGAATCAGAACTTTTAGGAAACTTTCATTGATCATAGATATGATAAATCAAATGCATTAAGATGCTAGAGACATGAAATCACTCACTATTACAGTTGGATTTTACTATTCCAAATATTAAATGTTGCATTTTAAAACTTTCCAATCAACTTCTCTTTTAAATAAACTTATCATTTTGGAACGATTTTAGATTTATAGAAAAATAGAGACAATAGAGAATTATCCATATGGCATTCGTGAAGGTTTTCCTCCTATTTACAACTTGTATAATTATAGTGCGTTCATTAAAACTGAGATATTCACATTGACACAGTAATATTAACTAAAGTTCAGACTTTATTTGGACTTCACCAGTTTTTATACTGATAACCTGTTTTAAGATAGTATTCCAGACACTGTGTTGTATTTACTTGTCATGTATCTCCTGAAATCTGTGGCAGTTTCTTTATTTTTTTTTTTTAATCTCAGTAATTTTGAAGAGTCCTAGCTCAATATTTTGTGGAACATTCTTCAAGTTAAATATTCTGATGATTTTCTCCTAGGTTGATTAAATGCTGTGTGGGGGGTCAAATATTTATAACTGGAGCTATTAAACATAATCACTAGGATAACGTGATGTCTGCCATATTTCCTGCTGTGAGGTTACAATATTTTTTCCCTTTTCACCCTATTCTGTGGGAGTTAATCACTAAGGTAAGCACACACTCAATATGTAAGTGTCTATGGCCTGGAAAGGAGAGGATGGGGATTAAACTCCATCTCATGTGGCAAGAATTATCTATATGTATTATTTGGAATTTTCTGAAATATCTGACATATATATCTCCTCCCTTTTTATTTTTAAAATAAATAAATATTTATTTATTTGCATATGATTGTGAAAGGAGGGAAGAGAGTGTGCCAGGGCATCATGTCACTGCAAATAAACTCCAGACACATGCATCTTTTTTTTTTTTTTTTTTTTTTTTTTGCCTCTCGCTTCATATGGGCACTGGAAAATTGAGACTGGGCTGCAGATTTTGCAAGAAAATGCCTTTAATTGAACCATTTCTCCAGCTCCATCTAAAGTTTTTATTCAGCAACTTATCTGTCTTACTAGGGACTCTTAGATATTTATTTTATAGTTTGGGCAATAGTGTAGTAATGACCTTATTTTGTTCAAATTCTTCCAGTTTAATAGCCTCAGTTTAGACACTGGGAACTTCTTCACATTGGGTTCAAGGTCCTTGGACATTTAAACTCAGTCGCTTCCAGTTATCTTCTATATTTCACACTAGAAGATGCTCTGGGCATGTCTTGTATTTTGATTGTCTCTAGAGTCAGTTATGTTTCTAGGATTTTAGCTTCTTTTATTGGAAATGGAATTTAGAAATCAGGCCATAGAGACTTTATTGCTCCTGGGCATCAATGCTTTTAACTATCTTTAGTGGAGAGAACTCAGAAATAATACACTAATCATGCATGCACACATGTATCATCTATCTACTGTCATTATCTATATATGAATCATCCATCTCTCATTTATCTATTATTCTCTATCATCTATCTATAATAACTACATATAGGATGTCTTTTATTCTAACTCACTACCACAGAATTTATTTCAAATAAAACCTTTGTTTATTTGTAATCCCTCCCATATTGGAAAAGCTAGGACTGGGATATAAGTAATATAGCTCAGTGGTAAGGCACTTGTCTAATATGTTCAAGGCCCCAGGTTCATTCCCCAACATGGGAGGAGAAAGTGAGAGAGGAGCATGAAATAAAAGAGAAAAATGCACAGTGTTCATTTACTATTATTTTTATTTTTTAAATTTATTTTTATTAGTTACAGACATGCTTAGTATGTAAACAACACATTCTGGTACCATCCTTTCCCTCATCCCTGCCTCTTTTCCAAAGAGGCCCTCCTCATTGGGGATGCAGGTCATCCCCATAGGGATTGTGGGTCATGCATTATGGGGCAGCAATCAGTTATGAGGGAGAGGCAATGCCTCTGTGCATAATGTGCCAACTTGTGTATCTAACAATCTTTCTGCTCCTCTTCTGCAAAATTTTCTGAGCCATGTTGGGTGTGTTTTAAGTCTACTTCAGTGATGGGCTCTTAGGAGCCTCTGAATCTTTGGTTTGGTAGGTGTTGAGTGTCCTTAGTGTCTATCTCCTTCATCTTTGTGCTGCTATCAGGTTCACTGAGAAAGCAGCACTCTTGATAATTTCTCCAATTCCTCTGTAGTTTCAGCTGGGGCTGGACTGAAGCATGATGGGTCATTTATCTCGCAGGTTCAGCTCCCATCTGAAAAAGAGAAGCAGACTCTCCAATGAAGAGTGAAGTCAGCACAAGTTAAATGGGATAAGCATTATTCATTTAGAGAGAATTTAATGGGTGTAGACCCTCTTATAGCCCAAGATTAGTGGGAGCTTGATATTGGAGAGCAAAATCATTATCTGGATATGATTCTGTATTGTTTCCCAGTTCCAGGTATGGGATCTTTTCCACTGAGAAGATCTGTTAGCCAATCCAGGAGCAGTTGGTTACCCACCATAGCTGTGTGCCACTATTGCACGTGTGTGCGCATAACATCAGGTTGTTTGCTTCTGAGTAGCTTAGACCTTGAGTTGCTCAGACAGATGTTGGCCATTTTCCCCCAGTAGTTCATGTAGTGCCTTCCAGCACTGGATGGGCTAATTGTCTGGGGAGTGGCTCTCTTCAGATTCCAGCCAGTTCTCTCCATGTTCCATACCAACAGCACATGGTGTCTTCAGCAGTGGGGTCTTACCATTAACCTCTAGTGGATAATCAAGTGCTCTGACAAAAATGTGTCTTATTTTCAGAGACCTTGCAGGTCTCTCTGATCAATACCTCATTGTAGGTATTAACTGCATCATGGTACTGGGAGTTACAGGTCAGCTATTTAAGAACTTATTTTCAGCCTTAGAAAACATAAGTATTTCAGCATTGGTAATTGGTATCCATTTAAGAACAAATTTATGAACTAGCAGCATATTGTACATGCACACTGTCTTTTCTGTTCAGTTTTCAGTCAAGTAATAACATTTCCCTAAATTACTTAGCTAAACATCTCCTTCACTACCACCTGCAGTGATATTATGCTACATATTTGTAACACAGAGTTATTTTGCTAATCAATTTTTTATAATGAGCTTTCTTTTTTTGCTCTGTTGCTATTCTTTTGTTTAGTAGTATATGTTGTTAGGGTATATAAGAATCCTTGATATTTAAAGAGCTATAGTAGTCAAAGTAAAGTTTTCTTTGGCAATGCATTTGAGCAAGCATTTGGACATTGGGGCTGGAAAGATGGTTTAGTGGTTAAGGCAACTTACCTGCAAAGCCAAAGGACCTAGGTTCGATCCTCAGGCCCCAACTAAAGTCAGATACACAAGGTGGCACATGCATCTGGGTTTGTTTGCAGCGATTGGAGGCCCTAGCATGCCCATACATTCTCTCTCTCTGCCTCTTTCTTTGTCTCTCAAATAAATAAATAAATAAAATATTTTAGAAAAGAATTTTGACACTGATTTACATTCTATTTTTAAAAGTCTTCCTGAAATCTAAGTTATGTTACATATCTCTTCCAGGGTCAAATGCTTCACAGTGTTTTTGGAACTATCTTCACACAAATACAGAAAAATGCCAGAATTATAAAAGGTAAGATATGGACTGGAATTAGAGCCACAAGTTGGGATATTTTGCTCAGAGAAATTGCCTCTCCCCCATAACTGACTGCTGCCCCATAATGCATGACCCACAATCCCCATGGGTTGACCTCTATCCTCAATGAGGAAGGCATCTTCAGAAAAGGGCCAGGGAGGAGGGAAAGGATGGTACCAACATGTGATGCTTACATATAAAATATGTCCATATCTAATAATAAAAAATAATACTAATAATAAAACATTTTAAAAGTTGTTTAAAACATCAAAAATACATGGATTGGTGAGTTGGCTCAGTGGCTAACGGTGCTTGCCTGAAAGTTAAGATATGCGATGGGATTTGTCTACTCAGCCTGGTATTGCTCCTGCAGCACTACTTTTGTCAGACACAGGGGCCAGAACTTGGCGTATCATCAATAGAAGCCACATTATTTATCAAATGATAAACATTTTGATGCTTATTTTTCTTAAACAGAATAACTACTCTTCTTCCCATACAAGTTTTCCTTCTAAACATTTTCTCTACTGAAACTTTATTCTGCCAATTCCTCAGACTATTCCCATAACTCTCTGCCATCTTTTACTTTTTGTCTACTCAGTTCTGTGTTCTTCACTGCTAAGAAAAATAAAAAATAATAAAAAGAAGCCAATAGAATAAATCTACAAATAGAAATTTACATATGTAATTAAACTACTGTCCCCTTACTTCAACTGGACATCCAGGTGGTTAAACCAGACATAGTAGTCTGGTCTTGCTTTAGTGCTGCCTCCTTCATCTACTGAGATGTCCTAGTGTTAATGTCTTTAAGGCATTCGGCTCTTCCTTCTTTTCTAGCTAGCTTATTTTGGCTATAAGGAAGTCCTACTCTCTTCAAATTATTTTTGTTATTATTCAACTGTCATCATTTCCTCCTTTTCATCCCTTTCTTCTTCCTTCCCTCTCCTACTTTTTGTCTCTCTCTCTCTCTCTTTCTCCCTCCCCCTCTCTTCCTTCTTTTCTTCTAGATTGTACATGATGAAACCCCTCTGCATCATATAGTATTGATTGGATAACCAGACTTTTATTTGTTATTGTTAGTTTTATATCTGTATTTAATTGGATCATTAGATGCCCCTTTATCTAGTTTATTCCTGGGTGTATCTGTGAAGGACTTTTCCAGAAAGCATTTGCATTCACATTGGTGAACTGAGTAAAGCAAATGGCTCTCCTTATCTAATTCGGTCACTTTATCATCTTCTTCCCTAACTCTGAATCTTCCTATATTCGTCCTACAGGGTCTTTACGATTTTACTGGTCCCACCCACATAATCCAGAATGATCTTCCCATTTCAAATCTTTTAAAGACATATTGCCATAAAAGGCAATGCATTCATAGTCCCATTTATTAGTGTATGAAGATATTGATGGTGATAGGGTTATTAATTAGCCTGTCACTCTCCTGTTAATCTCCTTAATATCTACTGTTGTGATTAAAATGCTGGTGATGATTTCCACATCTGGAATCCAACCCAAGTACCTCTTCTGCCCTCAAGATCCATATTTAAAAATTTCTGTTGGACATTTTTATCTGTTCCTATATCAAATTCAGTTAAAAGAAATAGATCTTATCATCTTCTCCACATGATTTGGTCTTTCTGTGCTTTCAATATCAGTTAATACTCTCCAAAATTAAGATATGGAATCATTCTTAAATCTCACCACTTTCTCAGTTCCCATATTAAATCAGGTACCATGTTGAACCAAATTAACTTTGTCTACTGTGTCCCCTGCAATATAACTGAGTTTTGCTTGTCATTTCCTCATGCACAAAGTGACATGATAGTGCGAAATTACTGCAGGCATTATTATGTCAACTGCACAGATAAAGAAACGGAAGTACAGAGGATCAGTATCCCATGCAAGACTGCATAAGGAGAACACAGGAATTTAAACATGAAACCTAGCTTCTTTTGCTGCTTTGAGGTCCTCTAACTATTTTCTCAATGATTTTCCTTGATACAAAGGAAAGCTTTTTTGAGTTCACCGTTCACACAGACATGGGAGCTTTCTAAGATGTAAATGTGGATCCCTAATGATCTCGGGATCTGGGATCCATATGCCTCTCCCTGCCACATTTTACTGAGCCATGTACCCAGTAGCCATTCATTCGTAGCAATCCTGAACTATTTTTTATTTTCTTGGGCATACCCAGTGCTTCTCAATTTTGTTTTCATACTCTGTCTGATTCTTGGTCTACATTATCTTTTCTTTAATTCCTTGTTTTCAGAGTTCTACTTGTTCTTTAAAACTCAGCCCAAATATAAACAAGAAGACCCTTAACTTTTCTTTAATTTTGTGTTAACAGCTCATCTGCATCTTATATACCTCCATGGTTACACCTACCATTCTAGAAAATGTCAATGTGTGTGCTTTTACAAATGCTTATTTTTAATGTCATTGCTGAGTCTTTGATGAGAAAAACTGTTTTATGCTCTTCTTTCTCCACTTACTTAATACAGTGCCTGACATAAAATATTATTCCACAGGTATTTTTAAAGGAAGAAATAAATTAATGTGTGAATGTTATTTTTTTTATTACTTTTCTTAATAAGACCAAAATACAACTTTTATGTTTCTGCATGAAGCTATTTTAATCTGTCTTTAGACAATAATCATAGTAGCAATTATCAGTAAGCAAAGAAAATGAATTCTCCCTTGATATAGATTCTTATCTTAATAAGAAATTGCTCTATAAAAAATAATGATGGAATTAATGTTTGCTAGGAAGAAGGATGCTTCAAATGTCCAGGAAAGCATTTTCTATTTTTACCTTGTTTAATATAAATAAGCTGCAGGTAAAGAGAAAATATAAAAGGTTTTTATTCATATGATTTAAATTTCTTATCACCAACTAGTGGTAGAACTTAAAGCTTCCTGTTTATATACATATTTATTCAAGTATGAAACTACCAATGACTTCTTTCAAATTGTCAATTTACCCAACAGTAATTTTCTGTTTTATATCTCAGAAACTGAGCACCAATAACTTAGGAAAAAGATTGTTCTTTGGAAAACACTGTATATCTTTGTTTTTAAAATGCTGGACCTTGCTGTAAATATAAGATTCTCTTATTGGTGATGCTATATGCCAATAAATTTAAATGACAATGAAGCTGTAGCAGCACTCATATTTATTTAACTTCCAGGTGTATGAAGGATATTATCAAATATTTTTATACATCAGCCATGGCAGTACTAGTCATTTACAGTGACTTCCTTCCAATCTTGCTGAAATGAACAGAAGTGACATCATGGTACTTTACTGAATACAAATAAAGGGTTGCTATTTTGTTAATGGAAAACTACCAACAAAAATCAAACAGCAAAACGCAGAGGTATTCAGTTTTGAGATAGAATGCCAAATAGAGCAGGGAACAATTGGGGAAGAAATTCTGCTAAAAAATAACTGGGGCTCCAGAACCCTGAAAACCTATGAACTTATCAGACTAGAGACAATTAATTTTATTATGATTCATTACAAAGCCCCTCGAAAATACTTGCACCATGTAAACTAAGAGAAATGGAAAGGCAACACAGGGATCTACTGAGAAAGAATAAGTCAGCCATTTCCACTTGATGGCTTTAATGATATTTTGGTTTCCAAAAATACTTTAGTTATCTTATTAAAGACATTGGAAGTAATTAATTTTGATATTAGGCTGGGGTGCTTGTGTTTAAAGTCTAATCAAATCATTTGCAACATTTTTGAGAAATTTTTAAACAGTGTTGTATATCAGGTGTAGTAGTTAATCTCTATTGCCAACTGGATTTGAAATCAGCAAGGAGACACACCTCTGGGCATAACTCAGAGGATGTTTCCAGAAGAGGTTTAATTGAGGAGGGAAGAGTCACCCTGAAGGTGAGTGGCACTATCGTGTGGACTGAGGATCTGGACTGAATATAGAGAACAAAGGTTGCAGAGCATCGGCATTCGCCCTTCTCTGCTTGCTGACTGCAGACACAATGCAACCAGCTGCCCCATGCTCCTGCCTCCATGACTTTCCCACCTTGATGTAGAGCATCCTGAACTATAAGCCAAAATAAATTCTTCCTGTACGCTGATTTGGTCAATATTTTGTCACCGGAATGAGAAAAATATGTAATAGAGGTGGTTATTGACTTGCCAAGAAATCAAACAGTGTGGATGAGGAATGCGAGGGTTGTCACACGTTCAAATCCAATTTTTCATGTTTTTATATGCATTCATAGTGATTCCTCACAGTTGTACTATCTCTGAATAAAGTTGCCATTTGGTGAAGTGTTCACTAAGTATAAATTAATGCTATCCCTTCAGCCCCTTTTCTTGTCATGTGTTGCTTTATAAAACACACTGTTTCAGTATCATTCCAGTCTGATGATTTCAAGTACTCTATCTTATCTACTGTTGGCTCATCTTTGTTCCAGGATTGTATTTATATCTCACCATACCATATCTGCCTAAATATTCTCAGTCACTTTGATAAATCTCAATATCCATATCTGTATGATTTTTCCCCATTCTCCTTTCTGCCTTAAGAGTTTATGAAGCTCACTGCAGATGCTTTCATCACATAATCTTTCTTTGGCCCAGCAGCTGAGAAGAAATCTCCGAGAGTCAATCTTTTCAGCTGATATAGATGAACCTTCTCTTCCTAGATGTTGAAACAAAAGTTAGCACACTCTAAAATCTGTCCGATAGAACAGCAACAGTATTAGATTAAAGCCCAAACATACTCCATACTTGGTATGAAAAGTCATACTGAGGTAATATCTCTTGACTTATCTGTTTTAGAATATTCTTCCTATAATCCACTAAATTTCTCTTTTACCTCACCAAATGAAGTATTCAGAGGGATGTTAACTAAGTTCACAATACCATTTACCTGAACAGCATTTATTGGGTCTTTGGAAGTTACACTTTAAGAACATAGTTTCTTTAAAGGTTAGCTTTTGCTCTTTATCAGAGATTTTATGTGCTTTGAAAATTGGCCAACATAGACAAATGACAAACCAAGACAGAGAGGTGGAACACTTTATTGGCTGGATTTATTTTCTTGGATAATATAATCAACAATTTGTAGAAAGTATGCTACTATAAATTTAAATGATGGAGCAAATGACTATTGAATGTATTTGTGTGTACTTATATGGACAGGTCCTAAAGAAGTCATTTGTCTTAGTTTTAGTGGTATGAAACTAGTTTCTGAGACAACTGAAGCAGTCTTCCTTGCTTTCTGGTTTATGTACTTGGGAATAATGTATGGTATAGAAGAATGAATGGCATGTCTTGACACATAGAGAGTCTTTTCATGTCACTTCCCAGGTCAAAAGTTAAAATGATTTCTTTCAAGTCCTGCCACAGAAAACTGTTTGGAAGGCCTTTCCCTGTTTCATTTTTCTCTTCTTATTTTATTTCTCACTATTTATCAACATGAATTCTTTGATCCAGTTTGGCTGTGATATTAGTGACTCCAAACATCCGCTTTCCCTTCCCCATACCCAGCACATTCACTTCCAGCTACTTACATTTTCCTCATTCTTCAAAGGCTAATGCAATTCCCATTAAGATACTAGCTATAACTCATCTTTCTTTTTCTCATAAAATATTACAATATTTACATATGAAATCTAATCTAATCCAGCACTATTTTTTTCCTTTATTAGTTATGTGCATACTCAATGTGCAAACAGCACATGTTTGTATCATTGTTAGCCTCCTCCCTCTGAAGGGACCCTCCTTGTTGGGGATTGTGGGTCATTCATTGTGGGGGTAGCCATCAGTTATGGGGAAGAGGCAATGTCTCTGTGCATTAATGTCCCAATTTGTGGCTCTAACAATCTTTCAACCCCCTGTTTTGTGAATTTCCTTGAGCCATGTTGGGTTCGTTTTAGGTCTACTTCAGTGATGAGGTCTTGGGAGCCTCTGTGTCTCTGAATCTCTGGTTTGGTAGGAGTTGAGTATTCTCTTCACCCTTGTGCTGCTATCAGGTTCACAAGAAAACAGCACTCTTGCTCATTTCCCCAATTACTCCATGGTTTCACCTGGGGCCCTGGTGAGGTGTGATGGGCTGATTTTCTCCTTAGGTTCTGCATCCATCTGAAAAAGAGAAGCAGATTCTCTAGTGGACAGTGAAGTCGGAACCAGATAAATGGGATAGCCATTATTATTTTAGAGAGAATTTAATAGTTGTAGGCCCTCTTGTAGCCCAAGATTGGTGGGAGCTTGATATTGGAGAGAGTGAACTCACTTTTGGATATGGTTCTGACTTGTTTCCCAGTTCCAGCTATGGGTTCCATTCCACTGAGTGGATCCATTAGCCAACTCAAGAGTGGTTGGTTACCCACAATGGCTGTGTGCCACTATTGCACTTGTGTGACCATTATATCAGGTTGTTTGCTGCTGAGTAGCTTAGACTACGAGTTTCTTGGACAGATGTTGGCCATTTTCCCCCAGTTGCTCATGTAGCACCTTCTAGCACTAGACATGCTAACTGTCTGGGGACTGACTCTCTTCCAGATTCCAGCCCAGTCTCTCCATGTTCTATACCAACAGCATATGGTGTCTTCAGCAGTAGGGTCTTACCATTAACCTTTGGTGGGTAAACAAGTGCTCTGAGAGAAGTCTGTCTTCTTTTGGGAAACCTTGTAGGTCTCTCTGATCAACAGCTCATTGTGGATGCTAACTGCATCCTGGTACTGGGAGTTATAGGACAGTGCCAAGGGAAAAGAAGGAAGAAAAAGATAGGGAGTATAAAAGAGAAAGAGAGAGGGAGAGTGAAAGAACAGGAGAAGATTAAGGTTAGTCTTCATCATTCCCTCTCCAGGGCCCTTTGATGCAGGTGTTCTCTCTAAGGACTTAATGAGGTTTCAACCTTTTAGTTTGTCTTTCAGGATATAGGATTTTATGGTACCAGTTACATTTGGGTCCAGTTTTTTGTCCCCCTCCCACCCTTACTCTCCCCTTCCTCTCTATTGTCCAGTTAACTTGGTACTATTTTTAAGGGCAATTTAACTTAACATTATTTAACTTTTCCTTATGCTTAATATAATGTAAATTCTCCACAGGTGGGAACTATATCTTCTCTTTATAATGCTCGCTGTGCATGGCTAGTACAAAAACATTTCATTACTTAAATCTGTTATGAGATGAGTGAATATGGGTTGATTCTTGATAGTATGCATAGGTGGATTAATACAAACACGATATCTCTATTGCAGCAACTCTTATCCATGGAAGACATATTTTATGGCCTTAGTACTTGTCTGAAATCTTGGATAGTATTTAACAATATGTATAGTAATATATAACAATAGTATAATTTTTATATCCATGCCCATGCATGATAAGACTTAACTATAAACTTGACACAGTTAGATATTAACCATAATAACTAATAAACTATACAAAGAATATATTGTAGTAAAAGTTTGTGCCTTGGGGCTATTAGGTAAAATTAGGATTACTTGAGCACACTGCAACATTATGATGGTTGAACTGATAACAGAGAGTGTTGTAGTCAGCTTCATGTTGATGGGACAAACATCCACCAGAAGTAGATTATGGGAAGAAAGGGTTTGTTTGAGGCTTACAGATTCCATGGGAACACCATCAATTGCAGAAGAAGCTGTCTCATTTCTATAGTTCCAAACAGAGAGACACTATCAAACAGTCAGCACTACAAAGCTGCCAGAGCTCCAAACTGCTCTCTACACACTTTAGCACTGGACTCCAGATCTGTCCCCAAATATACCTTGGGTCTTGATTCCAGGGACATCTTTTTTCCCAGTAGGTTTCCACCTACTGGAAACTCAACATTCAGGTCTTAAGTGTATGGGGCTAGACATTTAAACCACTACAGAGAATAAGTAACAGGATGCATGACATGTAGTTATGCAGTGTGGACACATGGGAAAATGAGGTCATTCAAGTCCAGGGAGGGAGGTATATGAGTTTTGTAGGAATGGTTTATTGCTAGAATTTTCCATGTATTATTTTCAGACCTATGGCCCAAGTTTAGTGAAATAATATAAAACAAAACTGGGGAGGAAGGGCATTATTGTTCTTAAGAAAATAAGTTACATGCCATTTTTTTTTTCTAAAAATAATAAGCCAGGCTTCCCCCGACACACACACACAGGATAGTCTACAGTAGAGCTATGAAATGAGAGTTTGTAGTTCGGAGAGATTGCTTGTGATTAACTGTATGTTACCAGTTACCATAGATAAGTTTCTCAGTCTTTATCTGCCTTTGTTTCTCTATCAACAAAATATAGTCAAGTGCCTCCCTTCCCTGTTTGACAGTATGAGTTATAGGGAATAATGAGGCTTATCTTTGCCTTTTCTGTCCTTCCCTAAAAAAAAAAAAATTACTGAGATTATACAGTCAAATTTAAAAGAAAAATATATCATAAATATTAAAAATTCATGAGATAGTATTATTCTGCTAAACTATCAAATTTACATCCATTAGTAACATGATTACATTGTTGAGAAATAAAAAATATGTCTTTCCAAATTATTGCGATTATGGTTATGTATTCAAAATCTAGTTGATAATTAATGATTCAAAATGTTATACAAGTTTAATTATGTAAATGTGTGTGGCATATAAGTTACAAATGCTAGACACTATATTGTTTATAGATTTATCAGAGCAGAAAATGACATTTAAATGCATAATTTTGATTATACATTTGTAAGATATTCTTTTTTATGCAGTCTATGTTCAATGAAAGGGACATACTTTGTGGAGAATTCTATAGAAATTGAGAAAACAGAATTGCACTCCCCAAACTGTTCCCATGGGTCATGGGTGCTATGGTGAATGCACAGGAGTGCTAAGGGATATTGTAAAGTTTTTGAAGGAAGTATAGTATTAACAAGTGTTGACACTGAGGAAAACCTTACTCCTGGTACTTTGGAGTTTAAAATGTAGATTGAGCAACATTGCTACAATTTCATACATTTGGGAGGGTGGTCCTTGGAGGTTACTATGATAAAATGCAAGAATCATAGGAAAATCAATACAAAAAAATGAGAGTGGCAATGCCTAATAGCATCTCAAGGTTTGAGAGGTTGTGTAGTGCTCAGCTTGCTTAATTACCTAAAACAATTAATTAAATTATTATAGTTTTTTGAGGATGAAACAGCACTACTTTTCTTTTGTTTTACATGCCACTAGCTAATTTTCAGGATATACGTATTTTCCTTGGTGGTTTTGACTTAGGGTGATGTTAAAAGATCATGATGGAAAGCTGAAAACCAAGACAATGTGTGAATTTTTGTTTCTGAGATTAAACACAAAGACTTTTTTGGAGATGAGGTGAAGATGATCCTAGCTTACAACTGTATATCATGGAAGTAGAAACAGTCCCTTCAGGGTCTTGGTGAAAAGAAAGGCAGCAGTTTTTTGGTGCAATGACTATGTACACTTGATTGTTATCCCAACTTAAAACTATCTCTACATCTATCATCTTCATAAGACTCCATGTGGGTTAGAGAAATGGAACATTAGATTTTAGTTCATGGTGGTGGAACAAACACCTGTCCAACTTTATACACAGAAAAGGGAATTAGTCCTCCTTACTCATTATAAGGAAAAGTGTCAGAAATGACTAAGTGTTTTAACTTTCACTACTATTAGTAGGGAAATGGTTTAAAGTTATTGTTAACACCAATGTGTTTTTTAGGCTTGAACTAATATGTTCATTGCTGAGGTAACTAATTTGAATATTCACCTTTAAATGTGTTCCAGAAATTACTATAACATGCCTGTTGTAGGTGTATATGTGTGTGGTGTTTGTTCAAGTGTGTACGTATATTTTTGTGTGTGGGCATATGTATTTATATGGATGTGCCTGCGTGTGTGTGTGTGTGTATACATGTGTGTGCATGCATGTGGAGGGTGTTGTTCTTCAGGAACACTGTCCATATTCCTTGAGACAGGGTCTGTCACTGAACCTGGAGCTCACTGATTCAGCTTGACTAGCTAGCCATTGAACTTCAGGGATTACCTGTATCTGTTTCCCCAGAACTGGGATTATAGGTATGTACCACAATATCAAACATTTACATAAATGCCAGGTATCCAAACATTAGTTACTCATGCTTGCAAGGCAAACACTTCACCCACTGAGCTATCTCCCCAGCCCTTTTAATGTTTATATTTTTAGGAATTTTAGTATCTATAAAAATGGATCTCAGCCAGGCATGGTGGCACACAGCTTCGTTCCTGGCACTGGGGAATCAGAGGTAGGAGGACCATCATGAAATCAAGGCCATCCTGAGACTACAGAGTGAATTCTAGGTCAGCCTTGACTAGAGTGAGACCCTACTTCTAAAAATCAAAAAAAATTAAAAAAACTAAAAAATGGATTTAAAATAAATTTATTTTAAAATAATGATTAACTAACATATTGCATAGTTATTACAAATTGAGCCTACTTAACTATATTACCATTAATAATATTACCTAGTGATACTCTTACTTATAACTCAGACTTGTTATTGTTACCTGCCAAGCCTCAGAAGCTGCAGACAGAAAGATATGATTTCTTCTCATAATATAATAAAGCAGACAAAAGAATTAGGTTATAAAAAGACAGGGACATGGTGAGCATGTAACAAAATATGATTGAGTTGAAATTTGTCTTTTTTATCCATTTAATTCTATGGACCTTGTTCATGGCAATTTCATATAAGGAGATGATCTTAGTTAAAGGAGAGATTTACAGGGAAATCAAATTTGCAGAAAGGATATGATGGGAATGAAAAAGTGAAGCTTACCTTACGATTTTTAAGAAGAAATTTTTGAGGAACAAGATATAGCTGGGAAGAATATGAAGAGCTCAATAAGTAGAAAAGTTATAAAATACTGAGGATTGATGACAGCCTAGGAATTTGACCCAAACTTTTAAATTTATAGAGGGGAGATCTGAGTCCCAGAGAAGTCAGGCAGTCACACAGCTCATTGTCAGTCGAGCAACTGAGGATGCAGTGCTTCTGCAGATGCTCATGCTTTCCCATGGCACGTCTCCTAGAAAGTCAAGCAAATATACTGTGTATGTCCTGTGTGTGTGTGCCATGAAAAAATAAGAGCAAACAACAAAACAACAACAACAAAACCCCCCAAACACCCAGATTGTGATTTTTAACTCAGCAGACAGCTGACTCTTTTCTGTGTTTTTAGTATATTTGAAGATAATTACAACAGGCAATTAGGAAACATATTACAATGGAAAAAGCATAGTCTTAAGTGTCAGGGTTGGAGCTCCATGCCATTGACAATATATTTTAAATCTGTGCCAGCATTTTATACCTATATAATTTGAAAAATATGACATATTGGTCATGGTACGTAAACACTAAATAATCAGAACATTAAGTGAGCAAAGCCTAGTACCAGCAGGTTCTCAACACATGGCCATTTGCCTTTAATTAAACAGATTTGGAATTTAAAATGTTTTGGAAATGGATACAAAGTGGATGTACGTATTTACTACAATAATGAAAGGCTATAGTAAGTTCGTTTAAAAGTACTCTGGTTATTAGATATATAAGGGCAGTACTATGGCCTACCAGAACATGTGTGGAAAGGCACAATAGTGTTTGGATAGCTTGCTCTTAGTGCTCAAAAAGCAGTGAAATTTCAATGAGTCACATAAAGAGCTGAGAATTGTAGCAGGCTGTGGTGATGACTGAGATGCTGACTACAGGGTCTCTTGTCAAGGTGAAGATGGATGTCTACAGTACATGGTCAGCACAAAGCCTTTTAACATAGGGTGTCTGCCAGAGGCACCAAAATACACGCATTACTCACCAACTTTCCTTCTCCTTTCTACTGGTATCATCAAAACATCAAGGGAGGGAGTGGGGGACACAAATCTAGACCTACACAGCAATGGTACCCTAAAATTCTACATCCTAAAAGGCAGACCAAATGGTTGAATCTTCACCAGGCCCCTAGGGGGAATACCTGAGTCACAAAGCACTGGAGATGGTATGATGAAGACTGACCTTAATCTTCCACAGCTCCCCCGCCCTTCTCTCTAACTCTTTTATATTACTTATCTGTTTCTTCCTACTCTTCGTGGGCACTGACCTGTAACTACCAGTACCAGCAGGTGGCTATCATCCACAATGAGCTTTTGATCAGAGAGACCTACAAAGTTTCCTAAAAGAATAATAGATTTCTGTCAGAGTACTTGATGACCCACCAAAGATTAGTGGTAAGACCCTACTGCTGAAGACACCATATGAGGTTGACACGTAACATGGAATGACAAGGCTGGAAGCTGGAAGAGAGTCAGTCCCCAGACAGTCAGTGCATCTAGTGCCAGAAGGTGCTACGTGGGCAACTGGGAGAAAATGACCAATATCTGTCCAAGCAACTCATGGTCTAACCTATTTAGCAGCAAATAACCTGTCATGATGCTCACACAAGTGCAATAGTGGCACACAGCCATGGTGGGAAACCAACTGCTCTTGATTTGGCTAACTGATCCCCTCAGTGTAATGGAACCCATAGCTGGAGCTGGGAAACAAGTCAGAACCATATACAAAAACGAGTTCACTCTCCATTATCAAGCTACCACCAATCGTGAGCTACAAGAGGGCCTACACCTATTAAATTCTCTTTAAAAAATAAGGGTTATCCCATTTGTCTGGTGCTAACTTTACTCTCCGTTGGAGAATCTGCTTCTCTTTTTCAGACAGACACAGATCCTAAGGAAAGAACCACTCCATCATACCTCAAATGGGCCCCATCTGAAACCAAGAATAACTGGTGAAACAAGCAAGGGTGCTGTTTTCTTGGTGAACCAGGTACCAGCACAAGGGTGAAGGAGATCGACGCAGAGAACAATCAACACCTACCAAATCAGAGAACCAAGACCCAGAGGCTCCTAAGACCTCATCACTGAAGCAGACCTAAAATGAACCCAACATGGCTCAGGGAAATTTTGCAGAAGAGAGGGCGGAAAGAATGTCAGAGCCACACATTGGGTCATGATATGCAGAGACATTTCCTCCTACTCATAACTGAGGGCTAACCCCAGGATGCATAACCCATATACCTCAATATGGAGGGGCCAGGGGGAGGACAGGGAGGAGGCTAACAATGGTACCAACTTGACTGTATTCACTGAGCACAAAACTAATTAATAAAAATAAAATAAATTAAAAAACCCCTCATCAGTACCTTTTGGTATAAGTACTACTAAAGGTAGCACTGATTTTGGTGATTGCTTTAATTTTGTACTATTTAGGTCCCCCCCCCAGCAGATACCCTGCCTCTTCAGAATAACTTTATGCTGAGATACAACCATGCAATGATGAGTTATACTGTCTCCCATGTGACCTCATATATGCACAAAGCAGGGAGTTCTTCGCATTGATATTTTCTGTAATGTTTAGTCTCATTTAAAATAAAACAAGAATATGAGCTATATAGTATGTCTACTCTCATTGCTTGTTTAAAAAAATGTAGATTTTCTTCCTTTTAGAGAGGGACATGTAAAAGTGAAAAGGTAGACTTCATTTTCATTTGGGTAATATGGACATACAGTTAAGCCTGAGGTAAAAATGAGGAGAGAGAGATAGAGATAGATAGAGAGAGAGAGAGAGAGGAGGTTTTCTAGGTTAGGGAACCAGAAAAACTTGTCCTAGTTAAGAATTTGGAGCTACTATATTTCTTTAGAGAACTCACTTCAAAATTGCATGTACAATCCTTGTGAGCTGCCAGCTTTATGTAAAGATTGACTGTAGGGCGAGATTTCCTGCATCTTTGGATATTAGGAAAGAACTCTGCTCCAGGGAACACTTATGCAGATGTTGCAGGTTTTCTTACTGGTGACTTAAAGAGATGAAAAGAAATTAAGAGAGTCTGGAAGTCTGAATGCAAAGAATTTGGAGAGTGAGGACTGACTGACTGTGGTTCTTATTTTAATAAGACAGACATAATTTTTCTTGACTTCTTGGGGAGGGATGAAAGTCAAATTAAGTGCAGTTATAAATAGCGGTGTTTTATTTGAAGGTGAGGCAAAGCCGCCCCCTTACCAAGGTGGCACATTTGCTTTCTAGAGTCTTCTCCAGCACTTTGTCACGCTGAATGAGCCCTCAGGGACCCACAATTTCAAAAATTATCCAAGCATATTTATGAAATTTCCTTTTCCAGTAGGAAATTTGGCTTTAAGGACATTATTGAAGAACAATACATCTGATATGGTGAGATTTGTGGGTATGAATTTTACCATTTTTCCCTCTTATAATAGCATAGGCTATTCATTTTCATTAGACTTCTTTTTACTTAAAATACTTGGATTGTGTTTACTAGCTCTAAAGGACCTTTTAAAATAGAGAATAGGTTATGCTTCCTTTAAAAATATTAATTCAAATATGGAACATAGCTCTCTTCCTATTGAGAGCTTTTGAACTGTACTCCTTAGCAGAAATACAAAGGAAACTCTTGAAAGTAGAGATGATGATGTCCTCTCTATATTTAGGGCTCCATTTGTTTACAGTTTAAAATCAGTGGGAAAATTATGATCAAAGTCATGGTCATTCATACAGAAAAATTGTGAGGCCACTTCATCCGGCTCAATTCTGTTAAGAGTCTTTGATCCAAATGGTTCACACAGAGAAATGAAATGTCCCATAAGTTCAGAGATCTTACTGGCAATAAACTTCCAGTGTAAACAGGGAGACGTGGGAGCCTCTGCCAACTGTGAGGAGCAAATGATACTTATTACCTTGCACTCAGTATTTTTGACTTTGAGATAAGAGTTGGAATGATCAGTGTAAAGTTGCAGCTGTAAGTCTGAGTGAAGTTCATGTGAAACTTCCAGTGTAGAGCATTCATGAGCAGGATGGTGAGGAGAAAATGTGTATGAAAATGCTATATTGAAACTCATTATTTTTATGTGAACATAAAAATAACAAAAGAATGTTTAAAAGAAGAGTCTTTTTAGGAGGAGGGGGACAGTGGTAGTCAATTTAAGGAATTATGAAGGGCATGTGCTAGTCAGTATATTTAATAATGGCTGTAAAACTTCTATGATTTAAAGAACCCAACAATGGTGCCATCATTACTAAAGAAGAAAATTAAGAATTCCATTAAGCTGTGATTGATACTGAACAGTGTGATGGTTAAGTTTCCCAAAAGTTGGAAGAATGTAATTAATTAGAAGAGTGCGTTTTTTCAAAGATATTCAATGTCATTCAGAAGAAAGGGTTGGTGAAACATCTGAGCAGAACTGGTTGCTATGCTTTCTTTTTTTCTTTTACACCATTTTATGGGTGAGAGAAAAAGAGGTGGGGTGGGAAGAATAGGTATGCCAGGGTCTCTAGCTGCTGCAAACAAACTCCAGGCATGTGCCACCTTGCGCATCTGGCTTACATGGGTACTGGGGACTCGAACCTGGGTCCGTGGGCTTCACAGACAAGCATTGTAACTGCTGAGCCATCTCTCAAGCCCCTCTGCTATGTTTTATTGTTTTTGGGGGGAGTGGGGACAACGTCTCACTCTGTAGTCCAGGCTGGCCTGTAACTCACACTACAGCCCAGGATAGCTTCAAACTTTTCATAGTTTTGCCTCATCTGCCTGTGTGCTGGGATAACAGGTTCGAATCACCACACTCAGCTTTATCATTGTTCTTTATGCTGAAAGGCACAGTATTCAACTTCTACTGTAAACAAATGCAGAGAAGGTGAATTGAATGGAGAACTCAACCACAGATATACCACACATTTCAAATAATAGTATTATTGTTAGTAACAATAATTTTAACACAGAAGCCTGAATTTTCTCTGATAAGATGAGAAAATTTGCAGTTAGAAACTTCTTCAGCAGGCTGAGAAGGAATATACGTATATGTAATATATGTAACATATTTTAAAGGGTAACATGCTAATGATAGGACGCATAATCATTTCATATCTTTAATAGCCATTTAATGCTGAGGATCAGAAATGTCTCTGATTTTTACAAAGCATAAAAAGAAATTTTTAGTGACATTTATGTCTGGGTCCTCGTAAGCCATTGGGAACGTTTAGGGTTATAGGTAAATAGGGATGCGGGTTTAACAGTAGTTTTGAGTTTTTGTTTTGACTTTAAATGCAGCCCAAGCAAACACACAGCCTTCACCTGGTTGGGTCCTTTGGAAAACATAAATAGAAACGCTTTGGGTTTGGTGTTCTGGAAGGCGTACTCAAAGCCCCTGAACTGACTTCCATTCTGAGCAGCCTGGGACTCTTTGGGGACACTGTCATTACCTCCTCCTTTCCAAATCCCAGTCCAAGGCTTTTCCGAGGCTAACAAGAGGGCAGGGGCGGCGGTGGTGGGGGGGCGGGTGGGAGGGTTGTTCAAGGCCTGTGGTCGATGGCAGTGAGGCAAGCTTTGCACTAAAGCTGCTTTGCTGAAAACTCACAGACTTGCTGGCTTTCTGCGAGTCTGCTGCTGGATTTGAAACGCCTTTCTTCCCACTCTCCTTGGCTTTGGCAACCAAATGTCAGCAGATAGCGTGTCGTGCTCTAGAAGCCCACAGAATGAGGGGCATGACCTCCCCACTCCCCGACGGGCTTGTTCGGTTTGGTTTGGTTGCAGGTACTGGAGTCCGCCCAGGACCCGAGCCGACCGCGTCCTCGGAGCGGACCGAGGCGCGGCAGGTGGCCGGCGGAGCTGTCCAGCACTAGTGCGGGCGGCTGCAGCGGGAGCCCGCTCGGGCGGCGAGGAAGCAACAGGACGGCGGCCGGAGCCCGACGCCGCCCGCGCCGCGCGGTCTCGGGTCTCGGGTGTCGCTCGGCGCCGCCACGGCCTTTGCGCCCCACTCCCCGCGCGTGTCTCCGCGGCGGCGGTCGGCGGCCTCCCAACTTCGTCCGTAAACTCGGAGGACGGCAGGGACAAGCCGACAGGGGCGTCCCCGCGGTCCTCCCTCAGGCGGCCCCGGGAGGTGATCCCACCCCGGGCCCGCGCCCTGCGCCAGGCGCGGGGTCCAGCGACCCGACCTCGGGGGCGTGGGGACGCCTGGCCGGTAGTGGGAGGACGGGGGCGGCCGCGCGGTGTCCTCGCTGCTCCCGAAACGCGGCGACGGCGGGGCAGCGACTGGCACGGAGAATGCCGGCGACACGTGACGCGCGCGGGGAGGGCGCGGGCGCGGGCGGGGGATAAAGGGACGGGAGGGGCGGGCGGCGGGGGAGGGGGCGGAGGCGACGGACGCGGCGCGCGGCGGAGGAGCCGCCGCCCCCGAGCCGGTCACCCCCGCCCCGCCGCGCCGCCCGCGGCCGCGGGGAGATGCGCTGAGGCGGCGCCGCGCGAGCAGCAGCATCAGCACCAGCGTCCGAGGCGGCGGCCCCGCAGCGCCGCGCCGCGCCGACCCGCGCCGGGCCCCGGCTTCCCGCCATGAGCACCGGGCCGGCGGGGCTCCGCAGCCCCGGGCACCGCCGCCCGGCCGCGCGCGCTCCCAGCGCCCCGCGGCCCCGACGCGCCTAACGCCTGCCGCCGCTCCTCGTCGGTCCCTGCGCCGCCGCCGCCGACACCGAGTCCCCGCCGCCCCGGCCGCCTCGCCTCGCCTCGCCTCGCCTGGCCGGCAGCATGTCTCGAAGGAAGATCTCCTCCGAGTCCTTCAGCTCCCTGGGCTCCGACTACCTGGAGACCAGCCCGGAGGAGGAAGGCGAATGTCCCCTGTCCAGGCTCTGCTGGAACGGTAGCCGGAGCCCTCCCGGGCCACCCGAGCCCAGCGCCGCCGCCGCCGCTGCCGCCCCGGCTCCCGCCGTTTCTGCCGCCGCCGCCGCCGCCGCCGCGGCCGCAGCCAAGAGGGCGCAGCGCCGCCGCCGGGTCAACCTGGACTCGCTGGGCGAGAGCATCAGCCGCCTGACGGCGCCCTCGGTGAGCGGGGCGCAGACGGAGGGGACCCCACGCTTTGGAGGGAGGGGACGAAGGTCCAGAAAGTTAGAGCCTCGCAACCGGGGCGTGCACGCACCGCCCGACCGCTGGGGGGCGACCCGGCCTCACCTGGCCTGGCCCGGGGTTTTCGGTGGCCCTTGGCGGGGGGGGGGGGGGGGGGCAGGGGGCGCGGAGGGGGGAGCGAAAGTCCTGGGTTCTGGTAGCAAGGGGACACCCAGAAAGGAGTAAGTCTCTCGATGCCAAGGCTGTCGGCTAGTTTCAGCCCCGGACCTGACCCTACTTCATCTCTGCACCTGCCTCCCCACACACACACTGACCGCCCCAGGGCTCCTTCAAGCCACCTGTTTTCTTCGCCCAAACTTTCCCAGACACTGCCTTTGGCAGCTCCTTTTCCATATCTTTCATTCCTCTTCCGCATCCCAGAGGAGCCCAGCCCCTCCTCTCCTCATTTCCCACACTCTCTCAGTCTTAGCGTGACCTTCTGGAACATCTTTGAATTCCACAGGCTCGCTGCATACTCTGTTGCATCTTTTTTCTCACGTCTTCAGAAACTCTTTGCCAGATACTTGTGTGAGCTGCATTCCGATGCAGAAGCCTGCGTCCTGTGCTCTTTGCACCCTGCAACCTACCTCCACTTACTTGCCTTTCATTTACTAGTTCAGTTTACGTCCTGGGTAAACCTGGTACCTCTCTTGGTACTTCTTGCACCCTTAGTCATTCTTCTGTCTCCCTTCCCCAAACCTTCCTGTGCTTTTTACTCCCCTTTCATTCCTTCTTTATATTAGGCTTTTCATAAATAAGCGTTAAGTGAACAAATGCCTTCCCCAGGACCTTTCTAAACTTGTGTGCTATTCTTGGGATGTCTGCATCAGCAGTTCCCGGGATACACCAGACTCTCCAGGCTCCAGGTATCATTCCAGAGCACTCCTGCCTCATTCCGCTCAGGCATCTCAGCTACCCTGGACTTCTACCTTTATGCTGGAGTGCCAGGCCTCTAGTCTAGTCTCCTTGATGTCTACACGAGATCTGTTTTGAAGGAATCCAGTCCACTGCAGACAGAATCCAAAGGAGATGAAGTGTCAAATCTCCACCCACCTTTTAGCTTGGTCACATCTTGAAAGCAAGGACTTTAATACGCTTTCAAAAGCAGTTTTCTTTCAACCCATCTCTGGAACTTTATAACTTCTTCAAAGTTTCCAGTGAGTATGAACATTGATCTCACTCAACGTCCTCACTGACCTTGCCCAACTCTGAATGCACCATGTGGAAAGTATCCTTGCCCATCCTGGTAGGGAGGACTTGGTAGGAGTGGGATGGGAAGGATCTGGGGCTGGCACCCTGTGATTCTGTAAGTACCCCTATGACACCTACATCGCTGAGAAATGACTGTTTCCTTTAGCAGTGAAACTACTCTTCAGTCACCTTCCCTTTCACTTTTGTTGTTGTTGTTGACAACCCAGAATAAAACCCTCAGAATGGGTTTATTACTGTTTGCCACACTTTTCTGTAAATATTACCCAGGCAGCACACTTTTTGCAAGCCATTGCAAGTTGATGAACATAGTCTTTTATTATGGGAATCAGTAACTATGAATTTGTAGGTTTGTGTCAGTCCCTAAAGTGATATTTGCAAAGTATACCAGTTCTTCGGCACAACAGATCCATTTTAACACTGTGATCTAACTAAACATAATGAGTAGTTTGGGCGAAAATATTTATATAATCCTGGAGTTTTCTTTTTGCCTGAGATCCAGAATTTACAAATTTCTAAAAAGTATTATGTGTGCCTTTGATAATGACAGTTTAACCTAGACTGTTTCTAACAACTTATATGAAGACTAGAGAAAATAATTTGAGAACTCAAGTATTTACTGTCAAAAAGAGATGCAGGAAATCTTTCTGATGGTTACCTTCTAAAGTTAGATTTCAGTGATTGGCTTGAAAAGCATGTATCCAGACAATGGTTCTCAAAACAAGAAATTCAAAAGCAATGCAGCATCTCTGTGTACTTTCCACGTTATAATTCTTTTAGTTTATTAAAAGGCTTATCAAGTGAAGACTGAGAACATATAGGTGAATGTAGTTAAAGCTTTTCATTCTCCAACACTTAAAAAAATTCTCATTGGCTAGTCCTATCACCAATTGACTTAGTGAAATAAACTCAGTGGGGGGGGGGCACATTTCAAAGCAGTGACTTATTTCTGTTTGATCTCATTTACTTTCTTTTGTTTGGCAAAATAATACAGGCTCAAAAAGTGACACTAGATACATTCTCTTCTACTGCCCAGTTTATAACTCTGAAAACACTTGGGGAGATGGACTATGTTAAGTCTGTTCTCTCCCATGAAAGATGAACAGCTTAAAAAATAACTGCAGAGCATGGCCATTTTCAGGGCATGTTTAGTTGATTTGAGTATTACAAGCTTTCTTGAACTCCATTATGTTAGGAGAAACTGTACTTGTTATGCAAGTTCCTGATTGTTCAGTGGTCTTATTTGAGATGTACGAATTACTAGGGATTCAGTCTTAATTCAGAATGGTAGGCAAGTTGCAAAATGGAAATGAACTTAATATATACTAGCATATTGCCACACATCACACTAGTGATTTGACCCATGTAGTATTCAAACTTGCTTTTATTTGACATTTTAATGGTTAATTTAGATGCATTGATGTTGGCTATATGTTATAATGCTTTATATTACATGAATAAAACAATTAAATTTAATTGGTGAAATTGAATGAAAATCCAGAATTCATGAGACTCGATTTTAATTTTGCCTTGAGCAACTAAGTACTTAGATATTTATGAGCGAGTTCCTTTGGCTCTCCATGATCCTTCTCATTTGTAAAGTATTATACTAAAGTTTCCCCTTAGTCTGAGGTTCTATGAAGACATACCACCCAGGCTTTGGATAAACTGTCATAATGAAAAATGTACGGAGCATAGACATAAATTATGCATTTAAAAACTTAAGAAAAGTAGATTACTATTTAAAGTAGGGATCATCAAATCATTATTCAATTTAATTATTCAAACATATTTGAAGATCTGCTATGTGGCAAGGATTGTGCAGAGCCCTGGCAATACAAATGTTGGAAATAACCTATCCAGTCTTTGATCACATGGAACTGTTTTAGTCTTCATTTTATGGAGACGGCATTGGAGAGAACCATAAGAACTCCATTTGCCTTGCTGATGTCTAGGGTTTCACTCACTGTATCTGAAGTATAGTCATTATAATAAAAATAATCATGGAAAAATAATCATGGAGACTTGACAGAAGACATATAAGACACTAAGTACATTACTTTTTTTCTGAAATAATTCAACACCCAAGAAACATATGGATAAGCAGTTGGGATTTTACATACAGGGTGAATTTAGTAACTCATTTATTTGGCTTTCGTTTTTATAAATGGGCATTGCTTCATTGCCCTATCACTTTGGGTTTACTATTGCCGGTCAGCTTGTCAGTGGTGATATGCCAGTAGGCCCACTCTTGTCTGACAAAGGCTAAGCTTCTTGTCAGAGTGTTATTGTTTGTTAAGCCATTGAATGCAGCTTTGAAGACCCCAGAAGCTGACTGCAGCAAAGTGGCATGAAGAAAAGTAACAGAACTAAAAGGATGGCAAAGACAAAAGGAAGTGGGGAATGAAAAAATGAAGGGAGGCCAGGATCTGAGTGAGAAACAGAACAATATTTCCTTATTTGGCAAAAAACAAATTATATTAATAAAAGCCTAGGGAAAGTGAAAGGACATAAATATGTGCAGTTAGCTTCTCCAGATACAACATAAAATTAGCTCTCTGACGCATGCCAAAGCCTAAAAAAGTCCTCAGAAAGTGTTAGTGTAACTCACATGTAAACAATGAGAACGAAAATTCATTTGTGAGGTAGGATATTTGGTAATTTATGTATTTTAATTAAAGCTCATTAAATTTGAGGCTCAGTTTTACTAAAAAATTTTGAGAAGCAGGTTTACTGCAACAATAATGTAAGATAAAATATATTTAAATGCTTTCTCACTTGTAGAAATTAAATGGTATGATCTGAAATCAGAATGAAATGATCATCTATTGCCTTTTTGTGCCTTGTTTCTGTCATGGAGAAACAGCACAGCAGCACTGGAAGCACCAGAGCTGCAATGTTGGACCTGGCTTTGAAGCTCCTGACTGGGCAGGAGAATTTGTGAAAGCCACACCCTACTTGTCTGAGTATCATGTAAACTAGAAATAATAGCTGGTTGGTAGATTTGGTGTGAGAGATAAACTCAATCTTATATAAAACTCCCTTGACTTACTAACAGTTTCTGGGGAAGAACCATTAATTTTAACTAAATTCGTAGGCTAAGAATTTAGCTCATTGATAGAGTGCTTATCTAGTGTAAGTGAGGCTCTGGGTTCAATTCCCAACACTGTAAGAAAAAGTAAATTGATAATGGTAAAATGCACACAGAAACAAAAATGAACTAAAATATCTCAGTCATGCTTAATAGCTTGATTGTCTCCAAAAGATGGAAAATTTGGGAGCTGGAGAGATTGCTTAGTAGTTAAGTCACTTGCTGGCAAAGCCAAAAGGACCCAGTACTCAAAACCAGATGCACAAGATGGGACATGCATCTGGAGTTCATTTGCAGTAGCTAAAGGTCCTGGTATGACAATTCTCTCTCTCTCTCTCTGCCACTCTCTCTACTCTTTCTCTTTATCTGCCTCTCTCAAATACATAAAAAAATTTAAAAGATGGAAATTTTTTCTTTATCTTTTTTTCCTCAGTAATTCACTCATTTTTAACCTTATTTGAAAAGTCCATAGAATAAGTTAAAAGATGTTATGTCCCTTAAAAGAAAAGAATGATGAGAAATGCTTTATTTTCTTGGCATAGCCAGGGAATCCACTTAAAAAATTAAAACTGAGTCTCTTTTTGGCTCATTGGCTATGACTTACACATGTCCATAGTCATTTATAATTGTTGTGGATTCAAATATTTTTACCAAACTACTGAGGGCTATGTGGCAATTTAAAAATCACTTTCATGAATTGTATAATCATATGATGACAGCTTTATTTGGTAGAATGCAGGTATTTCCCAACATATTCATGTAAATTAGGAAAATATATGTGAAAGAGAAATGACTTATTTCCTGTGTCTGAGACTTTCAAATATGTCCTGTAGATTCATTTCAAAATAAGCTGTATGTGTGTTCAAGGGATGAGGCTGTGAGGTGATGTGTTGAACATCCAAATGAAGCACACATATTTTCTATGTGTTCTCAGTGCTGTTTTTCGTGGATATAAGCTCAGTGGCTAGGCTTTCATTCTAAAGATAGTAGGACAATGGGGAAGGACAGCAATGGCTCTTGGGGTCTGGAGAGATGATGCAATTATGTATTCAGTTTTAGTGTACAATGTGTGTGCCTTTAAGGATTCCTAGATGCATCATAGGAGTACTTGAGTGTTATTATGTACTCCCCCCTCTGTCTCATCATTGCTGTTTGACTTTCACCTTTGGTATTTTTGGGGCCTCCCATACAATGTTGGAAATAAAATAAAAATACACATTTTACTGATATGATAGGAAAGTAAATGTATTATCTGTGGACACTGCAGTGCTCATCATGAGTGATTATGAAGGTATAATTTCCTCTGCTGTGATTTTAAACACATTGCGGAAGAAAATAAAATTTATGTGGCATAAGCAGGAAGAGTATTGTCCAAGGGCTGAATTTTCCTTGCAGGCCCTTCTTTGCCTTGTGATCCAGTAATTTTAACTAAAATTTAAACTTCTATTTAAATGCTGACTCTTATCTTCAACATTCTAATGTCTATCTGGTGTTTAGTTTGGAATCTAGTATCTAAGCTATAGTCAGCAAAATACTAGGGATATAGAAATGTATATTCTTGTTTAATTGTACAACTGTGCATGTTTCTTTTTGTTAGGTATTTTTTATAGCTTATCTGGTTCTATCAAACAAAATATGTAGATTTTGTATCCAGTTTCAACTGTTCAAACCTGTTTGAAGTTTGCTTGCACCTGCTATTTAAAGCAGAGCATCAGAATGAAGTTGTATTTAAGAAGAACATATGGAATAGTACCTTCCTTGAGACTCTTTGAGTGGTCCATTTATGTTTCATTTTCAGAGTTGAGGTAATTGTAATGACTGTCCTTCAGTCTGAGTTGTTTACATTTTCTACACAATTGTCTATCAAATGAAAGAAATGTTTCTCACTAAATGGGCAACTGTTAACAAAAATGCACTGTTAGAAGGCAGAAATGGCATCATCTTGGTCCTCAAATATTACTTCAGGACAGGATCTGAAGATCTGGAGTTATGTGTTATAAGCTCAGAGCACCCCACAAAATTGAAAATTCCATGCCTACAGTTATTTTGAAAGTAGGGGAGCTAGGAATATGTCTGAAAGCTGAAGATTTAATTAAGATTGACATTCTTATACTTTGTATAGTGGAGATTTAATTGACTATGATTGACATTCTTATAAATAGAATAGTGAGAAGTTACTTCTTGACCAGGCTTTATTTGGAGCTTACTATTAAAAATTGTTCATTAAATTAGGGGCTATCATATCTCCGTGAATAAAAGATATAAGTAAAGAAAACTACTAGACTGTATGTTCGTTGGACTCATTTTTTGAGACTCTGATTTGATAGCATGAGAGAAAGGCCCAAACAAAACTCCAAGTGAGTGTTTGGTACCCTGAGGTTGTGGTCAAAGGTGGCTGAATTCTGTCTTAAAGATCACTGATTTAAACTCACTGAGCTTTGTAATCTCATTTTTGGACAGAATGATCCTGGAAATTTCTCCTCTGAGATGCACATATACAATGCAACTCTTGCCATAACAGGGATAAGGACGAAGGTAGTGAGTTGGTGTCATTATCATGACAGCCTATTTCTGTATCCTTTGTAGTGAGAATAATCTTGTTGCCATGGGATAGAGGCATTTGAAGTTTCACCATTTCTAACTTCACAAATTAAGTGAAATCTTTCTCATTTTTCCCTGAGGTTGTTCAGTTATCTTCTCTTTGTTTATGTCCAGTGGGTCACATCATTCCTAAGTAAAGTAATGTGTATTCCTAAATAAAGGAACACCAAAATATAGAACCACAGGTTCAAAGACACTGAGGTATTGTAGAGGAGTAAGGAGGAGAAAAGTTGTTTGTGAAGGTCGATTTGACATGACCATCAACTTTTTGATATATTTCTAAAACATGCCATTTACTGGTTCATTTGGGAGGAATGGTTTGTTCTAAAAAGTAAACAATGTGAGGTTCAGATATCACAAACATAAGACAACCCATCAAGCCCTACCAATATGTCACAAAAATAGTAATTGCTGTTTATCTCCACAACCTTAGAACAGTAGCCTTTTTATCATCCAGAGGCAAGGTGGGTAGGACCTAGCTCTCTTCAAACAAACGGTTATCCATATTAGAAAAATTTATATACTTATAGACAACACTAGAAATGATATCACCTGCATAGGCAATCTATGGAAGTCACTATATTTGCTTAATTGCAAGTCCTTGAAGTCAATTGGCTTCTTTTCCATTCACTGCTGTGCACTTGTTATTGGGTGTGTCACAAATCATCATGTCATTTTTTATTGTTTTATTCATGTGCTTCTTAATTCACGGACCCTCCTGCTTGACACTGGCAGAGGTGACTTTTTTATCTTTATGCACACACAAGTATACACATGTTTTCTGTCACTGCATGTTCTCCTGACATAATCTTGTTGTTCACATTACACTATAGGACACACTGTAGTAAATTGTATTGTGGTCTTTATTCCGCCTCTTTAAGACAAAAAAGTCTTCTTTATGTATACCATGTTCAGCAGAAGGTGTGACTGAGAAAGACACTCTGTGGATGTTTGCTAGAAGAATGACTAAAGGGACAAATCAATCCTTGTGTAGTTGGTGGTTTATCAGGTGCCATATCATACAGTACAGTGTTTTTGTATTGCATATTTTAGTTCATTATTTTAATTATTCCATGAATAACTTTCTGTCAGACACACAGAAGAGTAAATATAATTATTATTTTCTAAAATGCTTTAAGAATTTTATGAGCTGGAGAGATGGCTCAGAAGTTAAGTGTTTGCCTGCAAATCCTAAAGACCCAGGTTCGACTCCCCATGTAAGACCCATGTAAGACAGATGCACAATGGAATGCATGCATCTAGAGTTTGTTTTGTAGTGGCTGGAGACCCAGGCATGTCCATTCTGTCTCTCTCAAATAAATAAAAATAAAATATTTTTTTAAAAGTATTTCAAAACACTCCCACACTTGATGTTTTATTGAAAGTTCATAACAACATGTACGTTTTATGAAAATTCCCTCTAACTTTAGTGTTACTATCTAAAAATGTCTGGAGTTATAGCAGCTAATAACGGAGAATATATTATTTATTAAAGAGACGTGTACTTCTGTAATTTAAAGACATAGTATCTCAACCATGCTGTTTTATGCATTATTTCACTGTGTGAAAATCTCGTGTCATCAACTATTCTATTAAACAGAACTCTACAAACCAGCACATTCATCTATCTGTCTTCCAGTAATCATTAGTGAATATCTTAACAGCATTGTTTACTAATATGTTAAATGTGCTTCTTCATTGTCACTTAAGTTCTGCAAGGGCAGTGACCTTGTCTGGGATACTCAATGTGGTCTTTGCTGCATCAAGATAGTCCTGGCTAGAGTAGGGTCTCCATATCTTTATTGATATGTTGCATCATTTTGAAGGAAGTCTTCAAATGTTGGAAAGAGATTACTTAAAAATACCTTGAAGAGTGTAAGTAGAATTTTCAAGTATTGAGAATTTACTAGGACCTAGCATTTATTGGTTTTATAATGGACATCATTGATTTTTCAAAATTATATAGAAATATTTAGCTCAGAGAAGTTGAGTAAACTGCCTATAATTCCTGCTAGTTAGGAATGGAACTGAGGATCTTGGTTGAACTCCAAACCCCATATTCCTCCCACTGTATTATTTATTTTAAGCACAACAAATGTGGGGAACATTATGAATGCACTGCCTGGGTGCCGCTTTAGGAATAAAAGAATTATACCTCAGATACAAGGAGAACTGCTGAGATAGAAACCTCAGATTTTAGTTTAATATGTACTATGTGGATTGAAGAAACTGTCTGGCCTGGGATTGTGCATCATGTCTGGAACTAATCAGCATAGGATGTAAAATTTTGGCCCCATTCCCCTGACTCAGGCAGTTTTAAAGTCAGAACTCCAAATGTAATGTCAGCTGAGACTTCCAGTGAGACAGATTCCCAGTGCAACTTCTCCCTCTGGCCAGTTCTTCATCTTTCTTTATACTGTCATGCATGTTGAGGCCAAGAGTGTCCCTAGAGAATTTGTTGCTTGCTAATCTTTACAGAATCTGCTTCCCGGAAACTAAACCTTTGACAATGAATTTGAGAATGATGATTTCAATAGTAACAGCAAAAATGTAACAGTTGGAAGGTAGGATGTGGAGGGACTATACGGATAGACTTGGATTTGGGTTTTTTGAATTTGTATAAAAATGATTAGCTCTAGACTGTAAAATCTTTAAGGGGTGGGGCACTTGGAGGGGATAGTGTCTTGAAATTTGACACATTCTCTGAGTGAAAGAAATACAACAGTAGAAAATTAAAGAACAGTGTAGAAACACAAAACAAACTATCATGTAGAAGGATAGAGGATGTCTGAGCAGTAGATGGGAGCAGGGGTGGTAGTGGTTGATATTTGTAAAGTCATTAAGAAAAATTCATGGTGGTACTTTCAAACCTACTCTGAGTGAGTTATCCCAAGGCCTTAGAAAATCAGTGTCAATCTTGTATCAGAGATACAAATTATCTATTAAATTTCAAATAGGGAATATTTAATAAAGATACAAAAGACATAGTCTACAGCTCTGATCCAAGACAACTGGAAGTATAAAGGGATGAAGAGAGCAAGAGAGCATGAGCTAGAGATGAGTGAGAGAGTGCAGGGCCTGTGAGCCAGTTTATTTAAGATTTGGTCACATATATTTGATGGTGACAGAGAAGTAAAAGGATGAGATAGAAGAGACTTGAGAAAGGAAGGGTGCATCTCCAAGTCCTATCCCAAGAATGAGACACATCTTCCTCAGGTAAGTGCAGTACATCAGATTGTGGCTGTGTTTTCCCCTAGCTTCTTTCACCATAACTCATTCATTGATAAGTAATTTTGTATAACTCATAACTATTAAATTTAAGTTACTAGGCTATTTGAAGTTCTCTAGGCATATCTTGATGTCAAATGAAGTCTAAATTTTCACTAATTTATTCTCTAGTAATTTTACACTAAACTGGTCAAGTATGTATTTTTTCCTCTTGTATACTTCATTAATAACTTCTGATTGGTTTTTAAGTAGTGTTAGGTTTCAAATTTTTTCATTTTCTTAAAGATAAGAGTTTGTAAATTGAAGACCATGTGGAAAGAGCTGTTTTTAGGCTTGTGTTCATATATTGGTTTTTACTTTTAAAAGTACGGCTGGAATAGAGCTCAGTGGTAGAGTACTTTGATAGCATTCCCGAGGCCCTAGATTCAATCCCCAGCACCACAAAAAGTTAAATATGTGAACACAACACATGCCTCTGTTCCTGTTCTCTCCAGATGTGATAGGAATTTGTTCACTGTTAGAGTCTGTATTTATGCGTGTGGTGGTTGTGCTGGTTATAGTGGTGGTGATGATGGAGTGTGTGTGTGTGTGTGTGTGTGTAGGTCAAACAGGAATGTCAGGTATTCCCCTCCATTGCTTATCTGTGTGCTTCCTTGAGGTCTCTCAATGAGTCTGGAGTTTGCTGCTTTTGTGAGCCCCCGGGATTCTCCAGTCTCTGTTTTCCACAGGACAAGGGTTTTAGAGATGCGTTGCCATATCCAGCTATTTAAATGGTTATTGGGAAAATGAACTTAGGCAGACTCAGGCCCCCTCAATCCCTCTTGCCTGCACAGGAATTTCTCTTACCTGTTGAGATCTCTCTCTAGCTCCTAGAGCTCTCTTTGATTCTGTGGAAAAGTTAGTAATTGAAAGTGTTCCTAGGAATTTTTGGGCATAGGGAATAACTTTATTTTGTTGTTATATTGAATAAATTTTATATGGTTGGAAGTGGTACAGAACATAAAATAATGCCAAACAAGGCGCATACAATCTATACAATCAAGTTTAGTTATTTGGCTTTATCTCTTCCCTTTCCATCTTAATTTTGCTTAATTTTATTAAGGATTTTTGTTTGTATACTAACAAATTCTCTGTCTGATGGAACACTGCTGTGTATCAGTAAATACTTTAAATTTGAATTAATGCAGCATGAAAAACAATATGTTTAAGAATACTAAGCAAATGTTGGAAGAAATAAGGAATAAATACAAGTGTACTTAATAATGAAATCATTAACAGGGAATCCAATGTAGCTAGAAAGTATATAAATGAAAAATGTCATGCTTTATTATTCTTCCTACTTATTATATGATCACTGTTCATTCTCAATTTATTGTGAGACATAACACAAGATCTATGGGCTAAAAATGGTTCTAGTCATCTACAGATTCTTAAAAAATGTATTGCTTTCCTTGAAATACTCTTATAATCTGTTATACCAGTCAATTTATATACAGGTATGAACAGTAAATTCTTTACACACACACACACAAACACCATTTTTTCCTGATATCTCAATTGTAGATGGGAAATGCAATTTGCTCCATATATTTGCTTGTGATTATTTTGCAAACCTTTCTGGAATAGAATTCAGCACCATTTATCTTTCTTTCTTGCAACATTTTTCTTGTATGTTGTCTTCCGAAGGTGTGGTGGTTTGAATAGAATAGATGGCCCCCAATATATTCAGTTGTTTATTTGTTTGTAGTTTGCATCTCTAGCCACCTGGCTGGAGGCAAGGTCATTGTGTGGATCTTAAGGTGTGGTGGTGGGTTTGAGATTTCAATCTAAAGAGATGCAAATTGTCCCTAGCTGGAGTTCCTGAAGTGTGCTGTGGCTTTTGACCTTTAGGCTTGTACTGCTCTCTCTCTGCTTGGGCCTGTGAAAGCAGGCTAGTTTCTTCTGCTGTTATGGAACTTCCCCTGGATTTGTAAGCTTCAATAAATCCCTTCCTCCATAACTGTGCCTGGTCTGGAAGTTCATCTCAGCGAACCTGAAGCTGTCTGATACAGAAGGGATAACAGAAACTTTTGAAAGGAAAAATTATATTACACCAACAGCACATGTAAGGAGTATCTGTTGCGGTTCTAGCAAGGGGCCTGTCATCTTCATTTAGTAGGATTCTGGATCACCAAAAGAAAAAGTACCTTAGAGAAATTTGTTGACCAGATATTCCTAGTGCCTGGTCTGACATGTTTCCTACAACTTCACTTTTCCCCTGTATGATTGGCTAATTTGTGAATAAATGATTTATAATTATTATTTTGAGGTAGGATCTTACTCTAGCCCAGGCTGACTTGGAATTCACTATATAGTCTCAGGCTGGCTTTGACATCACAACGATCTGCCTACCTTGGCTTCCTGAGTGCTGGGATTAAAGGTGTGCACCACCACACCCAGTGATACGTTAAGTTTTGAATGCCTGTATATATATATATATATGCTTGTGGAGCTTATTTATTTATTTTCCAGAATGAAAAGTTTGCAGAGATTTTTATAGATTTTTCCTTGTCATAGAATTTACACATAAGAACTTGGCATTTTAAATAACATATTTGAATATCCATCTGCCTATGTGTCTATCTAGTATTGATTACACTGGGCAGAGGAGGAGTGCTTGCTTTAGGATTTTGAGCACAACAGCGCCATTTACTAAAATTGTACAGTGGCATACTTGTTCGTACTGTGTCTTTTATAAAAATTGCCACAAGTAGTAACAAAGTCTTTTATATCTCAACAAACAAATTCAGCCTCTCAAAGCATTTCTTGTAGAGTATGATAATAATGAGATTGGGCTGTAATGGAGCAGAGAATGAGGGCAGGAGTCAGTCTTAGTTACAGACTATTCTAATTCTTTTAAAATTCAGACATGTATGAGGGAAGAGAGATTTATTGTTTTTCCCTTGATATCAAGAGCAATAAATACTTTGTGGACCTGACAGTGTTTGCAAGCTATAAAGTCTTCTTTTGTGTTAAATTATTGTCATGATAAACATACTTCACAGAAAACCAATCTTTCCCCTTGTTATGAATTAACTTTTTTCTTTAAAAATGTACTTGCAAAGTCCACAGCCAAATTTTTTGGGTTGGAGGAATGAATGGGACTTATTGGCACTTGTCACCAGGAGCCTGGGAAGCAGTTGCCTCATAATTTTGTTTTCTGTTTTAGCTGGGGACTTGGGGGGGGGGCAGAGAAAGATGGAGGGAATCAATCATTAAATTCAGTTGTAAATGTAATTTTCTACCTTGCTATCTTAACTATTAATAGTCTAAGTAATTTAGATCTCAACCATTTTGATTATGGGGATGAAATGCATAACCTAATCAACCCTATCGTTAATGACAATGGTACTGACAAAAATTGTCTATTATATCAGACAGCATGTAATTTAAAAAAGCATTTTACTACATTACCCCAACATATTAATTTTTCAAGGAATACATACTAGCCAGCTATTTGCAAATATAAGTCAACAACTGAGGACCCTCAAAGCATATCAAAGCAGAAATTAAGAAGTTGCTGAGAGCTCAACACTAAAGTAGACATAACATACCTGCCAGAGCTCAGGGAACATTGCAGAAAAGAGGGAGGAAAGACTATAAAAACCATAGGATAAGGAGAATCCAGAGGCATTTTACCCACCAGAGTGCTGTATTTATAACCCATAACCCCACTGGTGAATACCAGTAACTCAACTGAGGAGGGCCCTCATGAGAGTAAGGTTAGAGAGGAGGGGATATAATGGGATAGATAACACAAGGGGAATGGGACCAACACATGATTTGTTCATATAACAAAGTTTCTAGTTTAGTTAAAAAAATACAGAAATCAGACAAAAAGTCAACAAAAATCTCAGCATTTTGTAACTATAACATATGAATGTAGAAATATAGATCTAAATGAGATAAGACTAAGAAGTTTTTAAAAAATATTATTTATTTATTTGCAAGGAGATGGGGAGAATGGGCATATCAGGGCCTGTAGCCATTGCAAATGAACTCCAGACACATGTGCCACTTTGTGCATCTGACTTTACGTGGGTACTGGGGAATTGAACCTGGATCATTGGGCTTTATAGTTCCTTACCTGCTGAGCCAACTCTCCAGCCCCAAGACCAACAATTGTTGACCATCAAGTAAGAAAGTCACTGCTTAGTGTATTCTATAAATGGGATTAAGATAAAATCAGCTGAAGACATCTTAAAAAACTTGACAATGAAAATTTTATTGCTTTGCTTTTCCATATAACTGATTTTATTGTCTTGCTCTTCCAGAGTGACTATTAAAAGCAAAGGCAATGTCAAATCAAAGTAGACTGAAAGTGTCTGCCTGGTATTTTACACTTGTTCAATGTATTTAAGGTAAAAAATTTTATAAAGTAGGGCTGCTTAATTTTGGTAGTCATTATATCCCACCCTTCTCCATCTTCTCATTCCTTTCTTGATTCCTAAATCAAAATCTCATGCCACAAAAGTGTATGGGAAGTCTGTCCCAACAATTTATTATTATGTACATTTTTTTTCAAGGTAGAGTCTCACTCTAGCTCAGGCTGACCTGGAATTCACTATGGAGTCTCAGGGTGGCCCCAAACTCATGGCGATTCTCCTACCTCTGCCTCCCAAGTGCTGGGATTAAAGGTGTGTGCCACCACGCCCAGCTATTATGTATATTTTTAACAACATAAATTGAATGAATAGCAAATCTCTTAATTCTAAGCAACTGTGTTTAGGTATAAAGCAAGTTTTTCAGGGAAGAGTGGGGCTGAGTGAGATGGAAATAGTTCTCCTAGCACTCCTAAAATCAAATCTGCCATCTGTCCCCACTAGGTTCTGTCATGCAATAGTGACTGTGTATAGAGGAATGTTGCTTCTGAAAGCATGTCAGGCAGGTACCTGGAAATTCCTGTAGCTATAGTTAAATGTTTAATGCTCTTAGTTTGTAGGAACAATGTAGATCTATTGATAGACAAAAGTGTATACATTTACCACTTCTGACAATGTAGCATTAGTTGTTTAACTTTTGGTTCATTTCCATTATCTTATCATTTGCATTATTTTAAAGAACAACCACTATTACTTTAGGGTTCATTTAAGTAGGACTCATAGGATCAAATGCTTAGAGGTTCCAGCTATTTTGCTGCTTATGTGACTAATTCATGGATTAACTATATTGTACTAGGTACAGATGCTTCTGTACTGGGATTGCTTTGGAAATTCCAGATTGGAGCCTTATGCATGCAGAAGAATTAAAATGTTGGAGAAAAGTGAATGGTATCCAATCAATACTTAATGCTAAGCATCATATTATTAAATTTCCTGTTTTAGGGTATGAATGTATGTCCATGCTTATTTGCATAACTTGTGTGAGTCAATGTGTGACTAATATTTGTGAAAGCAAGTGCAAGGTGAGATACTAAATGTAATATGAGATACTGATGTAATATTATAGAAAGAATTAAAAAAATGCTGTGTGCAAAAATCTTCCCATTTTCTGTAGGCATCTGTTCTCAATATTCCAGTCTTACCTCATTTATCTTCTCTTTTTCCTATTTACTATTTTTCCTTTAGCTCATGAGACAAACAAGTGACAAGACATACCACATAGTTAATTTTTTGGACTAATGTGATCAGTTTTGTTTTCCCCCGAAGTTGTCTAATTATCCCCTCCAACAGTTCACATTAAGATGGCCACTCTGTAGTGAATGGCATATCCTAGTTAGCTGGTGTAAGCAGATTTGAAGAGAGTTTTGAAAACTCAAGAAATTCATTAACAATACTAATTTTAATGCCTGCAAGGCACTAGAAACATCATTTTTAAAACTTCCATCCTATGGGCTGGAGAGATGGCTTAGCAGTTAAGGTGCTTGCCTGTGAAGCCTAAGGACACTTGTTTGATTTTCCAGATCCTATGTAAGCCAACTATACAAGGTGATGAGAGGGCAAGGTCGCACATGTGCACAAAGTGGCACATATGTTTGGAGTTTGATTGCAGTGGCTGGAGGCCCTGGCACACCAATTCTCTCTTTCTCATATTAAAACAAAGCAAAACAACACTTATATCAGTGAAAGAATAATGTGCTGACCTATAGTTTTCATAAAGAAAGATCACTAGCAATGTGTAACATCTGTTTAAAAGCATGCTTTAAACAAGCCTTCCTCTACTATGATTCATAGGAAATGAGGCAGTTGAACAGGACAAGGATTACTTAGGATTCTTATTAAGCTGGACTTACAAGTAAAGAAAGTAAGAAAGTCACTGCTTAGTGTATTCTACAAGGAATTTGGCCAAAATGAAGAAGCTGGTAACCACAGATAGCATAAAATTAGTAGTGTATATTGATTGCACAAAATAATGGATTTAATGATGCCATTTTCATGTATGTATATGAGATGTTTTGATTTTATTTACTTCCCATTAAGAATACTTGTCTCCCCTCACTCCTGCACATACCTATTCTCTAATAAGCCATCTTATATTTTCATGTTTTCCACATATAATAGAAAACCCATATCTGTCTTTCTGTGTCTGGCTAATCTCAGGTCTCTACTTCCTTCTATTTCCCCTCGAATGATATGATTTTGTATGGCTGAATAAAATTCCATTGTGAGTGTCCAGCACTGAAACATCTCACACCCTCCAAAACTCAGGGTCCATTGCGGAAAAGGTGGCGAAAAGAATGTAAGAGCCAAAGGAAGGGTACCACTCCCTACATACAACTGTTCGGACAGAATTTGGCCTCAATATCCAAGACCTCGCAGTGCCTAGCAATACCCACACAGGACTCTCATAACAGGAGAAAAAGATGATGACATTAAATTAAAAGAGAGACTAATAGACAGAGGGAGAGGATATGATAGAGAGCAGAGCTATGGAGGAGAAAGTGGGGGAGGGGAAGGGAGAGAGGGAAATACCATGGTCTGTAAGTATAGATGTTGTCAATAAAAAAATATATACATATAAAATAAAAACTCCATTGTGCGTGTATACTACACTTTTGTTCATCATATTTATTTATTAACACATTTTTCTTAATACTTACAAGATTATAGTCAATACTGCATAATATTATATTCAGACTCTTGCTAAGTTTTTCTTTCTATAGAGGTGAAAGTAGTGGAGCTGAGTGGGACCACTTTATAGTGCTGTGGTATACTTCAGCATCGGAAACTTTCAAACTCCAAACATTTGCTCTTGTCAGTGTCTTGATGTAATCAGACCCCTAGCCACTGACTAAACTGGCTAAATAAAATTCCCATAGTACCGTACTTGGCATCTGAATGTCAATTTATTTATTTACAATTAGCAGTAACTGTGAAATGAATCTCATTACTCAAAGTTTTCCTGATCAGCACATTTCTTATTGTTCATAGATGTGAAGAGCCAAGCTGCAATCAAGAGTTTGTTTTAATACATTTAGATTAAGGCAAAAAGAGTTTTAGACTACATTCTTATTTTATTTTTATTTTTTTGAGGGAAGCCTAACAGACTATCTTTTTTTTTTTTTTTTATAAATGTGAGAATGAGAGAATGAGACAGAAAGAGAGAGAGAGATAGAGAACTGGAGTGCCAGGACCACCAGCCACTTCAATCAAACTGCAGATGCATGTGCCCCTCTGTGCACATGTCTGACCTTGTGCACATGTGTTACCATGCATCTGGCTTATGTGGGACCTGGAGAGTTGAACATGAGTCCTTAGGCTTCACTGGCAAGTACCTTAGCTGATAAGACATGTCTCTATCCATAGACTACATTTTTTACTCCAGTTTGGGGATTTTTCTGGTTGTAGGGGGGACTTGATTATTATTGAGACCTAGTTCTCCAAATCATTTCATAGGTCTCCTGTTTATTATGATGGTTGAAAGATGTTCTTTACTTTAGGATTATTCTTTCTCAATGTGATAGAGGATTCATGTAACACTAAACAGTATTAGAAATGTTTTCTAAATGATACTCTCCTTCATTTCCCTATGAAGTATCTTCTCTATCTTCATGTTTTTTTTTTTCTCCTTCCTCTCTTAGCTAGTCACCTTTATAGACATACTTTGTGCTCAGTGGCTCACTTTGTATGGACCTGCACCCTGGGAAGTGAATGGAAGCCATTCTCTGTCATCATTTGTAAATAATCACTTAAGTTAGTGCATGTAGGAATACAAGGTGTTATGTGTTAATTTTGTAGTCAGGTGGACATTTTACTTACTTTATATCTAGCTGGTTCTTGGAAACCTCTCTCACTATAACTTCCCAACACTAGAAACAATAGCTACTTCATTGGAAATATTCAAATGGAAGCTGTAAAGATTTTTTTTTTAACTTTAGAAGTTACTTTCTTACAAAAGGTCCAGTGCAATCCAGTAGGATCTCCACGAACTGAAAAGACTCTAATTAGCCTTGCAACATTTACTAATTGGCATCTTTGAGATGTGAGGCATGACTGGCAACAGTCCTAGATGTTAGACATGGTCAAGTTAGTTTGATTTAACAATTTTTTACTATTTTACCATCAAAAGATTCATATGAATAATCCTATACACATATTTGTGTAACATTTTATAGCTTTATAATATTTTGACTTAATAATTCTTAATAATAACCTGAGAATCTCACTATTTTGTGATTTTTAAAAAGGGCATTGTATTTCAGAAAAGTAAATATGTTTATAAAAACAAAAATTATAGGCATTAATTTATATAAGAATTAATCCCTTTCAATGTAACCTTTTCTGCATTGGTGAACATGAAGCAATGGATTTCAGTTTAGAGAAATAGCAAGTTTGGAGGCAGTCAGACCTAGATTATGTTCTAAGCCTTATTACCAAATTGAGTTGGGTGAATTCCTCAAGTTCTCTGAATCTCAGATTGTCACATTTTTAAAACTAGGGCAGTACTTTTTAGTCTTCAGCAGGATTGATATGAGGTTCACATAACCTGAGCATGTAATATGTCAGTCCCATGTTTGATATACTGAATGCTGTACAGTTTTGGACCACCTAGTAAAACCTTATTTCACTTTGAAGACATTGTCAGCCCTTTGACATCTGTGAGGTTCTATTTGGTTTCAGGGTTCAAGTTTTCATGACCCATCCTTCAGACATTTGACATAGCATGATCCATTTTCCTGACAAAGAGTATCAAACAATATGATAACCAATGAACAGTTATCTCCTAAAATCTCCCTATTCAGAAGTTCATGACTATAACAGAACTACTTAAACAATGGTCACAACACTCAAAAACATTTACAAGTGACAATTTCATAACATCATTTTCATACCCATGAAAGAAAGGGAAATGAAGAATTTCACTTAGGCTCCTGAACATATTTCCTAATGGTGACGAAAGTGAAATAAATTACACGTGGAGGCAGTAGCTTGTGAGAAAATGCTCACAGGGTGCCTAAACTTTACTCTTTCTTTCCACTTCTGTGGCCAAGTGAAAGAGAAAATCAAACAAACAAACAAAGCCCCCAGTTTAACCTTTCCAATTTTCACTTTTCCCATCTCTCAAATGCAGATAATTAAATATGAGACTCAGGAGGTTGCTGTGAACATCTACTGGGATGCAAGGAAAGGAAGTGATTTATAAACTGTGAGGTGTTATGCAAACTGCAGGTGGTGATATTATTCTCTGTAGTTCTTTGAAAACATCAGAAACTCTTGGATGACTTCAATGTGATCTTGCATAAAGGCAGAAGGGCTGAAAAAAATAACTTTTTTTTTTTTATCACTTCAAGGGGATATGTCTGCAACTTAAGTTAGTATTGATGGTAATTAGGTTTTGTCTCTAACTGAAATTCAATAGCTATTTTTAGAAAGCATTTACATCAAGTGACCAAAGCAAACATACTTTGTATAGGAAGACTCAATTATCATATTGATTATATGTTAAGCATATTCAGTTACAAAGATAGTCAATGATAGTGCCTACCGCACTTTGCTAATGAGGGCATACTTTGAATGGCCAACAAAAATGATGTTAGTCTTTATTCCCTATTCTCATAATATTACTCAAATGTCTACCCACGATCACAAGGAGCATTAAGCAGAGGTTGGGTTAAATTTTGTAAATGTTCAACTAGTATTGTTAGAAGAACTCCAACTATATTACAAGGCATATCTGGCAATATTTCCTTTTAGCACAATCAGAACTTCTTTTGTCTTTTGTTATTAGTATATTGTACTACCTGTTTGTTTAGTGCAATATTAGTGTTGGTCACTTGAAATGGCATTCCAGCTCCCCTGAAAGGTTTCTCTACCCTTCTAGAAAATGAGGTAATGATTAAAGAAGAAGTTTGAATTGCCAATTTGTTTTGACTGTGACATGGGCCTTCCTTTGCAATGCTATACTTGGAATGATGCTGAGAATTATAAGCTTTTCATAAGTGCTTTTCAGATGGGAAAATGGGGGCATTTTCCCACATGGATTTTTACTCCTAGGTGAAGAGATTTTTTTTTCCTAAGTTTATAAAAAGGTCAGTAGCACAGCTGGTCTTGTAATTTAGAGGTTCTGACTCAAGGGTCTATATATAATTTGCAGTGCTTTTTTTTGGCTTATATGAAGCACATTCAGTTAGAGGCTGGGAAAATGAATATTATGTCCATGTATTTAGTAAGACTGATGACTACTATAGTTACTTCTCTTTAAGAAGTAAATGGGGGTTTTAGATGACTTATTTTGGTTAGCTTTATTAATATCAGCAAGATAATTTTCTTTATTAGTCTCTATAGGCATAAGGGGGACTTTTATTATTTTAATTCATGGTATTTGGCATAATAATAATAATAATAAGCAAAATGCTGTTATGTTGTTTAGAAAGTGTTGATGTCCATATTGTGATCTGAAGGGTGATGAGATTTTTTTGCCTTCCTCCCTTGCCAATTTACATGTCACTGACAAACTTGTTCCACCACATGAGATTTGGCTCATCCACACCATTTATCTTTGTGAGGATTGAGGGTTGAAGTTTCAAGGGAATGGAGTTAGGATTGCTCCTGAGCTCATTCTGATATCTGGCACTAAGGGGATTTGAAATTTTGATGACAGAAAGATAATACTTATGAATGGTTTGAAGGTACCACTTTTGTAAGTTTGGATTATGGTAGAGACAGCATAAAGATGCTGGGTACTAAAAAGATGGGGAGCAGTGAGTTAGGGGGTGAGAGAAATTGAAGAGAGGGAAACTAGGAGTACATTTAAGTTAAATCTTTCTTCACCATTTTTTCATCATTTTTCTATCAAGGTGAAATTCAGTACCTATGTTTAGAAACAATTATAGTGAAGTAACAAAGGGGAAATACTTAAAAAATAAACATACTTTGTAGAAGACAATTACATATTGATTATGTGGCAAATGTATTTAATTGCAATCAATAGTAATAATGGTAATACCCACTGTGCACATTTGATTTAAGGAATGTTGTGTGATCTTAAGAAAAAAATCAATTAATTTGAATAAATGTTATTCTTTAATTTTGTATTAACACATACCTTTCTTATTGTAGACATTTTCCTAGAGGAGGAAATGTTCTTTGTGTAAAAGAGGGTTTCTTTATAATACTCATGCAATATTGAGCTGATCACCCAATTTTCCTAACTTTGGTTATTTTTCAGTCTAATGGTAATAATAACACTAGCTTGAATTTCTCACTGGATTAGTGCAAGTTCAGTTAGGACATTATATATTAAAAATACTGTAAAGTGCTCAACCAAATACAAAACACTGAGCATTATGTGCAGGTTAGGTTGAAGGTTATGGGATTGGATTCTGAAGCCATATTGCCTGGGTTTTAATCCTGGCTTTGTCCCATCTTGCCTGTATGGTTTAAACTTTCTGTGCTTCAATTTTATCATCTGTCAAACAAGGAAAACAATAACACTCATCTTATAGTGTTGAGGAGCAGATCAAAGAAATTAATTGATGTAGGTGCCTGAAGCAGCGCCTGATACAAAATGCAGTAATCTTACTAGCTGTTGTATCTTTGAGCACATGTCAGTCCAAAACTGAACTTGGACTTGTGCCTATGGGAGTAAATGACAAAGAAATGGAAGACAAAATTCGACGTTTATGCTTTAAGCAGTATCTCTGTTTACACACTGAATTCCTATTTGATTATAAGCTATTAGTGTCAGTTAAATGGGACTGTATCTGAATTCAGTGTCTGTGAGTGAATATGTCTTAGAAACTTGCTCATCTTCATACTTGAACAAGGAAACAGCTCTCTTTACTGCTGAATTATTTGGATAAGATTCATCAGATGTATATTTTAAATGAAAAATTTCAACCCTGACTACACATTGAAAACAACTGCTGCTCCCACCCAACATGGTAAGTAAGAAGATGTAAGGGTAGCATTAAGGCAGTGTCTTTTCTTAAAAATCTCCTCAGGTGATTATTATGGGAAGCAGTTGAAAACCACTGACTTAGAGTATTAGTGATTTACTTCATACCCATATTGTTTAGTTCCTGACATTAATAGATAACTTTATCATATTCAAACAAACACAATAGCTCTTCATGGATATGTCTTCAAGGCTGATTTGTGGTTTCAATTTTATCTCCATCTTGTGGATGTGTGTTACTAAGCAGAAACGGGGTTTGTTGATTTTGAATTATCTTATTTGTGGCATGTTAAAGAGCTGCATATATGAAGCAGGAGCATAGAATCACAGAACATAAATGTTAGAGGGGATTGTCAAGGTCATCTAGTGGAAAGAGGACACACTTGGTAGCCAGTCTTAGCTTACAGAGACATTGTTAGTGGCTTTATGATCTTTTGGCATGTAACTTCCCTCAGCCTTCTCTTCTTCATCTCTGCACAACTGAGATGAGTATGACATTTGTACATGACAATTGTGTTTCATAGTTTTACTGTGTAAGTGTGTGTGTGTGTGTACATGCATGCACACACCCCCCCCCCCGACTCTGCTGCATGCTTGATCCTCACACTGTCTGGCACGGATATCCAGAGCAGGGACTGTGTGGGAGTCTCCAGCAGGGCTGTCTGAGCCTGCAGGGCCAGCTGCTGGGAACTGTTCCCACCCACTCTGCAGGGATCATATCTCTTGCTCTGCTGGGACAGTTTCATGACTAGCTGTTTAGATCCCATGAACTTTTGTAAACATCATGTGGTATTTGAGGCTAGTCACTGCTGGCCAAGTGGAGGGATGTTCTTTTTCAGACTAGTGAGCATAGTTCTTGTCATGTGATGGGAGCTTCTGGGTACTCTCTGCTTGAGCTACAGGACATACTTGTTCAGGACACAGATGTCTGCTTTCTTTTCCCAGGTGACTTCCTATCCAAGTTTATTTGTGTTCATTTGGGACAATAGGAGGCCTCCATCTGTATCTTAGGAGGAAGAAGAGAGACAGCAGAGCCCTCTGAATTCTTTCAATGATGGTAGTAGTCTCCCTTCTCCTATCTGCCTTCTCACCTAGGTCTCCTAGACTCTCCAGCTTAGAGCTATAAAATAATTACACCACAGAGCTCTCTATGGTACATTGTTTCTGTCTAATGAAGCCAGCTTCTTATTAGTTGTAAAGTATAGTGCTATAGGTATTGATTCTAAACATAATGGCCTAGTCACTTGTAGGCCTGGCTGTAGTAGAGCTATCTTCAGTTTCAATTTTAAGAACTTCTGCTTTATGTCACCATCATTCTGAAAAATCTTGGTATTACATTGGAAATACTTCCATTTTCCTGTTTTTCACTTAATTTACTTGTATTACCATCAACTTATTATTATTAGAAGTGGTGGTAACTCCCTCTATATCTATTCACTTGCCAATGAGGATCTCAATATATTTTACTTTTTTGGTGGACTTTCTAATATAAAACTTGGTTGTTCTACCAGATATTGAGACTGTTCAGTAGGGAACATGGTTTTTATCTAATCATAGGCACTGCTATCCTTTATTATATGCTTATTATACACTTACATGACATTACTTTATTTCATCTAATTCCCATAAAAATAATGTTCACTTGACCAATTGTACTTCATACAGGTTAAGTAAGCTGAACAAGTTGATCTTTCTAGGAAGCCACAGAGCCTGATTTTGACTCAATTTGGTTTCAAAGCCTCTTCCCTCAATCATCTTTCTAAATTGCATTTAAAGCAAAGGATGGATACATAAGAGGAGCTGGATGCTGGTCTGTGGAGGGTTGGATGATTCTTATAATAGGGGACAGCTGAGAAGCTGTGTTCTAAAAGGAGTCTGTATCTTCAAAGTCTTGCATTTCCTACTGTCTATACTGACCTGTATCACTAGCATACATGAGCACTTACTGTAAGTTTGATTAAATGGTAAACTTTTCCCCAAAGGCTCAAGTCACTGCTATAAGAAGCCCATTTGTAGGTCTTCGTTTCATGTTATTTATTCAGGAAAGAGCCTATGAGATTACATAAAGATGTCTCTCACTGGTAAGGCCATTGATTGAGGCCATCAAGCAATATCTGAAGGAGACTGAAATGATAAAATATTCTGGGGGATCAGGATATTGTTGAAGTCAGCATTGCCTTGAGGGCTATACTTTATAGCCTCTTCCTCTTGAGATTTAGGCCATTGGAGTATGGCTAAGGCAAGAAAAAGAAATGAATAAGTGCTTCACCTCCTTGAGGATTTGTTGGTTGTGCCCAGAGAACCTTCCTTTTAGTGTATTTGTGAATTATAAGCTTAACTCCACTGAGTGTGGAAGTAATTGTTTCACACAGGAACACAATTCAGCTCTTTAAAATGCTTAAACCCTGGGGCTGGAGAGATGGCTCAGTTGCTAAGGTGCTTGCCTGCCAAGCCTAAGGATCCAGATTTGATTCCCCATTACCTGTGTAAAGCCAGATGCACAAGGTAGTGCATGTGTATTGAGTTTACAGAGGCTACAGGCCTTGTTGTGTTTGTTCTCTATCTGCCTCTCTCTCTCTGTTAAATAAATAAATAAAATATTTTTAAAAAGCTTAACTTCTGTCACAAACATGTGCTTTTTACGACTAGAACATTCCCAGTATAAGGAAAATGTCCTTTTGTACAAATGGGGTAATTCTTTGTCTTACTTGGCACTCTCATTGCTTCTTTCTGTTCCATATTTTGTGACCTGAGGTTATTGGGATGACAATTCCTTTGTGGATACTCACTTTGGCATGTTGCCAAAAGGAAAGTTATCTTTTCTCATAAACTACCAAGCCATTGCAAGAGGCCTGGGTCCTAGGGGGATAAGCCAGTGATTGATAATGATTGGGTTTAAATTGGCCATATATTGGCCTGTGAGAGTACACATTTCCTGTGTACTATAATCACTATGTCTACTTCATTTTCCTTAGATTTCTCAATTGCTTCATTGCCTTTTTATTCAGGAATGATTTTTCTTTCCTAGGTAGATTCTGTGTACTCTGCTTTGGTTTTTCTCCTAAGAAAAAAAAAAAAAAAAAAACCAACACCTGTATCAGTTTGGATTTGGACCCCCCCCCCCATTTTTTAGAGGCAAGCCCAACAGACTGGCCATTTTTTATGTGAGAAAGTAAGAGCAACAGTGAGAGAGAGAGAGAGAGGGAGAGAGAGAGAGGTGGCTTGCCAGGGCCTCATGCCACGGCAATTGAACTCTATGTGTACACCACCTTGTGTGTATGTGAGTGTATGTGTGACCTTGTGCATGCATCACCTTGTGTGTCTGGCTTACATAGGATCTGGGGAGTCAAAAAGGGGTACTTAGGCTTTGCAGGCAAATGTCTTAATCACTAAGCCGTTTTTTCAGCCCTCCTCCATCTTTTTAAACCCAGTATCAGGGAAGAGCAGCTGCTAAAGGAAAGTTGCTCTATATTCTCCCTTTGAATGCACGAAGACTGATTCTTCCTAAAATTAATCTGTAGTTTGGCTCAGCCAACATAAAGATCTGAGATCTTAGATTTGTGAAAGGGTCCTCCTATCTGGAAGTGCAGAGTAAATCTTCATGGGTAGCCCTGATTTAATTTAAACTCAGGTTCCTTGGGCTTTGAAATTATTATCTCCTATCAAAGCAGATGTTAAAGTTTTGAGAGGTGTTGGGTACAAGTTTATTAGATCTGTCTGGGATGATTTATATAGAGCTAAACATGGACTGGACTAAATAGGAATTAACATAGACCTTTGGGGTCTTCTTTCAGTATATGCCTTCAAGAGTTACTTTGAAAGATTGGGGGTTAGAAATAAATTGATATTTATAAACTCCTTAGGTACTAGCCCTGGGATGGGCCTTTTCTACATGTTACTTTTCCAGAGGCACTAGAATGCTACAGTCATACTTCACTAGTACCTATCCTTGGCTATGATGGACCAAGGTTTTGCTAAGCATTTTTTTCATGCTTGATTGGCAGTAAGTTTTTTTTTCAATGTGTGTATGTGTGTGTGGCCTGTGCACATGCACATGGCATAGTGAATGTGTGGAGGACAGAGAATAATCTCTTCTTTTGGTCTCTGTCTTCTACATTGAGACGGGTCTCATGTTTACCATTATGTGTGTGATGCTTGGTGTTCTGTGAGCTTTTGGGAATTCTCTTGGCTCCACCTCCAGTCTTGACATAGGAGCTACTGTGTCTTGCTTTATGTGGTTCTCAGGATCAAAATTCAGTTTCACATACTTTTATGACATATGCTTTATCCACTTAGCTACCTCAGCCTGACTATAGATTTTTATTACCTTAAAAACCTACTTGCTTGCAAATGAGAATTTTATTCTTAACATGACATCTTAATCAAATCTGTGTATTGGGATCATTGTGTCCCATTGACCTCCAATTCTGGAATTTCAAAGTTTAAGTTCCGCTGTCTGAATAAATCTGAGAACAATTACTTGATAGAGTATTATGAAACTATCTTGACCTGTTATAGTGACAAGAAGATGACATAATTTAGTCATGAGCTGTATAAGTACTTGCTACGAACCCCTTTTTGCTTGTTTTACTCTTTTGGGGGGTTGTCCAAAGCATTTGTGGTACTTCTACAAGTCATTAGAAAGACCATCTGCTTGAAATGTCTTGCCACTCAAAGGAAAACAGGTGAACTGCTACTTGAAGTGATGGCTCTGGGGCTCCAGACCACCTGTCTCACATTCTACCCTAGTTGTTCTGTTGTCCCTTTAGATACAGACTTAATAGAAAAATTAAAAGCTTACCTGAAATTACAAAAAAAATTCTTATTACAAATCTCAACTTACTGCAGCTTGCTAGACTACCTTTGCAAGTCTTGTCAAATCATAAAAGCAAATATAAAGACATGCACTCTTAGATGGTCACATCAGATGGAAGAACTGCATCCCTTCCCAGTAATCCCAACCCCTCCACTACAGCCTTACTAAATTTAATAGCTGGTCAGTCAGAAGAATGTTTTTAAAAGGCCAGGAAATAATAACATGTTTGAAATTGGGAAACCAGGCAATCGCTGCCTGCCTCATTTAGTTACTCTGGGGAAAGTACATTGCCCACTGTAAAATGGATTAATATTGTCAAGTAGAAACTCTCATGAGATAAATGGGAAGCTTCATTTTTGCCTATCATGCTTAGAATGGAATGACACTGATTTGATAGTAACACATTTTATTACTGTTATTATTCTACAGCCTCAGACAATACAGCAGACTCTCAAGAGGACATTGCAGTATTATGAGCATCAAGTTATTGGGTAAGTAGAAAATGAATTTTGGTCATTGATGGGGACGAATTAAAAGTAGTATTTCAAGAGCAGCTGCTGAGTCTGCTGCTTTCTGTTGTCCAGGTCACCTTTGTTTCATAGAGGCTGTTTCCAAAAGTGTGGGGTGAGCACTAGTGAGAGGAACTCACAGTGATTTCCTTTGGCTTATTTGCACTTAATTATTTTAAATGAAGAAATGAAATTTGTTTTTTGTATTATTCCTCACCTCTCATTATTTCCTTCTCATGTTCGTAATCTCTAATTGTAAGAATGAATCTCATATTTTTACCTTAATCCTATAGTAGGGTTTATTGACACTAACTAGGGGGCTTTGGGATGTGAGAATCCTTACATAGAGCTTAATCAAAATTGCAGTTTAAGGAGCGGTGTTGGTTTAGTCAGGTCATGTGTTGCATATTTTTCTTCTAGCTCCTATTTCATGAAATGGTTTTGATATTGTGTGAAGTCAGTAGACCTGATGTCAAAGGTAGCAATTCAAGACTTCACTAGCACATAGAAATTTTAATAAAAGTATAATGATAATCTTAGTAACTAAATAAAAGTTTATGTATTATGATTAAATGAAAGAACTTCAATGAAGTTCTTTATAAACAGAAACCTCCAAAAATCATAAGATAAATCTTTTCTTTAAAAATATCATGTTTATCGGGATGGAGAGATGGCTTCGTGGTTAAGGTACTTGCCTGCAAAGCCAAAAAGACCCAGATTCGATTCCCCAGGATTCATATAAGCCAGATACACAAGTTCATTTGCAGTGGCTAGAGGCCCTGGCATACCCATTTTTTCTCTCTCTCTGTCTCAAGTAAATAAATAAAACAAATCTCTAAAAAATATCATGTTTATTTATTTGCAAGCAGAGAGACAGACAGGCAGACAGACAGACAGAGAATGGGTGCACCAGGGCCTCCAGCAGCTGCAAACAGACTCAAATGCATGCGTCACTTTGTGCCATCTGGCTTTACATGGGTACTGGGGAATCAAACCCTGGTCATTAGGCTTTGCAGGCAAGCTACTTAAACTGCTTAGCCATTTCTCCACCCCAACAAGATACATCTTTGACTGGTTACAGTAGAAAACAGTTTGGCAAGCCACAAAACACTTAATTTATGTTATTGCATCATCTAACATTTTAGATTAAATCCATTGACATTAGAGGCAATGTTGTGTTTAAAGTCACCTTGTTAATATTCTTTACATGCCACAGTGATTTATTTTTGTGAGGTGTCAAGATTTAAACCGTGGGATTTTGTGAAATATCTTCAGAAACCATTTCCCATTATAGTCATTGTCATTGGGATCAAGAATATTTTTGGCAACTAAGATATAATGTGCTTCTTAAGTAAAACACAGAAGGGAAGAAAAAGAGTGGAAAATTTATTTTAATACCTAGTACAATGCCATATACTTTAAGTGCTCAGTGATTGTGTTAATTGTCATTTCAAAGGGAATTGCTTTGAAACTTTGTCACATGAATCCTCAAGAGTGCAGTATTAGGAAAAACAATATTTAAACTCATGAGATGGTTTTTAGTTTGAGGCCATTAATGATTTAAAATGGTTTATCCTAAAGGAGCTAAAGAATGTCAAATTAATCCTTCTTCACACATACTAAAATAAAACTTAATCACTGTCATTGAGTTTGCTACCTTCAAAGTATGGTATATGGATTAAATTAATTAATATTCCTTTTAACAGTTTGCCATTTGTGGGAAGTATTTTTCTCTTTATTATTATTATTAACATTAATGTTTTTATATATTGATCATTAAACTAAAATTATTTTTTAGAATGATGAATGTTCTTTTTGCTTCAAAATCAAATAAGTGGTATAATATTCTCATTTTTGAACTGAACTGTCTTCAGAACAAATTGAAACGGGCCTCATAATATGATCAAAACAGATAGCCAATCCACATTGTGATAGTCAACAGGACATCCTTTGGCCATTAGTAGCATGGAATTCTTTTTTATGTAATGCCTCAACTTTCTTCTCTGTGTAGACATGGTCTGTAGCGATTCTTTTTTGTGTCTTAAGTGGTCTTGTCCTACAAAGAAAATAGGCAAGTAGACTCAAAAAAGGATGCCCAACTTGACTCAGAGCTATTGACCTTCCTTTGCTTGGCCATTAGCTAACAGCTGGGACTTCAAGTATCTTTCCTCAGTGCCCGCATTTGCCCCTTTGGTTAGGGTGAGAGAAGGGGTTAATGGGCTGCAATTTTGGCGTATTTTCCTTCCTTGATTCTGTCTTCCTGTTTTCTTCATTATATAGTTTCCTTTTCCAACTTCATCCTTTGCCTTTCAGGCTCCATTTTTCTGCTCTATTTCTTTTTACAAAGGAGGGAAGCTCATACCTAACATGGGGACTAAAACGTATTCACATTCATGTGTGGTCCTCTTAAGAAAACACAATTTAAGGATTTTTTTAAAAAATAACTGTGGAAATAAACGTGTTTATTACAGCTATAGAAGATTTTAGAAAATGATAATAATTGGTGACAAGAATTATTTTTCATATTTTTGGAAAGGTGTGGCAGGAAAGAAATGTGATTCCAAATTTCTGAAATTGGGCTTTACTTAAGTTTTTATTGGAGTGATTTAGCTTTTAGTTGCTGTATCAGACAGCTTCAGGTTCACTGAGATGAACTTCCAGACCAGGCACAGTTATGGAGGAAGGGATATTTATTGAAGCCTACAGATCCAGGGGAAGTTCCATAATGGCAGAAGAAGCTGGCCTGCCTTCACAGGACTAAGAAGAGAGAGAGAGAAGCACAAGCCTAAAGCCAAAAGCCACAGCACACTTCAGGAACTCCAGCTAGGCACACTTTGCATCTCTTTAGATTGAAATCTGAAACCCACTACCACACCTTAAGATCCACCCAGTGACATTGCCTCCAGCCAGGTGTCTGCAGATGCAAACTACAAACAAATAAACAACTGAAATGTATTGGGAACCATCTATTCTATTCCAACCACCACATTCCGCCCCTGGTCCCCAATAGATTTATAACCATCACACACTGTAAATTGTACTCAGTTCAATTTCAAAGGTCCCCACAGTCTTGACTAATTTAAGATATTAATAAGACCTGTAAAATCAAACAAGTTAAACACTTCTAACATATAAAGGCACAGAGTAAACATTTTCAACTGGTATAAGGTATAGCAAGGAGAGACTAAAACAATGCAAACTCAACCACCACCAAACAAACATCAAACTTCTGCAGTTCAAGTTCAATATAACCAGAGACTAACAGTCTCCAGGCTTTCCAATTCCGCCCCTCCAGCTGGGCAGAGTATCCAGGGAACACTTCCATCCCAGGCCAGTAGTGTGCTCTATGGTAGCCCTTGCATAGTCCTGGTATATTCAAAACATCTTCAGGTCTTCATGCAAACTACGGTCCATCTTCCAAAGGCTCTTTCAGCCTATCAGGGCATCATGCCCTGCCTCATGCCACATCTCAGCAGCAGCTCCTGGAACCATGTGCAATTCATGACCACTCCTCAAAATTTCCAAAGGCTCTTTCAGCCTATCAGGGCATCAGGCCCTACCTCATGCCGCATCTCAGTGGCAGCTCCTGGAAGCATGTGCAATTCATGACCACTCTTCACATTTTTCATGCTTCTGAAACCAATACAAGGTGTGCAGGACACAGCCATATTCTTAATTCAGGGACGAAACAAATCATAGCCTTAGAAAGCAGGTTCCGGGCTGGAGAAATGGCTTAGTGGTTAAACGCTTGCCTATGAAGCCTAAGGACCCCGGTTCGAGGCTTGATTCCCCAGGACCCACGTTAGCCAGATGCACAAGGGGGCGCACGCGTCTGGAGTTCATTTGCAGTGGCTGGAGGCCCTGGCACGCCCATTCTCTCTCCCTCTCCCTCTTCCTCTCTCTGTCTGTCACTCTCAAATAAATAAATAAAACTAAACAAAAAAAATTAAAAAAAAAGAAAAGCAGGTTCCTTCTCCAGTCAACTCTTTCCAAAAGTGTTTGCATTTCTGTGATAGTCTTTCCTCAGGCATCCTTTCCATGGTAAAGCAATTGGACCATCTTCCTTTAAGATTGCTAATGTGTTTGACAATAGCAGATTCAGTAACCTAAAACCAATCTCAGTGCCTGTAATTTTAACTTGCTTGAGGTTTTCCAGCTTAAAATCTTAAATCTCTCAGTCCAATATCTCTAGCCAAGCACATCAGTCCATTACAAATTTAACCTTAATCAAACTCTCTGGGCCTGGGCAGCAGGATGCAGCCAGCCCTTATGCCAGTATCCCAGTTCCAACAAAGTCCTCTGCAGTCTTTCCTTCCCCTTAGAAAGCTCATAAGCCAAGCCTCTAAGTTCAATGCTGTCTGCACTTAACATTCTCAGACTCTCATCAGAATAGTCCATAAAACTTGGCTTACCACTCCAGAAGACATCTTCAGTTGCAAGCACCAAGTCCATGCCTATTCCTCCAAAACAAAGGTTCCAAAAGATCAACATCCACATGGCCAGGTACATCTCAGCCCATTCCTTGGTACCAAATTCTGAAGCAGACAGCTTCAGATTCACTGAGATGAACTTCCAGAACAGGCACAGTTATGGAGGAAGGGATATTTATTGAAGCCTACAGATCCAGGGGAAGTTCCATAATGGCAGTAGAAGCTGGCCTGCCTTCACAGGACTAAGAAGAGAGAGAGAGAAGCACAAGCCTAAAGCCAAAAGCCACAGCACACTTCAGGAACTCCAGCTAGGCACACTTTGCATCTCTTTAGATTGAAATCTGAAACCCACTACCACACCTTAAGATCCACCCAGTGACATTGCCTCCAGCCAGGTGTCTGCAGATGCAAACTACAAACAAATAAACAATTGAAATATATTGGCGGCCATCTATTCTATTCAAACCACCACAGTTGCCTTGAATTGAGATGTTAAATCAGGACAGATGACAGAGACCATGAGGTAGCCTTTTGCTTCTAAATTTCTTAATTTAGCCCCAAGCACTCATCTTCTAATCCTTCCTTTCCTTTCCCTAAACCTCAGCCCTCAGCCATGATTGTTCATCAGAGCTCTTCTAAGACCTATGGTTGAACATAGGGAGCATTTGTTCAAAGCATCAAGGATGGAGACTTAGAGGGATAAATTGATAGAGCCCCCCCTTTAAAAAAATCCTTTTTATTATTTGAGAGAGAGAGAGAGAGAGAGAGAGAGAGAGAGGGAGAGAGGGAGGGGAAGATAGAGAGAGAATGGTTGTTCCAGGGCCTCCAGCCACTGCAAATGAACTGCAGATGCATGTGCTATCCTGTGCATCTAGCTTATATGGGTCTTGGGGAATCAAACCTACGTCTTTTGGCTTTGTAGGCAAGCACCTTAACCACTACGTCGTGTTCTTTGAGCTTTGGAGGGCATGATAGAGATATCCCATTGGTTCTGTGCACTCAACAGTCAGTTATTCTCAGCATTTTGATGAGCTTTTGTTGATTTCACAATTATACCAAAGACTTTGCACAGCACTGTTCCATTTTCTTGAATGTTATGTTCCACGATGTCTGAATGTCTTATTCTTTTGATACATTTGGGTCTTTGATCAAATATCACTGCTTTTAAAAGATCTCCTTTGAGCACTTAATTTGAAGTAGCCACCCATCTCCCACTTCAGTCTCCTACAGTCATTTTATGTTATAATTTCTTTTTATGGTTATTATCATTAGCTGGTATTATCTTGTTTACTTTCTTATGTATCTTGCATATTTATGACCTTTTAAAAATATTTTATTTATTCATGAGAGAGAGAGAAAGAAAGAAAGAAAGAGAGAAAGAAAGAAAGAATATGAATGGGTTTTGTGCTAGGACCTGTACTCACTGGAAACAAACTCAAGATGCATGTACCATCTTGTGCATCTGGATTTACCTGGGCACTGGGGGAGCAAACCCAGAGTATTAGGCTTTGAAGGCAAGCACCTTAACTGCTGAGCTCTCTGTTCAGCCCTTAAGATAAAGTATTTCATTTATTTATTTGTTCATGAGAGAGAAAGAGAAAGAGGCAGATATAGAAAAAAAAAAAAAAAAGAGAGAGAGAAAGGAGGGAAGGAAGGAAGGAAGGAAGGAAGGAAGGAAGGAAGCAAGCATTGGTGTGCCAGTCTGGTGAACTCCAGATGCTTGCATTACCTTGTGCATCTGGCTTTACCTGGGTACTGGGGAATCAAACCCAGGTCCTTTTGCTTTGCAGGCAAATGCTTTAACTGCTGAGCCATCTTTCTAGTCCCTTACTTATGTGATTTTATATATGCTTGTCACATTGGAGGAAATGACATTTTGGAGAGTAGTGAGTGAATGAATTATATTCTGTAAGTATGTGCACAGATCTTTATAACAAAAGAGTAAATTATGCATAGGGAACGGTATGAAATGATGGTCTGAGGTTAGTTCCATTGTCCATTACAGTTGCAAAAATTTAGTTCTAGTATCCAGGCATGCTTTATGGCACCAATAACACTGACTTATCTGCATGGTTCATGCCATGTGCTAAAATAACTTTTGGCATATTTTGGTGATGCCTTGGACATCTTGTTTGTGTGGCACTGTCTTCTTCCCTCAACCTAAGATGAGTGAAATGGGAGATGAGTGTTTGTATTTATATTAGTTGCTACTTAGTTCAAGCTTGTAGGGGATGGGTTTAGGTTTTGAGCAATGTAGGGTAGAAAGAATGTTGAGAAGCAGAAGGGGTCAGTAGGAGATAGGCATAGTTTAACTAAGGAATTAAAAGGAACTTGTGATTGAGGAATACTTGATTCTGATAATAAGCCTTTTAAAATATTCTTCTTTTCATTTTCTTGTGCCTTCCCCCCCCCCTATGCCTTTGTTGTGGACTGACTGTGTTCCCTAATGAAGACTTACTTATAATATAAGATTAACATGACTTTGAAGTCATGCTCTATTATTAAATAATCTGGAGTAGATTCTTTAAAGCCCTTGGGTCTCAGTTTTCTCATTTACAAAATGGGAGTGACCATAGAGTTTGTTTGAAGCTTAGACAGAACTGTAGTGATAACATTATGCTCAGTCATATAATCATATACAATAGTTGGCATAGTGCCTGGTACATGATGTCATCCACATGCTGGTTGAGTTATCATCATTACTCCATTACTTGCATTTCACTCTTTCTACTTCTGTTTGATTTGTTTTATTTACAACTGTTCCTTGCTGTCCTTTCTCTGTCATCCTTGGCCATTTCAAAGATAGGAATTAGTTGTTCAGCACTAGGAGTTGTATATACCAAGTGCATCTTATAGCTATAGTTTTCTTATTATAAATTATTTTTGGTTTGGCGATTTCTAAGTTTCTATCTATATACTGCTCAAACCTGCTGTTCTTACTTGGGTTTAAGCTACCTGGCTCATGCACAAATAGATCACTGTAGAAGTGTAAGTAGAGATATCTTTAGTAAGCTATCATGGAAAGCAATAGTCAACATTGTTTATCTACTATATTTTAAATATGAAGTTTAAGGAAATATGAATTCAAAATCATGCCATTCATTTTGTTTTTTTTTTTGCTAAAATATTTCTAGTTGTGCAAATATCACAGTTTGGAATTTTGTCAGCCTCATATTAACATGAGACACAATCTACAGTCACCTAAGAGTCTGATTATAAATGTGGGTCCCATGTTTGTTTTACACAGCCAAACTTCTGTTCCATTTTTCATTTCATAATTGAAGTGAAATTAAACTACATTAATTTCAATAGACCATAAGAAGTGACATTAAGCGTGGGTGAGCCCTGATTATTCTGGGCAGCAAAATTAAAATATATTGCTTTTGATTTTATGGTCAGATTTTGTGGCTGTAAATTATTTCATCTGAAAAGTGACCAAGGTTCTTTTACATACATTTTTAAAGAATAATGTTATGTTTTTCAATAAAAACAAGATAGTGAAATGCTAATACCTAGTGATTGAAATTTTTTATCCAAGTCACACTAATAAAAATGGTGAAAATTGATATTTTTTGAAATGCTGTATTTATCTGTATGCAACATCTGTGCTGTCCTCTCATGGAATGAGGCTCATATTCTAGAAAGTGTCCATAAGCACATTTTGCTCAGCTGGCTCATCAGAGTCTGACTAAGTGAGGTATACACACATGAGCCCAATTTACTTTTTCCCTCTGGTCACTTCAAATGTGCTAGGATGAATCCCATTTGATACCTGTGTGGACAGATTGCTTTGTTTCTAAGTACTTTTAAGAAGGATAAAGCACAGTGCAGGATAATATAAGCCTTGAATCTCATATCCGTTCTCTTTTTTCCCCTCTCTGCCTGGGCCAGACAACCTGGAATGTTGGGCAGAAGGTGTGGTGGGGTTTGCACCTCTCTTCCCCAAGCCACTCTGAACTGGCTCCCTTTCTCTTCTAACTTGCTGTGTGAGGCCATAGTGTGATGGAAACTGGATAAGACCTTTTGTATTCTCTGGTGGTTATAACAGTTCTGTCCTGGCTGTGATACTCTCAGTGAGGTGCATGTGTGAGCTCCCATTGATACATCAGGTGCCCCAGCTCCTGCCCCTGAGGCTACACTCCACAGTCTTGTTAATGAGATCTCTGCTGATGGCCACAGCCTCTGGTTGGGGAGTGAGAAGGATGGCTGCATAGCCCCCTCTTTAGTGGTATCTCCCCAAGCCATAGGAAACTAGTGTTGCTTTGCCAAATTGTGAACTAAAGATTGTACCGAATTTTTATTTATTATTTATTTTTACTTGTTGACTACTCTTTCCAGAATCTTCTTCCTGTGCACAGTCAGGAATAGAGAGGATGATGAGCTCTACTCCCTACCCCCAATTTCTACCAACTGGCCTTCTGCCTGGATCACTTCTGTTCCCTCTTTGTCTCAAGGGAGAAGAGAAAGCACATCCTCGTCTTCCCAGAGCAGCAATTCCCTCTTTGTAGAATTTCCTTTTGTGTGCTCTCTGTTCCTTTGCTTTTCTGGGTTGGTGAGGTGGCAATGGCTGTTTAGCCATCATCGTCCTGAAGGAGAGTCCTGGTCCTCTTGTCTATTCTTTTTGGAATGTGAGACATTTGACTATTTATCCTCAGATCTGATGCCTTCTCCATTTAAAGGCAACTGTGAAAGTCCCAGGTAACCTCTGGCATTGTATCACTTAGTCCTCACAGATACCCCAGGATGCCCCATCATTGAAATGGGAAGAAAATTACTTGCACATGGTTTCACACATAGAGAATGGAGAAACCATGACTCAATTTCTGCCACATTCCAAATGCTGTATTTATTTACTTGTGTTCCACATGGCATACTTCTGCCTTTCCCACTGCAATAGAATTTACAGTGTTGATTTTCATTATTTGAGAACAATGCTGATGGGAAAGGTGGGTTATGTCAGAATTATGTTTAAAGAATGAATCAGTTAAAGTGTGATTACCCCGAAGGCATAGACTATATATGCTTGTGGGAATGGTTATGAGTACATTTGAAAATGCTTTCAACTTTTCTCCATATGCTAATTTTGTTTTCTTCTTAGTTATAGGGATGCAGAAAAGAATTTCCACAATATCTCTAACAGATGCTCCTATGCAGACCACTCCAAGAAAGAGGAAATTGAAGATGTCTCAGGAATTCTTCAGTGTACTGCTAATATACTCGGTATATTAACTATCTCTTTATATGATTGGCAGAGAAAAAAAAGGGGAAATAAAGACATTAATGTTCCATTTTCTATTTAAGAGAGATTTTGAAGTGTGAGAATTTGAGACCAAGACTTTGTCTTCAAGTAATTTAACTTTAACACTTTCAAAGATATTTGAGTAAAAATTACATGTATGCCATTTACTTGAAGATCCAAAAACATTGTGACAGAATTCTTATACTCCAGGGAAATATTCCCAAATGTTCACATTATTTAGCCCCACACAAAGCACATTTCTCTAGCTCTTGTTCTCACCTGAAGTATAAGATCATTCTCTCAGAGTCATACTTTTTGACTATTGGGATGCCCTGAATGGAGCTGGAGGGTGGCTTGTATGTTTATACTCACTATGTACTTAAAGCTCTGAGGTCTCTTTTCTGACACCTGCTGGGGTCTCCTGCATGGGGTATGCAGGAATGTTCACCTTGAAGATACTAGTATTTAGTTTTCTGCATTTTGGATGCTGTCAACATGGCTAAATGGATGACTATAAGCTGAACCACTCAGAAGTAAAGTATAGTAATGCCCGGCAATAGCCAGACTCTATTACTGTCTGAGGATCATAATGTGTGAGAGAGACATTGCATGAATGGTAGATGCTATAACAGAAACACTAGTTTCTCTAATGTCGTACAGAGATGTTTTCTTTCTTTATTTGCTTTAAAAAGGTATCTCCCAGCCAGGCATGGTGGCACATGCCTTTAATCCTGGCACTCGGGAGGCAGAGGTAGGAGGATTGCCGTGAGTTCGAAGCTACCCTGAGACTACATAGTGAATTCCAGGTCAGCCTGGGCTAGAGTGAGACCCTACCTTGAAAAACAAAAGCAAACAAAAAAGTATCTCTCAGTTATATTTGGAATCTGTTTTCTTCTTTATGACTCAGATAGAAATCCAAAGGGTACTGGTGGTATGGCACATCTTAATGGCTCACTCACTATAGAAGTAGAATCACTTGTGCCTCAGAATCAGGTGATAGAGCCTGGGACAGACTTGTTTACCTACTTTTCTTTTCCTTAAGGAAAGGACATTTTGTGGAGATAACCCAAGTTCCTTTATAAACAGACCAGGGTAACCTCAATCCATAAATCACTAGCTACCAACCTGCTATCTTTTCACCCTTGATAGGTTTTATAAAATATGGAATACTGTAATATAATTGCATGGACCTTTGTAAGGAGAAGCATGTAGACAGATATGTGATTTGTCTGTAATGGGATGCATGGTAGTGGTGGATAGTGACAAAAGGTCAAAGAGTCACATATTAATCTTACTTCAAATGGAGGAATGTGATACACAGAAAACCTTACAGGACAAGATGAAGGATGAGATTAAAGGGGATAGAGTTGCACAGTACCTAAGAGCTGTCTACAGTTTCTTGATTTTTCAATTTTGAGGATTCTTACATGAGTAATACAAGTTTGTTTTGACAGACAGTGATTTCTCAAAAGTTGAGAGAGTCTCTTTCCCTACAAGAAATGCATTAGATTTTCCACAAGAATTTTTCGTATTTGGAAAAGTTACTCTTTACTTATCCAGATTCTAAATGTTTCCCTGATCTTCACATCTCTATTCCTTCTAATATTCACCTTTAGAATCAATGAGGTCAAGGGAGTATGAGATGGAAAAAATAAAGTATGTATAAGGAATGCCGAAGGGTGACTTGTAAATGAACCCTCTAATCCTGAGAGAAGAAACCTGCCTTGAATCATTTAATGTGCCAACCACCAGGAGGCACTATTGGCTCATAACAGCTTAGTTGCCCTTCCTAAATTGCCAGGACATTGGTGCAGTGAACAAAGGGCAGCACTGGGTGATAGTGCTAGTAGAGAAACCTGGCAAGTTTAGCATAGAATCCTTACAAGAACTTACAATGTAGAAGGTGGCACTACATTAGGATTTATATTTCCATAAATCTAAACTTAAAAAAATAAATATTGAGACTGATATTTTTCCTGTCTTAAGTAATGATGGGTCGTTCTAAGTTTAAAGACTTATAAAACTTAAATCCCTGAAGAATGAATCTAAACACTTGCTCCATGCTGCCCAGCTGCTGGAATGAATCCAACAGATGATTATATGCCTAGGAGGTAGCCTGTGCTTTTGAATAATGTTCTTTCATAATTCTTGTAGCATAGCCTCTCTGAGGACAAATGTAGCAGCTTTACTGGTCATAGCAATGAAAGCTTTGTTCTTCACAAGTCACTGAACTATCATTTATCTTTGCCTGCTAAGATTTGATATCTATAAAACATTTACATTTAAATTTTCTTCTGTAATCATTTATGAGAATGAAAAAATTGGTTATAAGAACACAAGAAAATAAAGTTTTTGGGAAGGTGATGGATAATTTTGTGCAAAATATGGTTTCAATCATGTTAAAAGGAATACTGATGGTTGAGAACCTTCTCTGTGGTTGCCAGAAGGCCATGGTCCAACTCTTTGATTTATATTTATGTTCTTTGGGGAGTGTATTTAAAATGTTAATGGGCTCAACTTGGTGATAGGTTTCTTTTATTTCTTAACTCATTACATGGCTATAACAGAGACAGAAATGTGTTTATTTACTCACTTGGATGCTATTTATACTTTATAAAGATTCAAAAAGATGAAGTCATACATGAGAACATTTGAACACTGCAGGAAAATTTTCTCCTTCTTACTAGACCATCTCTGTTGGCTTAGTGTAAACCCCTTGTGGTAGTCTGAATAGATGCCTCCCAATATATTCAGTGTTACTAGTTTGTAGTTTACATCTGCAGCCACCTGGCTGGAGGTGGTGTCACTGGGTGGATCTGAGAGTCCAGCCCTAAGGTGTGGTGGTGGGTTTGAAATTACAATCTGAAGATATGCAAAGTACCTGGTTCCACCTGAAGTTCTTAAAGTGTGCTGTGTGGCTTTTGGCTTGGCTTGTGGCTTCACTCTCTCTGCCTGGTCCTGTAAGAGCAGGTCAGCTTCTTCTGCCATTATGGAACTTCCCATCAATCTGTAAAATTCAATAAATAGCACTTCCTCCATAACCGTGGCTGGTCTAGAAGTTCATCTCAGCAAACCTGAAGCTGTCTGCCACAGAAATTGGTACTAGGAGTGGGGTGTGATGAACCTGACCATGTGGATTTTGGTCTTTTGGAACTTTTGTTTTGGAGGAATGGACATGGACTTGGTGCTTTCAACTGAAGATGCTCTCTGGAGCAGTAAGCCAAGTTTTATGGACTATTTTGATGAGAGTTTGAGAATGCTAAGTGCAGCAAGAATTGTATTTAGAGGTTCGGTATATGAACTTGGAGGCTTGGCTTATGAGCTTTCTAAGGGAAGAAAAGACTACAGGGAACTTTGTTAGAACTGGGCTGGCTGCGTTCTGCTGCCAAGGCCCAGAGAATTTGATCAAGGTTAAATTTGTAATGGACTGATATGCTTGGCTAAAGATATTGGACTGAGAGATTTAAGATTTTAACTTAGAAAACCTCAAGCAAGTTAAAATTACAGGCACTGAGACTGCTTTTAGGTTACTGGAGCTGCTATTGTCAAACATATTATCAATCTTAAGGAAGATGGCCCAACTGCTTTACATTAAAACAATGGAAAGGATGCCTGAGGAAAGACTATAATAGAAATGCAAACTCTTTTGGAAAGAGTTGACTAGAAAAGGAACCTGCTCTTTAAGCTCATGATTTATTTTCTCCCTGAGTTAAGAATATGGCTTTATCCTGAACACCTGGTATTAGTTTTGGAAGCATAAAAAATTTGTAGGGTGGTCATGAATTGCACAGGGTTCTAGGAACCACTGCTGAGAAGCAGCATTAGACAGGATATGATGACTGATAGGCTGGAAGAGCTTTTTTGGAAGACGGACCATGGTCTGCATGGAGACCTGAAGACATTTTGGCTATATCAGGACTGTGCAAGGGCTACCATCAAGAGCACTGTTGGCCTGGGATGGAAGTGTTGCCTGGCTACTCTGCCCAGCTGGAGGGGTGGAATTAAAAAATCTGGAGACTGCCAGTTTCTGGTTATATTGAACTTGAACTGCAGAAGTTTGATGTTTGTTTGATGGTGGTTGACTTTGCATTGTTTTAGTCTCTCCTTGCTATGCCTTATATCAGTTAAAAATGTTTAGTCTGTGCCTTTATATGTTGAAAGTATTTAAATTATTTGATTTTATAGGACTCACAGCTAAGAGATGATCTTAAATCTCAGATGAGACTTGGGACTTTGGAACTATCTTAAATTGGTCAAGACTATGGGGACCTTTGAAATTGAACTGAATACAATTCACAATGTGTTGATAGTTTTGAATCTATTGGGGGCTAGGGTGGAATGTGGCAGCTTGAATAGATGGGCCCTAATATATTCAGTGTTGTATTAGTTTGTAGTTTGGATCTGTAGCCATCTGGCTGGAGGAGGTGTCACTGGGCAGTTCTTAAAGTGTGATGGTGGGTTTATCATTCTAATATAAAAATATGCAAAGTGCCTAATTCCACTTGGAGTTCCTGAATTGTGCTGTGTGGTTTTGCTTTTTGCTTTTGGCCACTTTTCTCTCTACTTGGTCCTGTGAAAGCAGGCCAGCTTCTTTTGCCATTATGGAACTTCCCCTGGATTGGTAAGCTTCAATAAATATCCCTTCCTCCATAACTGTGCCTGGTCTGGAAGTTCATCTCAGCTAACCTAAAGCTGTCTGCTACACTCTTCTAGGTAGTCTAATCACTTCCTGGACCTCATGGGTGACATGGAAAGCAAAGGATACGTGGAGAGAAAGAGAGAAATGAGAGAGAGAGAGAGACATAGAGAGAGAGAGAGAAAGAGAAAAGGAAGAGAGGAGAAAAGAGAAGATAACAGAGAAATTTGGGGAAACTGAGAAAAATGTCTTCATCATGCGCTTATTTTCTCACCTCCATCTACTGCTCTCGAAACATATGTTTCCTACAGGATGGTTCATGACCCTCTGGTACCTGGAAAGAATTGTTCCCAGATACCATTTTCCTCTTTTATTTGTCATTTGTTGGCTTAGTAGCCAGTTGTGTCTACTTCCTGTCACATGATTTACAAATAAGAGTACTGACTCCAGAGCTCCTTACCACCTGCTCACCTTATTTAGCACAGGGATAATACTTCATAGTCTTCTAAAGAGGCCCTCAAAACTCTGAGAAATATGGAAGGAAAGATAGTGGTGAACAATGTCTTCTCTGCTGGAGGTTTTGAGGGCTGCATTTTCTGCATTATTTGATTCATAATGCATGCTTACATGATCCCATTTTAGTTGTGTGATGGCTGTAAACCCTTTTTAGCCATAATCTGCAAAGCCTGTTTTTAGTTTGAATCAAATGGCAAAAATGTTTTTGTACTCCCATAAAACAAGATGTTTAGTATTTTGTTGGAAATTATAATGGTGTTATGGTAGGATGAAGTATTTATTTCACCATGTTTGCTGTGGAAATGCTGTCACTTGGCCCTGTGGCTTGGATTTAGGTAGTCATGAGGGAGGGGGACAGAATGAATACGGAGACAAATGACAAGTTGTATCATCCTCTTTGCTGTAATAAATTAAGTATAAATGCAGTGAAGACTGTTTTGTAACAGGTTTTAATACTATCAGGGGGGCTATATGGCTTTTAGTCACAGAGCTTCAAGAGATAAAGGACAGAGGATGATGTCCGAAAAAGACTCCTCATAGTAGGTCAGAGAGCAAATGATCAGTTCACTAAAGCTTGCTATTTCAGGAAGCATCAGTTATTTTCTAAATATTGCACAAAACAGCTTCCTACTGCCCTTGCTAAATGCATTTTCTCTCAAAATAATCAGGAAGGACAAGAGTTGTGAAAGGACATTCATTAACATTTTCTCTGTTTTAAAGGTCTCTGTCAGTGGTGTTTTATCTTCTTCAGAAACTTAACACATTTAAAGTTAGAATGAAAGTCATGTTATCATGGGAGAATTTTGTTTGCAAAGTGCTAGTAGGGAGGATGGAGGAGATGACCTCTGGGGCTTCTTCCTCATAGTGTTTTTTTGGTATCAGAGATTCTGAAATGCTGTGAAATCAGAGTCCTTTGTAAAGTGCTAGAATATTTAGCTGCTTTAAATGTTGTTGGTTTTTTAAGTATAAGTGATCATGTATTGTTTACATGTCAATGTGTATGCACTTTTTGTTTTATTACAATTTGAAAAGTTCATTGAGAAGCCTTTTAATTGGTGATCAAACTGATGAATTAGCCTCATATTAAAGCTACCATTTTGGAGGTTTTCTTGGAATAGCACTAAATACATAATTAATAAGCTTTATAACTAAGTGGATTAGAATATGTTAAACATGTTTACAATCTTAGAGAACTAGTCAGTGGGATAACCAAACCACTTACCATTTTTATTTGACAGGAATAAGTAAATTCTGTCATTATAGTTCTTGTTAATACAACTTGATAAATGATCAGTTTTGTTTTCCTTAAAAGAAAGTGTCCTGAGTATTTTAAAGAAAGAACTAAAATTAAGGTGGTTAAGAAAAATCAAGTCATGATTTATTGTAATGTAATAATTTGGAGAAAAGGCTAGGGCCAGACTAGGTTAAAAAACAACTCAGCAAGGTAGTAGTGATTTTTTTTTTTTTCATATCTCCATGCCTCATAGGCATTTGGGGACCATATAATATATATTTTCTCTCTTAGAGTTGCTAAGAAGATTAACTTAAGTTGATTTTTATAAAGTACACAGAACAGGGCTGGAGAGATGGCTTAGTGCTAAGGCGCATGCCTGCAAAGCCTAAGGACCCTGGTTCGATTCTTCAGGACCCAGGTAAGCCAGATGCACATGGTGGCATGTGCATTTGGAGTTGGTTTGCAGTGGCTAGATGCCCTAGTGTGCCCATTCTCACTCTCTCTTTCTCTCTCTCTCCCTCATTCTGTCTCTAATAAATAAATAACAATAAAATCTTTTTAAATAAAGTACACAGAACAGCCTGATATATAGCATACACATACCACATAGATGTTTGCTCTTATTGAATGCTCACATGTTTTCATTAGACCTGGGCAGGTCAGTATTATTCACTCTTTTATTGGTGAGGAAACTGATTGTATGTGTGTGTGTGTGTGTGTGTGTGCGTGTGTGTGTGTGTGTATGTGCGTGTGTGTGTGTGTGTGTGTATGTTGCATCCATGTGTTGGTATATGTGCGGGGTCATGTTTGTGTGTGGTTGCAGATGTGTTAGTGTTACACCAGAAGTTAATTAATGTTGGGTGTCTTCCATCGTACTGCTCCCCTTTACTTACTGAGTCAGGCTCACAATCCTGGAGCTTGCTGACTAGGTTCGTCTAGCTACCCAACTCGACTTGGGAATCCCTCATCTCCAGCTCTTGAGTGTGGGGATGACAAGTGGGCTTTCATACTCACTTGATGTTTATGAGGGTGCTACAGATCTGAATTCCGGTTCTTATGCTGCATAGCAAGCATTTGATTCATGAATCCATCTCCCTATCACTGGAACATGATTTTAATGAGTTGGACTTACTGCTAAATTTTTGGTGAGTGGTAAGAAATTACAGAGGACACTTTAAATCTAGTTCAGGCTGATTCCAACTACCATATTCTTTCCACTACTTCTGGTTCCCTTTCAGTTGTTGGGCTGAGATTCTTATGCTATTACCTGTACTCAGTCTTAGTCTATGAATGGCCAGAATCATCATCATGCTGCAATTTTCTTAGTTCATTGCTGCCTCCTCCACTTCATTCTCCTCTTTCTCTTCTACCTTTTTCTCTTCCTCTTTCTTATTCTTCTCGTTTTCTTCTTTGGCCGGTATTCAAGATTGAATTTAAGCCTTTGTGCATATGAGGCAAGAGAGCTCTCCCATATATCCCAAGCCCTCTTTTGAATGAATATTTTTATTTATTTATTTTCAAGCAGGTAGAGATAGAAGTCAGACAGACCAAGAGCATGGGTTGCCAGGGCCTTCAGTTGTTGCAATTGAACTCCAGATGCTTGTGCCACTTTGTTTATCTGGCGTTATGTGGATACTGGGGAATCAAACCCTGGTCATTGGGCTTTGTAGGCAAGCACCTTAACTGCTAAGCCATCTCTCTAGCAGCCCCCCCCCATGCCAAGCCCTCTTTTTATTTTATTTTTTGGCAAAGTTTCACTAAGTTGCTTAGGCTTACCCTGAATTTGCAGGCTCAAGCCTTGAACTTGTGATCCTCCTACCTTAGCCTTCTGCGCCATCATGTTCCGCTTCATTGCTCTTTCAAATTGTTCTTGGGAGACTGGCTCATCTGTGAGGTGTGGTATCAAAACTGTTTGAGATTGCTGTCAATATTTAGAACTGTACTATTTCAATGTAATCTGGATCATTTCCAGTGTAGAAACAGTATGAGTTTTCTTTAGATGTTAGGTGTTGAAAATGCATATGATAAGTGATGGTGTTTACCATCATGATGCAAATATGATTTCACAATTATGCTGCAGTAAACACAGTGCTAGGTCTTTTGCCTTGAAGATTTCAAACTGATCTTACCATGTTGGACATGGCTTAGCATGCTTGATATGACTGGGCTGCAAAGGGCTGCAAAAGGTGGCTGTATTTCTAAAACTATTTTGTCTTCTTTTTTGAGATTACAGGTAGGTGCCTCCACATAGAGTTTATGTGGTCCTGGGGATTGAGCTCGTGGCCTTGTGTATGCTAGACAAGCATTTTACCAACTGACCTACTCCCCAGTCCTGGTGGATTAAAAAATATTTTTATTTATTAATTTGCAAGGAGAGAGAGAGAGAGAGAGAGAGAGAGAGAGAGAGAGAGAGAGAAGAGAGAGAGACAGACAGAAAGAATGGGTGCACCCGGACCTCTATCCACTGCCAGTGAACTCCAAACACATGTACCACTTTGTACTAGGGAATTGGACTCCAGATTAGGCCTTGCAGGCAAGCACCTTTACTGTTGAGCCATCTCTTCAGTCCCCTGGCCCTGACTTTTAAAATGGAAACGTTTACGAATATTGTCTCAGGTTTTCAGTTAATATTTCCTAACAGAGACTCTGGGCTGTGTTTCTGTGTCAGTTGGAGAGAATGCCAATTTCTGCTTTCCGTTTACAAGTCTGCCTGAAATAGGAGTAGGAGGTGGACATGTAAAGGAATGAGAATGAATGTGTGAGCACTGCTCCAGTGCATGCACACTTGACTAGAAATGGATTCTGTAAGATGCAAATAATGCCATGATGAAATGTGGAGCATTTCTCCTTCTCCTGTAGATATTCTTTCTCTTTCAGAAGCATCCATTTTGGAAGCTCATCACATTTGTGCTGCTGATGTTCATACTGAATTTCCTTCTGTACTAATAAAATATGGCAGCCATTTTTCTTCCTTTCTATTTTTTTAACTTTTTATTTATTTATTTTAAAAATATTTTTATTTTTATTTATTTATTTGAGAGGGGAGATGGGCATGCCAGGGCCTCCAGTCTCTGCAAATGAACTCAAGATGTGTGTGTCACCTTGTGCAACTGGTTTATGTGGGTCCTGGGGAATCAAAACTGACTCTCTTGGCTTTTTAGACAAGTACCATAACCACTAAGCCATCTCTCCATCCCGTCTTTCTAATTTTATATTAGGTTATCTGTAAGGCATGTTTCCCCATTGCAACCACTTTTTTTTAATCTTGTGTCTCTTGTTTGTGTGGGGTTAGGACAACCTCTCACATTCCTCAGTTCTTTACATGGTCTGTTGTCATTAATTCTAAAGTTTTTTGTTGTTGTTGTTTGTTTTTGTTTTTATTGTTTTCTAGGTAGGGTCTCACTCTTGCTCAGGCTGACCTGGAACTCACTCTGTAGTGCTTCAGGATGGTCTCCAACTCACAGAGACCCTCCTACCTCTACCTCCTGAGTTCTGGGATTAAAGGCATGTGTGACCATGCCCAGCTTAATTCTAAATTTTTCACAAGGCAGTTTTTCCTTTATTTTTTTTTAACATACTTTTAAATTTTCACACAGGTTTCTATTTCTAGAAATGTGAAGAGAGTATAGAATGTTCTCACATGTGGTACTTTAGGTCCAAATAATGCACCAATATGGATATATTGTTATTAATTACATGCCTTATTCAGATAGCCTTGGTTTTTTTTCTTTATTAGTTAGTTTTGTATTCAGCAAATACAGTCAGTTTGGTACCATTATTAGGCTCATCTGTGACCTACCCCCTCCCCTTGGCCCCTCCTTGTTGAGGTATATGGGTCATGCATTGTGGAGTTAGCCCACAGTTATGGGTAAGATAAATGTCTCTGCATATCATGACCCAACATGTGGCTCTGACATAGATAGCCTTAGTTTTGACATGGCCTTTTTCTTTTTTAGGAGTTTACAGAAGATATCACATTACGTTTAGTGGAAATGCCTCCTTAGGTTCTTGTCAGTTTTTCAGACTTTTATTCGTTTTGAAGATCTGGGCAGTTTTGAAAGCACTGGTTAGCTCCTTCAGTGATTTACTGTTGGCACAAGAATTTTGGGATATCTTTTGAGAGTGGCTGAACCTTTCTTGGCTGTTGGCTTAGGTTATAACCCAGGAGTTAGGATGTGTGAACACCCAATGGTTACATTTAGTGACCAATTGATTCTTGTCTTATGAATTCAAAGAACTGAAAGCAACAGACCAGAGGATAAGGTTTACAGGTTTTGTTAGATTATAGATAGAACTTAAGAGAAAGAAGGAAGGCACAGCTCTTACTCAGGAAGGCAAGCCGGGGTGGGGGTGGGGCAGCATTTCTAGAGATGCAGAATCCTACTCCAAGATCTTTGATAGCATCTTTTATGTGACTCCCCTGGATGGGATGCTGGAGTAATTAATCACTTTACTCCTTCATGTCAAGGGTCTGAGTAGTGTTAGGGTTTCAGGAAAAGGGCTAATCCCTTTACATTCTTTCCTCTCCCAGGAAAGGAAGAGATAAGAATGGAAGCACTTACCTCTTCTGATGAGATAAGAAAAAAAAAAAAAAAAAAAAGAAATTCTCCCTCTCCCTCTAAACTTTCTGACCTGTAGAAAAGTGGAATGACCAACATTCTTCCCCTATAGACCCAAGGATACTTCCTTCATTTAGCCAAGGGAAAGCCACTTACTTTGGAGATCCTCTTACTCGTATATTGCTTCACTGTTTATCTTCTATCTTCCATGCTCCCCTTTTTCCTTTTTTTTCTTTCCAGCCATTCTTTCTAGCACTGCAAGCAGCTTCAGGCTTTCTGTATATATATTCTGTGCTGGTCCTAGTACCAGCCACTTCTTCAAGGAGTCTTCATTCCTTTCATTGGAAAATGGTATTAGAAACCAAGATCTGGTCACTGGGAATGCATATTGCTGTTGGAGCATAGTACTTCAAAGTTTTCCTAGCTGACAGCAGAGGCATATGTATGTATGCATACTAATTTGTACATAGGCACACCTGTGTATATATTTATATGCATAAATATTTATGCCTATCTTCAAATTTTCCTATAGTATCCATGTGTAGTAGTAGTTTGAATGTAATAGTTTGAATATATGACCCATAGACTCAGTCATTTTTTAAAGATTTTTTAAAATATATTTTTATTTATTTATTTGACCGAGAAAGAGGGAGAGAGAGAGAGAATGGGCACACCAGGGCCTCCAGCCACTGCAAATGAACTCCAGATACGTGTGCCCCCTTGTGCATCTGGCTAACGTGGGTCCTGGGAAATCAAATCTGGGTCCTTTGGCTTTGCAGGCAAATGCCTTAAAGGCTAAGCCATCCCCCTCCAGCCCAGACTCAGTCATTTTTGATTAAACTTCCTACTTGAGCCTCTAGGAGGCAGATACCTGCTAGAGAGGGGCATGTCACTGGCAGAAGATATTGGAGTCCAGCCCTATATTGTGTTTGGGGGCAGAGCTGAGTCTAGCCCTACTAGATGTATTCAGAGCAGTTTGAGTTCTGGTGGTTCCTGCTTGCTGGTGTTGGTTTTTCTCTTTCTGCTATGCTGATTTATGATGGAGTGAGTCAGCTTCTTCCATCATTGATGGTGTTCTGCTGGACATTGTTAACCTAAAATAAAACCCTTCTTCCCATAAGCTGTGTCTGGCTGGATGTTTGTCTCAGCAATGAAGAGCTGACTTCAGCACTTTGTGTATCTATATTATGCTAAATAAGGTTCATTGTGATGCTTACAGTTCTGCTGACCTTTCTCCCTTACTTGTCTGTAACATTCCTAAGAGTAAGAAATCTGGCTCCCTCCACCATCCATTTATTCACTTGTTTAGTTACATGATACTTCTAGTTGATTATCATTAACATATATTCCTATGGGAAACAAACTTACTAACTGGAACACAGGGCCAGTAGGAAAATTTGTAATACAGAGTTATATATGGAGTTTTACAGATAACATGTGTGTCCAAGTTTAGAGTATAGGTCAGCACATTTCTATTCCACAACCTCTAGTGAGACTTTTCATACATGTGGAAATATGATGTTTTTTTTTTTTGTGGTTTTTCAAGGTAGAGTCTTGCTGTAGTCCAGGCTGATCTGGAATTTACTATGTAGTCTCAGGGTGGCCTTGAACTCACAGCAATTCTCCTACCTCTGCTTTCTGAGTCCTGGGATTAAAGGCATGTGCTCCCATGCCTGGTTGCCAGATTCTTTTATGTTGATCTTAATTCTATCCAGAGATAGCTTGATAATATATTTGTATCATTGATATCTATCTATGTCTATGTCTATACCTATCTATATATATCAATCTATGTCTAACTATATTTACATCTACTCTATATATGTGTGTGTATTATCTTTAATTTTATATGTGTATGTGCAGTGTATGTTGTTTGTTAGTGTGTATATGGGCACATGTGTATATATGTTCATATGCATGTGGAGAAAAGAGGATCTTGGGGTGAATCTAGAACTCACTGATTTTGCTAGATCAGCTAGCCATTGAGGCCCAGAGATTGCCTATTTCTGCCTACCAGGGCAGAGTTGCAGGTATGTGCCACTATGCCTGGAATTTATGTGAGTAATGTTGATCTAAATTCAGTTCTTCATGCTTGTGTGGCAAGCACTTTACCCACTGAGCAATCTCCCCAACCCTGTCTAAATCTATTTTTAAACTAATTTACATAAAACTCAGTCTTGCACTGTTAAGTCTGGTCAACACATTGTGTTTTACATCCACCATCACCTTTCATGTGAAATATGTTTACTCCCCTAAAAGACTTTGTGTATTTCAACTATTCAAGTCCATATCCCTTTTAAAGTCATGAAAAGTACTTATCTGCTTGCTCTTGTCACTTTTTCTCCTTTTCAGAAAGTCCCATAAATTGAACAATGTAGCCTTTCGCTTTTTGCTGGGTTCTTTTGCTTACCAGTATCGGACAGATTCAGGTTCACTGAGATAAACTTCCAGACCAGGCACAGTTATGGAGGAAGGGATTTATTGAAGCTTACAGATCCAGGGGAAGTTCCGTCAGTGGCAGAAGAAGCTGGCCTGCCTTCACAGGATCAAGCAGAGAGAGAGAGAAGTACAAGCCAAAAGCCACATAGCACAGCACACTTCAGAAACTCCTGCTAGGCACGCTTTGCATATCTTTAGATTGAAAGCTGAAACCCACCACTACACCTTAAGATCCACCCAGTGACACTGCCTCCAGCCAGGTGTCTGCATATGCAAACTACAAACAAATAAACAACTGAATATATTGGGGGCCATCTATTCTATTCAAACCACCACACCAGTGTTCGTTTAAGGTTAATCCATGTCCTTATGTAATTTGATAACTCATTCATCCCTACCATATCCAATAGGTATTGACAGATGAGCTGTTTCCTTATCTATTTTATGGAAAAACACCTTGGTTGATTCCATTTGTGACGAATATGAATGAATCTGCTCTGAACATTTTTATGTAGACTGCTTTTAAATCAGATAAGTATCTAGGAGTGTGATTTCTGTTTAACCATGTTTAATTTGTTAAAAGCTACAAAGTGTCTGGCAGAATGGTTGTATCATTGATCTTCACAACAGCGACTTGTGAATATTCCTGTTACTTTTCATATTCTCTGGTGATTAATGTTGCCACTATTTCTAAAATTTAGTTATTCTCATATGGGTGCCTTTGTCCTTAAATTTTATTAAGCAAGAATTTATGCTTTTATCTTATAATCTCAACATATAAAACTATAAGAATTTTGTTTTCCTTTTTTTTGTAATTCTCAGTGCTTTTCCCAAGATTTTGATTTAGTTTAACAACTGCTTAAAACATTCATTAGTTCTAATAGTTGTTCATGATATTGACACATAATATCTTTTTTTTTTTGGTTTAGTAAAAATAAGTCCTTGGAATGTAGTTATACAGTCTTATGCAATGAGAAATGAAATATTTTAGGAATTTGAGTGCAACTTTGAAATGTGGCAAATGGGCCTTGAGTTTTGAAGATGTTCAAAATATAAGATGTCTATATATAGTCTGCATTAATTTTCTTTTTGTTTTCTTAACTCATCACTTGCTCTGGTTATGATACCTTTCTACACTTTCAGTAATTCTTAAGCTACATTTTCAAATTTCTTCTATCTTGTTTCCTCCCCCCACCATGTTAGTGCTGTTTAATAACTACAAAATTGCTAAGATTGGAAAATTCAAAACAAGACACATATCTCTGACATAAAGCAGAAGAAATGGAAGCCCAGATAGGTCAGGGGAAAGCGGGATTTGGAATTTTTGTATTGATTTAATTACAATGCCTGTCAGCAATGATTTAAAGGATGAAGGATTTGTTTTGGCTCATGTTTTTTGAGGGTTTTAGTGCATCATGTGAGGAAAGACATGGGCCAGCTCAGTTCAGGTGGCAGGAGTGAGTTGGAGGCTATTCACTATATAGTGGGCATAGTGGCTGGGTCTCACTTTTAGAAGTCTTTCCTTAATGACCTACTTATTCCATCCAGGGTCCACTTCCTAAAGGTTCCACAGATACCCAGAAGAGCACAAACATCTGGGGAACAAGCATTGAAAACATGAGTGTGAGGGTCTATTTCAGATTCAAACCATGACAGACCACGAGGCTCTGGAGGGCAGAGTCAGCTGTGTGTCATACTGGCCTGTCACCTGGTTCTGTTGAAACAGTAGTAGTTATTTTTGAGTTAGAAGAGAGTTCCTTACTATTTAAGAAACATGTCAGGCCATAGTCACATCACATATCAAATTCATAGCTGATTTTTGGTACTCTATGTGATAAATTTATAGTGATTTCTCACATACGATTCTTAAAATACTATATTTAATCTTACTGAGTCTATCACCTTAAGTAAATATATTACCCTCTCCTTCATTAGCCTCTTTGCTTTTTGTTTGATGACTTTAATTAATTAAATCCATCATTTCCTACCTAAAGTTTTACACTCTTGCCCATTAAGTTATTTCTATGCTTATATTGCTCTTTACTGAATGACTTAACTTTGATTCATTTATACTTTTTTTTGAATTATTTTATTTTATTTTTTTAATTTTTTAATTTTTTTATTAATGAGTTTCGTATTCAGCAAATATAGTCAGTTTTGTACCATTATTAGGCTCATCCGTGACCTACCCCCTCCCCTTGGCCTCTCCTTGTTGAGGTATATGGGTCATGCATTGTGGAGTTAGCCCACAGTTATGGGTAAGATAAATGTCTCTGCATATCATGACCCAACATGTGGCTCTGACGTTCTTTCCGCCCCCTCTTCCGCAAAATTTCCCTGAGCCATGTTGGGCTCATTTTTGGTCTGCTTCAGTGATGAGGTGTTGAAATACAAATGGCAAACACGCACTTAAGAAAATGTTCATCGTCTGTAATCATCAGGGAAATGCAAATTAAAACAAATATGAGATTCTACCTTACCCTAGTAAGGATAGCAAACATCAAAAAATCAAGTGGAAATAAATGCTGGTGAGGATGTGGAGAATTAGGAACACTCATCCACTGTTGGTGGGAATGTAAGATGGTACAACCATTGTGGAAAGCAATCTTGAGACTCTTGAAAAAGCTGACTATGGAGATACCAACAGACCCAGTTATTCCCTTACTGGGCATCTACCCTAAAACCTTCAAACCACAGGCCAGAGAGATTTGCTCAACCATGTTTGTAGCAGCTCAATTTGTAATAGCTAAGATCTGGAATCAACCCAGATGTCCATCACTAGAAGAATGGATAACTAAGATGTGGTATATCTACACAATGGAATTCTATACAGCAGTAAGAAAAAATGACACAATGAAATTTGAGGAAAAATGGTTGAACCTGGAACAGATCATTCTCAGTGAACTTACCCATTTATACTTTTTTTTTTTAACAATTTTAATTATTTTGAAAACATATAAACATTTTAAGTTAGTTTAGTATTAAGCTCAACATCTTTGTTAGGTAAATTGCCATTCTCAGCCTGGTGTTTAGAGCTTCAGTAAGTTTGAAGTGGTTTTGATAGTATTTCTCCTATAACTTACTGAATTTGATCAGCTCGGTTTTATGAATTCTAATGAAGATGTTATTCAAATTAGGTATATGTATATGGTAAATTCCATTTACTGTCTTATACTTAGTCCATTTTTCAAAAGCAAGTATACTAATCTGTTGACTTTTTTCATGGGCCTAAAAGAAACATGAGAAGAGATTTAGAGAGAAAAGAAGAGAGAAAGTACAGAGGGCTCCTGCCACGTAGACAGCAGGAGGGGATAGAGAGCCCATGTGGGAGTAAGGGGGCGGGGGAGGGAGTTCTCTCCTCATCTCTGTCCAGCCAGGCCCAGATGAGGGAAGCTTCCCAGAACTTTGAAGTTCAGGAGTTGGCCTAGGGACGTTTGTCCTCCCCTGATAAATGTACTTATAACCTTATTGTAGTAGGTTTTACCTTCTGGCTCACAGGAGCCAGTGTGAGAGTTTATTGATCTGGGCTAAGGGCTGGTTCACGAAGAGAGCAGCCGTGACACTGAATTGGGGCCTGAACTTGACCAACCAATGTCAGGATTAGGTTTAAATTCTAGGAAAGAGGACCTCCTTCCCAGGAGGGGCTCAGGTTGTTTGTGGAGAGAAAATCTAGGGAAGAGATAAGAAGACTGCAAGGCTAGGCCCCAAGACAGTCCTGCTTTTTACTTTCAGGGGCCCAGTCTCTATAAACTGCATAATAAAGCTACCTTGGTCCCTCTCACTCTTTCTGTCTTTTACTATACTCCACCCTCTTAAGTTACTGCTATTTCTTTCCAGAGTTTTTAGTTCTGCTTCTAAACCCCACACAGGGCCCGTATAGGCTCTCTTCCTTTCTTCTCTATCTCATTTCCTCCCTCCATGTTGTCTGTCTTTTTATTTTTGGCCACTTCTACATAATTTTTTTTCCATATTGTTTCTTTTTTTCATGTGCATGTGTGTGTGGGGCATGCATTCGTATATACGTGCTTCTGTATATGTAGGTGCATTGTGCCTGTGGAGGCTAGAGGTTGACATTGATTATCTTCTCCTGCCACTCTACACATCTTTATTTTGTTGTTTTCAGTGTGTGTGTGTGTGTGTGTGTGTGTGTGTGTGCGTGTGCATGTGTACATGTGTGTGTTCATGTGGGTATGGGTGTGAAAGTGTCATGATGCACATGTGTAAGTCAGAGAGTACCTTGTAGGTTCTGGCCCTCACCTTCCTCCTTTTCTTGAAGTAGGGTATCTTGTTCTCTTTCTGGCTGTTGTTCACTGCTATTTTTACCAGAAGCTTCTGGGAAATTCTCCCATCTCTACCTCCTGTCTCACTGTTAATATGCCACAATTACAAAAACCTGCTATACCTTCCAGCTTTTAGATGTGGTCTGGGGACACGAAATCAAGTACTTTAGCTTGAGGCAAGCACTTTATCCACTGAATCATCACTGTAACTATCCACATTATATGTTGAGACAGGGTCTCTTAGCCCACCTCACATTTTCCCATTTGTCTAGACTAGTTTATTTAATAAGCTCCAGAGATTTCCTGCCTGTGCAATGGTCTACCATAGATTCACAGCACCATGCTAAGCATATATAAATGCTGGGGATTTGAACCCAGATCCTCGTGTCCATGTGACAAACACTTTACTCATTGAGTTATATTCTCAGTATCCTGTCAGACATTTTTGGTGCTGAAGTCTAGTTAGAGTGCCATCATCTGCACCATGCAATTGCAGTATCATGCTCGTGTGTGTGTGTGTGTGTGTGTGTGTGTGTGTGCACGTGACTTTCTACTATCTCTGCCTAAGTGAGAATTTCTATCCCATATCCCTCATATTTCTCCCTTTCTTAGTCTTACTTCATTACCTTGCACAGGGAAAGGGATAAGAAGGAGAAGAGTGGGTCACATTGAGTAAAGTGTTAAGTATCAGTTTCTTTTGAGAGCTTTAAGTAAAACTTGTCTTATCAGCTACTGCTAGAATCATGAATCTGTCAATCGGTGGAGGATGAACTTAACCTAGGAGAAAAATGAAGTGAGAAATAGAGATTGCTGCTGCCATAGGGAAGGGAAGTCTATTCTTGTCTGTAAGCTTTCCTAAAGCACGAAGCCATTTTAGGATCTTTCAGGAACAATTCAGGAAAAATTTCGGCCTAAGAAAACCTTTGATAAATTGTTCTGATTCTCACGAGTGCCACCACAAAGTGATTAGTGCCCAGGGAAACTGTGATGGAACACACAGTGGCCACTGTTTTCTCCTCGTCCTTCTCCTCCTTCTGACTGTGTACTTCTCCAAACCATCCCTACGCTTTGCTTCAATTATCAATTCTCTACCTCAATTTCCACTTACTTTTACTTTTAAAATATCTTTTGATTTTAAAATTATTTTGAATCTAATTGTTATACTTTAATGAAAAGCAAAAATACAGTCTACCAAACATTTTAAATCTGTTTCTCAATTCATTATTAGATTTTTACATTAGTGTCATAATCAAGCTCAGTGGTTTATACAGAAGATTTAGTAATTAAGTGACTGGCTTGTGGCAAATTTACAAAACAACTTTAATTTAGGGCCTTAAATGATCTTGGGGTTTTACTTGGGCTAGAGTTTATTTTAGTAATCCATAAAGGTCCATATAGTGTTACAGAGGAACTTCTTGCCTTATTAAAGGAACAGTTCTCACATACTTTTATCACCAATGTAAAGATTTATGAGCATCTTCTGTTTTCAGTTACTGTGCTTGGGTGCTGGTCTCCAGAAGGGAGAAAAACAGACTGAGAGTGGGGAGGTAGGCAGTAAAAATAACATACTGACAACAAGAAACAAGGAAGATAAAGTCAGAGTGATATGTGCTGTGAATGATACTAAGAGTGGAAAGGATTTAAATAGTATGTCAATGATAATTTTTAATTCAGTTAAACAATTCTGGCAAGATTTCTAAATGATTGTATGTTTTTACTGATTCAATGATATCTATCTATAGATTCAAAACTCTAGGGATAAAGATTCCATTCCTTCTACAATACCTCCTCTCTTTCTTCCATCATACACCTTAATATAGAGAGCACTGAAGAAACCTGTGGTTTCCTCAGATGTCTGAGAAGCAATTTTCTTAAGAAGGAAAGTCAGGCTGCATTATTGTGTTTTGGTCTGAACTAGGGCCCAGTGATGTTCATCCATCCCACATGTATTTGCTGAGTGACCCCCATGAACCCCTCTACTCCCAGAATTGTGCTTGCTCTAGAGATATGACAGCGTGAACACAAATTAGTTATGTGCATTCCTTCTGTAGTCTAAAAGCTAATGTAAAGGCCACATAATATGAACAATAGAACTTCTCTTTTCATTGGATAGAAATAAAGGCTCCTTGGCTATAGCCACTGGAAGAGAACCACCCCAAGAGCTGTGGAAGCACCACCTGAAAGGGTAGGGAATTTGATTCAACACTCTTCTAGTTGTATTCTACTAGAAAATACTCAATGCACCATCAGCCATTTTCTCACTCATTTTTTGTCTTTCTCCACACACATATATGCCTAAATATATATATCCACATATTTATGCATATAGGAATTATATAGTGCATTATATTTGTAAAGAACTTTTACACAGATTCATACCTTAAGAATTCTGTCATTAGGTATTATGTAATTGATGTTCAAAAGTTGACTTACTCCAAAGTACTTAGCTAACAAATACTTAAGGAAGGATTTGAATGTAGGCTTGCAATTACAAAAAATCATACTTCTTATAATGTCACATTTTTATCTATTTCTAGGAATAAATGGTAATTGTAGCATATTAAAAGCATATTGTTGCATGTGAAAACAAGAACCCTCCTTCCAAACCTGCACACACACACACACACACACACACACACACACACACACACATATTATATATATAATATGCTGGTATATGTTACTGTATATGACTTCAGGCACCTCTTTTAATTCAAAAAATATTTCACAAGTCATTTTTATTTGTTTTTGGCAGTACTAGAGATTGAACTCAGAAAGGTAGACAAAAGTAGGGGGAGTAGAGGAGAGATGAAGAAAATGAAACCAAAATACAGCATTTTTTGCACAACAGCACATCTCTAATTACTTGCATGGCTTTCTGTTTGGTTTGATGGTGGTACTTTGTGGTCAGGCACCATATTTAACTGGTTGTAACTTCATCCCCAAGGCCAAGGATTCACAGAAATGTGGTTTTAAAGGCTGAGGAAATGTCCTAAATTAAAGGAACCCAAAGAGGAAAGACAAACAAATGCATAGTATTTTCCTACCCTGGATCCTGTTTTAGGGAAAAATTATGTATAAAGGACATTTTTTGGAACAATAAGTTAAGTTTTTAATATGAACTGATGATTAGATTATACTATTGCATTGAAATACAGTGAAACATTTAGGGGCAAAGAGATATAATGTGTGCATGCATGTGCACATGCATGTGTGCACATATGTAAAAGAGAGAGGCAGAGAGAGGCAGAGAGGGGGGGGAGAGAGAGAGAGAATAAGAAAGTAAGTGGGGGAAATTGGTGAAACTTGGTAAAGGAACATGGACTGTTTTTAGGGTTTTACTATGTTTGCAACTTCCCTCTAAATTATATCAAGATAAATATTTCCAAAAATTGTTCAATAAAGTTAAACTTGAAGGGAATGTTTTTGTTTCCCTAGGTTGAAGTCCCATTTAAAACAAACAAGTAAGAAAATAAAATGAAATGAAGCTAAAATCATAAACATTAGTAAGGTTAATATCTTATCATGTATTTTTATACTTCATTTTATATATAGCCCATAAAAGTTCCAAATTCTATAATCAGTATTCAGATTGGAACCTTTTCTATGATTTTATTTTCTTAATGTTTATAGTCTTACTTGTAACCTGATTTTGTGATCTGGATCTTGGAGATGAAATTGAAGTAATATCTGAACACAATTCTCCTCCATTCACTTAATACTGTAGAGCAACTGGTGTCAGAGTAGGTGATTAACTCTGCCATGTTCCAGAATGTATTTTCTGTCTCCATAGAAAATAATGTGTAATAACCCAAACATAGCAGTGAAAATAAAACTGCCAACTACTTCTGTTGCTCAAGTTACCTAGGTCCCTGATGATATAGTGAGTGACAGTCAAAACAGGACATATAACTTTTTTTCTTATAATCCTTTTACTATTATATTATTATAACTTTAGGCGTCCCTAATACTTAGCCTGAATTAAAAAGCCTCATCAATCATTGGCATATTCTTTTCCAGCATCTCTGATTTTTTGATTGCTTCTCTGACATTTTAAATACCAGGGTGAATTATTTTTCACAGTCTGTCATCAGTCATTAGACAATATTACAGCATGCCGCAAGAGCATTTCTATATTTAGCAGCAGTGTGTCTGCCTGTCCATAGAGCACTGTGTACGAGGAGTTAAACAGAATCTCCACGTGAAGCAGAAGAAGCAGGACATCATCTGAGTGGATGTTTAGTATTAAATTGAGCTGTTGTGTGTGTAAAGTGAACTACTTAGAAGATGGTGAAAACCACTGTGACTCTAATTGTGTAGAGTTAAAATTATTGTACTGCTTGCATCTGAAAATTAGTGATAAGTCAGAGCATCTATCACAGTTGTGATATTCATTTTCTCTTTTTGGACTAGGTGAATTAAAGGGATGTGTTCAAAAATGATGTCCACTACTGATATTCATCTATTTAATTCTTCAAAACTGCAGTAATTATGTAGAAATGGCAGAGTTTAAGTGTATTGTCCTCATATTTAAAATGTATGATCCTATTCAAGCACATGAGGCAGATCAAATTATCTCAAGTCTTCTACAGTCTCCTTACTTCCCTTCTCTACTCCTTCAAGCCACTGTACTCACCCATCCCTGCACACACTTTCATGCTATCTTGGGTCTTGATCCTGATCATTTTGAAATTCAATTTTTAATTAAGTGGGATGAATCTGGCTCTACTAATAAGAGAGAAAGCCCAAAATAACAGTGAAATCATAGATCATTGAGAGATGTGTTCTCAGGAAAAAGTATTAGGCAGATAGATTGGTACAATAGAATAAATCTTGGTGTTATTCCATGGAAATTAAATGTTTGGATTTCTTTCATCATTCTTTGCTTAGTCCATAGTTGGCTCTGAGTACTGACACAGAGCTGTTTCTAACAAGCTTTACTACAGTGTGGGTTTTACACGAAAAACATTTACAGATCAGCTGTTTACAAAGAAGATTGTCCATATTGGGAGATTTGCACTCGGAACATAGTTTCCATAGTTACAAGGCAAAAAAAAAAAAAAAAGTCTCAAACATCTCTTTGTCTTTTGGGGCATGCCAGCCAGCCGTTCAGTTATTAATGGTATAGAAAAACCAAGCTCTGTTGACCTGTAACATCTTTCTAGAAAGTAGAAAGAAATAGCAATAATATTCTGGCCTGGCTAAGAATGAACTGAGGAAATAACTAGATTCCTGTGTGTGTGTGTGTGTGTGTGTGTGTGTGTGTTTGCTTCTTTGTAAGATGGGTCTCATGCTATAGGCCAGGCTCGAACTGGAAATCACTATATACAAGCCCAGCTAGCCTCAACGTTACAGTCCACTGACCACGCCCCAAATTTTGAGATTATAGACATGAGCCACCATGCTCAGCATGTTTTTAGTGCTTAATTGTGGCTTTTTCTGAAGCACACTAAAAAGCATTTTGGAAACAGTGTGGCATATTTCATTATGTGTGAATTCAATATATTGCAGCTTGGTAATATCTTCTTCCTGTCAAGTACTAGATTCAGTTGACCTTTTGGGTAATGCATTTTTGTTTGCTTTCAAATCTTCCAAAAGATCTCTCATATAACCTTTCTGTTTTCTTTAGGAGTTAAAGAATGTTGTGGGAATGATAAAAGCTTATGGGCACAAGAAGAGCTCCTAATTCAGACATTTTGGTTTTACATCTCTTTTGGTTCAGTAGGTTAAACTAAGTGGTGAAGCATCCTTTCTCTGCTTCTGTTCCTTTTCTTTCTTTTTTACCATTTTTTGCTTCCCCTTTCTCAGGAGTGAGATGTCCTTTTCTTATCTCCTCTGCTTATGGTTACTTATGGTTCTCTTCTTTGGCCATTCCAGGAAAGGAATGTGAGTGAGTGAGTAGGGTGTACACACAGGATGCTGAAGAGGCTAGTTTGGTTTAAGAAATGATTCTTGTGAAATACTATGGAGAAATGAGAGTAGGGAGTGATTTTTATGCTATGTTGATAGATGCCCCAGTGTACCTTACTAGATATACCATGCCCACCTTAAAATCTGCCTTCTGTTCTCACTTGCCACCCTACTTAAGTGTTTGGGTTTTCATTAATCTCTTTTAATCTCTGGCACTCCTTTCAATGCATATGTCCTTGTGAGAAAATTTCAATCATATCTTATTGTTTCTTGATTGATTGAAAATGCTCTTATTGGCTGTTTCTTTAGTTTATTCTCCCTTAATTTTCCCCCTTTCTCCCTTCTATGCTAATCTCTTCATATAGAAGGATTTTCCACATATCCAATGTGCTATCATCCTCACCACCACCTTCATTTTGCTTTGGGAGGGGCATGATTTAATAACTTAAAAGTCAAAGCCTGCATCAAAGTTCAGGTCACATCTTTATGTTACCCATATACTTTACATTTCTGCATGACTGAGCCCTTTGAACTTAAGTTCCAATCTATGGAAATTTGAGTATTTATTTATTCTTTCAACAAATGTTCATTTTATCCAGTGTGGGCATTGTGGAGGTACTGATTCACTCAAACAACTCCAGCAGTATGTTGTATAAGTTAATTAAACACTGTCCTATTATCTTTCTCTGTGGCTCTCTCAAACATCCAATTCTTACTCTTGGATCCAATACACAATAATGCGAAAAATAATCTACCATAATTCTTTATTCTCCTACTGGTATATCTCAGTATAGAATTTATTTTTTAATACTAACCTCTGTAAAATCTTAATATCCTGAAAATGTTTCCTATTTTTGTCTTAATAATGGCCTGTATGTTAGTTTTTTAAAAAGACATAATTCAAAACAAGAAGATGGAATGGCAAGTAATGACCTGAGGATGTTTATTTAATGTTCTTTATATTTACAAAACATTGGCAACAGCAAGCAGTCCAACAATGAAAAGTGGTCAATTAAAATTTGACATCTTTGCTTTGGAGAATGTTAAACAGCTGTTCAAATGAGAATTATGTACAAAGATACGATATGGCATGGGGAAATGTTTATGATGTTGTTACAGTGCTAATTCCTCAGGAAACAGGCTCTAAGATGGAAATTTACACTCAGGAAGACTATTGGACCTCAGGGTCAATGATCCAACCAGGCAAACTTCATTAAGTTTCAAGGCCCGGGAATGATCCTTTGTGGCTCTGAGCTCTGCTGCTTGAGTCATCATTCCTTTTCTCATGAAAAGCAGAACATGCATGCGCCTGATTGCTTTTACCACAGGATTTCCTTCTGAGGATTTGGGGCTGAATGGTAAGCTAAGTGGCTATGCTTAGGCCATCTCAACAAAGGGCCCAGCTGATCTCATCAGAAATGACTGGCTGAAGCAATAACATGGAATCTTTGTAGTAAAAACTCCCTACTTCCAAACTAGCTGTCCTTGGATGTAGGCTTCCCTGGGGAGGGGTTGGAGCTTGAGCCAAGCTGTCTTCTTCAGCTGTAGGGAAGCCCAGAGCAAGACTCAGCTGAGGGCTGAGAGCTAAAGACTACCCAGCACTATTAAAAATGACATGTCTCGGGCTGGAGAGATGGCTTAGCGGTTAAGCGCTTGCCTGTGAAGCCTAAGGACTCTGGTTCGAGGCTTGATTCTCCAGGACCCACGTTAGCCAGATGCACAAGGGGGCGCTCGCATCTGGAATTCGTTTGCAGTGGCTGGAGGCCCTGGCATGCCCATTCTCTCTCTCTCTCTATCTACCACTTTCTCTCTCTGTCTGTGGTTCTCAAATAAATAAAAATGAATAAAATTAAAAAAAAAATGACATGTCTCACGAAGAGAAAAAGCAAAACTCAGAATGTTTGTGTTTATTATGAGCATTGTGAATTTAATTATATAAAATGTGGGACATGCACAAAACCAGGAAGGGACACAGAATGAAATGATCAAAGCTGTCTTATAAAATGGAAGAATTCATAATATATCGTTCATCTCAAAAACAATAAAATCAAACAGGTCAAGCTACCATTATAGTAAAGTAAAAATTCAAGTATTTATTGTCTCCTTTCCAATTTAAAAGATCATTTTTGATTGTTAATTTTTCATGTCTCAGGCTTCCCATATGGTCTATGTGACATCTGTCAGGGCATGGTAATGACAAACAGCTCTGTGTTCTGTCAGAGCCACTCTGAGATCATAGCACATATGAAGAGTTGTTTTGCAAGGGGTGCACCATTCAACCATGCCAAGGGTGGCTAACCCAGGATGCTAAAAAGGGAATGTGTGTATGTCTTATTCCTATGGGTGCCTTCTATGCTCATGTCACAGCCCTATATGTACTATATATGTATATATATAATATATATATATGTGTATATATATGTTAATAATATGTGATCAAAATGGAGCTGGGTATGAAAAATATAGATGGTATAGGAAAAGTAATATGATATTATAAAACAGTTTGAAGTATATAGTCCCATGAGGACAAATAAATATAGACACCTATTTCCCTAAATTAAAATCACATATTCACAATAGACTCTAACCTTGGCATTGAAGTTTTCAAGGTAGCTCCCCTTATCTGAAATCAACTTTCTGTCTTTCTACTATTTTCTCATTTTCCTCCAAGGCATAACTTGTAATGTTGTACCAAGTACTGTGTGTGTTTTTTCTAATGTCCCCATGCTATATCTATTTTAAATAGTTCTTTACCATTGCCTTTAATGCATTTTAAATTAGTTCTTTGAAAATATAAGATGAGCAGACATCTTATATTTAGGGTACTTTAAAGAAGGTCTGAGGAGAAGGAGGTAGTTGTTTTCAAATTGCCACTGAATATATAACACAACAACTCGAGTGGACTCAAGTTATAGGTTTAGATTTTGCCTAAGATAGAACACAGAGGGTCAAGGTGTGGTGGCTCATGTCTTTAATCTCAGCACTAGGCAGGCTAAGATAGGAGGATAACCATGAGTTTGAGGCCAGCCTGGGATACATAGTGAGTTCTAGGGTGGCCTGAGCTAGAGTGGGACCATGCCTCAAAAAAAAAGAAGGAGAAGGAGGACATGACAGAGGAAACTTTGTAACTTCTGCAGTATTCAGGGCTGAAGGAGCAGACTTCACCAGCTCCTCATCACTGGCAGCATTCAGGTAAAGGAAGCATGACTATGGAGGAGGACCAATGTCTTTTAAGGGAGGTTCGTGTGGATTACCTGTGAAGTTTCAGTGCACTTTATGGCTTAATGTATTGATGTGATGCCAAATGATGTATCCCCTAATGATCTTTAAAGAAAATATACACAGAAGCCTATGCTCTCATTCTCCAAAAGTATAAAAGTTTTTGAGTTGTTTGCTTATGAACATGTAAAATGTTGCTATAAATACTGTGAAAACCTCATCATAGACTCATGATAATGTACTGTTGTACTTAAAACCTGATGCCATTTAGCTATTGAAACATTTATTGTATGACTTGTTAAGTATTCATTACTTAATTCAGTAAGAAAATTGTAAGAACAAATTCAATTTATCGTTTTTTTATTTCTTTACTATAGTACAGCCCTTTCTGGTAGTTAATCCCCTCTAGAAACTGTACAGAGCCACAGCTCCTAAGATTTGGTCAGAGCTGTTAAGGAGAGTGAATCACAATTTAGCAATTTTCAAAAGCATAACCATCATCGAGGCCTTAGCAGTGATTAACAGCTCTGAGTAAACCCTCCAAGGATCCATCCATCCATGAGGAAATTATGCTCTCTTGCTGCCACCACTGTGGCTTCCAATTTAAACAGGGCCAGTTAGCAGCAGCCGAAGCCAGAACCCATGTATTTCCATAGCAATTACCTCCCGTACCTTCTCAGCCAGCAGGTGAAAGACTGGTAGAAGCACTAGTAGGGCAAATGACTAGAACGCTTACCTATAGGCAGGTTCCAAATCCTGGGAGCCACTGCCATGTTTTCCCAATGTTCAGGGCCAGGAGAGAGTACATCATTGAGGCAGGTCCCCTTGCACATGCACCTTTGCAATTAACTTACGCCTGCAAATCCTTTGACTCTGTGTCATACTGCCACTGAGCTCCTGGCTTTCTACTTTCCACAGCAGCCTGCCAGGATCTCCAGAAGGAAGCCTGGGGAATGTGATGAGCATTTTGTCTCTTAACAGGTGGCCAATATAGTATTCTGCCCAAGCTGGCTGATTGTCCATGTGCTGCCCTGAGTCTGTCCACTTCTTAGTACTCGACATCAGTGGCTATTTGTTGGCAAAGGGATAATAATTCACGAAATGATAAATATTCATAAGTACTTTAAATTGGTCATTTGACATGTCTTGGTTAACTGAGTTAAAAGGCTTCTCAGCAAACATTGAAGGACATTAAAAGCAGTAATGAGACAAATACTAAATTATAAGTGTATATTTACTACATATATATCGCATATATGTTGTGCACACATGGATAGATACACAACATTGTACTTATATGTTCATTACTAATTATTTTATCCTTTTATCTGTTCATTCAAAGAATTCACTACAGACTAGGCATTGTGGTTCAGATTAGGATTAACAAAAGTGGTTTTCATTTAGTTTCTGTTAATTTTTCCTCCAGGATCTTTGCATATGTCTTTTGCCTTGAATGGTTTTTTTTCCTCACCTATCTGCTCCTTCTTGGTACCTTGCTGGGACTCTTATTAATCCTTTAATTGTGCTATTTTTTTAAAATAAGATTTTTTTGACTTAGTAGATTCTATTTTGTCCCTATAATTATGTTTTCTTATCACTCTCACCATTATAAACCCTTCTGTCATGGGTATTTTATTTGTACTGTTGGGCTATGTGTACAATTATTGGATTGCTTTATTTGCCTCATAAAACATTTCTGTTCTGACTACCTTTGTGTCTCCAGTGCTCAGTACTAAGTCTGATGCAGAGAGGTGCCTTACTTTTAGTTTTGTAAGTGAAAGGGTAAGTAAATGGTGAAAAGGACATAATTCTTCTCTTCAGGGAGGCTAGCTCTGGTTAAGGAAGTGGACATTCCAGCAGCCACCATGTGGTAAGCATTAGGTTGGAAGTAGTCATCAGGTACTTTGGAAGCATAAAGAGTGCAGATGTCTATCTCAGTCTGGGAGGAACAAATTTAAGTGTAGAATATGTAAAATGAGGGCAATTAGATAACTAATTTAGTAGGGTGGTGGGCTAACAGAATTCTACTTGAATGAAACACAAATCTCCATGTAGAGAAGGCCATAAATTGGACACACTGTTGAGCGTGCTGAGGAAATGTCACGTGGCTCCTGCTGGTAGTTTTGGATAGATATGTGATACCACTAGTTCAGTGAAAGGACAATAATACACCTTTAAAATCATAGCAAGTACTTTATTTTGGAAGGGAGATAATAACTTTTATTTTACTACTCTGTCAACACAGGCTTGCTAACCTATTCCTTTATATCCTTTCCTGATTATTATTATTATTATTATCCTTAAATCTCCAGAGAGCAGAACAAAATTTCTTTATGAACTGTAATGGTACTTTTACAAAAGTATTATTGAGATTTCAAACTTAGTTAACAAAAATTTTATAGTCTTGCTAGATTTAATTTTTTTTAAAGAAAGATAATTATCTCTATAATTTTTTTTTTTTTTTTGGTGTTTGGTTTTTTGAGGTAGGGTCTCACTCTAGCCCAGGCTGACCTGGAATTCACTACGGAGTCTCAGGGTGGCCTCGAACTCACGGAGATCCTCCTACCTTTGCCTCCCGAGTGCTGGGATTAAAGGTGTGTGCCACCACGCCCGGATCTTTTAAATATTGAACCGTCTTAGACTTTGGACTTTAGGTGTTGTCTTTGAGTCACACTACTTAGGTATTAGGTTGATGTAAACTACATCCTATCAATAAATAATAACAGAGGCTGAGGATATGGCTCACTGGATAAAACGCTTGCTTCTCAAGCTGGAGTGCTTGAATTTGGATGCCTAGCACCCATGTTAAACCCAGCAGCCATCATGAGCTTTTGTAATGACAGAACACTGACTGCAAGATGGGAGTTTTAGACAGGAGCGTTCTCCAGAATCAGTAGCTCCCACATTAGCTAGCTTGATGAGCACAGCAATGAACAACAACAATGAAAATGAGAGACCCTGCTTCAAACAGGAGGTGTTCCCTCCAAGGCTCAGGGAACATCATGGAAGAAAGAGCAGAAAGAATGCCAGGGCAGAAGAAGAGTGTTAATAGGATGGGGGAAGGGAGGTCAGTAGAGGATAGTTGAGGGGAATGAGATATGAAATAATTATGGCATGGATGAAATTGTCAAAAATGGAAGAAAAAATGAAAATTATAACAAAAACAACAACAAAATAATGAGGTAGAATGTAAGGCAATACCTAAAAGTTGTCCTCTGACCTCCACCTGTACTGAAGATTGTCAAGGTAGAGTCAAAGACTCAACCAAACATGACACACATAAACATGCACACATGCATGCACCATATACACACCAAAATAATAATAGTATAATAATAATGATAATGATAATAATAGTGGAACATCTTCAGTTCACAGAAGTAAATAGCTAATAGGTATTCAGTGTCTTGTTTGTGGTTTATACAACTTGAAGATTAATTTATTTAAAATATTTTGTTTTTATTTGTTTATTTATTTGACAGAGAAAAAGGGACACAGAGAGAGAATGGGTGTGCCAGGGCCTACAGCCACTGCAAACGAACTCCAGATGTGTGTGCCACCTTGTGCATCTGGCTAACATGGGTTCTGGAGGAATCGAACCTGGATCCTTTGGCTTTGCAGGCAAATTCCTTAACTGCTAAGTCATCCCTCCAGCCCATTGAAGATTAATTTCTTATGGCATTTTATCATTCTTGTGTGACTGATGCCTATGCTGGGTGATAAGGCTGGTCTTGGACCTAGAACAACACCAATTTCTTTTATTATTAAACTTCTCCCATGGGCTGGAGGATGGCTTATTAAATAGTTAATAGGTATTCAGTGGTTATTTATTCTCTCTCTCACTCTTTCTCTGTCAAATAAATAAATAAGAATAAAATATTTTAAAAACTTCTCCCATGAGATCAAAGATCCTCATGCATTCCTTATCTCTATTCATTTTGCACTCAGTGATGCTAATATTTCCCTTTGTAAGCATGAAAGTTATTTTTTTCAATTTTATAAAAGTAATTTTAGCCTTCAAATGTTATTGATTCAGCTGAAATGAATGCTTTTTTTCTCTTCCTGATACATTTTCTTTACATCACCTACAGCCTTCTGCCCTTACCTCTTACTGAAATTGCTCAGTCAAGGGTCCCCAAGGGTCTAACAAATTCAATGGGCTGTTTTCTGTCTTTATTGGACCTGTCCTTGCTTTGGCATTTGACAGCTATTGACTGTGTGCCCTACTTCTGCTTCTCCTGTGAATGATTTCAGTGATGTATGACTTTGTCAACATCCAGCCAATATTTATTGAGCCAGGAAGATGACACAACAACAGGTAACACATGCATGTATTTTTTCCTCTATTAAAGATTTTACTCTTCCTACTGTGGTTATTACATAGAGTTAAAGCTAGATATCTTCACCTTGAGGCCTGGCTTTATAAGTTGAGCCCCTATGGTTATGTTTGCTTATAAGATCAACATTTTTAAATACTTACATAGGCTCTTTAAAAAGGTTGATAAAATACTACATGACAGTATTTCATGTCCTGCTTGGTTCTCTCTCCATGTTTCCTGGAATAGCCCAAGCCATTCAATATATTCCTCCTTTAAAGGTATTTTTTATCACCCCTCTGGCCTGTGTCCTTCAGTCTACCCTGGCAATTTCAAGTCCAGCTTCTGCAGTGCTAATTAACTAACTATGCATCTCTCACATACTGCCTGCTCTTCCCTGGCCATGGTGAGCTGTCTCTTTCCACCATCATTGATATTCGACTGTAGTCCATCTTCTGGAGAAAGAAGCTCTTGCCTCTGTAGGTTGGCTTTTTGAACACCTGCTGTTTTCCAATCTCTCTTTAAGCATCTTTCTAGGGAGAGGCAGCCATGCTTCTCTGTGTACCTCCTTCGGTGCTCCTGTGTACCTCTGTGATAGCCCATCACAGGGTAATGTAACTATCTGAAGAGGTTCATGGGATACAGAAACATGTCTTTTGGTCTTGGTATCCTTAGATGTGATATGAATGGAGCCTTCAAATATTGACAGTATCTGCATTACAAATATTGGGATGGATGCTTAGTTTCTATGATAAAATACTTTTCTCCATGGGCTAGACCTCATGCTTGTGATCAGAATGCATCTATAAACAGGACAAGGTTTTTGTCCTCAAGTCCTCAAGAAATTCGATGGGTAAGCAGACAGGAGACAATAGGCTCATGTCATGAAGGAACATAGTCTATGTCATTTGCAGCTAAAGGATGCCAGTATTTAGGTTATTCACCTTGTAAAAGAGATGAATAGTAATTTAAAATTCTGACTTTCCACTTTGCTGTTAGTGGGAGCAGTTTTATTATAAACCTTGCTTCTGGAGGAAGTGCATTCTTATAGACCCAAATGTCAAGCTGTCATAGCATCTTGTGATATGGTGACATAAGCATTGTCTATATGTTTGAAGTGATTTACTGTAAGTAGGGAGTTTCCATCAATTGAAGGTCAAACTGTGGAAGTCAGAGCTACTGCAGTTGCCTAAGCTGAGCTTTTCTCTCAGTGCTTTGTGATTTTTTGAGATGAAGTTGAAAATGTGAGTTTGGCCATTGATTTGTAATGTATTTGCAGAAGTTAATTTGGTCATTGCTTAATTTTAATTTTTTCAAGCTGTAAGAACTTTTTTTTCTACACTTCTTTATTTTAACAATCATGGGACTAAAAACCTTCTTTATTTAATTAAATTGCATGGTTTATAGAGTATTGTCATGTACAGTGTCTCATTACATTATTCAAAACAATTCAGATTTCCTGAGTGATTCTGATGTCACTTTGGCTTCCTGCTGTCTGTCTTACTGACATAATTTGAAAATTAATAGTCATGGTACCTTCAGGTACAACAGTGTGTTTTTCTATTTGATAGCATGTTGTATACAGAGAATAGTTCATACTTTGTTGCCTCTGGTTGTCCTACTTAATGGTATTTATTTGGATGATTATTTGAGATTCTGGCATTGGAAATAGAATCTGTGCTTACTGTATTATCTTTATATCTGTGCTTTCCACTTAGTAACTGCAAGGAACTTTTTCATTGTTATGAGAAAGTTTCTACTAGAAGCAATAATTTTTCTCTTCTGTGATTATAGATCCTAGCTTCTTTGAATATATTATCTATCTATCTATCTATCTATCTATCTATCTATCATCCATCTATTATCTTCTATCATCATCTATCAAGTATCTCTATAGCCCATTTGCAACAGTAGGGGAGGCAGCAAGTTGAATGTCTCAAAGATAACTTAGTCAGTGAGCCTGAGCAGCCTGCTTATACAGCTTGAGAAGGGATGTTCAAGCCAATTACAATCATTTGTTTTGGGCCAATTACAGCCTTGTGTCATAGTACCTGAAATGGTTAATCTCTGCTTGTCAATTTGACTGGATTTAGAATCACTCTGGAAACAAACTCTGGTCATGTCTAGGAGGGAATTTTGAGATTGGATTAGTTAAGGTGGGAGGAACCACCCTAACTGTGGGCTGGGTTCCTGAACTTTTAAAGGAAAGGGCTGAGCAGCTGCAGTCATCACTCTGCTCTGCTTCCTCACTCTTGGGTTGAATGTGACCAGCTCTTGTCTCATGCTTACCTGTCTTGATGGACTGGAATCTGGAAAGTTAAACTGAATTGAAACCTTCCTCCCTTCAACTGACTTTTGTCAGGGATTTTATCTTAGCCATGAGAAGTTAACTGACACAACACCAGTCAGAAAGTTCCTCTGCTTGGTCTTGAGGGGAAGTGCACCCTGTCTGGTTACAAGTTCATCTAGAGTTCACTGAGGCTGTGATATCTAGATATGTAGTACAAACTTTCAGACATGCCTTGCTGATGCTGTACTTTAAGCAGTCAGAGCAATCAGCTGCAATCATTGTGTAGTTCTCTCAAGGTGCATGTGGGGTGTTCTGGATGGCTAGTGCTGGCATAAGGATAGTCTGGCTGTCAGTTTGGCTGATAGTCCCAGTGCTTAAGGTAGTTAGAGAATTAATTTCACCCATTTCCTAACTTCTTTGTTTACTTACAAAAAATACATCACATGGAATGTATATAGCCTAACGACCTTACCATTAACAATAATTTTTAATAGATTTTTACCATACTTTACCCATCCTTAGCACCTGCTCAGTACCTCAGGGAGTGATGAATCCCTCTCATCTATCTTCCAAGAAAGTTGTTTTGGTGAAGAAAGTAAGAATTAAGAACTGAAGAGATGGGTCAGTTGGTAAAGTGCTTGCAACATAAGTATGATGATCTGAAATCAAATCCTCAGAACCTATGTAAATGTTGGGTGGGCATGACAGCCTGCTTGTAATCCCAGAGCTTGGGAAAGAAGGCAGGGTATCCTTAGGGCAAGATAGTTATCTAGATTAATTGAATAGGTCAGCTCTGGGTTTAAGCAAAAGACCCTGTCTCAACAAATAAGGTGGAGAACAATTGAAGAAGTTACTGATGCCAACTTCTGGCTTCCACATGCATGTGCACCCACAAAATTAAACACACATGCACATACACATATATACCCCATACATGCAAAAAAAAGGAGAGAGAATGAATTTTCAGACATACAGTAATCAAATAAAGCAACTATGCTTGATAAAGTGTAACTGATGAGAACTTTATAAAGAAGAAATGATTGATAGCATCAAAGCAACAAAAGACAACCAAGCATGTCAAACACAATAAAGACAAAATCGTATGTACTGGTTTAAGCACTTGTAAAGCAAATCCAGTAGAACAGTTGGAACAGAAGCCAAATTGCAGTGAATCTCATTTATCTTGTTTTCCTCCTCCACAGTAGAGAGCAGGCCATATCGATGCTATTATTACCAACTCTGGTTGGTGTTATTGTTAGTAAACACAGCATATGTTGAAGAGTCATCTTGTAACATGCACTATATGAGGGGTGGTGCTTGTTATCTTAAATTGTCACTTTCTCAGATAGCTTTGAACATCAGATTTATAAATAGAAGTTAATGTGAAATGTGTTAAAAAATGGATCTTTTATCACTTAGATTTTCCACCTATTTTCATTTCACATTAATATTAAGAATGTCTTTGTTGAACTGACCTCCTAATGTGGTTACAATTTTTAGTCTATACACAAAAGTCATAAAGTATTTGATGTGCTTGGAATATGTTGTAGAGATTGTACTGTTGATGTTCTATTGCTTTTCTTCTGGAGGAAGAAACATTAAGCATGGTACAGATGCAATGGCAAACCATCCATAGACAGCCTAGGTTGCTCAGTGCTCTAACAGAACATGGGAAAGTGCTCTTCTGTCTTTGTCCAGTCCCTTCTAGTGTTCAGAGATTCCTTATAATATGAAGTAGGATGGATGAGAAAATGCAAATATGTGAGTATGTGTACAAACTTTTTTCAAAGCCAAAAAGCAATACTGTAACTGTGCAGAAAGTATTTCACATGCATACTCCACAATCTTCTATGTGTTATATTCCCTGTTGAAGAATATGCTCCCTATATATTTTCCCCAAGATCATTCTTCACAGTAGATCACATTAGGTCACCTATGAACCTGCTCTTAATTATTCCACAATACATTGGGTCTACTTATTTATTTACTTTCCAAAATAATTCTAGTATAGTGAGATGGAGTCCCTTTTACTAGGGAATATGGGACTAGGTACATATGAGCAACAAGGTCTTTATTCTGTTTGGTCAGATTGTTACTCTACTTGCAGTGGCTCTCACTGTTGTGGTAGAAAGAATGCCAATTGTTACAGTTTCTACTACTTTATATTTCTTGTTTTATCCCTATGAGGCCTGACTTCCCTTGAACCTGATAACACAAACCCTCTCTTTCCATTTGCTAATTTGATGACTTTTCCCAAATATGCACCATAGACTACCTCTTTAGTTATAATAATAAATAATAAATGCATATTGTGTGTGTGTGTGTGTGTGTGTGTGTGTGTGTGTGTATTGCTAGGGACCAAACCCAGGGTCTCCCACATGATAGACAACTGTTCTACTACTCTGCAGCCCATGAATACTTTTTGTTAAGAAGTTAGATGGTGATATGAATGGTATATTGACACAACATAGAGACAATCCAGATGTTCTGTAAAAATTGGGGAAATAGTCTCCAGATGCACTTCAGCCAAGGCCCAGGCGAATCTACGGAGGAAATGGGGAGACAAGCAAGAGTGTTGCTTCCATGATGAACTTGACAATCAGCACCAGGGTGAAGAAGACAAACCCTGAGGATACTCAACACCTACCAATGCAGAGATCTGGAGGCTCCTGAGAGCTCATCACTGAAGTAGACTTAAATCAAACCCACTATGGCTCAGGAATTTTGTGGAAAAGGGGATTTTAAGAGCCACAGGTTGGGATATCATGCCCAGAGGCATTGCCCCCCCCCAAACCCAATAACTGACTGCTGCTCCCACAACACACAACCAGCAACCCCATGGAGAATACTACTAACCCCACTGAGGAGGGCCCACAGTGGAATGGGGCAGGGACGAGGGCAAAGGATTGTACCAACACATGATGTATCCATACTAAGTATATCAGTAATAAAAAAAAAACCTGAAGAAATGTTATGTTATTTATAGTTGGTGAGGTAAACTATTTAAGAGAAGTATGAATTACTAGATTACCAGTACTGAAAAAGCCTATGCTCTGGGACTTAGAGGTAAGGAAGGGATGACTAGTGGAGTTTGGGGGGGGGGGAAAACTACTGTGTGGAATATTATAATTAAGTGGATATATTCGCTGAAACAGATAGGCCAGGAAACATCAAGAGCAAATTCTAATGTGATCTGTGAACTCAGTGATCATGATGGGTCAGTGTGCAGCAGTCATTTGTTATAGGAAATGTACTTCTCTGAGATACTGATAATGAGGGACACTGTGCATGTGTGGGAACAGATGGTACATTGGGTATGTCTGTACTTTTTGTTATTTTTACCATGATTCTAAAACTTGTCTTAAGAGTAGAGTAAATTAAAAAGCACATTCATTCCTCCTTAATATCTTACAAGGCTTAAAAAGATGTTCTAATTAAAATTATAAGATTCAAAATGTATGTGATTTAACATAGTGGGAAATTTGTGGGCCCCAGAGAAGTCAGTGTCTCTCACTTATTTGCTACCTATTTTGATAACTTTCACAAAGCTATATGTCCAGTTCCTTAATGTCTCCTTTTTATTTATGTCCAGGTTTGAAGTTCGAGGAAATTCAAGAAAGATTTGGTGAGGAGTTCTTTAAGATATGTTTTGATGAGAATGAGAGAGTCCTTCGAGCTGTAGGTGGCACATTGCAGGACTTCTTCAATGGCTTTGATGCTTTGTTGGAACACATTAGAACTTCTTTTGGAAAACAGGCCTCTCTGGAGTCACCATCGTTCCTATGCAAAGAGCTCTCTGAAGGTATTCTCATGCTCCACTACTTCCACCCTCACCATACCGTGGGGTTTGCAATGCTGGGAATGATTAAGGCTGCAGGAAAGAGGATCTATCACCAGGACGTGGAAGTGGAACAAGTTGCAAATGAGAAGATGTGCTCTGATGGCTCAAATCCAGGCAATTGTAGTTGCCTTACTTTCCTTATCAAAGAATGTGAAAATACTAATACCACAAAGAACCTTCCACAGGGAACCTCCCAGGTCCCCACAGACCTCAGAATCAGCATCAATACTTTCTGCAGAGCTTTTCCTTTCCACTTGATGTTTGACCCTAACATGTTAGTCCTTCAGCTAGGGGAAGGCCTAAGGAAGCAACTCAGATGTGACACCCACAAAGTGCTCAAGTTTGAAGACTGCTTTGAGATTGTTTCCCCAAAGGTCGATGCCACATTCCAGAGGGTCCTCCTGCGGCTGTCCACTCCATTTGTCATAAGGACGAAGCCTGAAGCTTCTGGCACTGAAAATAAAGACAAGGTAAGTAGCCATGGATCATCCACTGAGATGGGTGGTGGACACTGGCAAAATGGTGAATTATTTCAACAAGTTAAATGCTGGCTATACTTGTAGGTATTTATGAAAGAGTGCTATAAGTGCTCCTTATAAGATTACTGGTCCCTGGATGTATATAAAAATGTTTGACCCTGTTCCTAACCACTTTGTGTGGTATCTGCATCATTCATTTATTTATTTCAGCACATAAAAAGAGGTACTTATTAATACTATCCAAAGCAATTATAAAAATGATAGGACTCACTAGAATTCTAATATTATGAACTCATGGATTTTCTCACTGATTGAATTCAAACTACAAGAGAAATGATAAGTCTGATTCAACATTGTGGGGCCCCTTGCCTTATCTTTAAGCAATGAAGGAAAAAAACTTTCTGTACATGACGATTTCCTCTTCTAAATTTCACTATTAGGAATACCCAGTTCTTATTGTACATTTGTGGTACTATACAGAATATTGTATGTCCCAAAAATTGGAAATGGACTTTCTCAAATCTTTTCTCATTGAATTTTAGTATCAAACTAGAGATTCATTCCTGTAAAGCACATTTATTCCTTGAGCAAATACAGTCCATAGTAAGTGTTTTCACTGTGGATTTCTTTTGGGAAGTCTGTACTATAGCCTATAAATAATAAAAAGATAATGGAAATAAACATTAAGATAGTTGAGTACAAGCATACATGTGTCTCTCAGATAACATGTTTTAATAGACCAAAATTACAGTTAAGAATAAAATGTTAAAAAATCAATTATGAATATTTTTGCTTTTGGTAATATACTTCAGTGATTAAAAGGAAAAATCATATTAATATTCAGGATAGGCATTTCAGTGTAAACTTGTTTAGTTTCCAGTGAAGTATTTTTCCCCACACTTTTTCTGTAACATATGCATAAAGAGTAATCTGTTTTAGGCAATCTTTCTTTATTTCAAGTATTTTGAAGAACTATTGGTTCTTAGAAATGAACAGGTTGCATTGGGGTAAAGGGAAAAGAATAAAATCTTAGTGAATTAATAATCTATGTGTATTCTGAAGCATTTGTAATAATGCATAAATAAGGAAATGGTCTTCAGGAAGCAGAGTCAAAGAGATTTTGAGGATTTTCTATAGTACTGCATTTGTATTTGTTTAATCAAGTTGTTTAGAAAATTCATTCAGTAATATATTTTCCATGCAAGTCCAGATTTGACATTATTTAGGGATAGATAGCTAAGGATTCCATTTTGGCACATTTAGATATTGTAGTCTGAAAAAATTATCATTATTGGTTCTGTTTGAGTATAATGTATAAATTATGTTTAATCATTATTGCCCATTTTGAAGCCTTATTTAGGATGTAAGACACTTATTAAATGTTTTAGCCCACGCTTGTAGTTGCTTTAAATTTAATTTAGAAAATTTTAAAGTTGTCAGTTTTGTTTTAAATATTTGGCTAGGAAAGATTAAGGCATTTTTTATCCTTTCAGATTGTAGTTAGGGCTGGAAACATGGCTTAGCATGTCTTAGTTAAGGTGCTTGCCTACAAAGCCCAAGGACCCAGATTTGATTCTCTAGGTTCCACATAAGCCAGATGTACAAGGTGGCTCATATGTCTGGAGTTCATTTGCAGTGGCGAGGGTCCCTCACACCCTCATATTCTCTCTCTCTCTCTCATTCTCTCTCTTGCTCTCAACCTCCCTCCCTCTCTCTGTCTCAAATAAATACAGTAATAACAATAATAAAATTAAAGTTATTTTTTAAAAAAATGCCTGAACTACAAATGTTAATTGCTTTATATATTTAAGAAAAATCAATACAATTTCAAATTCTTCCTTCAGATTTTTCCCCTGCATTTCATTCAGCTTGTATTTCCATTTAATTTGTGTACCAGGATAAGAAATAGACACAATGGAATGATGACTCAAATGTCAAGGCCCCCTGCCAATTCCAATAATAAGGAACTGTGCTCATTGAGAAGATGCAATTATCATTTAAACATGTTGGTGCCAGTTTAAAAATAAAGCAATAGGCAGGATTTTTAGTTAGAAGAGGATAGTAATCTGCTCAAGCTTATATTTACATTTCTGTTGATTTACCTGGGTTTGCCAGAATAGAGCATTTCTGAGACTCATAGTTAGTACTCAGTAATGGGATGGACCGTTCACGAGATGAATACCATTTTTTAGATCATTATGTCACCAAATCCTCTATATGTAGTTTGTTCAAATACAGAAAGAAGAAAGAAAATTAGGCTTGAAAATTATGTGTTTGTTCATAAATTTTCCCTTGGTATGCACTATTTTCTCATAAAAGCTAGTCTTACTATAGAGAACTCCATGTGAGCTGAAGCCCCTAATTCTTTAGCTAGCTTTGGTATGAAAATACTGCTTTAGAATAATGACATATCTATTCCTAGGTCTAAAAGTAATGAAGACTTTCATTATCAACTGTTTTGTCTATGTTCTCAATAGCAAGGAAACACCATCCTGTCATTAAACAACAACAACAAAAAAATCATCAACTAACAGCCAATTGATGGGAAAATATTTTCAGACTGAAGAGAAAGTGTTTATGATAACCATATTATTTGTCATTTTGTGTTCTCAGCCATAGATTAAGTATGTGACTAGAGGTTGAAATTGTTCATGAGCAATTTGATGGGATACTATGAAACAGAAGCCACCACACTCAACTCGAGTGTGTGGAAGCTTGATGCTGCTGTCGTGGGCTATGCATGTGTAAGGGTTGCTTTCTCAGTGGTAGCAAGGATGCCACTGAAAGCCATCTGTCACAGAAATGTATGGCAGGCTTTAATCCAATACTTCTGAGGATAGCAGGGACTTTGACAGGTTTGGACCAGACTTTGATCCCATCTTCTTGTTTCTTTTGCATCTTCCCTAAGTACTCATCTGCCACTTAGGTCTTTCTCCCTCTTATTTCTTTTCCTCATATGACAGTCCTACGTTTTTATCTTTTCTTAAGCTCAACTTCCTTTTCATCATTTTCTTTCCTTATCAGACATTAATCATTAAATATAAATTAAGTACTTAATTATTTTTCAAAACTAGATGCACCAGCTGTGCAGTTTCAATTAGAAATCCATGTTAATTTGTGCCTTGATCTCTTTTACACCATTTAGATCTAACAATACTTCTGAGAAATTTGAAATTTCTTAAATAGAACTTTAGAGTTAGAAGGTCTTGTGGCCAATTTGAAAAGAAACCTCTTGTAGTACATTAGCATTTTGGGAATTAACATTGTGGAAACCTAATCCACTGATACAGACTCCAAGGTTTCTTTGCACAGAGCTGACATGTTCCTAGAGAGAGCTGTTAGAAAGCAAGGTAATGGGATTATAGCTCCCAGTTATAAATTCACAGATATGAGGAAGTATTGACAGACTGGAAGAATGGTGTTTCTTACAACCTGGATCTTAGTGTAAATCATTTTAATCTCTGAATGTCATATGTATTCACCTGGAAATTAAGAAATCTAGACTGGGGCTGGAGAGATGGCTTAGCAGTTAAGCGCTTGCCTGTGAAGCCTAAGGACCCTGGTTCGATTCCCCAAGACCCATGTTAGCCAGATGAACAATGGGGTACATGCTTCTGGAGTTCATTTGCAGTGCCTGGAGGCCCTGGTGTGCCCATTCTCTCTCTCTATCTGCCTCTTTCTCTCTCTGTCTGTTGCTCTCAAATATATAATTAAAAAATAAACAAAACAAAACAAGAAAAAGAAATCTAGACTGGTAATTTTTAAAAAAGATGCACTTAACAGTGTGTTAGTCACTTTATTGTGGGTGGGACAAAAATATCTGGCAGACACAATTTAAAGGAGAAAATCTCTATTTTAGCTCATTATTTCCATCATGTAGGGAGGGCACGGCAGAGCTCATGGTGCCACAAGTGTGTGGTAGGTACCCCTCACTTGGTGGTGAAGTAACAGAGCTTGAACTCGAACCAGAAGTGGGTCTCATCTTCAAAGTCCTGTCCTATATATATCTATCTATATCTGCTTTCATGTTTCATGTCACAAAGATTCCACAATTTCCCAAAATAAAATCAAAAGCTGGGGCCAGGTTGGAGAGATTGCTCAGTGGTTAAAGGTACTTGCTCGCAAAGCCTGGAGTCTGGGTTCAATTCCCTAGTACCCAAGTAAAGCTAGCTGCACAAAGTGGTCTGGATTTCATTTGCAGTAGCAAGAGGCCCAGGAGCACACAACCTCCTACTCTCTCTTTCTTAACATATAAATAGGTCAAATATTTTTTAAAAATCTGGCTATCATGTATACTAATATATAAACCTATAGGTACCATTTTATATTAAAGCTATTATATTTAGGTACATTTATAAGAGGTCAGTTGGTCATAAAGATTTCTTTCATCCCTATGATTTTCAAAGAGAGGCAGGGGAAATATACCTTATTGACCATGAAGAATCTTATTGAGAAATAATCCTTGTCAGTTTAGACTTCCTACCTGAGACAATTATTTGTGAGGATTAAATGACATAATCCATATAAAATTCTTAGTATCTTCTGCCATAGGATTAAGTGTTGAACAAATATTCATTTTCATCATTTCTGCTAATGTTATCAGTATTCTTTTCAATCTGTAATATCCATCTTGGTCATTTTCTTACTTCTTGCCTTATGAATGAAAGTACTAAGGATCAACAGGCTTAATAATTTGAAGAAATATCATCCTCACTTGACATCTTAACAAAATAGGTCTTAGTCTGTGGTTGTCTCTTTTATAAAGAACAGAAGGACCAGTTTTTTACAATTTTTATAGGTGCTCTGCTTGGATCTGCTTATCTCTGCACCATCCCTGCTTTCAAACCCACTGTCTTTTTTTCAAATTCATGATTGTTTGGAATCAAGTTTATTACTGTGTCCAACAGTATCTTTTATGTTCACTGCCACAAGATTTTGCAGTGAAGTCTGAAATAAAGCAAAAGGGTTAACGTAAGCACAATCCAAACAGCAGTGGATTTTTTTGAAAACAATAAGTGATATTAGTTCTTTTGACATTTTTTTTTTTGGTTTAGTAGCAATGCTTCAAAGAACTTTAATAACATCTTGGAAGAAGCCCAACATTTGAAATACATCATCCCTGAGACAGAACAATGCCATTTTTAGGGTTGGTATTGAGGAACAGCATAACAAAATCATATTTTTCAACCTCAGAAATATTCTCATTTATTTTATTAATTGCAAGCTGCAAATAAGTACTGAGAAAAAGTTTCAAAAATTAATTAGGAGATAACCTCTGTTTTCCTGTGAACAAATCTTGCATGTTTCTTTATCTTATAACATGATGATTGAAAAGTTTTAAATGTATTTATTAATCTTCCCATAATAAAAATATAATAAAATGTCTTCAAGACAAGTTTCATTGGGCTGTCAAGAATTCATGTTTAATTTCAATTTGAGTTTAATTTAATTTAGGATATTGAGAATTTCTTTCTTTGATCATATAATATTTTATTACGGAATTTTAAATATTGAACTATAGTTTTCTTGATGACACATTGACATTAAGCTTTATCTATATCTCAGCAAAACATCAGATATAACTTCATTCAAAGTTACGTGGAATTTTCTTGGCTTTTCTAAGCAAGCATTTCATCTTTAATTTGAATGTATGTGTGCTTATATTGTTCTATAAGTGGCATTTAAAGCAGATTGGATTAAAAAAGAAAGTAGATTGAACAATTGAGAACAAATTGAGATTTCTGATGTATATACTAGTAGTGTTCTTCCTGCTTTCATTATGCCCATAATGTTAAAATAAAGTCTGTCACTGTGTAGTTTCTATATTTTGTATAGCTGACACTGTAGATGATTCTATGATGCATTATAGACTCCTACCAGCATCCTTGTGTTGAAAGTGAATGTTCTAATTTTTCTCAGCAAGAGTGATTTTAGCACTTGAATTTACAAAGGTGGTGCTTCCTACCTGAGCTCAGATTTTATTTAGTTTTAGTGTAATAGTTCCTGAAGGGGAAAATTATTCCCTTTAGTTAAAAAATACAATCATAATATAGTTGTTCCTTTGTTTGGAAGTAAGAATAATTTTAATTTAGCAAGTAGCTTTAAATCTCCAAGAATCATAAGCTGAAGATCTGTTTTGAACATGATGTCTAATCTGTCAATTTCAAAGGAACTCCCTTTAATCATATGTCCATTTATTTTGTATGTCATGCAATGATCCTTAGTAAGTATGCATAATTGTGTGTCTGTACCATAAGAATTAGGGTTTTAGATATCTTTATCTCTCCAAAAGTTACATGGTTTGATTTGTGGTTGACTCTTGCCCATTCCTCTACCAGTGACCTACTTTCATCTCTGTAGATTTGGCTTTAGTAGTCATTTCTTACAAATATTAGCATACAACTTACTGAGTTTTATTGTTGTTGTTTTGGTTTGGCATATTTTTGAGGTGTGCCATGTTGTAGCATGCATCAGTAGTTGGCTCTTTTATTACATATAACATGACATGGATAGATTATAAATTGATTATTCATGTGCCTGGTAGACATTGGATTGATGCCATATTTGGGCTCTTGGGAGCAATTCTATAATGAGCATTCACAGATAAGAGTTTGCATGAACATTTTACCACTTCTCTTGGGGAGATTCATAAGAGAATTGCTATATCATATGGTCAGCATATGTTTAGTTTCTTAAAGAAATTGTAGATTGTCATTTAAGAAAGTTATGGCTTTTCCCACTTGATCAGCAGCACATGAAGGTTCATTTTTTAAAGTCTCACCAATAGTCAGTATGATTAATCTCTAATCATAGCTACCTAAAAGGTGCATAGAAGTATCTTGAGTTTTCACTCATATTTCCCTGATTGACTAGTGATAATACATATTTTTGTGCCTGTTCAAAATTGGCACGATTTCTTTGATTATAAATCATGTAGTGAAATATTTTTCTCCAATTTAATTGCACTATTTCCCTTCCTATTGAATTGTATTGTCAACAATACATAAATTCTGAGCCAGGCATAGTGGCATATGATTGTAATCTCAGCACTAAAAGTTAGAGGCAGGCAGATTACCCATTCTTAGCCAGGCTGGGCTATTTTAGCAAGGCCTGGTCTAAAAAAATATATTGCCTCAAGTTATTATTAAAGAACAAGAATATAACTTTGAAAATAATAATTTCTTATATGACTCATGCATTTAGTAGTCTAGCTAAGAAATCTGTGAAATTCAACATCACAGATTTTCTGCTTTGTTGTCTTGTGAAATGCACATAATTTTGGCATGTACATTTAGGTTTGTGATAAACTCTGAGGTAATTCCTTTGTGGGTCATGAAGACCTATGCTTTTGTTTGTGGTTCGCTATTGACACAATGAGCTCAACATCATTTTCAGAAAAGAATTGCTTTTGCTAACTTTATCAAAAGTCTGCTGACCTTATTTCCTTTAGGGTATTGAGTTTTCAGTGACACATAAAATTATACATATTTATAATGATGTCTGAGTGATGCTTTAAGTATAGGTATTCATTATGTGATGCCTTACTATTGTCTGTTTTTTTTGATGTCTGATTTTATGGTGATAACACATGTTTGGCTGGTGTAACTTTATTAAGGTAAATTTTGAGTATTTTTTTTTTTTTTTTGTTTTGTTTTTCGAGGTAGGGTCTCACTCTAGCCCAGGCTGACCTGGAATTCACTATGGCGTCTCAGGGTGGCCTCGAACTCACAGCAATCCTCCTACCTCTGCCTCCCGAGTGCTGGGATTAAAGGCGTGCGCCACCACGCCCGGCAAATTTTGAGTATTGAAAGTACTTTGCCTTTGTTATTTTAAAGACTTGTTTTGATAATTATAAGTCCTTTGCCTTCCCATGTGAATGCAATCTATACTTGTCATCTTCTGACAAGAAACTGCTAGAGTTCAATTTCAGTGTTGAGGACTGAGCTCAGAGTCTCCTACATTCTGAGTACGCACTCTACCACTGAGCTGTGTACCCCAGCCCAGCTGCTGGAATCTTGAAATTTATTACACAGAATCTATATATTAATTTAGGAAGAATAGCATTTTTTTTTTTTTTTTGGTTTTTGAGGTAGGGTCTCATTCTGGCCCAGGCGGACCTGGAATTAACTATGTGGTCTTAGGGTGGCCTCGAACTCATGGCACTCCTCCTACCTCTGCCTCCTGAGTGCTGGGATTAAAGGCATGTACCACCATGCCCAGCTAAGAATAGCATCTTAATTACTCCATGTAAATGATATTTTTCTCAATTCTTTTGGATCTTTAATTTTTGACAAATATTTTATACTTTCCAGCATACTGATCTTATACTTGCTAAATTCATTTCAGTGCATTTTTTTCTTTTAAAAAATATTTATTTATTTGAGAAAGAGTGAGAGAGAGAGAAAGAGGTAGGGGCAGATGGTCATTCCAGGGCCTCCAGCCAAATTCTACATACATGTGCCAACTTGCACATCTGGCTTACATGGGTCCTAGGGAATTGAATCTCGGTCCTTAGGCTTCACAGGCAAGTGCCTTAATTGCTAAGCCATCTTCCCATCATCATTTTGTTCTTTTTTTGGTGTTCTCTCACTCCCTCTGTTTGTCACTCTACGTGTGTGTGTGTGTGTGTGTGTGTGTGTGTGCGTGTGTGTAGTCAAAGGACAACATTGCATGTCATTGCTCAGGTATACCATATTGTTTTTTGGAGACAAGGTCCTTCATTGGTTCGGAATTCACCAAATAGGCTCTATTGACTGGCCAGAGAGCCTCAGAAATCTGCCTGCCTCTGCCTACCCAGGGCTTGGATTAAAAGTGTAGACCACCACACCCTACTGTTTTTTTCAAATGGAGTGTTGGGCATCAAACTCATGTCCTCATAGCACTTTATCAACTTATTTATCTTCCTAAACTACTTTAAAAAATTCCTGTGATAATTACATTTTTAGTTTTGTTAATACATAATGATACAAATTATATTTGCAACTCAATATTGAGTACTAAGGCTAGTTTAATATGATAGAATAGACAAATATGTTAACTTGGGAGCTAGAATCCCTAGGAGTTTTTATTTATGAGGTCATTAGTCCAAGAATTGAAACAATTTTCTTCATTCCCCTTTTCCTTTTTAATTCTATTCACACTTTCTTTCATCACTGTGTTAGCTACAAGCTTCCGTACAATGTTGAGTGTAAGGGGTGATGATGTATATTATTTTCCTTTTGAACTTAGAACAGAAGCACCTATTACGTGTAATATAAGCTACTATTTATCAATGTTCTTGATAAAATTGAGAAAGTTCTGTTTCTTCTATGCTAAAAGTTTGAAATATAAATGATTGTTGGATTGTATAAAGTCTATTTTAATATCTATTGAGATGACTATATGGCTTTTGCCTTTTATCCTGTTAATATGCCACGTCTTTACTAATTTTTGTTTTTTTTGTTTTAAAGGTAGGGTCTTGATTTAGCCCAGGCTCCCCTCCATTTCTCTACATACTTTCAGGATGGCCTTGAACTCATAGCAATTCTGTTAACCTCTTCCTCCCAAGTTCTGGGATTAAAAGTGTGCACCACCACAGCTGGTACTGATTTTTATATGTTGAACTAACTGGGAAATTTAGACATGGTTATCATTTAGTCATAGTAAATAACTGTTTTTAAGGTGCTGGATGTACTTTGATAATATTTTGCTAAATATTTTTGCATTTGTATTTGTGTGGGATATTGGCATGAGAATTTACAACTTTTGGGGATCCTTGGTTTCAAAAAGTGACTTGGAAAGTGTTCATCTGGGTTGGGGTTTTACCCTATTGATTGTATTTAGATTAATAATTCAATCAAATTACATATTCTAGCTCTATTCTGATTTTCTATTTCTTTCTAAGTACTATTGGTACTGTGACTTCCAAGAAATTTATCTTTCATCCAAGTTGTTTAATTTGCTGTGATAATTTTTTTGGTGTTTTATAATATCTTTATTTGATCTTTTCATTTTTTATAGTGTCCTTGGTAATGTCTCATTTTTCATTCCTGGATCTGAATTAATCTTTTCCTCCCTTATTTTTTTACTTGGTAAACATGTGATAAAAATTCATAAATATTCCTAAACTTTTCAAATAATCAGAATTTCTGCTTTCTGAATCCTATCATGACATCTACACAGATCACTGATGTTCTATTTTTATTACTTGCATTAAACTTAATTTACAATTATTTTAAAAAATATTTTATTTATTCACTTATTTATTGGAGAGAGAAAGAGGAAGATAGAGAAAGAGAATGGGTGTGTCAAGGCCTCCAGCCACTGCAAACGAACTCCAGAAGAATGTACCACCTTGTGCATCAGGCTTACATGGTTACTGGGGAATAGAACCTGGGTCCTTAGGCTTTGCAGACAAGTGCCTTAACTTCTATGCCATCTTTCCAGCCCATGTTACAATTACTTTTCTAGTTCTTAAAGTGGAAACAAAATTGAGTTGAGTTCTTTCCACTCTTAAAATGTACTGCTTTGAATTGCAAGTTTACCTTTAAACCCTGCCTTAGCTGTATCCCATTAGCTTTATCTGTACAGCTTTTCTTTTTAATTTTAAGTTTTTTTATTGTCCAACTTCTATAATTGTAGACAATAAAGCATGATAATGCCTTTGGATAAAATTATTTTCTGATTGTCTTGTGATTTTGCCAGAGAGTTATTTGGAATTGTGCTTTGTAACTTCCAAATATTAGGGATTTTTTTTCTAAATTTATTATTGATAAGTAACTTTATTCTATTATTTTCAGAGAAAACACCTTAAATTATTTTGATCCAAAATTTAAGAATATTTCATTTTCTGATATCCAGAATATTTTCTGGATAAAAGAATATATATTTGGCTGTTTGTGGTTGAGTGCTCTTTAAATGTGAGCTCAAATGTTGAAGTGTTTGTTTATATCATCTAAATATGGCATTTTTACTTAATTTCCCTTTCACTTATTGAGCATGGAACAGTGAAATCACAAACTGTAGTTACTGCATTAGTTATGGCACCTTTGTTAAAAATTTATTTTATTTTATTTATTAGAGAGAGAGGGAGAAAATGGGTGCACGAGGGCCTTTGGCCCCTGCAAATGAACTCCAGACATATGTGCCACCTTGTATCTGTCTTACATGGGGCCGGGGGAATCCAACCTGGATCCTTTGGCTTTACAGCAAGTGCCTTAACCACTAAGCAATCTCTCAAGCCCTATGTATCCTTTTAATTTAGCCACTTTTTCATGAAGGAATATATAATGTTCATGCATTTCTCCCAAATTTGCATGCATCCAATTTAATTCTTCTCCCTACTTCTCTCTCTCTGTCTTTCTCACCTTTTTTGGATATTGCAGATATTTAGTTCTCTAAATCTATTTTGGATTATTTTTGTCATAAAATATTTTAAATCTGTAACATTTTGTAATGTACAGAACATTAAGAGATAAAAACCATGAGTCACTTAACATTTTGCAATTCTTTTTACTTTTGTCTTTTACAAGTCTCATTAGCTATATATGTACAGAGAGCTGCAGTTTTTTAAACCTCTGTTTTCCAATAACCTAATGCAAACCAAGTTTGTCTTTACATTTTCTTTTTAGATTTTCACTAGTGGTATATTTTGCTATTTATCTATATTATATTTCCTCTTATTGTGCATAATTTAGCAATCTGCTTATCCATCTTTGTTATTGCTTATTCAGTTATTTTGCTTGATCTTTAATTCATTCACATTTTTAAATAATTGTGAAGAAATTTATATTCAGATATTTATATTCTACATCCCTTATGGGTCAATAATAATTCTATATTTAATTATGTACACCTAGTACACGAGACACTTTCTTTTCTTTTGGCAGTTGAGGTTGAAATCCTTTGATGTTCCTGTAGCTGTGTCATTTCTATGCTGCTCATGTATCTTGCGGTGTGACACCCAAGCCTGTTTTGTTCCTTTATCTTCTTTCTCCCCCTCTGAACAAAAACAATTCCGTGTGCCAATCAGATACATTAAAAAAAACAAACAAACTAATGACATATTGGCACTGTTATGAAGTTGTCTTAGCAATATTTACATCAAACTCACAGAAATCCTCCTGTTTTGGCCTTTTGAGTGCTGGGATTAAAGGCCTGCACCACCACACCTGGGTTTTCTTCTTTTTACATCCATGTACTCTTCAAAGACTCTGAGGTTTGATATAATTTGTTTCTAGAAAGAAGATCACAATTTATTTCTTGATTGGCATAGCAACTTTAAAAATCACCATTGAAGATGCATCAATGTCCTTTGTACAAAGAAAGTGGATTTTATAGAAATGCCTAATTATTATAACTGAAACAATCATCCTTATATGGATCTTGGTTGATCAAAAGCCTTGAATAATCACAGAAGTGGTTCAGAGGAAAAGTACTATATGTGTTGGAAATGTTGTTTCTAGAACAGGGCCTCGCAAATTTAAACTCTGTCTGTCATTTATTATCTGAATGACTGAGTAATTTGATTTTAGAGCTTATTTTGTAGAAATAACTTATTCATTCTTCTGTTGTTCTGACAAGTATATTGTGTGTGTATATGCACACACACATTCCAGATTCACTTTTCCATGCTCTGGATTCAAATATTCATAAGAAAAGTGAAAACTACCTTCAAATATTTTAATAGCTATCATATGAAGGGTATGCAGTCAGCTTTGCATTGCTGGATAAACACCCAACCAGAAACAGCTTATGGAAGGAAAGGGTTTATTTCAGACTTACAAATCTCAGATGAACACCATCAATGGCAGAGGAAGCTGGCTCATTTCCATAGATCCAAGCACAGAGACGTCACCAAATATCTAGCAAAACTTATGAGCTCACATTTAAGAGACAGCCTTAAATCTCAGAGAAGACTTAAGACTTTTGAACATTGTTGAAGTTGACAAAAAAATATGGTGACATATTTGTCCCCATATGGACTGAATTGCAATTTGCGTTGTGAGAGGGTGATAAGGCTTTGGGGTTGAGGTGGTTATAATGTGGATGTATGTCCCCCATAGCCTGAGATATTTTTGATTGAGTAACTTGTATCTCCAGCAGCCTGACTAGAGATGGCCCTGGGGCACAGATCTTGGAGTCCAGCCCTAAGGTGTGTTTGGGTATGAGATCCAACCCCTAAGGTATGAAAAGAACAGTTTGAGGTGCTAGTTGTTCTTGTTTGGTGCTTTCTGGCTTTTGATGATGACTGTCTGCTTGGATCTATGGAAGTGAGTCAACTTCTGCCAGTGATGGTGTTTCTCCTCATCTGTAAGCCTGAAATAAACCCTTCCCTCCCATAAGCTGTTTCTAGTTGGATGTTTGTCTTGTAATGTGAAGGTAATTGCAAGAGTAGAATTTCCTGTCCTTGGACAAACACCGGACAACAAGCAGCTTATGGGAGGAAAGGGTTTATTTCAGGCTTGCAAATTCCAAGGGAACACCATCAATGGTGGAAGAAGGTGTCTCACATCCATAGATCCAAGTAGAGATACCACCAACAGCCAGCACCACAGAACAACCTGCACCCAAAACAACCAGAACTCAAACTGTTCTTTTCATACCTTAGGGATAGACTCCAAGATCCATCCCCAGTGACACGTCGTCTTGTTAGTCTGTTGGTGACTCAAGTTACAAGCTTCATTCTTAATCAAAAACACCTGAGTTCATGGGGCCATACATTCAAACCAACACAAAGAGTGATACTATTTTGTTACTGTTTCTTCAGAAGGCAAAAACAGGATCAGGATGATGTTGTTCTGAGTTAATAGATTTGGTTGAAGATTAAAAGGAATATTCCAACAATTATAGATATTAAAAATATAATGAACTTTTTAATGAGATAGTCAGCTATAGAATACCTATGGGGTTCAAAAGAATGGGAATGACAATTATTACCTAGGTGTATTTTATCACAGAATTATACTGGAACCCCCAACTTCCTTAAATGTAAATAACAAGGTTTTATAATACTATCTTCAAGAACTAAGGGTAGGACCTATATCATAGGTTTCCAAACTCTAAAGAGGAAACACTTCTATTTGATTGCTATAGTGGATGAGATTAGCTAACAAACTGGTAAAACAGAGATATTTTAAAAACTTGTTATTCTATTTAGCCATCTCTGTTTTTCTAAAGTAAACCTTTTCAGAATTCAACTCAGTGAAATTCTTTGAAATTTTTGAAATTTGAATTTGAAAGTCATCAATATTTGAGTTTCAAAAATTTAGTAGCAATTTCCACTTTTTAAAATGCAATGAAACTTGATTTCTATGATCTGTCATAAGTACTTATAGATAGTAAAACTGCTTCTAAAATGTTAACTTACAAGGGCACTTTATAACAAATCCATTTAATTATGTTTTTCAGGATGCATGAAATTGCACATTTAGGAAATGCTAAAATAGTAAACAAGTCATTAGGCTATGAATCTTTAACAGATTTTTCTTCTGGCTTGTTTAGTTGTTGGAAAATTAAAGAATGTTTTACACTTTTGGGGGTTACAGTCTCTGATCTCTTTTAGATAGAACTGTTTCTATTGTACTTACAAATTTTTATTCTGTTTCATAGTGTGTCCTTACTCTGAGACATAGCAAATATAGCTCACCCCATTTTGTTTTTGAAAAGAACTGAAATATTTATGTTTGAATAATAAGGATTTGTTTTTACTTTTCCCTTGACTGAACACAGTGTGTGATTTTTATGAGGTATCAAAAACCTAACCTATGCAGGGGGCAAGCAGAGCAGGAGAGTTGATTTCCTAACTCTTGCTTTTCGATGGAGAGGTCAAGAACTCTATTTCTTGTCAGGACAGGCTTATCAATGATGTTGTTGATCACTGGAATTAAGAATGCTTGTGATAAGGTATATAGTTTCTTCAAGGGCTTGAAATTTTGAGTTCATGTGTCAGAATTATGAAAGGATGAAGAATTATTGGTTATCTATTCAACACTACTTTAAGAAACTTTTCCTTTTTGAAGAAAGGTGATAGGATATGACTGTCTCCATATACATATACAGGGAACTCACACTATAGTTTATAGCACCTTGATTTCACTATTTTCCTTATGAATACATTAAGGATGCCTCTAACATTAGAATTGCTATGAGAAAAATTAAGAAGAAAAGTCTCAGGGATATTTTGCATTTAAAAGTTTCTGTGTCACTCTGGCACATTTCCTAGCCAGGCAGACTATTCATTTTTCTCAGTTTTGTATCTCTTTTAGATAACTAATGAGAGCTACTTTTTTAGTTGTTTATCATTCAACCCTTTCTGCTATTTCAGAGATGCTTCCTTTACTATATGCTTATTATTCTTGAAATAATACTGTGTCTGTCACTTCATACATGATACTTATATCTGGTATCAAGCTAAAAATAAAATGTTTTGAAGCTAGAGCTCTTACTTATCTCTCAATTTGAAGACAGAAATGATATATAATAAATTATTTATAGGTTAGTTTTTGCTTATCTGCAATCCCCTTAGTTTTATGTGATTGTATGTTTAGTAGATTTTACATTTTAATAGGTACTTTTTCCATTGTTAAGTATATATGTCTTTTTGAAATTGAATCCACAATACTACATTACATAGCAGAATGAACAGTTTTTATCACTACAACTCTCTAGTTTGTGTTCTTGAAAAGGATCATGGATTTTCTTTAGGAATGTATCATTTTCTTGAACAAACTTTATATGTGATTCATCTCTTTAGCTTTCCCCCAGATTTTTATTTTAAGAGAATAACTGTACCACAGTGCAACCTTTTTGGAACTGACATTATTCAATTTATAAAGGCTGTTTCTCACCCTTATCATATAACAGCTTAAAATAATTTAATTTCAATCTGTGTTGAGTGTCTTCCTAACATCTAAATATAGAGTATGTGTATATCTGTTCTACTTCCCTCAATCACTAATTTGATAATTCTGAGAGGAAGAGATGAATATGTGGATATGGTATGAACTATTCTCTATAACCTGAGCAAGGCTCCAATCTCATCTCTGATGAGGAAACATATTCTCAGAAGCTTCTAAATGCTTTTGCTTTTATGTGTATAAAAGTTGGCTTGCGTATTCTATTACTTTTCTGCCTTTCTCCTCAATAGTTCTTGACTCATTGTCTTAAATTAAATTTACCTTTACCCATTACATTACTGGTGATAGGGCAATCTGGGTTACCTAACATTTCCTTCACTTTGTACCCCAGGAGGCAGTGCTGTTACCTAAAGCGTAATTATTTTGAAATTATAAATTTATTTTTTTTAAATTAATTTCCTGGGCTGGAGAGATGGCTTTGTGGTTAAGGTGCTTGCCTATAAAGCCTAAGGACCCATGTTCAACTCTCCAGGTCCCACATAGGTTAGACACACAAAGTGATGCAAACGTGCCAAGTTGCACATGTGTACAAGGTATTGCATGTGTTTGGAATTCAATTATAGTAGCTGGAAGCTCTGATGTGGCCAATTCTTTCTCTTGCTCTCACTGTCTTGCATTAAAGAAGGCTATTCTAGTGACCTTGGGATGACTCAGAAAGCACAATAGTGCTGAGAAGAAGTGACAGAGGAGTGCTTAGTACTGAAACATCTCTATCACATCTTCCAAGGCTCAGGGTCCATTGTGGAAGAGGTGGTGGAAAGAATGTAAGAGCAAAGGAAGGGTAGAACTCCTTATAATGTGCTCCTCCAGACACAAAATGGCCTGGATATCTATGACCTAACAGAGCCTGATACTACCTACACAAGACCATCATAATAGGAAGAAAAGATTGTGACATAAAAATAAAAGAGGGGCTGATTGAGAGGAGGGAGGGGATATTATAAAGAGTAGAGTTTCAAAGGGGAAAGTGGGGGGAAGAGAGGGAATTACCATGGGTTATTGTCTACAGTTATGGAAGTTGTCATTTAAAAAGTAAATTAATAATAATTAAAAAGGCCAGTCTGTTGGGCTTGCCTCAAAAAAATTTCTAATTTCATGTCCCCCCTTTTTTTGTCATCGCTGGCATTGTCTTATTTTTAGGTTCATTTTCTTGGTTTAGCATACCTGAATAGAATAAGACACTATTTTCAGCCTATAGTGAGTGTAAATATGTTTTGAGAAGTTTTTATGTTTTATTGGTGTAGATCCTTAAGGCTACTTATCTGACCAACTGATTCAAAAGTTATTATATAGTATAGCATGAGAAATATTTTTCTTTATTTTTAGTATAAGATGCCCCAAAAGTCACCTTATTCAACTTGTCGAAAATGGTCTTCTAAACTTTCATTCTATCTTCTTTTCACTAGAATTAATGAAAATATTTAAAGATCTTCACTTATATTCCTGACGCTTAAAGTGTAGAATCCCTGACACTTTTTTTTTTTTTAACATAGATGGTTATTTAAAACAAGTCTCATGGCTGTGGCATAGAACTGACTGGCAGTAGGAAAAAAGGTGATGCATTCTTAAACACCAGGGATAGCATTGATGTAAGATGTCTTATTTAAAAAAAAAAATTCCATGTGTGAGTGTGTGTATGTGAGCGTGATCTAGGATCTCTTGCTGCTACAAACAAATTCCCATCCGGCTCTACTTGCATGGCTGGGGTATTGGCCTTGGCTAGCATGCTTTGTATGAAAGTACCTTTCACTGATGTGAACCATCTCCCCAGCCCCTAAGATGTTTTATTATAGCAATTATTATGAAGGATTGATACCACTAATTGAAGTTTAGCAATAAAATAATGTTGTGAAATGTTGATGTAGTTAATTGAAGCCTAAGAATGAAGTATTTTTTAAAATTAGTAACATTGTTTCTGGTTGAAAACTATATTTATCCATCTCCTACTAAAAACATGTTGTTAATGGCTAGACAATTTTTTAAAAGTTTTTGCAGGATTGGAATAGGTTGTGAGAACAACAGTGTATGAATTAGCCTGACAAGCTACATAATAGTTTCTCTTGATTACTTGACATCATCTTTCAAAGATGATGATTACAAAGCTGCCAGTGATAAAGATGAGAATGCATATTTCTTGAGTGCTCAGTGCTAGGCCCTCTTCATTCATTTATAAATGGGACATAAACGAGAAAGACAGACAAAGAAAAAGAGAGAGAGTGAGAGGGAAGGAGGAACGATAGTGGACATGCAAGGACCTCTGGCCACTGTAAACGAACACCAGATGTATGTGCCACTTTGTGCGTCTAGCTTTATGTGGGCACTGAGGATTTGAAATTGGGCCAGCAGACATTTCTGGCAAGATCCTTTAACCACTGAGAAATCTCCCCAGCCCATATTTAGCTAATTATTTTATTCTTGACATTTAGTCATTATCTGACATAGAACAGGCACTCAGGAAATGTGAGGGAGTGATTACATGATTTTGAAATATGGTCTGTTTTGTTTTGATGACAAAGTATGAGACCACACATAATAATTTTTTGAAAAAGTCTGTTTAATTTTAAGGTAGTATACTAGTTAAAACACCCAGTATTGATTAATACTAGTTAATTAATTGGTGATCATATTTGAACTTTAACTATTACCATAAAACAATTTGATTACTTGACAGTATAATTTTTAGTTTATGTGGCATTATGATCTGCCTGTAAAAAAAGGCAAAAACGGAATTACAAATAAACTCCTACTGGAGTAGTTTCCTAATGGGTTCTCATTTATGGTTATAAGATCACTTGCAATAATTGCTCATAACATATGCAGTTTAATCTTATTAAGTTTCTACTTCATTTTCTAACATGTTTCTATAACAAATATTATGAATTAACCTCTTGTCCTTAGTAACCTTCTTTTCTCTTCTGTCATTACCATAGCTGCCTGAATATATTCATTTAGGTTTCAATTCAAGACCAATTATTGAATTGGAAATACATGAGAGTATACACATTTTCAGTTTTTTTACATAAATATGTGTTTTTTGTTTTCTTTTCATTAGCTATGTATATAGTGTGTATTCAGCCAGGATGGTACCATTGTTAGCCTTCTCCCTGTCATCCCCCCATGAAGATTTTGGGTATTGCATTATGGGGTTAGCCATCAGTTATGGGGGAGAAGCAATGTCTCTGTGCATAATGACCCAACTTATGGCTCTAACAATCTTTCCGCCCCCTCTTCTGTGAATTTCCTTGAGCCATGTTGGGTTCATTTTAGGTCTATTCAGTGACGAGGTCTTGAGAGCCTCCGTGTCTCTGGGTATCTGATTTGGTAGGAGCTGAGTGTTCTCTGTGTCTATCTCCTTCACCCTTGTGCAGATACCAGGTTCACCAAGAAAGCATTATCCCACTAACCTTATGGTTTCAGCTGGTGCCTGGTGGGGTGCAATGGGATGATTCTCTCCTCAGGTTCTGAGTCCATCTGAAAAAGAGAAGCAAATTCTCCAATGGAGAGTGAGGTCAGTCCAAGATACATGGACATCTATTGTTATTTTAGAGAAAATTTAATAGGTATAGGCCCTCTTGTAGCCCACTATTGGTGGGAGCTTGATATTGGAGAGCAGACTTGTTTTTTGGATATGGTTCTGACTTGTTTCCCTGTTCCAGGTATGGGTTCTGTGCCACTTAGCAGATCTGTTAGCCAAATCAAGAGCAGTTAGAAACCCACCATGGCTGTGTGTAACTATTGCACTTGTGTGAGCATCATGTCAGGTTGATTGCTGCTAAGTAGCTTAGACCACAAGTTGCTTAGACAGATGTTGGTCATTTTCCCCCAGTTGCTCACATAAGACCTTCTGGCACTAGACATGCTAACTGTTTGGAGACTGACTCTCTTCCAATTTCCAGTCAGGTTGGTGCATGTTCCATCCCAACAGCATATGGTTTCTTCAGCAGTAGGGTCTTACCATTAACCTTTGGTGGGTCATCAAGTACTCTGACAGAAATCTGTCTTTCTTTTAGGAAACCCTATAGGTCTCTCTGATCAACAGCTCATTGTGGAAGTTACCCACATGCTGGTACTGGGAGTTACAGGTCAGTGCCAAGGGAAAAGAAGGAAGAAAAATATAGGTAATATAAAGGAGAAAGAGAGAAAAGAGAGAGAGAGAGAGAGAGAAACAGGAGAATATTGAGGACAGTTTTTATCATACCCTCTCCATGCCCCTGTGAATCAGGTATTCTCTCTAAGCACCTGATGAAGGTTTGACTTTTTAGTATGTCTTTCAGGATGTAGGACTTTATGGCACCGTTTTCATTTGGGTCCAGTTTTTTGGTCCCCCCTACACACACCCTTACCCTCCCCTCCTGCCCCACCATCCCTATTGTCCAGTCCTGGAGATGTTTATTAGGTATGTCAGCATCACAGGAAGACTGAGGTTAAGAGCCACAGATGAGTGAGACAATGCAATGATTATCTTTCTGTGACTGGGTGAGTGCTGAGAATGATCTATTCCAAGTTTGACCATTTTTCTTAAAATTCATTGTGTTATTATTCCTTACTGCTGCGTAGAATTCCATCGTGTAGATATAGCATATCTTAGTTGTCCATTAATAATGGACATCTGGGTTGATTCCAGCTCTTAGCTATTATGAGTTGAGCAGCTATAAACCATGGTTGAGCAAATATCTCTGAGCTGAGGTTTGGAGCTTTTAGGGTAAATGCCCAGTGAGGGAATAACTGGGTCTGTTGGTACCTCTATAGTCATCCTTTTTAGGAGTCTCCATATTTCATTCCATAGTGGTTATACCAGCTTGCATTCCCACCAACAGTGAATGAGGGTTCATGTTTCTCCAAAACTTGTCAGCATTTGTTGTTGTTAAACTTTTTAATGTTGGCTATCCTTGCTGGGGTAAGGTAGAATCTCATATTTGTTTTAATTTGCATTTACCTGAAGGGATTTTAAACATTTTCTTAAGTGTGTGTTTGTCATTTGTATTTCTTCCTCTAATAACTCCATGTGCAGTTCTCTGTCCCATTTTGTGAGTGGGTTGTTTGTCTTTTTATTGTTTAGGTTTTTGAGTTCTTTGTAGATTTTAGAAATTAGGCCTCTGTCCGATGTGTATCTGGCAAAGAGTTTCTCCCATTCTGTGGGAAATCAACTGGTTTTGCTTATTGTATGTTTGTCTGTGAAAAAGCATTTCAGCTTCCTGAGATCCCAATGGTTGAGTGATTGTTTAATTTCCTGAGCTACTGGGATTTTGTTCAGGAAGTCGTTTCCCACTCCTATAACATGGAAATTTCCTCCTATTTTTTCTTCCAGTAGTAGCAGAGGTTCTGGTCTTATATTGAGGTCTTTGATCCATTTGGATTTGATTTTTGTGCATGGTGAAATGTGTAGATCGAGTTTCATTTTTCTGTATATGGTTATCTAGTTTGTCCAGCATGATTTGTTGAAGATGCTGTTTTTTTCCAGTCTACATTGTTAGGGCCCTTGTCAAAAATCAAATAGCCATAGTTATTTGACCCGAAGTCCCAACCCTCTATTCTGTTCCATTGGTCTATGTTTCTGTTTTTATGCCAGTACCATGTTGTTTTTATTACTATGGATTTGTAGTACAGCTTTAGATCAGGTATTGTAAAGCCTCCAGAAGTGATTCTTTTGCTGAGGATGTGCTTGAATATTTGAGGCCTCCTGCCATTCCATATGAATTTTGAGATCATTTTTTCTATCTCTGTGAAGAAAGATGTTGGGATTTTTATTGGTATTGTATTGAATCTATATATTGCTTTTGGCAAGATTGCCATTTTCACAATGTTATTTCTGCCTATCCAGGAGCGTGGGAGGTGTGTCCATTTTCTCAAGTCCTCCAGTTTCTTTCTTGAATGTTTTTATGTTTTCATTGTAAATATCTTTCACCTCCTTGGTTAATGTTATTTTGAGGTATTTTATTTATTTATTTTTTGATGCTATTGAAAATGGGACAATGTCACTTATTTCTTTCTCCGTTTCTTTGTCTTTTGTATATAGAAATGCTACTTATTTTTGTGCATTGATTTTGTATCCTGCTACTTTACTGAAGGAGTTAATCACTTTTAAGAGTTTTAAGATGGAGGTTCTTGGGTCACTTATGTATGGAATCATGACATCTGCAAATAGGGCTAACTTAATTTCTTCCTTTCCAATTTGTATACCTTTTATTTCTTTCTCCTGTCTTATTGCTTGAGCTAGTACTTATAGTACTATGTTGAAGAGCAGAGGTGAGAGTGGACACCCCTGTCTTGTTCCTGATCTCAGTGGAAATTCCTTCTGTCTCTCTCCATTAAGTATTACTTGGGCTTTAGGAGCTTTATACATAGCTTTTATTATGTAGCAATATAGACCATCCATGCCCATTCTCTCCAATGTCTTGATTATGAAGTGATGCTGCATTTTGTCAAAGGCCTTTTCTGAATCTATTGTGATGATCATGTGGTTTTTATGTGTAAGCTTATTTATGTGGTGTATTACATTGATAGGGTGATACTAGCTTCATAAAAGGAGTTGGGGAGCTTTCCCTGTTCTCTGATTGCATGGCACAATTTGAGAAAAATTGGTTTCAGTTCTCCCATGAAGGTTTGATAGAATTCAGCTGAGAAGCCATCTGGTCCTGAACTCTTCTTTTTTTTTTTTTTTTAAACATTTTATTTGTCTATTTTATTTATTTATTTGAGACAGAGAGAGGGAGAGAAAGAGAGAGAGTGAGTGAGAATGGGTATGCCAGGGCCTCCAGCCACTGCAAATGAGCTCCGGATTCATGTGCCACCATGTGCATCTGGCTTACGTAGGACCTGGAGAATTGAACCTGGGTCCTTAGGATTTGCAGGCATACACCTTAACCACTAAGCCATCTCTCCAGCCCTGAACTCTTCTTTTTAGGGAGGTTTATGATTACCCTTTAAATCTTTTTGGTTGTAATAGTTTTGTTTAGAAGATTAATCTGCTCTGTGTGTAGCTTTGCAGTGTGTCCAGGAATTCAACCATTTCCTCCATATTATCCAATTTTGTGGAGTAGAGGTTTTTGAAGTAAGTCCTGATGATTCTTCTAGTTTCACTTATGTCTGTTGTGATCTCTCCTTTTTCATTCCTAATTTTGTTAATTTGAAGCGTCTTTTTTTTTTTTCACTTGATCAAATTGGGCAGAGGTTTATCAATCTTGTTTATTTTTTCAGATTTGAAGGAATCTCATAACATTGTGTGTGTGTGTGTCTTTGTGTTTCTTTTATCAAATTGTGAGGGTTTTTTATTCATTTATTTACTGTTTGGCTGTGTATCATTCTAGCCCAGGTTGACCTGGATCTCTCTCTGTAGTCTCAGGCTGACCTTGAACTCATAGCACTCCTCCTCCTACCTGTGCCCCCCAAGTGCTGGGGTTAAAGGCGTGTGCCATCAAACCTGACTAAGTTGTGAGTTTATTAAGGAAGGACCCTGATTTGGTCAGTTTCATTCATGACCAAAATATCTGTCATAAACAAGTTAGATGTAAGGGTTCTGTCCATGCTTACTGGGCTCCATGTGCTTGTGTAGAACATTATGACTTTAGCAGCCAGTGGCAGAGGAGAGCTCTTCAGTTCATAAGCAACCAGCAAGCAGGAAGGGGCTGGAGATAATATACCTCCAAGGGACTACCTCCAGTAACCCATTTCCTCTTGCTATATCTCATCTCCTAGTTTCCAGACCTCTAGACCAGCTGCAAATAAACCTTTTAATATGTCAGCCATGTTTTGGAGATATTCCATACCTAAATCATAATGAATATAAACTTTAGAGTTTCCATACCTCAACCATAACAAATATAGACTATGGCATATGTTCCTATAAAACTTAGAGCAGTACCTGAAACACTCATTTGTTGAGAGAATGGAACACCAGACCTAAATTAGTAACTCCTACAGAGGAGAAGGTTTATTTGCTTAGTTACTGTTGATCATGTGCTTACAATGAGCCAGGCTGTGGGTTAAACTTTTCATGAAATGAAAGTCCTCTGTCCTTCCTACCATTAAGACAAGTGAAGTCTGTCTATTGTGTATGGGATCATGAAAGAGTTAGTAATTTGTTCTTTGAAGAGGAATGATAGGGTAAAACTAGGAAGATGAGAACAGCAGGATCACACTGGGTTGAGGGAGATTTTTGAAATATTTGTATAAAGCATATTCTTAAGAGAAGAGTGGCCAGGATTTACCAGATTTTTTTTCCTTTAATCATGTCTGAAGCCTTGTCTGTATCACATTTTGTCTTGAGGATCATATTTTTTGGCATGGATCCCTGGGAATATGTAGAAAGGACATGCTAGAATGTTCTTGTTGGCTGGAAGTGTGGAAACATCTGAGGGCTTTTTTTTTTTTTTTTTGTGGTCAGGTCCAGTAGGAGCAGAAATCATAATACAAGTTCTGGTCTTGGAACATTTCAGGATATGGGAAATTGAATTTGGTGAACATGGAAATAATGATGAGAAATCCATAAACAAGTTTTAAAAATAAGTGACTTCCATGCCCTGTTCTGGGTTTTCCCATGGTGTCATGTAATTATATTACATTGCACATGGATTAGGTCCCAGTGGATGGTAGTTGACCTTATAACCTGGTGTTATTACTAGCTTTAATGCATTTTGTGTGTGTTGAATTGGTTATAAAATATAAAAAAGAAATTCAACTCTAAGCTTAATACAAACTTCTGAAGACAATAAATGTGAGAGAAAATAGCCTATATCACTTTTTGTTACTAGAATATCATCTGTCTCTGCTTGAAGCACGGAAGTGCCAATATTTGAGACTAATTGGCACAAGGTTTCTAAATAAAAGAAATTCATTAGCTATATTACAAAAGAAATAAAATTTTGTCGCAGTTAACTTTATTCAGTTAGAGAGTAATACTTTGGCACTGAAACAATGTTCTGCTGCCTCCTAGAACTGCTGACAAAGTGTCAACAAAAAGCAGTTTACAGGGATCTTTTGATGATTCTATGACATTTGCAATTTTAAGATACAAATGGCAAACAATTAGAAATTCTTAAGCCATTAAAATAATTCAGTTACTTTTAACAGTTCAAAATTTTCCAGAAAAGGGCTGGAGAGATGGCTTAGCAGTTAAGCGCTTGCCTGTGAAGCCTGAGGACCCCAGTTCGAGGCTCAATTCCCCAGGACCCACGTTGGCCAGATGCACAAGGGGAGGCACGTGTCTGGGGTTCGTTTGCAGTGGCTGGAGGCCCTGGTGCGCCCATTCTCTCTCTCTCTCTGCCTCTTTCTCTCTCTGTCGCACTCAAATAAATAAGAATAAACAACAAAAACCTTTATTAAAAAAATTTCTAGAAATGGCTCTCCTGTTTATACCTTCTAATAAATAATAAATTTATAGTTCACCCATACTGATGTATTTTAAATTTTGAAGTAATGGGAATAATATTTCATGAAATGTAATTTTTGCATTTCTTTCTAGTGATAGAAATACGTGATTTATCCAAACTAATGAATTCCATGTCAGCTTCATTTTAGGCGGCCACCCAGAATGAGCCACCTTTATATGTGGCTCATGTTCTCTGTTCCTGGGTAACCATGGACAACCTGACACTCTAAGTTTAGCTGTTGACGGACCATGAAGAAGAAATGCCTACCATAATTATTGGGTTGCTTATGCTTTTGGAGTAAAATAATGGTTTATTTTCTCTCAAAAGTTTTAAAAATATTACATGGTCAAGAAATCAGACTAAGGGATGCCTTGTGTGTTTACTACTAGTAAGTTGTTCCTTCTTGTCATGCCCTAAGTGAAAAAAAAAAGTTAGTTAGGAGATCATTACTCCTGTATTTCATATTAAGTGTCCAGTGTTTCTTTTAAATGGACTTATTTATATAAAGGTAAGATAGTTGCTTAAATTTTTTAAACTGTAAAAAATAAATGGATTATACATTTGTTGTTTGAAAGAACAAGGTTTTTATAATTTTCAAGAGAACATGAAGAATTTTAAGTTTGGAGTCAACAGGATACAACGACAGCCAGCTAGCTACAAGAATGCAAGAACTGAAGAATTGCTGAAGCAACTTTGTAAGAGACACATTTGCTAAGGGAGCCATGTTGACACTTGGCAGAGAGAATGATCCTTAACACACAGCAGAGTTTAGCATATGGGCACAGCCAGCCTGTTGTAATGCTGGTATTAAGACAAGTTCAGTAGCCTGGTGTTGAATGCCTGCCGCAAACAGGCAAATTTGCAGAGCCACAAAGAGTTAAATTCAATCAGAGAAACTGGGATTGGTCACGAAGGGAAGTAGGTGTATGAGTGACCCCAGAGTATAACCAACAATGTGTTTGAATGAATTTGCATTAAGAGCTTGGTAAATGGAAGGATTTGGAAAAACATAATAAAAATGATGAAATTGTTTTAATAATTTATTTATTTGTTTAATTTATGAGAGAGATAAGGGGTTTGGTGAGAGAAAAAGAGAGAGAAGAGAGAGAGAGAATGGGTGCACCAGGGTCTCCAGCCACTGCAAATGAATGCCAGTTGCATGCACCACCTTGTGTATCTGGCTTTATGTGGGTACTGGGGAATCAAACTTGTGTCCTTAATCTTTGCAGGCAAGCACCTAAACCTCTGAGGCATCTCTCTGGCGATTTAAAAAACATTTTATTTATTTATTTATTTATTTATTTATTTATTTATTTATTTATTTATTTAATTTATGAGAGAGATAAAATGGCAGGAGAGAAAGAGAGACGAAGGACGAGGAGGAGGAGAACTTGTTTTAGAAGCTTTTAATTCATTCAGAATCAAGGATATACCAAGGATATCCTATGAATCATTCATTGATGGTTATAAAATTGTGGATAAATAATGCTGACAATAGTACTGAGGTTGGGTGTGGTGGCACACGCCTTTAATCACAGCACTTGGGAGGCTGAGGTAGGAGGGTTGTTGTGAGTTCAAGGCCAGCCTGAGACTCCATAGTGAATTCAGGTCAGCATGGGCAAAAAAAGAAAAAATAAATAAATAAAAATAGTACTGTGAAGCTGAGAAATTTTCTTCATTTAACAAAGGCCCCTGCAGATGATTTAAATATAGAATCACATTTGTGCACCCTCCTCCTGAACCTGAGCTGTTACTCAGTCACAGAGAGGTTGATGAATGCTCCTGTTGCTAGAGATTCATTCCTAACTCTAGAAAAATGCAAGTGATGGCATGTGATTTTCCCTTTGAAGAACCATGGAGGCAGCCAAATGCAGCCCCAGCATAGAAGTCTGAGAAGCACACATTTGTCTGGAATCAACACCTTTGACTGCCTCATTTCTAATAATTCAGGGGAGACCAAAAGAAGATAAGGAACTCCAAGTATATTTATTACAGATTAATTTAGATTCTTATGCCTTGTCAAAGGGGAAGAAAAATTTGGAGAGTCAGGTGGGATGAAAAATGGTGGAATGAGGGCTAGAGAGATGGCTTAGCAGTTAAGGCATTTGCCTGTGAAGCCAAAGGACTCAGGTTCGATTCCCCAGTACCCACATAAGCTGGATGCACAAGGTGGCACATGCAAATCTCTCTCTCTCTCTCCTTCTTTCTCTCATTCATTGACAGTGTCACTCAGAGTTACAGTCAGCCTTATCCCCTTCCCTTCAAGAATGTTAAGTTTTGGAACAAGCAGATAGCTCTATTTTTGGAACTGTGTTACACTCAGTAAATGATGAGACCAAATCTTATATTAAAAGATGAAGATGATAGAGACTGTGTCCATTTTTTACATGACCCCCTCACATCCAGCCCGGGTCTCCCTGGGGACTTGGTTGAATGACTGAGGGTAAGTGTGTCCTGCCTTCCTGGCAGCCAGTGTTGTTGGCACTAGATACAGATGTTTAAAAGGCACTGTAAGGGTTAGATGCCACCATTTAATCAGCTTCCCACCTTACCCTGTTGCTTTTTTCCTTAGACATTTTTATTTCTGTTGTGGCTTCAGTAATAGACATCATAAAAGCAATTTAAGAATTTAAACCTGAAAAAAATGATGGAATGAGGTCTATACACCATAGCCCAAGACACATGAGAAAGAATTCTAGATGTAATAGAATATCGAATGATGACCAGTACACTGCTTAAATGCCTAATCAAGGGATGTTTAAGTTCAGATTTAAGGTAGTAATTAAACACAAAGCACAGATAAATGTGGAAAACCAGATGTGGGAAGGCACAGAAAAAAAGCATGTCTTTATATGGCAATTCACAGTGAAAGGCAGCAGACACTTAGAGTTTAGCCTGCCATATGCTGATCATAGGACACAGGAAATTGGACACATTGCAGCTTCACAAATAGCACCACTAATACTTAGCAGTATGTGACTTAATAGAAAAGGAAATTTTGTTTAAGAAATCTAATCTATGAGGAATAGATTAGTAAAGAGGTACATCTTTATGTAAGCCAATTTATCAAAGCATGATAGTATGATGGGTACAGCTAAAGAGAGATCAATTTCAGTGATGGTTTCATGGGAGAATGCTCTAATGCTCTAAGCAGAACATACTGGTGCTTCCCTCTCATGAAGGTAAGATTATATATATATGTATATTTATATATGTAATGTTTTATACACACACACACACACACACACACACACACACACACACATACATATGTATATGTAGGCACCTCAGTTTCCTAGAGATCAATTGACAGTCATTGTCTGTTGGCAGTTCTTATGCTAAAGCAGAGCACATTGATAAATATTTTTCAGTTTCTTCTTTGAAAATCTGTCTTTAGGACACCTGATAGAAATTATGCAAATTGATTGATCTGGACACATTTTTCTTTTTCACAAGGTTGGTTGTAGAAAAAATGTTGAGAATCTTGACAGAAAAAGAATATTGGCTTGAGATAGGTAAGCTCTCTAAATTCTCAAGAAATAGAAGTAAGAAGGTCTTGTAAGGTTTAAGGTGCGATTTTATAGAACAAGAAGGCTGCATGTAGCTATGTGGTAGAGCACTTACTTTCCTGGCATGTTTAAAGTGTAGAGTTTAATCCCAAGCACTAAATAAACAAAGAAACAAACAAACAAACAAACAAATAAATAAAGTGAAATAAATAAAATAAATTTAAAAATGAATGTCTTCTGTTTTTTTCCTGGCCTTTTACCCCTTCCTTCTTTATCTCTCATTTTCCATCCTTTTATGTCTTTCTGTCCTCCACAGTCCACTTTTAGTATTCAGGAAAGATTTTCCTTAAAATTCTTAAGATGGAGGAAAAAAGCAGTGTTGTCATCTGGTAGAGGCTTTACCTCCTTAATATTATCTTTTGCGAAATTGATTTTGTCTGGCTTCTTTGAGTTAAAGTTGACAAGGTTGCATAAGTTTAAGATGCACTTCATGATGTGAATTATGGTTATATTGTAAAATGATTATCATAGTTAAGTGACCTAACACATATATCACTTCTCTTACTTACCTTTAATTGTTGTTGCTGAAATGGTATAAACATCTAAAACCTACACTCAGTATATTTCAAGTAGAAAACATTACATTTTTTTATTATCATAGCACACAATAGATCCTCACAATGGATTTATTCTAGACTAAAAAGTTTGTACACTTTGAGCAACTTTTACCAATTTTTGATTATTCTTATGTGTATTAAACAAACATGTTTTCTGTCTAACATAGAGGCTGGAGGGTCTATTAGGGCAAAGTACTAACTTCTTGGTCCACCAAGCTTCATGGAACATTTGATTCTTAGCCTTTCAATTAGTGGGAAATAGAGAATGTGCTAGTTTCCTGTAACACCAAATTCTTAGGCAGAAATCACATGTATGATATCCAGTTCGGTTCAGATATCAGATTTTAAAAATATTACCAATTTTGAAGTTTCATTGTACTCCCTCATGATAAATAAATTTTGCTTTCTAACATTTATGATTTCAAGTACTTGGTACATTTAACACTTGTGTGAATAAATGCCTCATAATTTGTTTACTATGATAAATATAAATGTCAAATATTTTTTATATTCATCCTTAGAAGAATTGTTCACATGAAGTGCTATGATTCTGTCGTCAGTTCTTTACATTGGTAGCTGATATGAGAAGTTCAAAGATTTTATCATGGAATTTTTTTCCATAATTTCAAATTTTCACTTTTTTCTGCATTTGAGATTGTTTTGTGTGAGTGTGTGTGTGTTGGGGGAGGATTTATGTATACTTTGAATGGACTATGTCCACAGCAAAGAAGCAGAGGCAAACAAATTTGGGGTTTGTTGTCTATGTGTAAATATACAGAATTGTGTATTTTAGGGTAGACTCAGAAAGAATTATTTGTTGAGTGAAATATTTTCTTTTAAGAACTATCTTTAGCTGGGCATGGTGGTGCACACCTTTAATCCTAGCACTTGGGAGGCAGAGGTAGGAGGATCACTGAGTTCAAGGCCACCCTGAGACTACTTAGTGAATTCCAGGTCAGCCTGGGCTAGAGTGAGACCCTATCTCGAAAACAAGCAAACAAACAAACAAAACAAAACAAAACAACAACAACAAAAGAACTATCTTAAAGCAAAGGCAAATCAGACAGTTGGTGTGTGCTGTGTCTGATAAGGACACAGAACTATCACTATCAATGTGAAACATCTCTAAAGTGTGCATCCCAGCAGAGCATCCTTTAAGAACGGTCCCACCAAGGAAGGCTGGAGGTCTACAGGTTTGATGAGGTAGGGATCATGCCACCAGTTATCCTACTCTTCTCTTACCTAGGGTGCACTTAGTTTCTATTCAATGTTTAGATGGTTTAAATTATTTCTAAGAATTAAAAAACAATATTTGGCTGGATTTGGTGGTGCATGCCTTTAATCCCAGAACTCAAGAGGTAGAGGTAGGAGGATCACAGTGAGTTCAAGGCCACCCTGAGACTACATAGTGAATTCCAGGTCAGCCTGAGCTAGAGTGAAACCCTACCTCGAAAAACAAAACAAAACAAAAAAATCAATATTTGTTTGAAGAGGAATTACATACTAACTATGCCCAAGGTTCCATTTCTGCTAATTTAAAAAAAAAAAACTTCAAATTTCCTGTACAAATATAACTAATAATCAGGATTGATGTAATAGCTATTATTAGTTATGACTTAAAATGTAGTTTAAATTTAATACTTAACTAAAAGACATATTGTACTTTTAACTGCACATTTCAATCTTTGTCTTGTCTTCTTAGCTTTAATCACAGGAATGCCTCTTGTGACTAGCGTTAGAGAGCCATGCTCAGAGAATCACAGATTAGGGTGGGGTCTTAATGCCTCTGAGTGCTGCGAGGCCCTGGGGCCGTCATGGATGCTTCACTCTCAGAGATGTTCTGAGCTGCTTTGGAATTTCTTCTGACTGCATGTGGAATACCACAGAGTCAAACTTCAAATGAAATGAAAATTTCTCAAATGAAATAGGAAAATTTAATATCCAAGTGTCTGCAGGTATAAGATACCCTAGAATTGAGATTTGCACTGTTTCTGCTATCTGTGCATGTGGCTCTGAGGAGAACATTATTTTAAAGGACAGAACAGATGGGAAAGAAATAAAGGCTTGGGTTCAAATGGAATTTGGCTTTGCCTCCACTATGCTGTCTTTAAAATGTTGGGAAGATTCAGGAGCTAGTAATCAACTCAAACTTAATACTTTTTAAATGGAAAGAAAGTCTAATCTTTGGTGAACATTGTTTTAGGAGCAAATGTAATCACATGTTTTGAGGATAGATTTGAATTAAGCCTAATTAAAAACTGATGGTAGTTGCTGTAAAATTCTGGTATTAATAATCTGTGAGTTATAATGAGCTGTAGAGTATAGAAAGAGTTCAGGTGATCTTTAATATAAAACTTGAATTTATTTTATTTTCTTGTAGTAGTATTCTGGAAGGAGAAAGAGTCAAGATTAGGCAAGGGACTCGAGCACAAAAACCCATGAAATTTTGCATTTCCACTTAGAATAATTTCTAATAATAAATATATCAGTCCTTTTAAATGTTCCATATAGATTTAATTAGTAGAGCAACCAATCATACACAAGTGATTAATTAAAGCATCAAAATACTAGACTATTTGGTTATTCGGTCATCTAAAACATAATGTAAATGATTATGTAGTAAAACTTCAAATTTTAATTGAGAGACCACCAAGTTTTCAAGTTAATTATATGAGCTTATAGATTTTTTTAAAAATATTTTACTTTTTTTAGTAGTCTGGGAAATATTTACTTTAACCAGGACTCTAAAATGCATTTGTAAAGCATAGTTCATTTTTATATAAAAAACTAAAGTCTTACTTTCTTGGTGGTAGAACCAAATTATAAGATATGTTTATACACTTGTTATCATTTCGTAAAACTCTGAAACCTTACATACTTTAGTACAAAGGATGATTTGTATGCAAAACTAATGTTTGCATATTTAAATGATGATTATCAAATCAGAAGATTATCTAAATTTTAGATTTTACTATCTACTGTTTATATTTATTACTTACTTCTTTACTAATTGATGCTTTCAAATCAGGTGAGGAAGAGGGGAAGGAAGATGCATTTTATTACTAAAAGTGCGCATTTGGAGAAAGATGTTAAACAAAGTAGTTGAAAAGAGTTTAATATAATGTGCTGCTTTTGTGAATTTCCTTTTCCTTGTTTGTTAAGGAGTTATTGTACTTGGGCCTTATCTTTCTAGTAGATGTCATTCAGTAAGAACTTAAAATATGTTTTTTTCTTTTTTTATTAATTAGTTTTATACTTAGTGAATACAGTCAAGTTGGTACCAAAGTTAGGCTCATCCATGTCTTACCCCCTCCCCTTGGCCCCTCCTTGTTAAGGTATATGGGTCATGCATTGTGAAGTTAGCCCACAGTTATGGGTAGGAGATATTTTAAAAATATATTTTCATTTATTTGAGAGAGAGGGAGAGAGTGAGAGAAGGGAAGGAAGGAAGGAAGGAAGGAAGGAAGGAAGAAAGGAAGGAAGGAAGGAAGATTGAAAGAGAGAAGTGGGTACACCAGGGCCTCCTACCACTGCAAATGAACTCCAGATACTTGTACCACTTTATGCATTTGGCTTTATGTGGGTCCTGGGGAATAGAAACAAGGGAATCAAGCTTTGCAAGAAAGTCTCTTTAATTACTTAGGCATTTTTCCAGTCTCCTAACACATTTTTAATGCATTGTGTTATATGCATTTTCCTTGAAAAACATGAACAAACAACTATTCACCCCAGATAGACTATTGACAGCAGACCAGAGACATGATTCAACCTAAGTCAAATTTGGTGAACGAGTGCTGGTGATATGGCCCAATGGTCAAAGGCACTTGCAAAGCTTGATGGCCTGGGTTTGATCCTCCAGTGTCAGGCAAAGCCAAATGTCCAAAATGGTACATGCATCTGGAGTTCATTTGTAGCAGCAAGAGGCCCTGGAGTTTTCTCTTTGTTTTCTCTATCTCTGTCTCTCATTCTCCCTCAAATAAGTAAAAAAAAAAAAAAAAATATATATATATATATATATATATATATATATATATATATATATATATATATTTTAATGGTGAACCAGTGAGTTTCTTGGGATTGCTTACAGTAGCATGGGTGACTCAAAGACAGCAGTGTCACTGAAAACCCTACCCAAGCATGTAACCCGAAACCCAAAAGTTACATCCCTTCAGCTCCGGGCACAGCTTTCAGTTAACTCCATGTGAAAGTATCTTCCCCATCCCATCGCAATTGCTAATTGCTTTGCTCACCTTGGGAAGGGGCACTCAGAATCTTGTAACTTTCAGCAGCTTCTATAACTTTCTAAGTTTCATTAGCTTTCTGAGTCTTGAGAGCCTCCCCAGAGGAGGGAACATTTCTATGCAGAGGAACTGGCTGTACAACACATTTTTATCTTTAGTGTATATAGTGAAGTTAGCTCAGGGTGAAAAAAATTACTTTGTACAATTTATGTTTTGTATGTTTGTCATGTTTTTTCTAAGAGTCTGCTTTCCTTCTTCAAGTGCTCTTAACTATTATTTATTGCCTCTCCTGTTCTCTTTCTCCCTTTAATAAGTACAAAACTTTAACTGTGTGTAAGACCTTCATGTCTATTTGTTAGCAGTGTAGCCTCTGGAGTAGGAGATGTCCATTTTCATGGATAGCCAGGCACAAATGGACAACTGCCTTCACATCCAAATAGTTAGCTTGTGCTTTGGTATCTAGTCCTCTTCCCGCAGGGTCACTGTGTCAACTATGGTGGGCTATAAGGCTCCAAAATATAACCAATACAGGTCATAGCTCGAGCCACTTTTCTCTGGGAACATTTCCCAGCAAGAAGCCCAAAACTGAAGGTTGAGGCTGTTGTATGCGGACATGACTGATGCATGATGTAACTAGTCTTTGCCACTTCATCCCACGTAAGGGAATTTAAAGCATACAATATTACACAGGGAAGTTTATGGGTGAGACAGGAGAGTGGCATGTATAATTTTCATGTGAAATTTATGGTCACATATCCACAGGAACTGCAAAACAAAATATAGTCTAGTGACTAGAAAGAACTGGAAGGTGGAGTTTGATGTTAATGGTTATGGATTCACAGTGGTGAGTGGCCATCTAGGGCCAGTACTAATTGTTAGCTTCTTACCAAAAAGATATGCTAGTTGAGATGGTTATGGTAGCTCACACACAGAAGCAAGAGATTTGCCATGAGTTGGAGAACAGCTTGGTTTACATAGGGAGTTCCTGGGCATACTGTGCTACAGAGTAAGATCCCCCAATCAAAAAAAAAAAAAAAAAAAACATAAAAAAACAACCTCCCCCAAACAAACAAAATACATGACAATAATAACAAATGTTAGTTTGTTGTTGGGAAGTCTTATTTACAAAAAATAATCCTTACTTTGGTTAGGAGGTTTGCTGTATGTGTAAGTAATTTAGATGAATGTTAAATCTGCCCTTAGTCACTTAGCCAAGAGAATGTTACTGTAATACTGCTGTATTTCCTTTTACTCTTTGACATTGAAAAATATAGTTGGAATTATATTACATACAATTTTGTGTTTTTAATTGATAATTTGAGCTTTACCTCATGCCAGTAAACATACTTGTTAGGGCTCTGTGGATTTTTATCATAAGTTTGCAGTATAATTTATTTAATCATCCTCATTGGTAGAACTGACAGTTCTCCATTGTTTATTATAAATAAGCCTGGTGAATAGTTTTGTATATAAATATATGCCTGTACTTCTGATTATTACCTTAGTTACTTAATGACTCAAAGGGTCGTAATATACTTAGAGTTCTTAGTGCATACTGTTAATTTGATTTTCAAGGAATTTATTCCAATTTAATTTTCCCTAGCAGGAATGAGTGCATCCCTATGATGTGCACAGTTGTCAGAGGTTCCAATGTTGTAGGCAGCATTTCTTAGAGGAACAAAACCAATAGAATGCACAACTAGATATTGTAACAAGGGATTCACTACAATGGCTTACACAATAGGGTATGAGTAGTCTAACTGTGGTCATCCTTGCACTGGAGAGGCCGAGAACCTGGTAGCACATCAGTTGATAAAGCCAGATGTCTCAACAGTTGCAATCTAGTCCTAAAGGCCTGAAAATTTCTGGTGAGTCCCTCATTGGAAGGCCAAAGGAACTGGAATTGGATGTCAGCAGCAAGGATGGATATATTCACTAGTAGGAAGTAAAAGCAGACAGACAAGCTACTCCTCTTTGGCTTCACAACTCTTTATACCTAGGCCACCTATTTGAAGGTACTGTCTACCTTGAGATAGGATTTTCATCTTTCAGTTAGTCCTTTCTGGAAATGCCTTCATAGAATGACTCAAAAGGTATGCTTTTCAGTTGATTCCAGATGCTATTAACTTGGCAATGAAGACTAATCATTACAACCCGCAATTGCTTTTTTAAATTTATTTTTTTATTAATTAGTTTTGTATTCAGTGAATACAGTCAAGTTCTCTCATATATTATTCTGAGTATCTGAGTAAGAACCTCCATATATACAAACACATATCCAGCAACTTTTAAAGCCCCTTTTCTCATATCAAGTAAAGACTATAAAGAACTTAGACGTTCTTTGAGGAGTGAATGTTTAAATCTATGACACTGTACTATACAATGCTAAAAAAAAAAAAAAAAAAAAAAAAGCTAGAGCTACAAGATTCTGATAAATACAAGAGGTTGGTAATTCCCAGTAGGATATGCTATTACATATGTATTATACAGACAGAATAAGTTAAATACTGTATGATTTGACTTATATAGCATTTTTGAAGTGAAGTAAACCCCAGGAAAACATGTTTATCCCAGCCATGATTAAAGATAGGGGACATGAAGAAGTAAGAGTCATGATAAAGGGGCAGTGCAAAATATCTTCCTGATGAGGGAGCTGTTTTGAGAAACACACACACACACACACACACACACAGTATCAGGGGAATCAGACCAAGACTGGAAGTGAATTTTATCAACTTCAATACTGATTGTGTAAGATTGGGTAATGTATAGATAAAATCTCTATACTTTCTTGAAATTAAACAGTATTGTATAATCATTTAAAAAGTCTTTTAAGGGCTGGAGAGATGGCTTAGTGGTTAAGCGCTTACCTGTGAAGCCTAAGGACCCCGGTTCGAGGCTCGATTCTCCAGGACCCACGTTAGCCAGATGCACAAGGGGGCGCACGCGTCTGGAGTTCGTTTGCAGTGGCTGAAGGCCCTGGCGCGCCTATTCTCTCTCCCTCTCTCTGTCTGCCTCTTTCTCTCTCTGCCTGTCACTCTCAAATAAATAAATAAATTTAAAAAAAGTCTATTAAAATAATGCATTGAATTGTTTATCATATAGCTTTAGACAATTCCGTATAATAACAATGCAAGATTTTGGTGTTTAGGGAAGGGTCCCCCAAGTTTATAAACCCCAGTTTTGGGTCCTGTCCTATTTTAAACAAAGAATTGATAAAAATAAACTCAAAAAGGATAAATCATGAATTGTTAAGTTTATTTAGGGATGAATCACAAATTGTGGGATTTATTTAAAGGAAATTAGGATCTAGAAAGAAAGCTAGATCAAACTCATAAGCACATAGAAAGTAGAAAAGGTGTTTTCATGTGGAAAACACAGCACAGTCCGTGTGATTCACCTATGAGAAATGGCTGTGGCAGAGTCATAAACACGTGGAAGATAGAACCTAGATGCTTAGTAGGGAGGCTTACAGACTCACACAGCATTGTCCCTGCATTTCCCCATGGAAGAAATTTGAGAGGCCAATTGATGGTGGCTTAAGGAAGAATAGCAGAGGGAAAATATCAAAACAGAAACCAATAAGTTCAGATGAGAAATTACATAGGCAACAGGCCCAGAGTTAGAGAAAGCATGCACCTGGTAGATCTATAGTGTAACGGAAATACACACATGGTAGATTCAGAGACCAGAGGAAAATCATACATGGACTAAAGTGAGAAGTTATCGCACAGTATGAAGCAGAAGCAAACAGAAAATCACCCAGATCAAGAAACAGTACTCTGCTCTTCCTCTCATCCGGCCAGGTTGGGTGAGAGGGAAAGGCAGACTCAAAGTGTTTCCCTGTGACCAGAACCAAGAAAGGAGGGATGAAGGAAGAGGGGAAAGAAGGGGGAGACTGGAAAACAGTAGGGTCAGGCCTTTATAGTAGATTGAAAATGAATTCTTTCATTAGAATCAAGTATGCAAGGGGAAGACCCAATTTGTTTGTAGATTTGAAGGCAGACCCAGGGGGCTGACCATCTAAGTAGTATGCTAGAATGTGGACAGCAGGGGCACTGTAGCTGTTGTAGATGTAGTTTCTAACTGAAACTGCCTAAAAGAAGTAGCTTCTTCCTATTTCTCCTTCAATGGGGTTCTGTTTTTTTCTTTTTAATTTGGGACCTTTTTAATTTTTATACACATGACAAGATTTTACAACCAAGAATAGGCAAGAAATAGTACAAGTTTACATACATGAGGAATGTTTAAAAAATTCAACTAAAAAACACAATTCTCCCTTGACCCACAATCCCAACATGTTACAGTGCAGGGGAGAAGGTTTGGGGGAGCACCCAAAACAAGTCTCACAAAAACAACTTAAAAATTTCACATTCTCTCTCCAAACAGGATCCATGGTGAGAGGGTTCTATTTTTTTCATGGATGGAACTTCCCTGGAATTAGAAAATTGTTTCTTCTGGTCCCTTCCTGTAACTTTTAGCTGATCATTCATGTTCGAACTATAGCTGAAACTAGTATGTATTTCTCTGCTTAAATTTTCTCCTGTTACCTTTCAAAATTGTTTTAACTACAACAATTCAGTTAGTGATATTTCTCCCATTCTCAGTCTATAATGCTGAATCATTATGTCCGTATGAAGCCCTTCTATTTGCTCATTACACACTCACTTTCACTTCCTTATCACTGGTACCCACATATGAAATAAATGTGAACTGTTTCTCAAGGGCTCATGGACTTTAACACTTGGTCTCCATCTGGTACTGCTCTGTGCGAAGGTATTGGAACCTTTAGGAGGTAGAGTGTTGTTTCAAGAAGCAGATTATTGGTGGTAGGCCTTGATGTTTTATAGCCAGGCCCACTTCATGTTCACTCTCTGTTTCATGACCAGTTGCCTCCTTCTTCTGTTTCAAGCCTTTCCCACTATGATAGGCTGCATCCTTTCTTAACCTGTAAGCCAAAATGAAAGAACCTTAAACTGGTTCTTGCCAGGTATGTAGTCAAAGCAACAATAAAGCAATCCACTATTCTAATACTCCACATGCAACACTCACTTTCTGCTTTATGTATGGATGATGGATGTGTCCTTGTAAAATGTGCAATATTGTGTATTTTTCACATTTACATAAATATTGTGTCATATATGTATTAAAATTGTCTAGCAATGTGTGAATTTTTATTATTATATGTACATTTGCTTATGAGCTTGTTGAGGTATTCCAAATATTCAATCATAAATTTGGTTAATATGATATTAAATATAAAAATTGCTTTGAGGAGTCAAACTTTTCACTATGCTTAATACATCCTTGATAAAAAGTTTAACAATAGGTAATACCTATTGACAGTGACTATGTTTTCTTTCTCTCTTGATATTTTAATAGGGGAGTATTTCTATCACTTGCCAAATATTGATGATGGTTTTGGTATGCAAGCTTAAATTATTTTTACTACATTTGCTGAATGTAGTCTAATAGGTAGGTGTCCATTATTATACATTATCTCTTATTAGTAATTTCAATCATAGCAGTCAAAATAATTTCAAAGAATGAAACATATTTATGACTTCTTGAAAATGATATGGACAGATTTATTTACATTGTAATAAAATTTCTATTTCATATACCTAAGCAAATTCTAGGGAAATAGGTGTTAGCTTATTTGAAATTCTTTTTTTCTGCCACTGACAGGTGCTCAATTCCAGTTTTCTATGTGTTATTGTCACAATGCAAAATATGTTTAATCTTTAATGTTTTTGTGAATGTATTTGAGATTGGGACCTTAAGAAAGGTATCATGGTTAAATATTGCCAGAATGACAGAGACCTAAGTCAGAAGACTGGTACCCTCAGAAAAAGATAAGACACCAGGACTGTATTTCCTTCCATGAAGACTCATTGAACAGATGGCTGACTACAAAGCAGGAGAGCTCACCAGAGCATGGTGATGCTTGTTTCTCCCACATCAACAAAATAATATGCTTTTATTGTTTAAGCCACCCAATCCTTGGTATTTGTTATTGCAGCCCTAGCTGATAAAGACACTAATACTGACACAAGAGTAATTGTCATATTAATCCCGTGGCAGAGAGGATTGTGAGTCAGCTTCCCATGAGGAAACATTTGATAATAGTCTATTCTTATTCTAGTGGTCAGGCATGAAATAAAGTAAATGAGTCACTGGTTTGATGTTTGCTCACTCCTAACAAGCTTCATGAAACAGCAACCACTTTCCCTAGCACCTCAGTGCCTTACATTCCTAGTCTCCGTTTATGTATCATTTCCTGTCTTTTTTGACACTCAGTATATGAAATTATTCTGCAGTCTAATTCAATTAGTTTATTGGAGGCATATTGTAAGCTAGGCTTCAGAAATGCAAAATAGTACATTGCTTATGCATATGAACATTTTTCTCAAGTAGAAACCATTCCAAGAGTCAGAGCCATGTAGAAAATTAGATAATTGCATTTAATTATTTTAGCTATCAATTGGCATCATTTTTATTTTTCTAAAGGAAATATGTCATAACAATCTGATGCTTTCTCATATCTATTTTTGGGTCTTATTCTCAGATTGAACATATTAAATTTATAGTAGATTTGCAACATAAATAAAATATGGATTTGGTGATAAGTATGAGAAAATATTGTCATTTATTTATATTTAAAGCCTGTACTTCAGTGCCTGAAACATATTTGGAGAATAGATGGCTACATATTTTATACATTATGACAAAACACTCCCTTTATATGAGATTTAACTTATATATATGTTTGAAACATTCTAAAATTGATTTTTAAAATTACATTTATTAATTTTTAGAGATAGACTCTCACTATGTATTCTAGGCTACCTAGGAATTACAGAACCTTTTGCCTCTCATGTGTTGGGATTATAGGTATGTATGTGCCACCACGTCTCTGCAATTGATTTTAAAGTGCTTCTCAGAAAATAATTTTGTAAACATTTCCAAAGAGTTCATAAAAGGTTATGAATCACTGGAATATAATTGTTTACTAGAAATAATCCATGATTAAATATTCCAAACATAAAGGAATATTGAAATCATATGGGAATTAGGTCACTGGCATTGTTATTGAAGCTAAAGAAAATGGCATGTGACTCCTTTTCCTTAGGATGAGGTACAGGTAAAATAATGTACATATTCATTCTAAATTCTGCATTGTGAAAAATTGGCCATTGACTTGCTCTGAGGAAAGTTGAGGTCCAGTGAGGAATCACTAGCAGGCAACTGTACTTTATGTGGTAAACTCCACCATTATTAGCAGCTCTTATCTTGTAGCTGCTGTCAGACAAGTTTTGTTGCTTAGAAAGAATCTCAGGTTAAACTAAGTAACTATGAGAGTCAATTTTTTTTTTTTCTGTTTGATGAAACCAAAGGTCATTCTAGTTACTTCAATTTCCTTAATTTACTGACAATTTGTAATTGAACAATGGCTTATAAGCTGGGTTAAAATGCTTTTGAATGTGTAAGAAAATATTTTGCATAAGTTATGTCATCCTTATGTTATTAGCTAGGAAACAGGATATATTTGAGCATTCTCACAAGAAAGCTTGAAAAGCAAGTATGACCATACTGTGGTACATTTGATGGTTAATTAAAAGGGAGATGCCATACTGCACAGAAATCTGTCTGCCCTTTAGCGTTTTCCCTGCCATTGACATAATTTTTGCTCAATTTTGATGCTAATAGGTATTCAGAGGTTTTTATTTTAAAAATCCTCTCAACTCCTTTTTTAGTGGTATTTATCAATTTTAAACTAGATAAAATGCCATAAACACTCAGCTGGCTTTTATTTGAGTGTTTTGCTGCAAGTCCCACCAGGACTATATGAATACTAAGAGAAGATTTATGTTTCAGTTTAAAATGAACAATGAGCAAAGATGCATGGATTTGTCTTCAAAGAAAGGTTGAGTCTAGTTAAGTCACAATTGATTGGGGAAAAGTTTCAAGAAACAAACAATTCTTTGGTGTGGTAAAAGGAAATTTGTTAGGCTACAAGGAAAATTATGTGGAGTTATGGTGATCTTGGGTTTATATGTTTGGCAAATAGAATTCATAATGGGATGTGTAACTCTGAAATGTCATACAGAGAAATTCCGTATCATTGTTTTTCCAGAGATAGTTCAGTAAAGTCAAGGTTAGATTGAATCAAGATAGAGAGGCAATGCAACTTAGCTGAGAAAATTGGATGTGGCCAGATGGAGAGGGAACAGTGAACAGTAGAATAAAACTGCCTGGCCGTGAAGAGCTTCAGAAGGTGGCAATAATTTTGTATCATCTCAGAAGATGTAACAATTATTTATATTTGTGTAGCATCCTCATGTTCTTGATAGTTTAGCCACATCTTGTTAATACTTTATGGGTTTATTGTTTTATTCTTTAGAAAGTTAGATCTTACAGAATGAAATCTAAGTTTGAGATTATAATATATCACTGAAAATTTATTTGAAGTTGGGGCTTGTGTCTGTGCAGCCTGTGTAGATCATACACTCAGAAACAAAAGGCCGATAAATTGCTCTTAGCATGATGGCATGAAGCTGATATTACTAACTTCTGGTGCAGTTTGGGGCTACTGTCTTGATTTCTGCTAAGGTGCCAGCAGGTTTTTACACCTGCTTTAGTATCCTACATGAAGACTATCATTGTCATGACAAAAGGCAAATTAACATCCCGCCATTGTTACAAAAATAGTTCTGACCTTATAGATTCCCTGAAATGATCTGAGGTACTTCAGAAGGTCTAGAGACCAAGTTCTACATGCAGAAGGTCTTACAGCAGGACAGTCAAAGAGATGAGGGGGAATACCCTTTCTTTGAGTATTCCTTTAATTTGAAAGTGCAATTCTCTTGCCTGAAAAGTCACACTGGGTATAGTTGTTTTCTTTAATTCGAAAATGTCTGATTTTCTCCTTTGGGAAAATTAAATGAACTTTTTGGAAAATATTTCTTTGTGGTACGTCTATGTGGGGTGTGTGTGTGCGCGCGTGCTTTTAAGCATGTGTGGGCATATATGGACATGGGTGCCTGTGTACTTGTGCGCACATGTGGCAGTGCAGAGGTTGAAATTGTTTTTGTCAGTTGCTGTCCACTGTTTTTGTTGAGACAGAGTCTTTCACTAGAGTCCAGAGATTGTTCATTTTGCTAGTCTAGGTAACCAGCTTTCCCATCTCTGCCACATAAGTATGGGGATTACAGGTAGCTGCCATACTCGCTCAGCATTTGCATGGGTGCTGGGGATCTGAAATCAAGTTCCTATGGTTGTGTGCCAAGTGCTTTTGCCTACTGAGCCATATCCAAAGTCCAAATATTACTGTATAAAATTACAGTTATGATAACTTTTATTGATGATTTTAAAACTTTTTTATATTCTTCTAAAATGTGCTAGCTTTTATTTAGGAAGACAAGTGAGTACAGAAGCACTAGAGCTATATATATATGTCTTCTCTGCAATTATTCAAAAGAGGAAGTTATCATTAGAAATGTCAAAGAATCTTTTTCAGTACTATAGATACATGGTTATTCAATTACAAATATTCTATTATTAATGATGAGGCATGGAAATATAGCTTCTAAATTTGTAATTATGCTTGTTTTAGTAAAACATTTAGCAGTTATCAGTCATAATAAATTGATTGACTATATATAACAATTTGTTCTTCATCTACAGATGTATTGATAAATTTCAAGATCTTCATGTACCATCTACATATTAATATGAGAAATTTTGTACATGGTTATTTTATCTGGCATGAAAGTTACAAGATCATCAAGAAGATGTTTTAGAACTAAGTAATCTCAATATACTTAGGGAAATGTTTACAAATACTTAATTTCAATTCTATAGTGAATAAAATGTTATTAGCATAAGATAGACTAATACACATGTTTGCTTGAATTTTTTCTCTGTACCTGTTGGTTTGACATTATATAGACAAAGCCCAAGTCCTTTAATTATATCTGAATTAATTTAAAATACTTGAAATTCACCCATACTTGCACTATTTATCTCTCCATGGAAACAGCATGCCTTGGGCTGTTACTTAATATTACATATGTAGGATATTTCCACTTTCATATTTAACAAACAGTCTTCCTGATTATGCTATTATTCTTGTACTATGTGAAAATTCAATAAAATCTAATACCATTTTAAATGTATGTGGACAAAGATGCTCTTGCTGTCCTTTATTCCAATGATTGCTTTTAAATATATTTTTTCTATCAAAGCTATTTTAGGTTCACAGAAAAATTGAGGGAGAGGTAAAAACATTTCCTATATCCCTTTTCCTTCAAGGAATCATGGTCTCTTCCTTTAATAACATCCCTCACCCAAGTGGTGCATTTTTTATAATGGATAACCCCACATAGACAAATCCTCATTCAAAGTCGATAGTTTATATTTGCAGTTAAGTTTTGGTATTGCATATTTTATTGGTTTGAATGTGTATAATGATTTGTCCACCATTAAATATCATATAGTGTATTTTTATAATTTAAAGGTCTTCTGTGTTCAACTGAGTCATCTTTTCTTATTCCTTAACCCCTGACCATCACTGATTTTTCTGTTTCCATACTTTTGACTTTTCTAGAATATAATCTAGTTGGAGTCATACAAAAAGCTATTTTTTCAGATTGGTTTCCTTCACATAGTGAAATAGTCTTAAGGTTCCTCCTATGGTTTTTTTTAATAGCTTGGTGACTTATTTCTTTCTAGTATTTAATTATATCCCATTGTTTGAGTTTTCTACAGTTTATCCACATACCTCCTGAATGACATTTTTGGGTAATTTCAAGGTTTGTCAATTTTGAGTAAAGCTATTATAAACATACATATACCAATTTTTGTATATACCTAAACTTTTAATATGTTTGGTTAAATTGCAAGGAACATAATTGTTGAGTCACATGGTATGAACATGTTTAACATTGTCACAAGCTGCCAAACTATCTTCCAAATGGCTTCACCATTTTACAATCCCAGGAGCAGTAAGGGAGTATTCCCCTTGCTTAAAAACCTTGTGAGACTCTTTTTATGCAGATTTGTTAAGATATTTATGTCTTTGGACCAAAAAAATGTGAATGTTGTAAGAATGAGATTAATTTATATTCTGCTGTTGTTGAATTAAGTAGCTCCTAAATATCTACTTTAAGCAGCTGGTTGGTGATGTTATTGAATTCAATTCTGTTTACTGATTTTATACAGAGCCTGTTCATTTTTACATAGATGCATTTTGAAGTTTTCATCTGTAATTATGAGCTTAGCTGTATTTCCTTAGTTTTATCAGTTTTGTCTAGCGCCATACATGGTGAGGACTATGCCTTCTGGACGAATTAACCCTTTTATCTTATGTTGCCCCTCTTTATTCCTGATAACCTCCTTTCTCTATTCTTTCCTTATTAGATATTTACCTCCCACCATGGAAAAATTCAGCTGAGTTTGTGCAATGTCCTTACTCCAGGTCCATTAGAGTCTGTTAAAACCCCAGCAGGTTAGGATCCCTTTAAATTGTTTCTCTTTGAGTCAGGAGGAGGTCACAAAGAGCAGAATGCTGTGGTGTAATTCAATATGGTCCAAATCCCTTTTCTTGGTTGTAATCATGAATTGCTTTTCTTCAGTAATAACTGTAAGAACCTGGTAGACCTCACTGAAATGTGTAGGGCCTTGAACGAATGGGACTCTGTAGGTTTTAATCTCTCAAGCTTTTTCACACTGAGCCTTTAGTAATTTATCAAAAATTCATTCATTTCCCTGGCACTGGCTTTTGAGGAGGGGGTGTTACTGAGTTTCTGCTCTAAAATGTTGAAATGCTCTAAGCCTGCTTACATGTATTTCAGGTTTGGGGACAATAGTTTTCCCTGTGGCCTCTGTTCCCTTATGAATTTAAAAGTTGCTGGGTTTTCACTTTTAGTCTTTTACATGATAGTAGGGCATGGGGTCATTCATGCTTCTTACATGCTGGATAGAAACTAAAATTTACCACTATATATTTTAAAGTATGCACCTTATATTGTAATTTGCAATTTTATATTTCAGCATGTCATTTGTGCTTGATGTTGGAATATTGTACAACAGAAATAATAAACCAATAGAACATACTGATTTTTTTCTTGCTTCAAATACTGAGGAAGCTTTCTTTTCTATCAAACATCAAATATTTTTATTTTGTGTTCTGTGAAATGTTTAGTCAAGAGACTTTTGATTCAGTGATTACAAGTAAATATGTAGTATTTGTCACTTTCAAATCCCTTCCTGGATTAACCTAAACTTATATCATATATATAATGCTAGTTCCCTGGGACTACAGAAATTTTTCAGAAATGTTCTTGTAAGATTATTTATCTGGGCTTAGTTTGTATATAGAAATGTCAAAAATACAGGCTTCTGTTTTTTAGACATTTTTCCACAAGCATGTAAAATAGCATGTACCAGATGTCATTGGTTGATTCTGAGAAATGATTGGAATTTGCTTGGAGAGAGGAGATGAAACAGCCAAGACATAATGTGATTTTTCAGAAATATAAAAGATTTAAAAATAATAATAAAAATTTAATAATTTTAGCACTCGAGTAAAATAAAATAACATATTTCATATTTTCTATATAGTTAATCAGGTTTCAGAAGTCCTACAACAAATGGATTAATAATAGATTTTTCCTTGCTGCGCAAGTGAGCTATGAAACACTAGCAATGGATTTGAAATACTTGAGGAATGAGGTGTTGGCCTTGGGCACATTTGAGATTATAAAGCTCTTCAGAATTTTGAGAAAATCTTTTATATGGCCACATTGTTTATTTTCTCTTATTTGACTTTTTATTTCAGTTGAGTTTTCCGTGGTAGGATGTGGGTTTATGCTGACTGCTCTAGGATTTAAAGGATGACATTGCAGGCACAGAGCAGAGTGAAACTAAAAGGTTAGGAAATGTTGCTTGTATCCCCTTCAACATTAATTTCCTTTCTCTTGATAACTGCAATATGTAGCATCAAAGATACCATTTCTCTTTACCAAAACACAGGCTTGTATAAATACGGAGAATATGTCAGAGATACTGAAGAGTCTGCCAGTTAGCTAAATTTTGGCCCTTAAATACTCGGTTTCCATGTGGCTCTGAAGGCAACTAGAATGACTTAATAAAGAAGTGTTCTTTTTGGCATTTTCAAATACAATTTGTTTTTGTTGATTCCTTCTTCCACCTTCTTCTTCTTTTCTCCCCAATTCCCTTCTCTTACATATTATTAGTCTCAGTGATAAGATATTGATATCAAATCTCCAGCCAACATATAAGTTGATTATAGTCTTATATACTTCCAATACCAAGCATATAACTTTTTTCCCTATCTAGAAGCAAATTCTGTCCTTTGGCAGACAAAGTTTGATGATAATAAATGTAAATTTTTGACATTTCTAATTTTCTACAAAATAATAGTGAAAAAGTTACAGATGTTATAAATGTGAGTGAATGTGTGTACCCAGCCCTGGGTCATGAGCACTTCTGTGGAATAGATTTGTTCAGTCTGAAGCCAATACTTTGTTTGTGTGCACTGGACATATTAAATCTCACACCACACATTCATCTTACCCTTGCCTTTGGGAAACAGTAATTTAATGTTGGCTCAAACAATGTTTTTCTCTTTCTTTCTCTTCACCCCTTGCCACAGTTCTCAGCAACTTGTTATAAATCCTATCTTTATTAAATTCTGAAAAGAACAGTTTGGAAACTAGTGCTATTAGAGGAAAGTAAAGTGTGCAGCTGGCAGTGGTATGGAAATTATACATTCATGCAAGTTTGAAGGTTCATCTCTCATTTACTGTATTTTCCCTTTGGTATCTCCATAAATTATAATAACTGTCAGTAGATGCTTAGACCATTTTAATAATGATGATGCATCTATCAAATTTCTATCTTCAGATATTATGAAATGAAATGAGGCATGGAAAGTGGAGCTGGTTTTCTTTTGGCAAAACAATTTAAATCAAGAAATAAGAACAAAGGAATTAAAAAGGAAAGTGAGACAAAGTGCTTTTTGGAAATTTCCATGGAGGGCAAAATAATCATCATGTTAGAAACTTACCTTGGAATGGTCTGAAGGACCTTCTGACCCAGACTGTTCTTACACATTGATTACTTCTACATCTTTCCCTACTAATTTCTATATTAATGATATGATAATATGTGCTAAACTCACTTATTAGTTATTCTATTTTCGAGTTGTATGATTCCTCATTTTATTTATTACTGAATGTACTATGGGTTATCTCTGGGAAGAAGGATTGCAGTCTGAGAGGAGATATCTAAAGGGCTTCAGGCATTTTTGGAAATTTTTACTTCTTTGGATAAATAATGGGTAAATTGACAGCCATTGCCATTCTTTATCTTATGAAATATATCTTAATAAGAATACAATACTATAAGAAACATGGCCTCTAGTTTTGTGAATTTCAGCAAGTTATAAAATTATTCTGGATCTTCATGGGCTTCTATAAAATTAAAAACAAAACTGTTAAACATGATTTGTGACATCAAAGGTTCCTGAGGTATCTCCATCTTTTGAATACTACTTCAGTGCTATGACTAGTAATTAGATCAATTTGTAATTAATTTATACTTTCAACCTGTATGGAGTGGCTCTAATGATTACATGCAGTTGACTCTATATGCAACCTTTCCTTATTTGTCTATACAATTAAGGTTCAGGGCTTCCAGCCTTTAAGTGGAAGGTGAGGTGACTTTTATAGAATCAAGTATGATTGGAAATGAAATCATTAGTTGTTTATGCTTGAACACAATCCAAACTGCTGGACAATTAAGTTAAGTTAGAGAAAATAGAATCATGGAAAGAGCTGGAAGAAACTCCAGAGATAATGTTATTTAACCCCATTAATTATAATGGGGTGATGACTGCAGTCCATGTATGCTTTATTTGTAACAGTTAACGGGAGAGTTATTAATACATTACTGTCTCAGGGCTCCTTCACTGTTTCTCTCCTGCTCTATTGTTGGTTCCCAAATTGTCGTATCTGAACTTTCTCATGAGTGTAATGGGGCGCATCTGATTCAAACAACCACATTTCCATTCTCTATTCTCCTGTGGATTTAAAATGAACATTAGTGTAAAAAAATCTCTATGATGTGCTTCACTAAAGAAATTGAGCAATCTGTTTAATACTCTCTTCTCAAAATGTTGAACCCCTTTTGTATGAAATACCTAGTATATTTTGAAAAAGAAAGATTGGATAATGTTATAAAATCAGTCAGATTGATTTTTATTATAATGCAATAAAATTTAGTTGCATAAACTTAATTTTCAAAATGAACTGATAACATTATATGATTTTATTTAATGTATACAACAAACGGTTGCTTGATAGTTCAGTATCATGCAAAACCTTTTACATATTTTCATTTGAAGAGAGAATAAAATTCTCTGTAGTGAAACTAATGGAAGAAAGTAGAAATGGAATGAAGTAAGAGAAGAAGAATGAAAATATAGGTGCTAGGTTATAGCAAAGGAAAGTGAGAATAGAGGGGAGAGATAGACAGATAGACAAGACCACTCAAGAGGGGTGTGTTGTTTTAGACCTCTCTGTTTCCCATAGGAACAGCACTGCAGTCATGTAAAAAATATCAAAGATGATGAGTGTGAAGATGGACATCAAGCAGGTACACAGTAAAGGCAACAAGATAATTTCTTCTGGCTTCACAAACTTGTTTTTGAATCCCTCAATGAAATTAATTCTCTACATGGAAGCTCTTACAGCTTTTCTTTCTTTTGTAAAAAAAAAAAAATTATTTATTATTTATTTGCAAGGGCAGAGGGAGGAAAAGACTGCTAATGCCAGAGCCTCAAGCCACTGCAGACAGTACTCCAGACACATATGGTACCTTGTGCATCTTGCTTAAGGGCCATCAGGCTTTGCAAGCAAGCACCTTTAAGCACTGAACCATCTCTCCAGCCCCAAGCTTTTCTTTCTTGACTCAGTAATTTAACCTGTCTTGATTTTCCTCGATTTGTGCATGCTTTGTCCCTCCTAAAATATTGTTCCTTACTGTGGTTTCTCTTCTTGCCAAGTCCCAAAGGTACAGTCATTACCTTGTGTGAATCATCTTCTTACTGAATCCTTGCTGATGAACACAACCAAAGGCACATGCTATGGACAAAGTGGACAGCTATGTGAGACATCCTCTCCAATGACCCTTTCTCTCAAAAAGATTAATCTATTTGAGAAAACATAATAAAAAGGAAGAATGTTGCTGGGAACATACAACATAATGGAACATGTCCATTATAAGGGTGAGGTCATAGAAAGCTTCCTAGAGACAGTAATGCTTACTGAAGGCAGTGTTGGTGGGTTTGGTAGATTCTGACTACTGGTGTAACTGATGATAGCAAACATGGTGTCCATTTAAAAAACTATTTTGGGGGGGAGAGAGAGACAGACACTGATATTAAATATGGGCATGCTAGGGCCTTTTTGCCACTGCAGATGAAATTCATACACATATGGCTTTACATGAGTATTGCAGAATTGACCAGGCCAGAAGCAAGCAAGTACCTTTAATTACTGAGCCATCTCCTGAGCCCTAAACATGAAAATTTTGTTAATATTTTCATTAATTAATTTATTTCTAAGTAGAGAGCACGAGAGAGAAATAGAGAACAAATTGGTGTGCCAGGACCTATTGCTGATACAAATAAAGTCCAGACACATGTGCCACTTTGTGCATCTGGCTTTACATGAGTATTATGCAATTGAACTCAGGCTGTCAGGCTTTGCATGCAAGCATCTTAACCACTGAGCCAGCTCTTCAGTTTTCTGTGGTGTTCTTAAAACATAGCACAGTTCTGAAGATCTTAAGTACAAAGTGAGCTTTATGGGATCAAAATTAAGGTACTGCATTAATTCTGGAAGCTCTAGGGAAAATTTACTTTCTTATTTTCTCCAGTTTCTAGAGTTTATTTGCATTCTTTGGCTTTAATGCTTTTACTGGATCTTCACAATGCATCACAATAATTCTGTGTCCTTATTATGATCTTGTGATTTATTAGACCCAGTGTGATAACCTTGAGATGATGTTCTCATCACAGTATTTTGAAAGTAATAATATCCACAAGGACTATTTTGAGATATAAGGTGACTAGGTCACTGATTCTGGGGATCATGACATGGGTACTTTGGGGTTCATTATTTTTTCATAGAGGAGAATCAGTAGTTGCAAAGTTTTGGAGGTAGAAATCAGCACAGACTGCATAACTGCATAACTGAGTAATAAAAAGATCATAACAAGCTGAGTATGGTGGTGCAGGCTTTTAATCCCAGCACTCGGGAGGTAGAGGTAAGAGGATTGCTGTGAGTTCAAGGCCACCCTGAGGCTACATAGTGAATTCCAGGCCAGCCTGAGCTAGAGTGAGACCCTACCTTGGAAAAACAAACAAACAAACAAAAAAGGATCATAACAAAATGCAAGGATGGTAACAATTGGAATGCTAGCAGTATCACTTACAAAAAGCTGTGAAACTCAAGACAAGAAATTTAGATTTAATGCAGTTAATACCAGGGAACCAGTTCAAGTTTTGTGGAGCATGGTGTAAAAATATTACTTTTATGAAATTAGTTGTGTCGGATTGGTGGAATCATGGTGGAAGGTTGAAGGCAGCAAGATTGGAAAATGTGAGCTGGGATGTGATTCCTTGCATAGGTCTTCAGACATGTTGGACAAAATACAGTTCTGGATTGGTTGACTGAAGTGTTGAATTAAAGTAGCAATTACTAAACTTTTCTCAATTTAGTAATTTTATAACATATTTTTTAATTGAACTATCATAATAGTTGTCTCTCATTATCCTATTAGTCTTCTAAGATAAGCTTTTTTTTATATAACCCATTAGTACCCAGTCTTTGTTTTTTTATTTACTTCCTCACTACCTTTCTTTCAGTCTTAATTAAGAATTATATTCCAGGGCTGAGGAGATGGCTAAATGGTTTAAGGTGCTTTTTCACAAAACCTGTGAGCCTGCAGTGGACCCAAAGTGGTGCATATATCTGGTATTCTGTGGCAGCAGCAAAAGATCCTGGTGTGTGCACATGTACATGTGTGTACGTTTGTGCATACAAACACACATGCATGCACCAAAAACACAAATAAATATTTCTGAACAGCTGTGTATTCCAGTGGCTATTGTGAATGCACTCTCCTTCATTCTCTTTTCTCTTATCTAGGGAAATATTCTTTGTTTCTGTGAAAGTAATTTTCTAGTAGGAATGATAAGTAATTTATTTTAATGTGCTCTAAATGTTTTAGTTCTAAGCTTGATAATATTAGTCATTATTTTTTTTCATGGGTAAAAGATATATAAACCAAAATGAGTATTTACTTTGAATATATGTTACCTGGAGATTTTATTGCTTTTATTTGGAAAAGGTCCACATACAATTGGATAAATGGATTCAGGTTTCTCATTTTAATGGAAGATAATCTGTTTTGGAATCTGTCCTAAGGTCATGGATTCCTAATTATATTTAACATTATTGTGAAGAGCTGCATTATCTCTGTCACCCAAGAAAAAGGATGACATTTATAATGGATACTCATTCTTTTTATATATTTAGCATTAACGCTTTAGTAATGCTAGTAATAGGCCATCCCATCTTTTCCTAGTATAACTCATAGGTTTTGCCCTTCCTCCAACTTTACACTAAATGGTCAATTAGTATTAGAGTGACACATTCTGCCCTTCACAGGTAACCTATTTGAGTCATGGAGGGTTAGACTGGAACTTTTGGTGAAATTACTGTTTAATGTACCCATGTTTCTGGCTAATGTTAATTTCATAGACCCTAAATCCTGGAATATCTATAAGGAGTACAACAGTATATTTTGTAGTGGAATAATCTTAGAATATTTTTTTCTTTTTAAATTTATTTTTATTAATTAGTTTTGTACTCAGCGAATACAGTCAATTTGGTACCATGATTAGGCTCATCCATTACCTACCCCCTCCCCTTGACCTCTCCTTGTTGAGGTATATGGGTCATGCATTCTGTAGTCAGCCCACAGTTATGGGTAGGATAAATGTCTGCATATCATGACCGAACATGTCGCTCTGACATTCTTTCCACCCCCTCTTCCAGAAAATTTCCCTGAGCCATGTTGGGTTCATTTTTGGTCTGCTTCAGTGATGCGGTGGGTGGGCCCTCTGGGTCTCTGGATCTCTGATTTGTTAGGAGTTGATTTTTCTCTGTGTTGATCTCCTTCACCCTTGTGCTGCTACCCAGTTCACCAAGAAAACAGGACCCTTGCTTGTTTCACCAATTGTTCTTAGTTTCAGCCTGGGCCCTTTTGAGGTATGATGGGGTGGCTCTCTCCTTAGGATCCATGTCTATCTGAAAAAGAGAAGCAGATTCTCCAACGGAGAGTAAGTTAGCACCAGACAAATGAGATAACCCTTACTTTTTTATAGAGAATTTAATAGGTGTAGGCCTTCTTGTAGCCCACGATTGGTGGTAGCTTGATAGTGGAGAGTGGGATTATGTTTGGATATGGTTCTGACTTGTTTCCCAGCTTCAGCTATGGGTCCCGTACCACTGAGGGGATCAGTTAGCCACATTAAGAGCAGTTGGTTCCCCACCATGGCTGTGTGCCACTATTGCACTTCTGTGAGCATCACAACAGGTTATTTGCTGTTAAGTAAGTGAGACCATGAGTTGCTTGGACAGATATTGGTCATTTTCCTCCAGTCGCCCATGTAGCACCTTCTGGCACTAGATGTGCTGACTGTCTGGGGACTGACTCTCTTCCAGCTTCCAGCCATGCCATTCCATTTTATGTGTCAACTGCATAAAATGTCTTCAGCAGTAGGGTCTCACCACTAACCTTTGGTGTGACATCAAGTACTCTGACAGAAATATGTCTTTCTTTTAGGAAACCTTGTAGGTCTCTCTGATCAAAAGCTCATTGTGGATGATAGCCCCATGCTGGTACTGGGGGTTACAGGTCAGTGCACACTAAGAAATGGAAGAAAAAGATAGCTAATATAAAAGAGATAGAAGAGAGAGAGAGAGAGAGGCTGTAGAAGATTAAGGTCAGTCTTCATCATACCCTCTCCAGGGTCTTGTGGGTCAGGTGTTCCCTCTAAGGGCCTGGTGAAGGTTCAGCCATTTGGTCTGCCTTTTAGGATGTAGAATTTTATGGTACCATTGCCATTTGGGTCTAGATTTGTGTTTCCCAACCGCCTTTCCCCTCCTTTTCCTCCCCACCCATCCTATTGTCTAGTCCACGAGAAGCTTGCTGGGTATGTTGGCATCTTGGGTAGATTCAGGTTAGGTGCTGTAGATGAGTGAGACTATGTGGCGAATTTTCTTTGATGTGATTGGGTAAGTTCACTGAGAATGATCTGCTCCTGGTTCAACAATTTTTCCTCAAATTTCATTGTGTCATTTTTTCTTACTGCTGTATAGAATTCCATTGTGTAGATATACCACATCTTAGTTATCCATTCTTCTACTGATGGGCATCGGGGTTGATTCCAGCTCTTAGCTATTATGAGTTGAGCCTCTGCAAACATGGTTGAGCAAATCTCTCTGGCCTGTGGTTTGAAGGTTTTAGGGTAGATGCCCAGTAAGGGAATAACTGGGTCTGTTGGTATCTCTATAGTCAGCTTTTTCAGGAGTTTCCAGATTGCTTTCCAAAGTGGTTGTACCATCTTACATTCCCACCAACAGTGGATGAGTGTTCCTACTTCTCCACATCTTCACCAGCATTTATTTTCATTTGATTTTTTGATGTTTGCTATCCTTACTGGGGTAAGGTGGAATCTCATTGTTGTTTTAAGTTGCGTTTAGATTTTTGAGTTCTTTGTAGATTCTAGAGATTAGGCCTCTGTCAGTTGGATAACCAGCAAATATTTTCTCCCATTCTGTGGGTAATCTATTGGCTTTGCTTATTGTATGCTTGTCTGTAAAGAAACTCTTCAGCTTCATGTGATCCCATTGGTTGAGCGACTGTTTAAGATCGTGACCTACTGGGGTTTTGTTCAGGAAGTCTTTTTCCATTCCTATATCATGGAAAGTACCTCCTATATTTTCTTCTAGTAGTAGTTGAGTTTCTGGTCTTATATTGAGGTCTTTGATCCATTTGGACTTGAGTGTAGTGCATGGTGAAATGTGTGGATCAAGTTTCAGTTTCCTGCATATGGTTATCCAGTTTGTCCAGCACCATTTGTTGAAGATGCTGTCTTTTTTCCAGCCTATATTGTTAGGGCCTTTGTCAAATATCAAGTATCTATAGTTGCTTGACCCAAAGTCCGGTCCTCAAGTCTATTCCATTGGTCTATACACCTGTTTTTATGCCAGTGCCATGCTGTTTTTATATCTATGGCTTTGTAATATAGCTTTACATCAGGTATGGTGATGCCTCCAGAGGTATTTCTTTTGCTGAGGATATATTTGGATATGGGAGGCCTTCTTTCTGCCTTTCCATATGAAATTTGAGATCATTTTTTTCCATCTCCATGAAGAACACTGTTGGGACTTTAATTGGAATGGCATTAAATCTGTATATTGCCTTTGGTAGGATTGTCATCTTCACAATGTTAATTCTACCTATCCAGGAGCGTGGGAGGTCTTTCCGTTTAGTCAAGTCCTCCTCAATTTCTTTCTTAAGTGATTTTATGTTTTCGTTGTATAGATCTTTCACTTCCTTGGTTAACGTTATTCCAAAGTATTTTATTTTTTTGTTGTTGCTATTAAAAATGGGACCATGTACCTTATTTCTTTCTCTGTATCTTTGTCATTTGCATATTGAAAGGTTACTGATTTTTGTGCATTGATTTTGTATCCTCCTACTTTGCTATAGGAGTTAATCATCTTCAGGAGTTTTGAGATGGAATCTCTAGGGTCTCTTACATATACAATCATGTAATCACCAAATAGAGCTAACTTAACTTCTTCCTTTCCAAATGGTATCCCTTTTATTTCCTTCTCCTGTCTTATTGCTTGAGCTAGAACTTCCATTACTATATTGAAGAACGTAGGTGAGAGTGGACAACCCTGTCTGGTTCCTGATCTCAGTGGGAATTCTTCCAGTCTCTCTCCATTAAGTATTATTTGGGCCTTAGGAGCTTTGTATATTGCCTTTATTATGTTAAGATATGAGGGGCTGGAGAGATGGCTTAGCAAGCATCAAAAAATCAAATAAAAATAAATGCTGGCGAGGATGTGGAGAAGTAGGAACACTCATCCACTGTTGGTGGGAATGTAGGATGGTACAACCACTTTGGAAAGCAATATGGAGACTTCTGAAAAAGCTGAGTATAGAGATACCAACAGACCCAGTTATTCCCTTACTGGGCATCTACCCTAAAACCTTCAAACCACAGGCTAGAGAGATTTGCTCAACCATGTTTATAGTGGCTCAATTTGTAATAGCTAAGAGCTGGAATCAACCCAGATGTCCATCACTAGAAGAATGGATAACTAAGATGTGGTATATCTACACAATGGAATTCTATACAGCAGTAAGAAAAAAATGACACAATGAAATTTGAGGAAAAATGGTTGAACCTGGAACAGATCATTCTCAGTGAACTTACCCAATCACTGAAAAAAAATTGCCACATAGTCTCACTCATATACAGCACCTAAACTGAATCTACCCAAGATACCTTACATACCCAGCAAGCACCTCCTAGACTAGCCACTAGGATGAGTTTAGCTTTGATAGATGGTATGCATCCAGGAATTTATCCATCTCCTCCACATTATCCAGTTTTTTGGAGTAGAGTTTTTTGAAATAAGTCCTGATGATTCTCCCAATTTCACTTATGCTGTTGTGATCTCTCCTTTTTCATTTTCAATTTTGTTAATTTGAAGTATCTCTTTTTTTTGCTTGATCAATTTGGCCCGGGGTTTGTCAGTCTTGTTTATTTTTTCAAAGAACAACTCTTTGTTTTGTCAATTGCCTTAATTGTTTTCTTAGTTTCCAATTCATTAATTTCTGCTCTGATTTTAATTATATCTTTCCTTCTGGAGCTCTTTGGGTTGGATATTTCTTGCTTTTCCAGTGCCTTTAGGTGGATGGATAGGTTATTGATTTGAGATCTCTCTGTCTTTTTTATGAAGGCATTGAGTGCTATGAATTTTCCCCTGAGGACTGCCTTCATTGTGTCCCATAAGTTTTGGTATGATGTGTTCTCATCGTCATTCAATTCTAGAAATTTTGCAATTTCATTTTTTATTTCATCCACTATCCATTTATTGTTTAAAAGTGTGCTGTTCAGTTTCCAGGTGCTGTTGGGATTCTTGGTGGGTCTTTTGTTGTTGATTTCTAGCAATATAGCATTGTGATCTGATATCATGCAGGGAATTATGTCAATCTTCCTAAATACGTGGAGGCAGTCTTTGTGACCCAGTATATGGTCTGTTTTAGAGAATGTTCCATGGGATGCTGAGAAGAATGTGTAGTCTGTGGATTTGGGATGGAAAGTTCTGTAGATGTCCATTAGTTCTAAGTGATCTATGGTTTTGTTGAGCTCTCTTACTTCCCTGTTGAGTTTCTGTTTGATGATCTGTTTATTACTGATAATGGTGTATTGAAGTTCCCAGCTATGATGGTGTTGGTGGTTATTTCTGCTTTATTGTCAAGTAGGTTTTGTTTTATAAACTGTGGTGCCCCTGTGTTTGGTGCATACAGATTTATGACTGTAATATCCTCTTGATGGATCGTTCCCTTGATAAGTAGGAAGTGGCCTTCTTTGTCTTTTTTGTTTATTTTTGGTTTGTAATCTATTTTATCTGATATTAATTAATATAGCTACACCTGCTTGTTTCGTATTCCCATTTGCTTGGAATATTGTTTTCCACCCTTTCACCCTGAGGAAGTGTCTGTCTTTAATGCTGAGGTGGGTTTCTTGAAGGCAACAGATTGAGGGTTCTAATTTTTTGATCCATCCTGTTAGCTTGTGTCTCTTGATGGGTGAATTAAGGCCATTAATATTTAGGGTAATGACTGTGAGATTTGATTTGATCCCTGCCATATTGTGATGGTAAATGTGGGTTGGTGTTTTCATGGATTTTGAAGTTTTTTTGTGCCTACTCTGAGTTTGGTTATTGTGATCTGTTTCTTGTAGGCATTTGAGTTTGATTATTTATTTCTTATCTGTGGAGAATTTCCTGAAACACTCTTTGTAGGTTTGGTTTTGTGTTCATATAATTGTAAAGGTGAGTTTTGTCGTGGAATGTTTTTCTTTCACTGTCTATTATGAGGGATACTTTTGCTGGGTACATTAGTTTGGGTTGGAAGCCATAGGTTCTTAGACTTTGCAGTGTTTCATTCCAGGCTCTTCTAGCTTTCAGGGTTTCCATTGAGAAGTCTGAAGTAATTCTGATGGGGCTACCTTTGAAAATGGTGTGCTGTTTTTCCCTAGCTGCTTTTAGTTTTTTCTCTTTGGTGTCAATGTTTAGAGTCTGAATGACAATATGTCTTGGAGAGTTTCTCCTTTGGTTCACTCTGTTTGGAGTTCTGTTGGCTTCTTATATCTTGATGGGCCTTTCTTTTAAGAGAGTAGGGAAGTTTTCTTTAATTATTATGTTAAATAAGTTCTCCATGCCTTTGGTCTGAATTTCTTCTCCTGCTGGTATTCCAATGATCCTAATATTTGTACGTTTAAGTGTACCCTACATTTCCCTCATGTTCTGTTCACAGGAACTTTTGAACTTACTGTAATTTTTGAACTCTCGAACTGTTTCTTCCATCTTGTCTTCCAGATCAGAGTTTCTATCCTCCACATGGCTGACTCTATTCTAGAGAGGTTTTAGAGAGTTTTGGACTTGTTAAGTTAGGTTTGCATTTTCTACTAGTTTTCTATGTATAATTTCCATCCCTCTGTCAAGCTCCCTTTTCATATCATTTTCTGATTTTGTTGATGCTTCTTGGAATTCATTCTTGCATTTCTTAATGTCTTCATTTAGTATCGTCAGCTGATTTTTGAGGTCCTCTTTCTTGTCACTCTCCCTCATATCTCTTAACTGTCTTTGAACTCTTTCCATTTTCTTGTCTATTAGGTCTAGTGTAGTGATGGCAGCATCCACACAATTATTGGTCCTTTGTTGGTTTTCTGCAAGTTGTACCAGTAGCTTGGTCAGGGTTGCACTGCTCATAGCTTTCTTTTGGTGTTCTGATCCTAATGGTTCTTCTATGTTTTTGTTAGATGTATTCATTGTATGACTGGGTGATCTAACTGGATTTTCTTGCATTTGATTTCTCATGTTATTTCTTTTGCACTGTGGTCTGCCCATCACAGTGTATGGGCACGTAGGTGTGTGGACCAGCCTGGGCTCAAGCACAATGGGAATCTGAAGCAGCCTGAGGCTGTCGCCAAGCATCCTGGGCTTTGGCTGTGGCTTGCCAAAGCCACCTGAGTTCCTGCCTGGCCGGGGCACCAAAGTTGCCTGAGCTCTCATGCGGTGATGTGCCAAAGCTGCCTGAGCTCAGATTAGGAGGGACACAGAGTCAGCAAGCACTGAAGCAGCCCAAGCTCTGGTGTGATGGAACACTGGGACCCCAAAGCAGTCTGCGCTCCCACACAACAGGACAATGGTAGTTGGCCAGTGTGGGAGACAGGGAGGGCATGGCACCTGAGGTAGTGTAAGCGGCACACACAATCTGAACTCACTTGTGGAGTTGGAAATTGGCCTGGGCTCATGCGAGTGAATGTGCCAGAACAGTAAGTGGGAAAGTGGGCGGAGCAGACTAAACTTCCACAAGTGGGATTGGAAGGGCAGTGGGCACCTTTTAAATTGGTCAAGGGAGCCTGCACTCCAATTGGCCAGCAGGCGTAGCCTGGCCAAGGTCACTCGTGGGCAGGGGTAGCAGGGTGATTGTCCCTGTGCAGTGAGGCAAGTGGAAGTATGTTGGCCTGGGACCATTTTCCTACAGTGAGTGCCGGAGTTTCCTGAAGCTGGGACTGTGTAAGGCGGTTGCTTAGGGTGTGGGGGGGGGGGCTACCCGCCTGCCTGCAAGGGAATCATCGATTCCCTGTTTTCTCCCCTCTGTGCCCTCCCACTGGCAATCTATTGGAGATTTCTGTCCCCGAAAAGACCCAGTGAACCCTTAAAAGACCCAGTGAACCCTTCATTTCTTGACTTTTTTTCCCCGGGGATGTGCTGCGCAGTTAGGGGGTTGCCATCTTGGCCAGTAGTCCCCTATCTTAGAATATGTTTTTAACTGCAAGGTACACAGTAAATCATGGAAATTATTCGTAATTCTCATCCAGTTTCTGCTTAAAGAAATATTAGAACAAAAATTTTGAGCTTAGTTGTATTTTTCCTTTTAGTAACAAAGTTTTCTATTTTCACCCTTCCATATCAACAAGAGGGCAGAACAAGTGAATAGTTTTCTTTTTGTTTTGTGCTGCCCAATCCTCTTTTTGATTTTTGTCAAATTTGTATGCAAGGTCTGGAGCGATGGCTTAGTGCTTAAGTGCTTGCCTGTGAAGCCTAAGGGCCCTGGTTCCAGGCTCGATTCCCCAGGACCCACGTTAGGCAGATGCACAAGGGGGCGCATGCATCTGGAGTTTGTTTGCAGTGGCTGGAGGCCCTGGTGCTCCCATTCTCTCTCTCTCTCGTTCTCTGCCTCTCTCTCTCTCTCTCTCTCTCTCTCTGTCGCTGTCAAATAAATAAATAAAAATAAACAAAAAAAATTTAAAAAAATTTGTATGCAAATAATAGGCTCAACTGGCATGGGGAAACTGGCTATGACACCCACAAGCCCGTCCACAACAATACACTCCTTTCAGGAGGCATTAATTCCCAAATCTCCATCACTGGGAACCTAGCATTCAGAACTTATGGGGGACACCTGAGTCAAGCTACCACACATAGTATTAATTTAAATGAAAGTAAATGTTTGCTAACCAAATTGTATATATTATGTCTAATTTATACAAATTTTTAAATTGGAGCTTTTTATTTTAACGATGTCACTTATTTTTGTACCATAATTAAAAGAGCATGTAACTTTGAACCTTTAGGTGGAAATATGCAATTTCTCTTTGAATATTTTCCAGCTTATCAAAAGCTATGACAGAAATATGCAACTTGGGCATCACAACATTTATAACCAGATGAAAAGAAATAAAACAAAATATCACTATCAGACACAAAGTTTAGCTGCTTAAAAAATGGCTTTGAAAAGTTTAATAATTTAACAAATGTCATGATTAGTTTTCCAACTAATGCTTCCAGAGGTAGTAGCTATATTACAGATCTAATTCCAGGTGATTCATTTTGATGTCAATTTTTGTTTTCTCAGAATCACTGTAAAAACCTTCCCAACACATTCATCCCTGATATCATTTAAAAAATATTTTGTTTGTTTGTTTGTTTGTTCATTTATTTGAGAGAGAAAGAGAGAGAGGGAGGGAGAGAGAGAGAGAGAATGGGTATTCTAGGGCCTCTAGTCACTACAAATGAACTCCAGATGCATGTACCACCCTGTGTATCTGGTTTTATGTAGGTACTGGAAATGGAACCTGGGACTTCTGACTTTGCCAGAAAGAGCCTTAACCATTCAGTCTCTCTAGCCCTCATTCCCAACATTCCTATGTGTCCATGTTCTGCAAGTTCACTTCTGAAAAAAATTCACATTAATATAACAATAATTATTGTATTCTCTAGAGCTAAAACAACAAAATTTAACTACAAAATCTCTTAAATTAATTGCTAATACATAATTATAACTTTTAGTATTTTTTATATTTTTTATTTTTTGCCATGCCTTTAATTGCATATTTTCAGATATATTGCTAAATACCTACTGATTTTGTTATGCTGGGTGTCTTAGGGTTACTTTTTGCCATACAGTAACCACTTCACCTATGTCTGTTTAACCCATTTTAAAGGCTAGTTCACATTGAGATTTGCTGTTAATAAAAGCAAAGCAAAAACAAAAACAAGAAAAGCACACTGTGTTTCAAAGACTTTGTACAAAGAATGTGGAAAGAATGTGGGAATACTTTGAATAATCACTTTCATATATAAAACATTGGGATGATAATATTATAGATTTATTTATTTGAGAGTGACAGACAGAGAGAGAAAGAGGCTGGTAGAGAGTGAATGGGCATGCCAGACCCTCCAGCCACTGAAAATGAACTCCAGATGCATGCAGCCCCTTGTGCATCTGGTTTATGTGGGTCCTGGGGAATCAAGCCTGGAACCCAGGTCCATGCTTCAAAAGCAAGCGCCTAACCACTAAGCCATCTCTCCAGACCCCAACTTTTAGTATTTTATGTGTTTATTTATTCTATATCACAAGTTAAATTGAGTTAGACATTTTTGAAAAGAAATAGATCACACTAAAGCAAGAGATTAACCTGTTTGTGCCTGTCTGCTACCAGGTTTGGTTTCCTCTTTCTATTCTGAAGTATGTGCACATGGGTAGCCAAGACTTAGTCTAACAGCAGTGAAAGAGAACTGTTCTTACCTGTTTCTTTCAGCATAGTGGCTCTGTGGTGTCCAACTTGTGGCCTGTGGCCACATGTGGCTGAGGAGAACTATGGGTGTGCTCTAACACAAAATTGTAAACATTTAAAATATTCTGTGACTTTTTTTTTTTTTGCATTTTCCTTTGGTAACTCACTTGCATGGTTCTTGGATATGAACTGCATAGATAAATAACAACATGGTGTTCTGGTGGCAAAAGCATGGGTAACACCTGATGAGGCATTTTGACGAGCACCATGGGTTTTATGAAGGATTAAAAATACCACATTTATTCATTTCTTCCTGATAATAAAGATTCAGTACTGGGCATTGAACCTAGGACCTTGTATATGCTAGACAAGTTCTTAATCACTGAACTATATCCGTACCCTTTTCTTTCTTTATTTCACTTTTTAAAATTTTTGAGAAAGAGTCTCACTAGGTTACCCATGCTAGCTTTGAACTTGCTCTGTAGCCCAGATAGACCTATAACGTGCAATCCTCTTGTCTCAGCTGGGATTATAGGCCTATGGAGTTTTAGGATTTTTTAAAAATGTTAATAAGTCAGTCATTCCAGGGTTGAATTGATTAGTGTTTGTGGCCAGCTTAATTATTGTATAATAAATTATAGTATAGTTCCTTTATGTATAAAACAACACTATCCTATATGTAGCACCCAACACAGGAGAATATTTAAGTTTAAATTCATTCACATTAAATTGACAATGCATTTCTACAACAAGCTACAGTTCAATGGCTCTAAACCACATGTAATGAGTGGGTACCACACTGGCCAGCAATGATAGAGAATAATTACAAGTACTGAATTAAAATTAAGTAGGTTTGGGCTGAAGTGATGGCTTAGTGGTTAAGCGCTTGCCTGTGAAGCCTAAGGACCCGGGTTTGAGGCTTGATTCCCCAGGACCCACGTTAGCAAGATGCACAGGGGGACGCACGTGTTTGGAGTTCATTTGCTGTGGCTGGAGGCCCTGGCATGCCCATTCTCTCTCTCTCTCTGTCTGTTGCTCTCAAATAAATAAATAAAAATAAACAAAAAATTAAAAAAAATTAAGTATGTTAAACAGACGTTTTTCTATAACCCCCTTAATCTACATAGAGTTGAGTACTCAAAGACCTTTGTGTCTATATTAAATATTTGTAAGAACAGTGGTTGAAGAGCCATGTCTCCACATTATGCCTTGGTATCTCATAGAATTTTGAAGCCTATGTTTATGGTCATTTTATCTTTTTCTGTCATTTTATTTTTAAGAGACCTCTACATATCTGAATAAACCCTGTTTATGATAGATTAATGATAAGCTGCTTCACTTCTTAGGTTGAATATGTGAAGAACAATTTTTCTGAATTATAAATTATCATTAAATGTGATGACTACTTTTGCTATGTATACTTAGTCTGGTCTTTTTCAGGTACAAATATGACTTTGTAGTTAAAAAAATTCGGATTATGTCCTACCATATGGATTATTTTCAATATTTTATCATGGACTTTATGAAATCATAATACAGGATTTCTTTTTAGTTTTCTCTACATACCTGTAACAGGTCAGAGGAAGGCTTTATTTTTATTTATTTATTTTGGCTTGGGGGGGGTTGGGAGAAGGAATTCTTACAGGCTCAAGAATAAATTTGGAATGTGTTCTATAGGAAAGCTGATTTATAGTCTGTGTTTACCAGCACTTAGTTACCATAGCATGGCCAGTAAGAATATCCTCTTCCTTGTGTCTTAAGTACTTCAGAAATTAGAAAAGGTGTGATATAGATGCCAGTTACTCCAACACTTCAGTATGCTAGATGTTGATATAAAGCCAACTTTGTAGTAGCTGCATCACAAATTCATTTGGCCTGTTTTCCAATTGTGTGTGTGTGTGTGTGTGTATAGGCATATACATGTCACAACATATATATGGAAGTCAGAGGACAATGTTGATGTCAGACTTCACCCTGTACCTTGTTTGAGTCAAAGTTCTTATTGTTCACTGTTGTGCTCATCAGATTAGTTGGCTCCAAGTTTCCAGAAGATTCAGTGTGTTTGCTTCCCATTTCACAGAGGCATTCTGGGATTACAGACTTCTGTTACTGCATCCAACTTTTTAATTTTATTATTTATTCATTCATTTTTATTGACAACTTCATAATTATAAACAATATCTCATGGTAATTCCCTTGCATCCTGCTTTTTTCTTGGATTCTGGAAATCTAACTTCAGGTGTTTTTGTTTCTGTGATAAAAGTTTGATTCACTGAGGCATCTCCCCAGCCCTAAAATATGTAATATATCCTAAGGAGGCTATTAAACTTGAATTTTGCTCTCATAATGTTACAAATGCTCTTATATTTACATTGTGACCTAGAGCTTGGATTTTGTTTGTTCTATCTTAGCCTTGATAAGTTATGTGATGTCAGTTTGATATTTTGGATCTTAGATGCTAAAATTCTAAAAAATACCATTTGGATTTTTAAATTTTTATATGATTCTGTATATGCAAAAAAATTATAATGTCTTCTAAGGTAATTTCAACTCAAAGATGATTCTGTTTTAGTGCATAGTCTGCATTCTCTTCTTGAGGCATCACCATCATTTAAGGTTTTACTTGTATCTCACACATAATATCCCTGTACTCTATGCTTTCTTCAGATTGTTGGAAAAATCAGAATGGGTTTCTGACGATAAGTTAACAAATACCTATATGTCCCTTTGATTTTTCTGTAAAGTGCTTATCATATAATTTATGCTATTTTAAAAATAAATTATATGTCATTATGAAAAGCTAATTCTAGTAAACACTGGGTATTGCTTCATACTAAGAACCACCAGTTATTTTAGCTCCATAAGGAAATGACCCTAGTAGTGTTTCATTTTCATTCATTTTAATTAATCAAAGAGAAATCCAGTGTTATGTGCTTTGTGTTCCAAAGAAAGATCGGTTTACATTTAAGAGAAGGCAATATTTAGAGCTTGTGACAATTTGGTGGTCAGATATGATCTGTGATATCTTTTAAAATAAATTTTATGTATTAAAAAAAGCTTTGCTACTATTAACTAGTAGCAATATAATTGATTGCTGGAGGTTGTTATTGCAAGATAAGATTCTTGCTATCTTTATTTTAGAAAAAGCCTCTCTTGTGTTATCCTATGAAGCAGGAGATAACAATTCTAAGTATTGAAATAAACACTGATGATAGTGAGCATTTTAATAGACTGATTTGGCTCTTCACCTCATGAATTACAAAGACTGAGACTTGAGGACATTCTCAGGCTTTAGAAAACAAAAGGAGAATTTTATTATCACCACAGAGTAAAAAAAAAAGCCATTCAGATGTGCTAACTTAACATAAGACCAATATGCAAAATAACATTAGGAACTGGCAATGGAATGGTTCATTCTCTCTACAAATCCTTCTACAGTCATCCAAATTTCATGTTGCAGCATGTCCCTGTGTTTGATAAGAATATTTCCATATAATTAGATACATTTATTACATGATGAACATATCTCCACAAAATTTATATTTAGTTCAATAGTAATTGGCTTCCTCTTTCTCAAGTCCTGCATTGATGTCTTTAAATAAGTATGTTTCCTTAGGGAAAGTTGTGTGATTTAGTAGTGTTATAGAAGTACTCTTCCCTTCTTCTTTCCTCCCTTTTCCCTTCCCTTCCCTTCCCTTCCCTTCCCTTCCCTTCCCTTCCCTTCCCTTCCCTTCCCTTCTCCTTCCTTCCTTCCTTCCTTCCTTCCTTCCTTCCTTCCTTCCTTCCTTCCTTCCTTCCTTCCTTCCTTCCTTCCTTCCTTCCTTCCTCCTTTCCTTTGGTTTTAAAACTTGACATTAAATTGAAAATGATTACATTTACCTTTTATATTTGAAGAAACCCAGACCCTGGAGAGTTGAATATTGCCCAAATGAAAATAAGCCTTGAGACACACTTGACCAAGTTTTTTCAGTGCCACATTCACTGCCTCCCAGGAATGCACTGATTATAATGACAGCATCAGTGAACCACTGCAACCTTAGCAACAGAAGGTTGGAGCAGGTGCTGTGTGTAAGTGTAATAGATATCGAGAGGATGGCAAGGTGAATGAGATGATTATTATCTTCTCAAATTATTTACATTCTTTCAGAGGACATAAATCCCTTGTAGGTGGTAATCATAATTTAAAAAATATTCCAAGGAGCAAGGACTTGAGAAATCAACTAACATAAAATTCAAGAACTACACGGGAGATCCAGGTGACTGATGGAATGATGGTGATGACTTAATAATAACTATAGTAATAAAGATACACCAGGTGCCACTTAATCTCTTCATTTTTACAAGAAACTAATCTACTGTCTTTCTTCTCTGTAGCTTATTTATATGTCCTAACAATTATATGGAAGTAATAGTATTATTTCCATTTTACAAATAAATGTAAGTACTTCTCTAAAGTCAGTAAGTAAAGGATATATAATTCAAGTACACATGTTTTCTGACCTCAGAGCCCATGGTCTCTTCAATGTCAACACTTGTTTCGGTGTTAGAGTTTGTTTATTTCTCATATAATTTGGTAAAAATACATGTACTATTAAGAGTGATTTTTTGCTATCTGTGAATTAGGTTTATTTCAGAAGCAGAATAATCCCCAAGTTACTTTGACAGCTCAGCGTTACTCAGGTGGCCTGAGACTTCATGCATCCAATTTCTTGGTCTGAAGAAAGTGGTGTGGGTCTGGCAGCATGATTTCATTCTTAAATTTTGTTCCTTGATCTAGGACTGGTATTTGATATCAGTGAAGTTATAAACAAAATTATGCTACATTTCTGCCCTTGACTCTTATCCATCTTGTAAGTCCTAGTGTTTCTGGCCTGGTGAATTTCAGTGGCTAATCTTCACAGAGGCCTGGATCTCTGGGTCTGAGTTCAGGAGGAACTAAATTCATATATGGTTCCCCACTTAAGGATGTATCCCTAGACAAATTTCCTCTTTTAAAAACTTTAATGTTTAATTGTTGTATATAATATTAGGGTTAATTTTTACATTTTCGTACATACATAACATATAATGTCATCGTATTTTCCTTAACTTCTCTAATTACATGTGATCTCCTGCAAAAGCCATCATTTCTTTCCCCTTTATTGCTAAATAAAACTCCACTGTATAACTATGCCCCATTTTCTTTATCCATTCATTTGATGATGGATATCTAGGCTGATTATATTTCTTAGTTATTATGAAGAGTAGTGTAATACTTGGGTATGTAGGTATCTCTGAAGCTGGCTGACTTTTCTCTTTTAGGTGCATACCCAGGTGTGCTATATCTAGATTATACAGTAGATCTGGTTTTAGTTTTATGAGGAATCTCCATACTGATTTCCATAGTTGTTAACATAATTTAAGTTACCACTAACAACAGTATATAGGTACTCTTCACTCTCTCTTCTCACTAGCATGTGTTGCTATTGAGTTTTGTTGATATTATTTTGTTATCTTGAATAGGGTAAGATAGAATATCAATATAGTTTTAATTTATATTTTCCTAATGGCTAAGTATATCTAAATTTTCCCCCATATGCTTATTGGCTTTTGTCTCAGTTTTCTCACCTATAAAAATAAAGTTAATAGTGGTACATATTCCATAAGGTTGTCATGAGTGTTAAGAAGAATAAGAAAAAAAGCTAGCTAGCTGGCTCTCTGCCATATGAGATTACAAACGCTAACAGTCTGAAGTATGAAAAAGGGTCCTTCTTAATAACTAGACCTGGCTGGCAACCTAACACTTGACTTTCAAATCTATAGACATATGAGATATATATGGTTTTCATTTAAACTTATTGTATTTTGTTATAACAGCTCTACCTTCATTTTTATGGTTAGAGTAAGAAATAAGTTAATTCACTTAATGTTAGGTTTGGCATGGAGTTAGGTATGTAGCAGTTCATTTACATAATCCTCCAGCAGGAACTAGTCCCTTTTTGGAGAAACATACCAGTTATTTAGAATTTAGCTTTGTTTTCTTAGTGTTAAAAAGCACTACAGGTACTAATCTAAACTGTTCAATTTAAGTGAAAAGTATGTCCAGATGATGGTTGATTTCTTCCTAAAGACAACTGAACCACCAGGTAGAGAAACCAGTAGAGCTCTGATTTCACTTTTGTTACTATAGGGTTTAGAATAAAGAGTAGAAAGGAAACAAAGAAGTTGGGTACACATTGTTATAGACACCCAGTTAAGTATGCACACAGTGTAAGTGCCAGGGACATAGATTAACATGCCAGACTTGCTTCTTAGATACCTTATAAACTTTTTGGTTCTGCACAGAGAAGGCTCTATGATATATCTAAGAAGTAATAAGTAGTTGGGCATGGTGGTACATACCTTTAATCCCAGCACTTACTCAAGAGGCAGAGGTAGGAAGATCACTGTGAGTTTGAGGACACCCAGAGACTACATAGTGAATTTCAGGTCAGCCTAGGGTAGAGTGAAATTCTACCTTTAAAAATGAAAAAAAAAAAAAAAAGTATAAGGGGCTGTAGAGGAATGGAACTTTCTTGTTATAAAAGGGTTTTAGATCTAGCGTTTAATTTAATCTTCATTAATCCTTGAGAAAAGATGGATCTGGTGGTTTTACCTCTTGTTGATGAACATGGACAATTAAATTGTCAAAACTCATACATTGGGAAGAAAGTTAAGTTAGTCTTCTGTATTTTTTATGCTACTTTCTGCTATATTATTATTATTATTTTTTCTTTTCAAGGTAGGGTCTCACTCTAGCTCAGGCTGACCTGGAATTCACTATGTAGTCTCAGAGTGGCCTTGAACTCATAGTGATCCTCCTACCTCTGCCTCCCAAGTGCTGGGATTAAAGGCATGCGCCACTACACCCGGCCTGTTTATAATATTATTTTTATAAAATAATGGCAAAACAAAGCAATTGTCATACTTTGCTTTAAATAGTAAACATTTAAAGAAAATTAATAATGATTTTCACAAGATATTCCAAAGGATAGTAGTGGGGAAACATTCCAAATATACTGTAAAACCATATTACCTTGATGCCAAAACTGAAACAGGAGGATAGAGTCACAGACCAATGTCTCTTGCAAATATGGATGCAAATATTCTCAACAAAATACTAATAAACTGAATATAGAAACTTACAAAACTGATTATATATTATGAACAATAAGATTCATCCCAGGAATGCAAATTTGTAAACATCTAAAAGTCAATCTATTAATGCAATACAGAACAAAAATCATGCAAAGATATGGAGAAAAATATTCACAATTTAGCATTTGTTTCATAACAAAACACCACAAAAATAATTGTGGTAGTTTGAATCAAATATCACCACCCCCCATAAACTCAAGTGTTTTTAATGTTTGGTCTTCATCAGATGGCAGCTTGGGAAATGGAGTCTTGCTGGAGGAGGTGTGTTAGTGGGGAAGATCTTGAGGTTTATTAGCTCCTAATTTGCCAATTTTTGACTCATTCTTTTGCTGCTGTTTTTCACCTGCTGTGGAAGAAGTGATGTTCAGTCACTTCTAATGCCAGGCTCTCTTTGGCTATTATAAATCTTCCCTTCAAGTCTGTAAGGCAAAATATAACCTTTCCTCCTATCAGTTATTGTTTGGATGTTTTGTCCCAGAAATTCAAAGGTAACTACAACAGTTACTTTCTGAACTTATTAAAGGACATCTTGTAAAAATTCACAGGCAACATAATTAAAGTTACAAATAGAATACTTTCTCCTTATTCTCAGGAATAATACCAACATGTCTGCTCTAGCTCATCATTTTAAAGGGGATTCTAGCTCATACACCTATGTAGGAAACACGCAAAACCCCTTCAAATTGGAAATGAAGAAGTGTTACTGTCTTTATTTTCAGCTGATAGGATATTTCCTATAGAAAAGCTCTAAAGGCCTTACAAAATATTACAATGCATAAATGACTTTTCCAATGTTGGATATATGACAATCCCGCACAACAAATTGTTTATTTACTAATAATGAACAACTCTGAAAGGACATTAAGATATGAATTCTATTTATAATGGCATAAAATTTAAAAAAATGGAAGAATTTAACCAAAGTAGTTCAACACTGTTACACAGAGACTAAAAACACTATTAAAATAAAGACCAAAATACTAGAAGAACATCTGATTTCATGAATTCATGACTTTTGTGAATCAACATATGGACTGTGGAATTTATTCTGAAATGCAAGAAGTACAAGAAACTAAAATGCTCTTGAAGTCTGAAAAAACTATACTTTCTTATCATAACTTTTAGTGCAAAAGTACTGTAGTGAGCTGGGCGTGGTGGCGCATGCCTTTAATCCCAACACTGGGGAGGCAGAGGTAGGAGGATCGCCGTGAGTTCAAGGCCACCCTGAGAGAACATAATGAATTCCAGGTCAGCCTGAACTAGAGTGAGACCCTACCTCGAAAAACAAACAAAACAAAACAAACAAAAAAAAGTAATGTAGTTAAAACCATGTCTAAAGGTACATATATCAAACAGTGGGATAACTAGAATGCAGAATAAATATTTTTCCAACAAATAATGCTAGGACAACTGGATACCTTCTACATAAAGAATAAATTTGAACTCTTTATTGCTACCATGAATAAAAATTAAGGCTAAATGAATCACAGACCTAAACATAAGCTCTAACTTGTTAAAACTTATAGGTGAAATCATAAGTCTATGACTCCATTTTTAAGGAATATTCAAAGGAGGTAAATCTATGGCAATAAGAAGATTGGTAGCTGTCTAAAGGAGGAAGAAGAAGGGGAGAAGGAGGAAGAGGAAAGGGAGAAGGAACTAGAAGAGGAGGAGGGAGAGTAGAAAGAGGTGGAAGGCGAGGGGGACAGCAGGAGGAGGAGGAGATTATCTTGAAGTATGTGAGATTTCTTTGTAAGAAAAATATTTTTTATTTACAAGGAGAGAGAGAGAGAGAGACAGACAGACAGAGAGAGAGACAGAGACAGAGAGAGCATGAGAGTGAGCGAGCATGGGCATACTAGGGCTTCTAGCCACTGCAAATGAATTCCAGATGCATGCACCACTTTGTGCATCTAGCTTATGTGAGTACTGGGATACTGGGAAATCAAACTGAGGTCATCAGGCTTTGCAGGCTAGCATCTTAACCTCAGAGTCATCTCTCTAGCCCAATATTTCTTTTCTTAAAAAATATTTATTTTTTATTTTTGTATTGACAACTTCCGTAATTGTAAAGAATATACCATGGTAAAGCCCTCCCTCCCCCTTCTTTCCCCTCCCCCTGTCACTCAGTCTCTCTTTATTTTGGTGTCATGATCTTTTCCTCCTACTATGATGGTCTTGTGTAGGTAGTGTCAGGCACTGTGAGCTCATGGATATCCAGGCCATTTTGTGTCTGGGGGGACACATTGTAAGGAGTCCTACCCTTCCTTTGGCTCTTACATTCTTTCTGCCACCTCTTCCACAATGGACCCTGTGCCTTAGAAGGTGTGATAGAGATATTTCAGTGCTGAGCACTCCTCTGTCACTTCATCTCAGTACCATAGTCATCCTAAGGTCACTGCCATCTGAAACGAGAAGCTTCTCTAACCAAAAGTGAAAGTAGCATTAATATATGGGTATGATCATTAAGAGAAGTGCTTACTGGATATTTTGGTGAGTATAGTATATACATTTAGCCAGGCACCTGTAGACAGTACACCCATAGGGCTCATGACTGCCCCTGTTGTAGGTTTTCAGTATCAGGGATGTATTCCCTCCCATGGAGTAAGCCTCCAGTCAAATTAGAGGGCAGTTTGTTTCCCCCATAAGAGATGTGCCACTATTGTACCTGTTGGATCATTTGGCCTGGCTGGCCAAATACAAGGCTTGCTCTGTCCACTGTTGAGTATCTTCACTGGTGATTTCTCTCTCTCCCATTGAACTGCATGCAGCATGGCTTTTTTCCAGCTTTCTGTCAGCTGGTGTACATGGAGGAAGTTTTCAGCTCAGCTCCAGCAGGATTTCTCAGTGACCTTGCAGCCCAAGTATGTGAATCTTCAGCAATAGGATCTTACCATCTATTCCTGGTAGGAAACCAAGAGCCTCGACAAAAATGGCCTGTAATGTTTTGGGGGCATCAGGGACCTCCCTGGCCAACAACTTACTGGAAGGTATCCCATCCCTGGAACTGAAATATTTCTAGTAACAATCAATGGCTTCTGAGTGTTCCATTGTCCAAAAAAGTAGGTTTCCAAAAGACTTATTTATATCCTCTTAGATTTTGATTAGCCCTCCCTCCACCTTTCCTTTCTTCAGTCTCTTCCCCTGACCTCACTTAGGCCTTTTCATCCTCATTAATCTATTCTTCTACTTACATATATACAATACCATCCTATTAAGTCTCCCCTCCCTTTCTATTGCCAATATTTCTTTTTTGAGTGATGAACATCTTCTAAAATTGGTTGTTGCTGATATTCAACCCTTACTTTTTCTCAACCATTATAACACTTTTTCCCTATAATTTATTTATTAACTAGCATATGTGGGCTTGTATGTACTTAAATATATGTGTTTATATATTGCATTAGTTACTTTCTCATGATTGTGACCAAATACTTGACAAGAAGCATTTTAAAGAGGGTTTATTTTGGCCTATGGTTCAAAAGAGTACAGTCTGTCATGGTAGGGTAGTCTTGACAGCATGAATTTGAGGTACCTAGGCATATCCAGTCTACAATAAGGAAGCAGAGAGTGATGAATGCTGGGGATCAGCTTGCTTTCTGTCTTTTAAAAAATTATTTATTTGTTTTCAAGAGGGGGGAAGAAAGGGAAAAATGAGTATGAATGGGCATCCCAGGGCCTCCTGCTACTTCAAACAGAACTCCAGATGCATACACCACTTTTGTGCATCTGGCTTTTTGTGTGTACTGGGGGAATTGAACCTAGGCAGTCAGACTTTGCAAGCAAGTGCCTTTAACTGCTGAGCTATCTCTCCAGCCCTTGCTTTCTGTTTTTCACTCAGTCTGGTAACCGAGCTCATTCTGGTAACCGAACAGACATGTCCAGAGATTTTTCACCTAGGTGATTCTGGATACTGTCAAGGTGACAATTAATATTAATTCTCACATATACAAGCAAGCACCTTTAACCACTGAGCAACCCCTCCAGCTAACTCTCACATATACAAACATAAACATTATATATGTCTAAAATAGAGAAGAGAGGTAGAGAATCAGTCTCTGTGAGTGATCTCTAGGAGAGTTAAATTTAAGAATTCTTTGTAAGCCCTTGTAGGGCTCATCATATAGGAACTAATGTCTAGAAAATGTGACAGCTCTTTGTGAAATACTTGGTCTAGAAAATTTCAACATCTGAGAATACAACATAAAATTCATAACATAGTTTTCCTGTTTCATAGTTTTGTAAAGTTAAAAAACGAAGAAATTCTACAAGTAGTAGAAAGACCCTACATACACAAATTTCAATAAATGACCAAATCAAATTCATTCAAATAGGCATCTATAAGGGGATCCTGTGCACAGCACATTTTCCCCAACAATCTTGCTAATATCAAAACATGTGTCAGAGGAATTCTTTGGGAATTTATGTCAAATAGTATACAATGCAAATGAATATACAATATTGGTACTTTTAAAACTCATGTGTCTTATAGTCAAAACTATATTATTCAGTTTAATCAAGCTATATATTTTATGCTTTCTAAGAATCACTTTAGAATACTTGCAAAATGATATCCACTCTAGTAACAGAAAGACAGCTGCCATTAATAGATTTTGTACTTTGTAACATCACTGTAACAAATGTGTGTCTTGGTTTATTGCCAGCCACATGTTGAACATCTAATTAAATGCTGGTTGAAGGAGTGATTAATAAATCAATTAATGTTTGCATTACTTTACAGTGAATAATCCTCATTTTACCACATTTGTGTATGGGTCTCAAAAAAAACATTTATTTTATGTTTGCATATACTGGTTCTGTGTTGCTATTTTAATTCCTCATTTCACTGCTCATGCAATTATTACTATTATTTTTTTCTTTTTTGGTTTTTCGAGGTAGGGTCTCACTATAGCTCAGGCTGACCTGGAATTCACTATGTCGTCTCAGGGTGGCCTCGAACTCACGGCGATCCTCCTACCTCTGCCTCCTGAGTGCTGGGATTAAAGGAGTGTGCCACCACGCCTGGCTTCATGAAATTATTTTTGACGTGCTGTGCAATACATTCTCTTTATCTACCTCTGCCTAATTGTGGAAACAAAAACCAAAGTATAGTTAGAAGAAAAAGAAAACTCTCTTTGGTGCTCTCCCCAGCCTTCCATGCTTTCTCAGTTGTGACTGGTAGAGCTCTGTGGTTTCCTCAGGCCATTTCTCCTTTTTTTATTATTAAGTAGAAATGTTGAATGGACACATAATGTGTTAGTACCATCATTTCCTTCCTTTCTTCCCCCATTCTGTTGAGGGCCCTCCTAAGCAGCTGGTATTCCCTCTGAGGTTGTGGGTTAAGAGATGTGAGAGCAGCAGTCAGTCATTGTAAGTGGTAGGGTGGGGGGAGGCAATGCTTCTGGATATTTCCTTCCACTCTGTGGCTCTTACAATCTTTCTATCTCCTCTTCCTCAAAATTTACTGAGCCATGATGAGTATGTTTTAAGTCTACTTTAATGTTGTCCTCTCAGAAGCTTCTGGATTTCTGCCTTGGCACATTTTTAGCGTCCTCAGTGTCTGTCTCCATCACCCTGGAGCTGGTTGTCAGGCTTGCCATTGAAACTGCACTCTTGCCCATCTTGCCAATTCCTCTGTGGTTTCACCTGGGCCCTGACCGATATGCTAGGGGGTAGTTCATCTCCTTGGTTCTCATTGCCCTCTGAAAAAGAAAAACATTCTCCAATGGAGAATGAGGTCAGCATAAGGAAAATGGGATAAATGTGTTGCAATCAATGAGTTGCTGGCAGAAAACACCCAACCAAGAGCAGTTTGTGGGAGGAAAGGGTTTATTTTGCTTACAGACTCAAGGAGAAGCTCCATGTTGGCAGGAAAAGCAATGGCAGAGGGTGGACCTCACCTCCTGGCCAGCATCAGATGGACAACAGCACCAGAAGAATGTGCCAAACACTGGCAAGGGGAAGCTGGCTATGATACCCATAAACCTGCCCCAACAATACACTGCCTCCAGGAGGCTCCATTTACCAAGCTCTCACAATTTGGAGACCTAGCATTCAGAACACATGTTTATTGGAGACACCTGAATCAAACCACTATATTCCACCCCTGGCTCCCATAAACTGATAATCTTACATGATGTAAAAATGCAATGCCTTCAGTCTAACTTTGCAAGTTCCCATAGTTTTTATAAATCCTAATGATTTTTCAACATCCCCATAGTCCACAGTCTTAACTTAGCTATAATATATTAAAAAAACAACATAATGGCACAGAGTATACATTCACACTGCAAAAGATGGCACTGGGCAGATCAAAGAAATATAAAATTTAAAACAAACAGGGAAGACATCAAACTCTATAGCTGCAAGTTTGGCAACTCTACCACTGATAGGTCTCCAAGTCCAATAAATCTAACCAGTGACCAGTCCTTGGAGTTCCAATTACGCCCCTCTGGCTAGACTACTCCCAGTCCTGGAAAACTTCATCCAGTGCCAATGCTCTCCTTGAAACAGCCATTCCATGGTCATGGCATTTCCATTGGGTCTCCACTGCAACCAGTGGTCTATCCTCGTGGCTTCATCGGGTCTCCATACAGGTAAACCAACAAGGCTGCTTCATATTGCCCATGGACATTTCAAAAAAAAAAAAGTTGCAAATTCATGTCTTATACTCTGTAATACCAGGTGGGATGCCAATTTGTTAATCCAGGGGGCATATAAATCTAACTTTGAAGAATAGGACATGTCAGTATTCCAGGCCCCATCAAAACAGTCTGCATTCTTACTGTTGTCCCAATGCAAATCAGATGGCCCAATCTCAATGGTTGTAATCTTTCAAAAAATTACAACTGAAAAGGCAGCAGTTTTGGCTCAAAGATTTCATTTTTTTATCCTGTGCCATACTCCTCTGCTCACATCAGTCCATTTCTATGTAGTGCAAACCTGCCCAAGTTTTCAGGACATGGGAATAACAGTAAGCCTCTCACACAAACTGTTTCTAGATCAATCCAGGCAAAGCTCTTTCTCACCCTCATAAGCCAAACCTCACAGTCCATAGTTTTTGCTGCATTCAGGTCTTTCAACTCTGACCAGAGTAATCCATCAAGTTGTACTTATAGCACTACAAGGCATCTCTTAGGTCAAGGTTTTAAATATTTCCACATTCCTCCCTCAAGTCATTTCCAAATACCAAAGTCACAGTCAGTTTTCTAACATCAATGACCCCACTCCTTTGGTACCAATTTTACTGTTGCTTTTAGTTTTGAGGTGCTTCACAAAGAACCCTACCAAAAATAGCTTGTGGGAGGAAAGGATTTATTTTGGCTTGCAGACTTGAGGTAAGCTCCATAATGGCAAGGAAAAATGATGGCATGAGCAGAGGATGAACATCACCTCCTTGCCAGCATCAGGTAGACAACAGTAGCAGGAGATTGTGCCAAAAACTGGCAAGGGGAAGCTGGCTTTGGTACCCATAAACTTGCCCCCAATAATACACTACCTCTATGAGGCTCCAATTCTTAAATTGCCACCAGCTGGAGACCTAGCATTCAGAACACATAAGTTTATGGAGGACATCTAAATCAAACCACCACAATAATTGTTGTTAATTAAGAAAGATGTTGATGAGTATAGCCTCTCTTTTGGCCAAAGATGAGTGGGAGCTTCTCATTGGAGTCCATGATCTTGGTCTCCATAGGATTCTGACTCAGTTCCCACTTCTAGCTATTGGTTCCTTTCCAACGAGTGGATCTTTTAGCCAATCAGAGAGCCACTGCCCACCTACCTACGCTGGGTTCCACTATTGCACAGGCATGTACATCTTGTCAGACTGGTTGCTTTCCTATAGTAGTGTCCCTTGCTAGAAACAAGGCTATTGACCATTTCCCCCAGCAGTTCATGTAGAACTTCCCAACACTATATGGGCAAACATTTCGGAACTGGCTTCCTTCCAGATTCCAGCTACATCTCTCAATATTCTGTCATCCTCAGCCCATTTCTAAATGTACACCCAATAAAGGCTATTGGCTGAAGATTTCAGTGCAGTATATTAGCTTATGGAAATAATACTTAAACCTTTTCTTTTTGTGCAATAGTTTCTTGTATGTTTGCTACATTATTGCTCCTGTGATAAATAGATTAGAACTGACTTTTGTATATACAAAGTTAAAAGATGTTGGGAGCTAGAGAAATGGCTTAGCAGTTAAGCAGCTTGCCTGCAAATCCCAAGGACTCATGTTCAACCCTCCAGGTCCTATGTAAGCCATACTCACAAAGTGATGCCAGCACTCAAGGTCACACGTGTGCACAAGGGGTGAATGCATCTGGAGTTTGATTGCAGTGGCTGCAGACCCTGTCACACCAATTCTGTCTCTCTCTCTCTTTTACTCTCACTCTCTTGCATAAAAAAGACCAGTCTGTTAGGTTTACTTCAAAAAGAGAAAATATTGTTAGTCTGTAATTTTCTAGTCACTTATCATCATATTCTTTCCCTCCCTATTTAATAAATCAAGTTATATTTACATTAAGAAAACTCATTTCTTTTAGTGTACTTCAAAATTAAACTTTATTTATTGATTTTGTCTGTGTTTTCTAATTGTATCAAAAATTGTATTTATAGCTTATCTCTTCTAAAAAATTTAATTCAATGTTACACATTATCCTGTTTTCAAATTTCTTTTTCTTAACATTTTTAAAACTTTTAATTTGTTTTCAGAATTCTTTAACGTTTTTTATTCTAAATAGTCTCTTGTTTCCTGATGTTAACAAATTTGCATTCTGAATCATTTTCTGATTGGTTTCTCATTACATCACAGTGAATGTTTTTGGCACTAATACTGAACAGTTTTGGATGTGAACTTTCTGTTTTATCACAGCATGAAGCATATAATTTATTTTTATTTTCTGTTCTCCCCAAGACAAGGTCTCACTATGTAAACCAAGCCAGCCTTGTGATCTTTCCTGTCTCAGGCTACCAGGGCTGGAACTACAGGTGTGAATTTTTTAAAAATATTAATTCTTCAAGGTTTTAGCTACTATTCTCTTCATCTCTTAATTAGGAGGTGATCTCTGGGTTGATAATGTGAACAAGGTGAACATTTCTGTTGGATTTTGAATCACTAATTATTCAATTATATTCATGGTGACATAATGACGACTTTATATTTCTTTCTTCTAATCTTTTAAGCATAATTTTGAATTCATAAATAATCTCCAGCTACCCTAAATGTACTTAGCACTATTTTTTCTTTTCCAGTGGTTTATATTGAAATGTCACTTAAAGAAAATGGTATTGATATAAATCACATGAGCAGCAAATGTGATACCCATCACATGAGGAACATAAATAAAGTGCAGAATACATTAATCTGCTCTTCATCTTCTTCAAACATGAGAGTGAAATTCAGCGACTAAAGAATCATTCAGGAAAGCAAAACAAATAAACAAAAATACACACATGTGTTTTTTTTTTTCCATCACTAAACATTAGATATGTTTCTTTCCCTTCAAGTAAAAAGCTAAACATCCAATTGTGAATATTAAAGTTATGCAAAAATAACAATATAAAGTATAGGGATCACTGCTCTAACATCTTGCAAATTTAATATAGTAAGAAATGAAGAATACATTAAAAAACTACATCAGCCTCATTTTCATTTTTGTGTTTTGTTTTAAATAGGAAGATAATATCACTTCTATGAAATATATGCTTGCTAATTTGCTTGCTGTGGGGTGGACTCTAGATATTGGTATTTTAAAGCACCACTGGGTGATATTAATGTTTGGGGATGAGAAACTTGAGGAAGAAAGAGGTAACTTTAGTTTGAAAGATGGGTAGAATGTGGACATTAGGGAATCAAGCAAGGCAACCACAGTACTGAAACAAGCAAGAGGCAAACTAAAACTACAGATGGCATGGATTTGCCATTCCTCTTCATGTGTGGTTTGTTTTCTCACATATTTATTTGAAAGGTAACTTGAACATCTGTGCAATAAAGTTGACTCATTTGTATGAAACCTCATCAGAAGTATTTCTATGATACTAGAGAGGCACAACATTTTTCTCAGTAATGTCCTGCAGCTAATCATTTGTAGAACAATATGCCCTTTCAGTCCAATCCTATTAGGCACATTTGTAAAGGAAATTACACCTTTTGCTGCATGGAAAGATATTAAGCTAAACATGGTTTATTGAAAATATGTCTGCCACAGCAATGAGATTGGAAAGGAGCAAAAAAAAAAACCACAAAAAAACAAACAAACAAAAAAACCCTTATAATCTTGGTTTGCATTTCTCTGCTTTGACCATAGGCTTGAAAAGTGAATTTCAAGTCTGCAAATATTGGTTATGAGACAAAAGACACACACTGTAAATATTCTGAAGGACTAATAATTCAGAGCAGCACCTCAGAGATCACCATCAGATAAAGAGAATAAAATTAACTTTGTGAGGACTTCACATCACAAAGCAAGGTTTCAATCTTGAAATGGAGAATAGCCAAATTGAGATGAACATGAATACATATTGACAATCTCTACATACTATTGAATTTGTCAAGTATAATAACTGTTTCTTTGTGTTTTTTTTATATATTTGAATTGTAAAAGTGCATATGCTATGAAAAGATAGAAAGCAATTCTTTGGAAATGTTTGTTGTCCTTGCATTGTACTTTAAGAAAAGCACATGTTTTTAAAGAAATTTTATATATGGAAGATCAGACAGCATTGGATGCATTTCCATGTTCATAGTAAAATAGAAATCTAGCTTAGCTTCTGAGGCTAGAATGTCCATATATCACATGATATAGAGGAAAAGTAATGCCAACCAAATCTGAACGACAATTCATTACTATTGGTTTGTTGTTTGTAAAAATAGTCTAGACTTTCTTTGTAAGAACATGGTTACTGTAAGAATATTTTCCAACAGGCTAACAGGATGGTGGCTCAGGGTTATAGCCCATTCCTTAGAAAGTTCTAAATATCAGTTTCTGGTACTGGGAGTTGCAATTCAGAGCCAAATGTTTTAGGGTTAGGCTTCATTCCACCCTCTCCAGGGGCCTTCTTATCAAACAATCGCCCTGGTAGGAGATGAACCACCCCTCGCACATCAGGGCCCAGGTGAAACCACAGTGGAATTGGTGAGATGGGCAAGAGTGCTGCTTCCATTCTGAGCCAGACAACTTGTGCCAGGATGGTGGAGATAGACACTGAAGATATTAAATGTGTACCAAAGCAGAAATCCAGAAGGTACTGAGAGCACTACACTAAGGTAATCTTAAAACACACCCACCACAAATTAGGGACTTTTGTGGAAGAGGGGACAGAAACATTGTAAGAGCCATAGGATGAGAGGAGATATTCAGAAGCATTGCCTACCTCCCCCTCACAATGACTAACTGCTGCTCTTATAAGTCATAACTCATAACCCAGAATCACATGGTGAATACTGGTCCTTAGTGGGATGAGGGGGGGGGGGAATGATGGCACATGATGTGTCCATACAAAATTTCTACTTAATTAAAAAAATAAAGTTCTAAGCCTAAAGATAAGACTAATCTATGTTAAAAGTAAACAGGAGGTTTATCTCCCAATATTCAAAGTAGCATGGCATTAGAAGCCCAAATAAGAAAGAGAAAGGGAAAAATAAACAATTGAAGAATTATAGATAAAGAGATATAGATATAATGATTTGGGGTTAGGGAGGCAGTGCTTGGTATGGTACCCAGTGCTTTATGCATGTTTGGAAGTGATTTAACACTAAACTACATTCTAAGGCTAATTCTGCCTCAGTCACCAAGTAGCTAGAGGTTTTTGCTAAGTCATATTACTTATTAGCTTCAGCAGTAAGCATTAGGCTAGTATTTTGGAAGTTCATAATATTTATTATTTATTTATAATCAGAGAGACAGAGAGAGACAGAGACAGAGAGGATGGGTGTGGTAAGGCCTCTTGCATTACAAGCAAACTCCAGATGTATGTGCCACATTGCGCATCTGGCTTTATATGGGTACTGAGGAATCAAATTCAGGTCATTAGGCTTTGCAGGCAACTTCCTTAACTGCTGAGCAATTTCTTTAGCCCTTGCAATTTTATTTATTTATTTATTTATTTTATTTATTTATTTAGAGAGAGAGAGAGAGAGAGAAAGAAAATTGGCATGCTAGGGCCTCCAGCCACTGCAAATGAACTCCAGAAGCATATGGCACCTTGTGCATATGGCTTACATGTGTACTGGGGAATAAAACCTTGTTCCTTAGGCTTTGCAGGCAAGTGCCTTAACTGCTAAGCTATCTCTCCAGCCCCCACCCCCACCACAATTTTTTAAATAACACCTTTTTTTCTATTGAGTAGAATCCTACTTGGTAATTTAATATGTTAAAAAGATATAGATAGAGCTGGGAAGATTGTTTAGTGGTTAAGGCACTTGCCTGCGAAGCCTAACAACTCATGTTCAAATCTCCAGGTCCCATATAGCAAGATGCACAGTGATGCAAGTGCGCAATGTCACATATGCGCAGAAGGGGGCACAAGTGTCTGGAGTTTGTTTGTAGCAGGCTCAAGGTCCTAGCATGCCCATTCTCTCTCTCTCTGTCTTTCTCTCTTGGCCTCTCTCTCTCTCTCAAAAAAAAAAAAAAAGTTATAAATAAAGATACAGGTGTAAAATTCCTTGAGACCTCTCCTCAGCCTTCCCCACTCTCATGAAATCTACTGGAAGGTTCTACTCCAGACCTCTTAGGTCCCTGAGGGTACACCATGTTGGGACTAAAAACCAGCAGCTTCAGCTGGCTAAAGATACAACATCTCAGAAGTTAGTTAGAAATAGTGAATCTCATGCCCCAGGGGAAAAAAAAATATTAAATCAGAATTTCCCTCTAGTAGATCCTCTAGGAATCTAGTTCTCAGCAAACTTTTGAAGTCCTTCTGTAGATATGCATGAAACTTCATTTGAAAACTAGTTATTTGACTAATTAGCCCATAGAGATTAGTGGTGTTAATTTTGTCCTGTGACAGACCGCACTGACTGACAGCTGGAAGCCCAGTAGGCAAGAAGAACAAGAAATTATTACAACAATGCCATGTTTAGAGACAGATCTAGAATGCAGTGTTTTACTTAATTTTATAGATAGTCCAGAGCTATGCCTACTTCACTATTTCACTCCAAAGGAGGGGGATGAGTCATGACCTTTATGTAGTCAAGATGTTAGTAGGGAATTAATTGGCATACTCAATGGGGATAACTGAAAACATTTTTTTTAAGACTATTAACAGGATTGTGGGCAAATTTAAAGAAACCAACAAGGGATGGGGAAGCCCCCAAAGACTTACAGCAGTGGGAGCCATTCACATTTCTAACTTTGTTGAGGCAAAGGGAAGTGAATGAAGCCTTGAGAGATTTTTTTCTGTGAAACAAGCCCACAGGAAGCTCTTTCTTTGGTGAAAGACTGTTATCTCTGTCCATGCATAGTCCAGTATGGAGCGATTGGGGTTACTTACAGGAGCATGTGTGACTCAAAGTCGGGGACAATACTGAAGACTTTATCCCAGTGTAGGTGATGACTCACAAAGCTGCATCCCTTCAGCTTCCTGCCCATCTTGTAAGCAGCTCAGCAGGAGTGTCTCCTCTCCTAGTTGTTTACTTCTTATAAAACCTTGGGAAGAGTCCTTGCTATTCTTGTGACTCCCTGAGGTTCTTGAGCCTGATAAAGTTCCATAGCTTCCTGTCTTGTGAGTATTCCCTTCAAGAGAGAATGCTGCAATTTGAGGACAGAGCTATGGGACAGGTGGGTACTGGGAAAATGTTATTTAAGACAATATTTCCCAAGTCTAGCCATTGCTCAGAATTATATGTAGCTCTTATGATTTAAAGAAATGGAAATCTGCCGAGCGTGGTGGCGCACTCCTTTAATCCCAGCACTTGGGAGGCAGAGGTAGGAGGATCGCCATGAGTTCAAGGCCACCCTGAGATTACATAGTGAATTCCAGGTCAGCCTGGACTAGAGTGAAATCCTACCTCGAAAAAAAAAAAAAAAAAGAAGAAGAAGAAGAAGAAGCAAATCAGAAAATCTGAGCCCAACAACAGGGGATTGTGAGTCAGATTTAGGTTCTGTCCAGACTGTATAATGAGGTTAGCTAACAGTTGATGAAGGCTTATTAGTGCCAGGTATTGTGGTTTAACATGTTTATACAGTCCTGGTAATATTTATAGTGTTTAAGTAAAACCTCATCATTCAACTAGTGACATATTTCACATTTCAACACCCTTTCATTCCCAATAGTCTGTTGTTGTCTCTCTCTATTAGTGTATGCTAAATTGTAAATATCGCAATTGTTTATGCTCTGAATCTGACAAACTAAGTATCTAGTGTTTTCACAACCCAGTATCACATATTTGGCTTCACCTTTTGCATAAGCTTAGTCATTGAGAGAGTCTTGAGAAAATTAGGTTAGTACAGTTTTAGATGCCAGGGAATGGAGATGACTGGTATTATTTGTGGGTGAAGATTCAACTCAAGAAATTGACCAGAGTCCCTGACTTATACCTGTCTCACATCTCATGTTCTTCATAGTCATGTTGTGTCCCTAGAAATCTTGGGACAGCCTGGCTTCTCTATGCCAGACTCAGCACCAGGCACCACATCAACTTTTCCTATGTTTCTTTATGTTTGGTTAAGTTAGGTTGTTTTTTGATTATTTGTTTGTTTAAGGGATGTCTTTGAAAACGTTTGTATTCTTTCTTTCTTATTTCTTTCTTTCTTCTTCTTCTTCTTCTTCTTCTTCTTATTATTATTATTAACAGTATATTTTATATGGGTACATGATATGTTGGTACTCTGTTTTCCCTCATCCCTGCCTCCATTCCATTGGAGACCCCCCTCAGTGGGGTTGCAGGTATTACTCATGGGGTTGTGGTTTATGCCTTGTGGGGAACAGTAGTCAGTTATGGGAGGGGGAAGGGATGCCTCCAGGCATGATGTCTCAGCATGTGGTTCTTACAGACTTTCCACCCACTCTTCCTCAACATTCCCTGAGCTGTGATGGGTGAGTTTTAAGTCTACTTCAGTGATGAGCTCTTAGGAGCCTCTGGATCTCTTTCACCCTTGTGCTGATTATCAGGTTCAGTATGGAAGCAGCACTCATGGTGGTCTCCCCAATTCCTGTGTGGTTTCAGCTGTGGGTTGGCTGAAGTGGGAGGAGTAGTTCATCTCCTCTGGTCACACCACCTTCTAAAAGAGAAGAACAGATTCTCTAATGGAGAGGAGTGGACCTTTCTATCTTTTAAAAGACCACCATTATCTCAAAAGTGTTTTATGATTATCCAGTTCTGAGATAGAAGATTTCTTCAGCATTTGGGAGGGAGAGATAGGAGGAATGTTGGCTTGTTCTGTGCCTCTTTGTTCTCACTGATCTTTTGGTAATGATGCTTGAAAATGAAGAGCAAGTTCCCCAAACCAATGTTTTGATGCTCTTGTGTGGTGTGAGAACCTTCAAGCCATGTGAAAAGTCCTCTTGGATGGGCATTTCTTGTGTCAGGCTCTTCTTAGCATGTGTCATTAGCCAGACAATTTGGGTGTTGGGGGATGGGAACATAAACCTCCTGACTGTGAGAAAAGAAAGTTCTTGGCCCAGATACTATGCTCTACTTTTGTCAAGAGAGTCATTCCTTTCGAAGTCATTGTTGCTCTGTGAGAGTGAAAGGCAATCTGGAAACCCTGGAAATTATTGCGGAGTCAGGGTCATATATATGTTTATGCTTTTAAAAATTATATTGCAGAGATATAAATGACCAGAAGACAAATCTACAAGTCATTTTCTTACTAACTGGATAGGAATTAAAACAGCTACATCATCATCATCTGCATCAATCCTCTCTTTTAACTGCCTGTTCAGAACATGTCTTTAAAGTTGCTTCGTCAAAACACTAATTTATATTTAAAATTGAAATTGCTTCCTTTAGCTTCCCCCTATCATCAGGCTTCCTTGGTATAATAGGTAACCAAACGCAAGTACTCAATAGCTGTGTTGAGTTAGCAACCAACACAATCCTTACTGGCATCATTACCATGATCTTTGCTCTTTCATGGATTATGGAACCTAGGATTTAGAAAGATAAATAACTGAATGTTGGTCAGTTCATGAAGCTAACTGATGGAGAGCTAAAATTTGAATCCAGGGCTGAGTTGTTTATGCTTGTCCGTTTAGACCATTATTTAACATTGCCTCAAATGATGATCTTATAAGAGATTATCCTGTAAGAATTGAAGTGGGTATAAAGAATGTAAAAACTGGAGTTCTTTGGGAGCCTATCCCTGCACAAGACCTATACTGCATTGAGAGAGCCCACCACCATTTCAACATGGATGAGGAAAGAGGGCACTTTTTCAAAACTACATTGACATAGAAGAGGGAGTTGTTGGGAAAAGAAGGGGCTAATGAAAGGGGGATAGGGAGGAGGAAAAAAAAAACAAGGTAATGGGGAGGATTATGATCAAATTGTAGTATGTTAATGTATGAAAATTTTCAATCAAAAGAAAAATCAAGACTTGCAGCTCCTCAATAGTATAACTTACTCCATGTCCAGGAGATGCAAAATCATGAAATGTGTGATACACAGAACTCTATGCCATACTCAGATTCTAGCTACTTACTGATTACAGTGGCAAATATTTTCACAGATAGCTATATGTAAATATGAAGATAAACTGGTTAGTGAACAGATGACCAAGCTTTGAGAAACAGTAGCCTTTAACCCTTTACAACAACCTAGACTCAAACAACCCCTCTTATTATGCTTTCCACAATTCCTAAAATCAGATTGATTTTGTGCACATTTTAAAATTTTGCCTTTTATGTTAATTCATCAAAACTTTAATATAATTTAGAATGTAATATGAACTTAGAGCAGTTTTCCTATGTCAAACAATAATCTTCAATTCTGTTTCCTTTGCATTAAAATGTGATTTGTATTATTTTCAGTTTTTGTATTACTAAAGTAATGAATGCAGATGATGCTGGGTTTAGAAATGTGTAATTGTAGTGAAACGAATATAATTCAGGAAGAACAATTTGTATTATTTCCAATTAAAGTAAAAATACATTTATGACAGTGATACAAATGTTCCAGCTGAATTTGCCACTAATTAAATAAGAGAAAAACACACCAATAAAACAGTTTTATAATTGGAAGTTATTTGTTTAGGCATTACTTTCCTGAGTTATTTTTCTATAAAATAGAGAGTAAACATTATTTGGTTTTCTCCCAGGGCCTGTGGAACTGTGAGGTTTTTTTTTGGGTGGGGGGCTTGCTTATGTTTTTAAAATCAGCACTCACAAGTAAATCAAAAACATATTTGTTGTTTGATTTGTTTGAAAGGATTAAAAAATAATTCATCTTAGCTTCATTGTATATTAAAGAGACTTTTATATTTAGTTTAATGTATCAAACAATATGTACTATTTATATGAACACATATACTGGTTCCATATTTATAAAAAAAAGTGTTAAGGGCAAAGATAAAAAGAATAAAAAGGTCAACTGTGAGTAAAAATGTACAGGAAATACTTAGGAAAAAGGAAGAAAGACAAAAAAGAACCAAATAGGAAACATAGTGGGCAGCTGAAATCTTGTGGGGGATACAGACAGAAGGAGGGATGAAGACCAAAGAAGAGAGAAGGTGAAAGTAGTATAGTCCCAAAATGCAAAGAGAAAAGGAAGAAGGAAGTCAGCTGGTGGAGACAACAAAAATAAATGAAAAGAAATGGAAGGGAGGATATGAAGGAGAAAGACAGGGAGGAGAGAGGTATGGAGGGAAGGAGATAGAGTTTAAATCTGGGAGCATCAAAAGTTATTACCATTTCAGTTTATTATTAGCTCTATAAATCTTATTGAGGTTTTTGACTAGTTAATTTTTTAGGATAAGTTGATATACTAATTTTTAAACAATGTAAACATGAGAGTATAAATTACATCTTTTCCTTACTGTGCCCTTAATGTCCTAAAAATAGGAAAACATATGACATTACCACCAACCAACCTCTTCCCCAAAAGGAATGTGAGACATACATAAAATAATGTGGAAGTACTTTACATGACAATGATTCATTTATACTCAAACCATAACTTGTAGTCTTCTGAGACCCCACCTTGCTTAGTGAATGTCTTCTTCCCTCTGTTTTCTGGCCTATACTTGTTGAGTTCCCCTTTATATTGAATTTTTAAAAAAGAAACAGAAATTATCTGCTTATTCTCATCATGCATAATGGAATTAGTTAATAGCAATATATACTCAGTGAGTAAAGTGAAGTATGGTCCAGCAGAAACAACGTAAAAAGAACATTTTATTTTGTACGACATTTGCAAAGACTCAATTGATTTTCTTCTATACCTAAAAACTTTGTGTATGGTGCTGGAAAACAAAGAAAAAGTATATAGTTTTTACTGAACATATTTTAATAATTTTATTTATGTGCCAAGGGAGGGAGGGGGAAATAGGAGAGAGAGAGAGAGAGAGAGAGAGGGACAATGGGCTCACCAAAGCCTCCTGCCACTGCAAACAGAACTCGAGATGCATGAACCACTTTGTGCACCTCGTTTTACATGGGAAATGAAAATCCATCCCAGGCCAGCAACTTTTTCATGAAAGTGCCTTTAACTGCTGAGTCATCTCTTTAGTCCCTGAACATTTGTTTTATGTCTCTAGTTTCCTGATAACCTCTGCCATACTATGAAAAATAAAGAAGAGTTAATATTTGTCAAGTTCTTTTTTCACATTATTTTCTTATTTTCTTAATGCTCTTGGAGTTTATCCTTAAATTTATTTATGTCTTCATTGAGCTTAGTCAGCTGATTATTGAGGTCCTCTTTTCTTTTTTTTTAATGCTTTCCTTCAGATAATTTAGCTGTTTTTGGAACCCTTCCTGGTTCTTTTCTATTAGGTCTAATCTAGCGAGTACAGTATTCATACAATTAGTTCTAATCTAGTGAGTACAGTATTCATACAATTAGTTCTAATCTAGTGAGTACAGTATTCATACAATTAGTTCTAATCTAGTGAGTACAGTATTCATACAATTAGTTCTAATCTAGTGAGTACAGTATTCATACAATTAGTTCTAATCTAGTGAGTACAGTATTCATACAATTAGTTCTAATCTAGTGAGTACAGTATTCATACAATTAGTTCTAATCTAGTGAGTACAGTATTCATACAATTAGTTCTAATCTAGTGAGTACAGTATTCATACAATTAGTTCTAATCTAGTGAGTACAGTATTCATACAATTAGTTCTAATCTAGTGAGTACAGTATTCATACAATTAGTTCTAATCTAGTGAGTACAGTATTCATACAATTAGTTCTAATCTAGTGAGTACAGTATTCATACAATTAGTTCTAATCTAGTGAGTACAGTATTCATACAATTAGTTCTAATCTAGTGAGTACAGTATTCATACAATTAGTTCTAATCTAGTGAGTACAGTATTCATACAATTAGTTCTAATCTAGTGAGTACAGTATTCATACAATTAGTTCTAATCTAGTGAGTACAGTATTCATACAATTAGTTCTAATCTAGTGAGTACAGTATTCATACAATTAGTTCTAATCTAGTGAGTACAGTATTCATACAATTAGTTCTAATCTAGTGAGTACAGTATTCATACAATTAGTTCTAATCTAGTGAGTACAGTATTCATACAATTAGTTCTAATCTAGTGAGTACAGTATTCATACAATTAGTTCTAATCTAGTGAGTACAGTATTCATACAATTAGTTCTAATCTAGTGAGTACAGTATTCATACAATTAGTTCTAATCTAGTGAGTACAGTATTCATACAATTAGTTCTAATCTAGTGAGTACAGTATTCATACAATTAGTTCTAATCTAGTGAGTACAGTATTCATACAATTAGTTCTAATCTAGTGAGTACAGTATTCATACAATTAGTTCTAATCTAGTGAGTACAGTATTCATACAATTAGTTCTAATCTAGTGAGTACAGTATTCATACAATTAGTTCTAATCTAGTGAGTACAGTATTCATACAATTAGTTCTAATCTAGTGAGTACAGTATTCATACAATTAGTTCTAATCTAGTGAGTACAGTATTCATACAATTAGTTCTAATCTAGTGAGTACAGTATTCATACAATTAGTTCTAATCTAGTGAGTACAGTATTCATACAATTAGTTCTAATCTAGTGAGTACAGTATTCATACAATTAGTTCTAATCTAGTGAGTACAGTATTCATACAATTAGTTCTAATCTAGTGAGTACAGTATTCATACAATTAGTTCTAATCTAGTGAGTACAGTATTCATACAATTAGTTCTAATCTAGTGAGTACAGTATTCATACAATTAGTTCTAATCTAGTGAGTACAGTATTCATACAATTAGTTCTAATCTAGTGAGTACAGTATTCATACAATTAGTTCTAATCTAGTGAGTACAGTATTCATACAATTAGTTCTAATCTAGTGAGTACAGTATTCATACAATTAGTTCTAATCTAGTGAGTACAGTATTCATACAATTAGTTCTAATCTAGTGAGTACAGTATTCATACAATTAGTTCTAATCTAGTGAGTACAGTATTCATACAATTAGTTCTAATCTAGTGAGTACAGTATTCATACAATTAGTTCTAATCTAGTGAGTACAGTATTCATACAATTAGTTCTAATCTAGTGAGTACAGTATTCATACAATTAGTTCTAATCTAGTGAGTACAGTATTCATACAATTAGTTCTAATCTAGTGAGTACAGTATTCATACAATTAGTTCTAATCTAGTGAGTACAGTATTCATACAATTAGTTCTAATCTAGTGAGTACAGTATTCATACAATTAGTTCTAATCTAGTGAGTACAGTATTCATACAATTAGTTCTAATCTAGTGAGTACAGTATTCATACAATTAGTTCTAATCTAGTGAGTACAGTATTCATACAATTAGTTCTAATCTAGTGAGTACAGTATTCATACAATTAGTTCTAATCTAGTGAGTACAGTATTCATACAATTAGTTCTAATCTAGTGAGTACAGTATTCATACAATTAGTTCTAATCTAGTGAGTACAGTATTCATACAATTAGTTCTAATCTAGTGAGTACAGTATTCATACAATTAGTTCTAATCTAGTGAGTACAGTATTCATACAATTAGTTCTAATCTAGTGAGTACAGTATTCATACAATTAGTTCTAATCTAGTGAGTACAGTATTCATACAATTAGTTCTAATCTAGTGAGTACAGTATTCATACAATTAGTTCTAATCTAGTGAGTACAGTATTCATACAATTAGTTCTAATCTAGTGAGTACAGTATTCATACAATTAGTTCTAATCTAGTGAGTACAGTATTCATACAATTAGTTCTAATCTAGTGAGTACAGTATTCATACAATTAGTTCTAATCTAGTGAGTACAGTATTCATACAATTAGTTCTAATCTAGTGAGTACAGTATTCATACAATTAGTTCTAATCTAGTGAGTACAGTATTCATACAATTAGTTCTAATCTAGTGAGTACAGTATTCATACAATTAGTTCTAATCTAGTGAGTACAGTATTCATACAATTAGTTCTAATCTAGTGAGTACAGTATTCATACAATTAGTTCTAATCTAGTGAGTACAGTATTCATACAATTAGTTCTAATCTAGTGAGTACAGTATTCATACAATTAGTTCTAATCTAGTGAGTACAGTATTCATACAATTAGTTCTAATCTAGTGAGTACAGTATTCATACAATTAGTTCTAATCTAGTGAGTACAGTATTCATACAATTAGTTCTAATCTAGTGAGTACAGTATTCATACAATTAGTTCTAATCTAGTGAGTACAGTATTCATACAATTAGTTCTAATCTAGTGAGTACAGTATTCATACAATTAGTTCTAATCTAGTGAGTACAGTATTCATACAATTAGTTCTAATCTAGTGAGTACAGTATTCATACAATTAGTTCTAATCTAGTGAGTACAGTATTCATACAATTAGTTCTAATCTAGTGAGTACAGTATTCATACAATTAGTTCTAATCTAGTGAGTACAGTATTCATACAATTAGTTCTAATCTAGTGAGTACAGTATTCATACAATTAGTTCTAATCTAGTGAGTACAGTATTCATACAATTAGTTCTAATCTAGTGAGTACAGTATTCATACAATTAGTTCTAATCTAGTGAGTACAGTATTCATACAATTAGTTCTAATCTAGTGAGTACAGTATTCATACAATTAGTTCTAATCTAGTGAGTACAGTATTCATACAATTAGTTCTAATCTAGTGAGTACAGTATTCATACAATTAGTTCTAATCTAGTGAGTACAGTATTCATACAATTAGTTCTAATCTAGTGAGTACAGTATTCATACAATTAGTTCTAATCTAGTGAGTACAGTATTCATACAATTAGTTCTAATCTAGTGAGTACAGTATTCATACAATTAGTTCTAATCTAGTGAGTACAGTATTCATACAATTAGTTCTAATCTAGTGAGTACAGTATTCATACAATTAGTTCTAATCTAGTGAGTACAGTATTCATACAATTAGTTCTAATCTAGTGAGTACAGTATTCATACAATTAGTTCTAATCTAGTGAGTACAGTATTCATACAATTAGTTCTAATCTAGTGAGTACAGTATTCATACAATTAGTTCTAATCTAGTGAGTACAGTATTCATACAATTAGTTCTAATCTAGTGAGTACAGTATTCATACAATTAGTTCTAATCTAGTGAGTACAGTATTCATACAATTAGTTCTAATCTAGTGAGTACAGTATTCATACAATTAGTTCTAATCTAGTGAGTACAGTATTCATACAATTAGTTCTAATCTAGTGAGTACAGTATTCATACAATTAGTTCTAATCTAGTGAGTACAGTATTCATACAATTAGTTCTAATCTAGTGAGTACAGTATTCATACAATTAGTTCTAATCTAGTGAGTACAGTATTCATACAATTAGTTCTAATCTAGTGAGTACAGTATTCATACAATTAGTTCTAATCTAGTGAGTACAGTATTCATACAATTAGTTCTAATCTAGTGAGTACAGTATTCATACAATTAGTTCTAATCTAGTGAGTACAGTATTCATACAATTAGTTCTAATCTAGTGAGTACAGTATTCATACAATTAGTTCTAATCTAGTGAGTACAGTATTCATACAATTAGTTCTAATCTAGTGAGTACAGTATTCATACAATTAGTTCTAATCTAGTGAGTACAGTATTCATACAATTAGTTCTAATCTAGTGAGTACAGTATTCATACAATTAGTTCTAATCTAGTGAGTACAGTATTCATACAATTAGTTCTAATCTAGTGAGTACAGTATTCATACAATTAGTTCTAATCTAGTGAGTACAGTATTCATACAATTAGTTCTAATCTAGTGAGTACAGTATTCATACAATTAGTTCTAATCTAGTGAGTACAGTATTCATACAATTAGTTCTAATCTAGTGAGTACAGTATTCATACAATTAGTTCTAATCTAGTGAGTACAGTATTCATACAATTAGTTCTAATCTAGTGAGTACAGTATTCATACAATTAGTTCTAATCTAGTGAGTACAGTATTCATACAATTAGTTCTAATCTAGTGAGTACAGTATTCATACAATTAGTTCTAATCTAGTGAGTACAGTATTCATACAATTAGTTCTAATCTAGTGAGTACAGTATTCATACAATTAGTTCTAATCTAGTGAGTACAGTATTCATACAATTAGTTCTAATCTAGTGAGTACAGTATTCATACAATTAGTTCTAATCTAGTGAGTACAGTATTCATACAATTAGTTCTAATCTAGTGAGTACAGTATTCATACAATTATTGGTCCTTTGTTGATTTTCTGCAAGTTCTGCCAATTGCTTGGCCAGGATTTCATAGCTTATATCTTCATTTTGGGATTCTGTTCCTTTGCATTAAAATGTGATTTGTATTATTTTCAGTTTTTGTATTACTAAAGTAATGAATGCAGATGATGCTGGTTTAGAATGTGTAATTGTAGTGAAACGAATATAATTCAGGAAGAACAATTTGTATTATTTCCAATTAAAGTAAAAATACATTTATGACAGTGATACAAATGTTCCAGCTGAATTTGCCACTAATTAAATAAGAGAAAAACACACCAATAAAACAGTTTTATAATTGGAAGTTATTTGTTTAGGCATTACTTTCCTGAGTTATTTTTCTATAAAATAGAGAGTAAACATTATTTGGTTTTCTCCCAGGGCCTGTGGAACTGTGATTTTTTTGAGTGGGCGGGGGGCTTGCTTATGTTTTTAAAATCAGCACTCACAAGTAAATCAAAAACATATTTGTCGTTTGATTTGTTTGAAAGGATTAAAAAATAATTCATCTTAGCTTCATTGTATATTAAAGAGACTTTTATATTTAGTTTAATGTATCAAACAATATGTACTATTTATATGAACACATATACTGGTTCCATATTTATAAAAAAAAAAAAAAATAACTCATCTCAGCTTCATTGTATATTAAAGAGACTTTTATATTTAGTTTAATGTATCAAACAATATGTACTATTTATATGAACACATATACTGGTTCCATATTTATAAAAAAAAGTGTTAAGGGCAAAGATAAAAAGAATAAAAAGGTCAACTGTGAGTAAAAATGTACAGGAAATACTTAGGAAAAAGGAAGAAAGACAAAAATGAACCATTTAGGAAACATGGTGGGCAGCTGAAATCTTGTGGGGGATACAGACAGAAGGAGGGATGAAGACCAAAGAAGAGAAGGTGAAAGTAGTATAGTCCCAAAATGCAAAGAGAAAAGGAAGAAGGAAGTCAGCTGGTGGAGACAACAAAAATAAATGAAAAGAAATGGAAGGGAGGATATGAAGGAGAAAGACAGGGAGGAGAGTGGTATGGAGGGAAGGAGATAGAGTTTAAATCTGGGAGCATCAAAAGTTATTACCATTTCAGTTTATTATTAGCTCTATAAATCTTATTGAGGTTTTTGACTATTAATTTTTTTAGGATAAGTTGATATACTAATTTTTAAACAATGTAAACATGAGAGTATAAATTACATCTTTTCCTTACTGTGCCCTTAATGTCCTAAAAATAGGAAAACATATGACATTACCACCAACCAACCTCTTCCCCAAAAGGAATGTGAGACATACATAAAATAATGTGGAAGTACTTTACATGACAATGATTCATTTATACTCAAACCATAACTTGTAGTCTTCTGAGACCCCACCTTGCTTAGTGAATTTCTTCTTCCTCTGTTTTCTGGCCTATACTTGTTGAGTTCCCCTTTATATTGAATTTTTAAAAAAGAAACAGAAATTATCTGCTTATTCTCATCATGCATAATGGAATTAGTTAATAGCAATATATACTCAGTGAATAAAGTGAAGTATGGTCCAGCAGAAACAACGTAAAAAGAACATTTTATTTTGTACGACATTTGCAAAGACTCAATTGATTTTGTTTTCTATACCTAAAAACTTTGTGTATGGTGCTGGAAAACAAAGAAAAGTATATAGTTTTTACTGAACATATTTTAATAATTTTATTTATGTGCCAAGGGAGGGAGGGGGAAAGAGGAGAGAGAGAGAAAGAGGGAGAGGACAATGGGCTCACCAAAGCCTCCTGCCACTGCAAACAGAACTCCAGATGCATGAACCACTTTGTGCACCTCGTTTTACATGGGAAATGAAAATCCATCCCAGGCGTTGGGAGCTTTGCCTGTTCTCAGATTGTATAGCACAGTTTGAGAAAAATTGGTTTCAGTTCTTCTACAGAGAAGAATAGATAGAATTCAGAAAATTTGATAAAATTCAGCTGAGAAGCCACCTGGTCCTGGACTCTTCTTTTTAGGGAGGTATTTGATTACCTTTTCTTTTTTCTTTCTTTTTTTTTTGGTTTTTCGAGGTAGGGTCTCACTCTAGCCCAAGCTGACCTGGAATTCACTATGTAGTCTCAGGGTGGCCTCGAACTCATGGCGATCCTCCTACCTCTGCCTCCTGAGTGCTGGGATTAAAGGCGTGCGTCACCACGCCCGGCTGATTACCTTTTCAATCTTGATGGGTGTGATAGGTTTGTTTAGGAGATTAATCTGCTCTGAGTTTAGCTTTGGTAGGTGGTATATGTCCAGGAATTCCATTCATTTCCTCCATATTATCCAGTTTTGTGGAGTAGAGGTTTTTGAAAGAAGTCTGATGATACTCTCAATTTCACTTATGTCTGTTGTATTTTCTCCTTTCTCATCTCTAAGTTTGTTAATTTAAAGTGCCTCTTTTTTTTTTTTTTTTCACTTCATCAAATTGGCCAGGGATTTATCAGTCTTGTTTAGTTTTTCAAAGTACCAGCTCTTTGCTTCACGAATTTTCTTAGTTTCCAATTCATTAATTTCTGGTCTGATCTTAATTATTTCTTTCCATCTGGAGCTTTTTGGGTTGGATTCTTCTTGCTTTTCCAGTGCCTTTAGGTGGATGGTTAGGTTATTTATTTGGTATTTCTCTGTCTTTATTTTGAAGGCATTTAGTGCTATGAATTTTCACTTAAGAACCACCTTCATTGTGTCTCATAAGTTTTGGTACGATGTGTTCTCATTGTAATTCAATTCTAGACATTTTACAATTTCATTTTTTATTTCACCCACTACCCATTTATTGTTGAAAAGTGTGTTGTTCAGTTTCCAGGAGCTGGTGACATTCCTGGTATATCTTTTGTTGTTAAGTTCTAGCAATACAGCATTAATAATAATAATAATAATAATAGTAATTACTATTATTAATTATTATTAATTAAGACGTGGCCTTCTTTGTCTTTTTTACTATTTTTGGTTTGAAGTCTATTTTATCTGACACTAGTATATCTACTCCTGCTTGTTTCTTATTTCCTTTTGCTTGGAATATCATTTTCTACCCTTTCACCCTGAGGAGGTGTCTGTCTTTAGTGGTGAGGTGGGTTTCTTGAAGACAGCAGATTGAGGGGTCTCATTTTCTGATGTACCGTGTTAACTTATGTCTCTTGATGGGTGAATTAAGGCCATTAATGTTTAGGGTAATAACTGCGAGGTTTGATTTAATCTGTGCCATATTGTGGTGGTTTGTGTGATTTGGTGTTTCCTTGGATTTTGTAATTTTGGGACCTTCTCTGAGGTTTGTTATTGTAGTATGCTTCTTGCAGGCACTTAAGGTTGGTTATTTGAAGTTTCTGCGTGCAAAATTCCCTGAAGTACTTTCTGTAGGTTTGGCTTGGTGTTCATATAGTTGTATATCTGAGTTTTGTCATGGAAAATTTTCTTTCACCATTTATTATGAGGGATACTTTTGCTGGGTAGAATAGTTTGGGTTGGAAGCCATAGTTCTTAGACTTTGCAGTGCTCCACTGCAGGCCCTTCTGGCTTTCAGGGTTTCGATTGAGAAGTCTGAAGTAATTCTGGTGGGGTTACCTTTATATGTAATGTGTTGTTTCTCCATAGTTGTTTTTAGGACTTTCTCTTTGTAATCGATGTTTAGGGTCTTAATGATAATATGTCTTAGAGAATTTCTCCTTTGGTCAAGTCTGTTTGCAGTTCTTTTAGATTTTTATAACTTGATGGGACTTTCTTTTGAGAGAGTGGGAAAGTTTTCTTTGATAATTTTGTTGAATAATTTCTTCATGCCTTTGGTCTGAATTTCTTCTCCTTCTTGTATTCCCATGATCCAAATGTTGGGACGTTTAAGGGTATCCCACAGTTCCCTTATGTTCTGTTCACAAAAATTTTTAAACTTATTGAAGCTTTTCAACTCATGAACTGTTTCTTCTATTCTGTCTTCCAGTTCTGAGTTTCTATCCTCCACATGGATGACTCTGTTCTTGAGAGCTTCTATAGAGTTTTGGACTTGTTCAATTTGGTTTGTATTTTCTACTGCCTTTTTATGCATAGTTTTCCTCCCTTTGTCAAGTTCTTTTTTCACATTATTTTCTTATTTTCTTAATGCCTCTTGGAGTTTATCCTTAAATTTATTTATGTCTTCATTGAGCTTAGTCAGCTGATTATTGAGGTCCTCTTTTCTTTTTTTTTAATGCTTTCCTTCAGATAACTTAGCTGTCTTTGGAACCCTTCCTGGTTCTTTTCTATTAGGTCTAATCTAGCGAGTACAGTATTCATACAATTAGTTCTAATCTAGTGAGTACAGTATTCATACAATTATTGGTCCTTTGTTGATTTTCTGCAAGTTCTGCCAATTGCTTGGCCAGGATTTCATAGCTTATATCTTCATTTTGGGATTCTGTTCCTATTGCATCTTCTATGTTTTGATTAGAGACATCCATTGTGGGACTGGGCAACCTTGTTGGATTTACTTGCATTTGATTTTTCATGTTACTCCTTTTGTGCTGTGATCTGTCCATCACACTGTAGAAATCTTATTTAATTTAGGAGGAAGCTATAGTTTACCCTTGAAGTGTCTTTAGTGATTATTCCCTTTTATGTTTGCTTTGATTAGGCTTCTAACAGAAATGCGGCCTGTCTGCTCAGAGGGAAGGAGGCCCAAGGGACTCTGGTGGGGTCCTGAGGACCTGAGAAGGGTTTTGTTGATCAGTGTTTCGGGGTATGGGACTGCATGATCTGGTAGCCTGAGGGGACAGTGGATGGGGGAAATGGGACAAAGCAGACTGGTGTTGCAGTGGGGCAGCAGAGGGAGGGAGGATGCAATTGTGTGGTGGTGATGAGATCCTGAGGGGTGAGGGGATGGGACAGTGAGTCCATTGGGAGCATGTAGTAGAGGGTGGATGAGATTGCTGCATCCTGTGGCATGTAGGTCTGGGATATGGGACTGCTGCGAGTCAGGTGACAGGGAGGGAGGGGTAAACAGTAGCCTGCTGGCCTGAGTCCAAGTAGCCTGCAAGAAGTGAAGGAGGACCTTGTCTGGGCACAGCGGGTTGGAGGGTGTCCTGCACACATGATGGGGTGGCGGATGGGAAGCAATTGGGAGCACAGATGCCCCTGACAGTGGGAAAAACTGAAGAATGGAGGGGGGATGCTAGCCTGCTGATCTGGGTCTGAGTAACCTGTCGGAAGTGCAGGAGTACCTGGTCCACACACAGCAGGGTAGCAGGTCCAATTTTAGCTACTATTGAAAAGATTTAAATCTCAAAGTATGTTTATAGTTTTTAGGACCTCAAACTCTGTTTATTTCACAAAGTAAAACAAAAATTGCTAAATTTGCAGTATGGCTAAAATTTAAAATATAATAATAAAAAACAGTGAAAATATGGATGCCATGTTCATTTTGCATTAGAAATGTTAAAGTAAGGAAGGTAAATAAGAATGCCAAAAGAAAAGAACTAGGCGGAGTAGCTCAAGGAGGTACTCAAAATCTACTATGACATTGTAAGAATTGATTATTTAACCTTGTGGTTGCCCTTCTGCCTGCTGATCTAGTCATGTGTCAGTGTTTCCCTGTCATTTCAGAGATGCTGTTACAAACTATAGTTGGAGTTGAAGAAGTTAGTAAATATAGGCCATGATAAGAAGGTCTGCTGAAGCAATTTGTTCTTCTATATGCTAGATGTGGGAAAGCAGCTATGGGTTTTACCATGAATATTTCAAGCAGTGAGAAAATTAAAGGCTTTATAGTGCTTGACTATCAAGATATTACAGGTGTGAATACTGAAGAAGAGCTAAGCATCTGGAAGCATGAAGAAGATGAATTATATTTTCCATTCTTGTCACTAGGAAGGCAGATATAGTCAGCAAAAGGCAACATAAATAATTTATTATTGTATACACAGCCTTTAGGTTTTATGGAGTATAGAAAGTGAAGAAAATAATGAACCAGTGAGTAAGTGATGATTTCATGGTGACAGTAACAACAGCAATAATGGCAATGGTCTTCGAAAATGAAGCAGTGTTGCATGTTTTGCTTCTCCTTGTGTTTATCATTGAAAACAAAATTGATACGAGATTGGGAAGCAAGGAAGAGGCTTCTTCTTTTCAGTATTCATTGTTTTAGATCTAGTCACATTCTTTACTTGCTTTGTCCCCAGTACTATATAAAATAAAGATAATAAATGCATCTATCTCACAGCTATATTAGAAGTATATCAAAGATCTATAAGCCACTGTGGTTAGAATAGCCTCTAGAACAGAGTAGTAAAAGTAATATTAGAGACTACTATAATATTTCACATACATATATTTTGAAGGTGTCATATTTGAGAATGTTTCTCTAACTGTAGTGTAGCCATTGTATATTAGAAAAGTATAAATGATCTCATTTTGTTCCTCGTGATGACTATGTTGGTTCATGCATCTCTATTACATTCTAAAGAAGCCAACATTCAGACAAAATAAATGATCCACTTGGGAAATCAGATTTTGAACACTTATGCTAAGACCTATGCTTTTCCACCATCCCAAGCTCTTGGCTAGACAAATTAAATGGTATAAATGGTGGAAATTGTTTCCAAGTTCAATTTGTGACCAATAACTATGCATGATCCTTGTCTTCAGTTCTCCTCCTAAGTGGAAAGATGATCTTTTTGGTATTTAAACAAAATCCTACACCTGTCCTCAGCTATATAGTGTCACGAGCTTTAGGAAGCTATGCACTTAAGAGTATGGGTCTCTCCATCTGCCATCTGCCATCTTTGAAATCAGCTAATACCTTCTACTTTCACTCTTCTTTGGCAGAAGTAGCCTGCCAAGAAGAAAACAGTGAAGGCAGTTGTCCCAGGTGCAGGTTCCAGGGTATGTACTTTTAAAATAATGAAACTGAATAAAAGTTGATATGAAAATCATAATGTCCAGGGAAGTAAAAAAAAAACATTAGTGGGCTATAGAGATTTCTCAGTGGTTAAGGCACTTGCCTGCAAAGCCTAAGGACCCAAGTTTGATTCCCAAGTACCAATGTAAGCCAGGTGCACAAGGTTTTGCATGCATCTGGAGTTCTTTTGCAGTGTCTAGAGGCCCTGGCATACTCATTCTCTCTCTCTCTCATATATATATATATCTCCCAGGAACATCCTTAGAGGATATAAAATTCCACATGAAGGGTGGGATTTCAGGAAGAGGAAAGCAGGTAGCATGCCCAGTACGGACTGCAGTGTCAGATCTTGTTGATAGATAAGCAAAGCCTTCATGCTGACAAGGGCTGGCTTGGGAGTAGAGGACACACAGAGCCTGTCCACAGAGCTAATAGAGAACCAAATTCCATGGCTTGCTTCCTTAAAAGTGTAGAGATATCTACAGAGATCTTACATGCTAAACCAGAAAGCAAATTCAGAAGTATATCCACAAAGAAGATATGGTTAAATGGTCAGTTCTATCCATTTTTGAAAATACAGAGAGTGCATTTATAGATACTCTTGAAATCCATATAATTTGAGAAGTGTAAGATATGTTGAGTTCTTGAGAAAAAAATTTTAAGGACAATGAAGACACTATGTTGACTTACAAGCTTCTAATCTCCATTAATATACCACCAATACAAAGAGCCCTAAACTGCTATGATTATGTACAGTTAATTCACTTGTATGCATACATTGCTTTTCTTTAGTGTACCAACTATAGAGTCTTATTGTTCCTTAACTACTGTGTGTGAGCAAATGTCTATATATTCTGTTTTAGTATGTTCTGTGCTGCTACAATAGAATACCCGAGGCAGGATTGTTTATATAAAGAAGAAAACTTATTCCCTATTAGTTCTGAAGTGAAGAAATTGAAGATCACAAATCCAGCATCTGGCGGGGGCTTCCTGCTTCATCCTTACATGGAAGAAGGCTGAAAGGGAGGAGAGTCAACTCACTCCTGCAGAGTTTTTTTTTTTTTTTTTTTTTGTGTGTGTGTGTGTGTGGCATTAGTATATTTGTACGTGAGGCCCTCATGAACTGTCTTAACTTCTACTGTGCCCTACTTCCCAATATTGTTGTATTGGGGATTAAGTCTATATGTAATCCTTGAATTTTAGAAGACCAATTTGAATATTAATATATTCTGAAAATAAATACAGAATAAAAGAGCAATAGTGATAAAGAACCATGATAGAAAAGTTCACATATAAAGTGATGAGCATTTACTTTCAATTCTGTTGGTTAACTACCCAGGGCAATTGAATACTAGGTAAGCATCTAGTGATGTTTTCTATACTTTGCACAGGTACACTAGAAGAACCTGAATTTTTATATTCGATAAAGAACAATGACAAACTGAAAGCCACCATCTTGTACTTTCTTACTAAAAGATGGAAGCAGACATTTCTCACATAAAATTCTCACTGGGTTTTAAAATTTTATGCCCCAAGAGTTTGATTTGTCTTGCCTTTTGACATGTGCAGCTACCAAAGTATGTGTTCACTGGACCTTCAGCCTTCAGAAGATGAAGCAGATCCTTGATGGTACCAGTTCAGCTGGAATCAGATTTTTCAGAAGAAAAATGAAAAAGCTACATTTACTTCTTGCTTTCTTTCTATCAAAGTAAGGAACTTTTCAAGGAACTTAGTGTAGTCTTGTAATTTTATGAATCTGTGTATGTTATTTCATCCTACTTCCCATCACTAGGTGCCAGTTAAACATAGTAGGGAGTTATAAGTTTACTCTGCCAGTCCATGAATGTGTTTTTTGCCTTAATTCTCAGTGTACACAGTTTTGAAACTGAACACTATTAAAGAGGTATACTCTCTATTTTCAGTAGTCTCCATCAGCATCAATGTCATTTACTTTTGCTGCTATTTGATTGGAAATGAAGTTGAAGCAATAATCTTTTTGGTTTTCCAAGGTTTTATCAGTAAGTTAGAAGAGGAGTTTCTGAAGTAAAATATATTGAATCTGTTCATTTTTATAGTCAATAGCCACTTATAACTCACTCAGTTAGGAGGGAAAATTCTCACAGATGCTAAAAGATGTTATGGAAATTAGTATTTCTCAGCACAGTTTTGAAGAGTGGAGAAAACCTAATTTATATCCTTTAGAAGGTGAGGTGAAAGTCACAGATAAAAAATCTGTTCTGATATCTTTTCTCCGAGGTGAATTACATTGTCAGAGTCAACATATCACAAGCTCTAAAATTATTGAAGAGATTTTGCCTCATTAATATCTTGCCTTTGGCAGGCACTTAAATTGAAGCAAGAAGGACAGTCTCCTCTTCTTACTCCTTTGTGAGTCAGTGCAACCTCAGTGCTGCTATCTTGGTACACTGCTTGGAATTTCCATCTTTCTTCCTTTAGCCATTTACTGAACCTCTTTGCTTCAGTGACATCATTTGCAAATAAAGATGTTGATTTTTCTGCTGAATGGTTGCAGTTTCTGAGATTTTACATGAGATTTATGCATCATGCTTAAACTACTGTAGTAAATATGAGCAGTTGCTGGTATTTCTCTAACACGTATATCTGGACCTATAAGGTAAATGTGTGTGTGGGTGTCTGCTGTGTGTGAGTTGTTATGTGCATGTACTTGACTGATGACCATTTCTACCTTTGATATATAAACATTGTATATCCAGTGCTTACTAGAAATAGAGAAAATATCTGTGGTTTGGCTCCATTCTTTTTTTTTTTTTATTTACTTATTTGAGAGCAACAGACAGAGAGAGAAAGAGGCAGATAGAAAGAGAGAGAGAGACAGAGAGAGAGAGAGAGAGAGAGGGAGAGAGAATGGGTGTGCCAGGGCCTCCAACCACTGCAAACGAACTCCAGACGCATGCGCCCCCTTGTGCATCTGGTTAATGTGGGTCCTGGGGAATCCAGCCTCTAACCAGGGTCCTTAGGCTTCACAGGCAAGCGTTTAACCGCTAAGCCATCTCTCCAGCCCCTAAGCCATCTCTCCAGCCCTTGGCTCCATTCTTTTACACTGTCAGAATTCAACTGTATGTCAGAGAAAGGCTGCAAATGGAGTGGAGAGACAAATAAGGATGCAAGATTACAGCTTTCTGCAATCCATTATTTTATTTCCTGCACTAAGTCCTCATGATCCTATAGACCTTCTTGATTAAATTTATTCCGGCTAGTTTATTCTTTTCTTATTATTATAAATGATATTTTAGTAATTTATTTTTCAGATAGTTCATTCTTAGCCTATAGAAACACAACTAATTTGTAACTGTCTCTGTTCTGTGATTTTAGTGAATTCATTTATTAGTCTTAACATTTTTTTGGTGAGGACTTTGGGGTTTTCTACCTATCAGACAATGCCATCTGTACACAGAGATAATTGCACTTCTTCATTTCTGGTTTAGATACCTTTTTATTCTTTTTTTATTTACTCTTGTCTAATTGTTGTGGCTAAGATTTTGGTAGAGTGTTGAATAGAATTTTGCTCTTCAAAGAAAGTCAATTTTACCATCAAGTGTGATGTTAACTGTGGTGCTATGTGCCAGAGTTAACCTCTCCTTTCTTTAACTTCCCATTTTTATTCTACATAACGTTTATTAAAGTAAACCCAAATCCTTTAAAAATTACTATAGATGAAGAGCCTATTTCTAGTGAGGCTGGAAGGTTGGTTTGCACTTGTTTATTTTCCTAGCTAGTTATATGTAGCTACAACTCTGATGATTCAGCATCCTGACCCTCATAGATTCAAGGGACCTTTAGAGAATTAAAAAAAATTTTTTTTGTTTATTTTTTTTTATTTGAGAATGACAGACAGAGAGAGAAAGGGAATGGCATGCCAGGGCTTCCAGCCACTGCAAATGAACTCCAGACGCATGCGCCCCCTTGTGCATCTGGCTAACATGGGTCCTGGGGAATCGAGCCTTGAACTGGGGTCCTTAGGCTTCACAGGCAAGCGCTTAACCACTAAGCCATCTCTCCAGCCCCTTTAGAGAATTTTTAAACCACCTGTGCCATCGCAGGGCTGCAGCATGTATCTGAACCACTCTAGGTACTATGGCACGTGCTTCAGCCTCAGCCAGTGTCTTTCACTTTTAGGAACATCAATTGTCGTAGGGATCTTCCAGTGCACTGAAATTATTATTTTGACTTTTGTTTGAAGATCTTCACCTCTGTGGAGCCAAACAGAGCAAGTCTCCATGATGTTTAGCACATTCGAAAGTAGTACTGACATACTGAATACCTTCATAAAGGGGACTTATTTATAGCCTCATCTTTAGACCCAACTGCAATTTACAAATTCAAACTTATCCTCCAAACATGACATTGATACTATCCATAGTAAGGCTAATTTTTAGATAAGAGTTCTCTGTCTCAACAAAGTGGCGGCGACACATTACTATTCTTATTTTAAAGAAATGAAATCAAGCTTTACTTGGGGATGTACCTGCAATCCCAGTACTTGGGAGACAAAGGCAAGGAATCAGTTCAAGGACAAAATTTGCAATCTGTTTGATCCAAATGAGACCCTGTCTCAAAAATTAATCAAGAAAATAAACAAGTATAAAGAGACAGGATACAAACTAGTGATTGAAAACACAATTTTACTATATAAATAGAAATGCCATAAGGAGTTTTGGCCTTGGTTCTGAGTCTAGTTATCATCAGCACCAGTCACCTACAGGAGTGTTCTAAAAGTTTGTTTTCTAAAACATGATTTTTTAATAGCATTAGAACTAAATTCACATGATATTTATTCTATTTACTAAACTCATTTCAAAAGGACCATCAGGAGTACTTTGGTTGTTCATAGTTGTCAGTAATACAGTGAAATAATTCAACACTGTGACTAGAGAAATGGTATGTGTGAATTCATTTTGTTTTAAGGAATTTGTGCATTTGAACTCACTGTTGATAAGTGGCGGTTAGTGGGAAAGCTATTTATAGCATTTCTACTATATAGCCCCATTAATTAAAGGCTTGATTTTTGAAAATTAAATCAATAATTTTTACACATTGCATTGAGGCTATCCTTTCAGATAAGACAGAGATAACTGTGCAATTTAAAAGACCAATTTCTATTTTTGTAAACTCACTCAATGCTTAGCTATTATCAATCTTGGAGAAAAAAAACCTAAAGCTTGCCAAAATTCTCAGCTAAATGCCCTCAGTTCCAAAACAATTATGTATTGACAATATTTATGAGGAAAATCAAATACTATTAAATGATTTTTAGTATACACGTTGGAAGAGAAACTTAAAATTACAAAATGTGTATGAACTATAGGGTTAGTAAGAAGGGCAAACAATTAGTTTGAACTTAGAATTTAACTTTTTAAAAACTTACCCAATACACAAAAGTGAGATATTATTTAATAACAGAAATAACTACATGAGATTAATGATAATCTTTCATTTATAACAGGGTAAACATTTATTTTGAGCTAATTCTTACCATACTTAACTTATTGAGAGTTTTTTTTTTATTAAAGTATACTAAATTTTTTTAAATGCCTTTTCTATATCTATTGAGGTATTACTATGGCTTTATCCTTCATTTTATTAAGATAGTGTATCATAGGCCAGGTGTGGTGGCACATACCTTTAATCCCAGCACTTGGGAGGCAGAGTTAGGAGGATTGATCACTGTGAGTTCAAGGCCACCCTGAGACTACATAGGTGAATTCCAGGTCAGCCTGAGCTAGAGTGACACCTTACCTCCAAAAACAAAAACAAAACAGAACAAAACAAAAAAGATAGTGTATCACATTAACTGATTTTATATGTATGTATATATGTCATATATATGTATATTTGCATATATATGTATATCTGTAATATATCATATTTATTGATCACATATATTAAGTGTCTGTATTAGTTTTCTCATTGCTGCTATCAAATGCTTGGCAAAAACAACTCGAGATCCAGGTGTGGTGGTGCATGCTCTTAATCAAAGAGTTAGGAGGCAGAAGTAGGAAGATAACTGTAAGTTCATGGCTACCCTGAGACTACATAGTGAATTCCAGGTCAGCCTTGGCTAGAGTGAGACCTTATGTAGAAAAACAAACAGACAAGCAAACAAACAAACAAAACAACTTAAAAAAAAATAAGAGTTTATTTTGGATTACAGTGTTAGGGATGTGACAAATTTGTGTCTTGGTAGAAAGACAGGGAGGAATATTATTTTCTAAAGTTATATTTAATAAAAGATATCCCATGATGTCTAAGAATACTTCAACTTATTAATTTTCTATTAAAATCTTCTTTTGAGGTAAACCCAAAATCTGGCATTTTTTAGGAAAGAAAGAGAGAGAGAGAATGAGAGAGAAAATTGGTGCACCAGGGCCTCCAGCCACTGCAGTAGAACTCAAGATGCATGTACCCCCTTGTGTGCATATGTGGCCTTGTGTGTTTGTGTCACAGTCTGGCTTACATAGGACTTAGATAGTCAAACATGAGCCCTTAGGCTTTGCAGGCAAGCACCTTAACTGCTAAGTCATCTCTCCAGCCCTCTATTATATTCTTAAAAACAAATGCTTAATGTTATGTTTTCACTTTATTTGCTAACTGGGCCACACTCCACTGTAGTGACATCAATTAGCATCATTTAACACTCCATATGTTAACTGAAAACAGAGAAGACATTAAGTATTCTCTGCAGACATGTTTAAAGTTCTGGCAAGTCAGAAATCTCTAGAAAACTTTTCTTTAAAATAATAATGTGCAAGTGGTGACTAGGTGGGACATAGTAGAGCAATTATTTTGAATTTGAGCACATTGGTAGAGGGTATAGAGTTTACAAAGAACACCAAGTTGTTTATTCTGATAAGAATGTGAAATAAACTAGAATGATATACCTGTGTGACATTGGGGAATTTGAGCCTGCTATTGAAGACCTTATAGAACTGTTTATTGTATACTAGAAAAGATTTGGATTGTCCATATATGGTTTGAAGCTTTTTAAATTTTGATTGGACATTTCAAAATATTTTTTCTGCTAAAATGACCCAGAATTCAATAAGCTTTATGATAACTCGCCTGGATCATAGCCTCAGTATTTTCCACATGATTAAGATTCCTAGCTTGGATCTAGATGACTGATCTACTGAGAATTCTATCAGAAGAGTTTCTTTGACAGGCTGTGACTTGGAAACCATCCTTTCCAACTTGGGAATAGTTCCCAGGCCAAATCCCTGTTTTATTTATATCTGTGACCTCTTTTCCAATGCTGTATCAGCTGAACACTGTAGAGACATCCTTACAAGCTGTATTTGGGTCAGAATCATCAGCCAAAATAAGTGTAATTAGATTTTGTAAAGAGTGAAAGGATGTTTTTGAGATATCTCTATCAGTAAATCTTTAGTTAAAAGTGTTTCTGTTTGAATTGCTAAGTTATTATGTGTAATTTTCTTGGATGTATTTAATGGAACTCAGGAAACTTTGTTTGGATCATTACACATCTCCTGTGGCAGCTTGTTCTCAGTGCCTAGGGTGTTTGGGCATGGGTGGGCTGCATGCTTATGGGCCCATTTGAATTGCGAGCTGTAACATGCAGTTCTTATAAGTAAGGAAATATATGGAAATATTTTTTTTCTCTATGGATAGACTAGAAGACACAGAAAGAAATTACAGGAACAGCTAGAGTCCAGAGTAGGAGAGCTTTTCTCCATTCTGAATGCTCATTGTTCTTCAGCAAAGGGGTTTTATGGGGGAATATTGTAGTATGTTTAGCTCACATCAGGTTTGGGGAATCATAAAAATATACCCCAGAGCTGATGACAATGCAGATATATGAAACATAAACATATATTTGATTTAGTAAAGCCAGAAGAGGCCTGGGGGCTTAAATTTTAGCAAATGCCCTTTGGGTTATTCTTTTTTTTTTTTTTTTCCTTTTTGGTTTTTCGAGGTAGGGTTTCACTCTAGCCCAGGCTGACCTGGAATTCACTCTGTATTCTCAGGGTGGCCACAAACTCACAGTGATCCTCCTACTTCTGCCTCCAGAGTGCTGGGATTAAAGGTGTGCGCCACCACTCCTGGCTTCCTGTGGGTTATTCTTAAACAGGTGAACCTGAGATTTACATTTGAAACACTTAAGTAAAACTGGATATTACTGGTCCACAAATGTAAAAAATTGGATGCAATTAAAAGCATTCATTAAAAAGTTTATGCAATATGACATTATGCTAGTGTACAGGGATATGAAGTTAAATACATATTTAGCAGGAAAAGAAAATAAACACACACACAGTATTTGTCATGTAATAGTGACAGATAATTTTCATCACAAGTGGTTATAAGAAAGTTACAGACCCTACCCTACTCTTCCAAAAGTTAAATGAAAGAAATACCACTAGAGGTCAAGATATAGAATCAGGAAAAAAAAAAAAAAAAAAAAAGGCTGCATCCCGAGAGAAAAATCTTCCTGGTATTTTATGATTATTAGAGGAGAGGGAGAAGTATGGTAGTGAAAGAGAATCTATTTGGAGTTAACAAGGAAGGACCAAGGGGAGGGGGTAGGTCATGGATGAGCCTAATAATGGTACCAAACTGAATGTAAAAAAAATAAAAAATAAAAAATAAAAATGAAAAATAAAATAAAATAAAATTTTAAGTCATCTGAAACTAAGATAAGTATAAAAGAAGTAAATCCTAAACTAGGCATGGTGGCACATGCCTTTAATCCCAGCACTTGGGAGGCAGAGGTAGGAGAATCGCCATTAGTTCAAGGCCACCCTGAGACTGCATAGTGAATTCCAGGTCAGCCTGGGCTAGAGCGAGGCCCTACCTTGAAAAACCAATAAATAAATAATAAAAAATTAAAAAAAATAAAAAGAAGTAAATGCTTAGTGCTAAGAAATTTACTTTTATCAACTTCATTTTTGGAACAATGCGAGGAAGTATGTCAAGACGGGTGAATGATTTAAAGTCTGATAGAAGGCAGCTATAGTAATATGTAGGATTGCAGGTATATGGAATATTTCCCTCAAATTTTTTCTTGTTCTACTCCAGGCTGACCTGGTATTCACTATGTAGTCTTAGGATAGCCTGGAACTCATAAAGATCCTCCTACCTCTGTCTCCAGAGTTCAAGGATTAAAGGCATGGGCCATCATGCCCAGCATATTTTTCTTATCTAAGCCTCATCCTCTTTGTTCAGTCCACGATATAAAGATTTGCTATGTTTGGATAAACATTAACCCTTTCCCATCTGGGAAAAGGTTCCCCTTAGTTTATCAATCTTGATTCTTACTGTGTCATTCCAGAATAGGTTGGAGATGCTAAAAGTAAATAACATGCAGTTTTTTAATTGGTATTTGTTATATTTTCAATGTAAAAATTACCTGGGCAATTAATAAAGAATTCAGAACATATTCTACATTGTGGGCAGTTTTTGTAGTCTGTTTTCAATGTTGCTTGTTCCACTTTGGCTCAGTCCTTGAAAATAACACAAGAGCAATTAGTATAGATAGATACTGCTTGAACTTTTCTGCTTGTCCCTCTAAGTCAACGAATTATTTTGAAGAGGTTCCACTAAAATGTCCACATATGTTTCTTTCTGCTAAACTTATAGAAACAAGCCTTTATGTAAGAAGAGAGAAAAATGGAGCCTTTGGGGCAACTTGCATTACTAAGGGGAGACTGTTCCGCTGACATTGCTAAGTGTAGATGGTGAAATGTGTATGGAAAGAAAGAAAACTCATCACATAGATACATTACTGTCATGTTGCAAACCTTTGGATGTTTGAACTTCTTGATGTGATTCCCTTTTCATTCATGTTCTTATTAATGCTCTTCACCATATATTTTTGCTTCCTCTTCTGGGCACAATGTAGTTTGAGTTTACTCATCCCCTTTATGTTAACTATGCCATGTGACTAGTTGGTGGATCATGAAGCCACATACCCAACATTTGGATGGAAATAAGTTTTAAGAGCTCAATAGCAGTTTGTCAGAACTTCTTTCATGGTAACTGGGTCCAATGTGGAGCTTGGGTTAACCTTGTTCATGGAAGGAAGACAAGTGATATAGTCCTTCCCCTACACGCTGTCCGCCACATGCAGGAACATAACACATGTTATGATACAAAATACAAAATGATAAATCAACTTTTTTTTTGTCTTAGGACACTAAGATTTAGACATTATATTGTTAGTATAGTACGGTTTTATCCTAGCCTATGAAACCAGACTTTCCATGGCTTTGTTTCCCTTTGTGGGTGTTGAGAAATCAATGTAACGAATCTACATTCTAGTATGTGTTACTGTGTCTTGATGTGGACTTAAGTCTAGCTTCTTTCTTTCCTTCATCAATTCACTTTCCTCTGTCCTTTTTTCTTTCTCCTTTCTTCCTTCTCTCTCTCTCTCTCTCTCTCTTTCTGGCAGGATTTTACTCTAGCCCAAGCTGAGCTAGAACTCACTCTATAGCTTCAGGCTGCCCTCAAACTCATGACAATCCTCCTACTTCAGTCTCCAAGTGGTAAGATTACAGATGTGAGCCATTACACCCAGATATGTCAAACTTCTTGATCCCATTATTTTTGATAGCCGTTGTGACTTCTGATATATGAAAACTAAGTGTTTGAAAGTATTTTCATGCTCATGTATAAATTTTAATATTGTTTCAATGAATTCATATGTACATTGTGAATATACTTATTTTGTCCTTCATTCATCTATTTTTAGAATACATTCATGCATCATATCAATTCATAACATGTTGACCCATCTTTTCTATACTATTACTTTTACTATTACTCCTAAGAAGAAAGTTTGATGTATTTAAGTGTATAATGAATCTTTTATGCAATCTTATGGTTCAAGTTGTAGAAATGAACATTTACTATGGATTAGTATTCTTTACTGAAATGTATGGGAAATGATGATGAAGGTGATGATAATTACAGAAATTCTAAGAGGTCATAAATTGTGAGCATGTGTATTTATAGCATCTGCAAAGCAATACCATTTGTGCAAATAACTTACTACCTATGATTTTTTTATAGCTCAAAATCAGAAGTTATTTTGAAGCATATAGCTAACCTTATCTAGAATTTAAAATTGTTTAGGAAACAAAAGGATGGTATAATATACGATTACTAAAGGATGTTGTGTTATTATGGAGAAATTGTATGTGATCATTTTTAGACATTATTATTTTCTTGTAGCTCTCTTTGGTAAAGATTCTTTTGGGGAAGTGTATTTTAGCCTTTGGAATAAAACCTTTGCAAACTCACAGTATGTTGTCTTCCAATTCTTCTAGTGTAATTTTATCTCCATTTCTCAAGCATCAGTAAACAAGCCTTGGGGTGAAAATTTTGAGTGTCACAATAGGTCTGTGAGCATTTCATCCTTTTTTTCTTGCATATTTCTTGATAATCATGCAGTGAGATTTTGATAATCAAAATGATTATTTTCACAGTTCTCATTAGCTTTTTAAGTGTTCACATAATATTTGCAAGTTAGAGCTTTAAAAATTAAAACAGTCAATCTTTTTAATACTGTAAAAGAAATACTAGAATGAATTCATATGAAATTTAGTTATTGCTAATAAACCTTAGTAGACTATTCAGCAATTCTTGATATATGCATGATACAGTCATCATTGAGACACTGAGGCATTTCTTCCAGTAGAGATCTAAGTGGTTCTCTAGAAATGAATACTGAAAAAAAGCAAGCAATTAGAATGGTTTGTTCTGTAGTCATGGTTAACATGATGAACAACATGTATTGAGCAGATATTCATTAAACATGTATATTTACTATGCTAAGTACCATGAATGGAAAGAGGAAAGGGCTCTGTTATCATCCTTAAAGACCTTATCTCTGGGCTGGGAATACATATTGATTATACACAGACACGCATTGATTGTAGCTTGTGGTAAGTGCTACAGGAAGGATATGTATAGTGCTTCTGAAACAGAATTGAGAACAGATTAGTTATTTTATTAAAAGTTGATGAAAGGACCACTGATGGTCTCACAGAAGAGCTTATTTTGTAATTGCTCATTTAATACAGTATCATTTTGGCTCAAGTAATAATATCAAACCAATTAAAGACCTTACCATCTCTATAGTGGATGATTATGGAACTTCCCTCTGAAAACAAGTTATGTCAAAGTTTTATGTCATGTGCTGTGCTTTATAAATTTAACAATTTTAATCCTGGGTAAATTCTTTCATATTTAACAAAAGTGATAGCTAAACAGAATGGATGTTGACTATGGAATTAGATTAGGTCAGGAAAAGTTCCTTAGTGGAACTATTAACTATTTATATTTCTTTATATAGTTGCAAAGAGTTTTTTTTTCTAATTTCTCATCTCTCAAAGGCAGCTCATATTAGTTTTTTCCAGTTAGGGTATTAAATTATGTATGTAAATTGCTTAATTGCAATTAATGGTATGGAGTATGAATTTATTACTTTTCTGAATATTGTAATCATTAATAATAAACAAAAGCAGACATGACATCAAATTAAAGATCCATGTAAAAGCATTGGGCAGTGTTGAAAGTGGGAAGATTGAAAATAAAAATGTTTAAAAACCTTGCTAAGGAACTATTGAAAGTTTGAAGAAGATGAGCAGATGGCTCTTGAAAAGGTCATTATTTGGAAATTTTATAGGCAAAATAGGAATAATTCTATTTTTGTGGGGATAATTATATTCCAGTTGTCCCTAATTTCCATGATTATGTATGGTGATAATGAACCGTCCTGGAGTGAGATGTCAGTATTTGATTGTAGCTGTTTGTAAACTCTGCTGTGATTACACTCAATTGCCTAATTGCTTAATTTATTGATGTTTCCCTGACATGCTTTTCTAGCTATATTTGTGATTGCAGATAACTAGTCATTTCTCTTCTGGCTCATTATCATAGTGCATTTGATGTGTCTGATTGCTGCAGGTGGAGACAATAGGTGATGCATACTGTGTTGCAGCAGGGCTCCACAGGAAGAGCCTCTGCCATGCCAAGCCCATTGCTCTGATGGCTCTGAAGATGATGGAGCTTTCAGAAGAGGTGCTGACTCCTGATGGAAGGCCCATTCAGGTAACCTGCTCTGCAACTAGGTGTGAGTAGTATGCACACCTTTAATGGGAGAGGACAATTCAGAACTTTTCTTCTGAGTTGTACTTACTGTGTTTGATATATCTTGATGAGTCAGGGAATGACAAGTGCTAATGCATAAACTTGGGGAACAAAGTGGAATATGGCCCAAAAGAGAAGGGGTATGTACATAAAAGCAAATTGTCATGAAGAGAAGAAAGAAATAAAGGATGAGACCCAGGGCTAGTACTTAACATCAGTAAGTTGCTACATTTAAACAAAGTTGATGGCAAGAATCAGAGTCTGAGATGGAATCCAAGAAGTAAATAACGAAGGATCCAAAGAGTGCAAGATATGTGTGCTCATGGTGTCCAGTGTCCTTAGAAAGTCTCAAACCTCAGAAGTTCCTAATTTGTCATGTACTCAGTATTTGGAGCCACTTACTGAGAAAACTTTATACACAGTGGACAACTGAAAACTTGGTGCTCTCTACTGTTTTTGTTTTGTGCCATGGGTGGGTATGGGAAAAACGGATGGCTCTGTGTGATTTAGGATCTGTCTCTGAGAATGGTTGGGATCATCTTGCTATATTTCTGCAAGAGACCCACGATCAATCCTAGAACTTCAATTACTATAAAACCTTGAAAAGCAGACATTTTATATTCAGAGAAGCAACCTTAAATTCAAGGTGCAACAGTTTGTAAACAGTTTATAATATTTTTCCCAGTGTGGGTTAAGGAAAATATGTATTTTTTGAATATATATACATGTATATATATATATATATATCTGTATATATGTATATACATATATACATATATGTACATATATACATATATACAGAGAGAGAGAAAAAAAAGAAAGAGAGAGAGAACAAGGCCTGAAAATGAGTGTGCATTTATAGTTGTGGCATTATAGCAATTTAGGTACCCTTAATAAGTTTTGGTTGAAAGCTATTAAAATGTTGTGATAAATATGTTATACTTATTTTTACTTCTATTAAGCATGTCACTGAACTTACCTGAAAGGGAGTAATGTGACAATTACACTGTGTGTACGTTAAAAAAGATTTAACTTATGTGTCATTAACAAATACCGCATGACACTGAGAATGCTAGTGTTCTTACTGAAGTTGGAAGATACCAACTTCAACTACATGTTCAAGGAATTTCCACTGATAAAGTTCTTTGAAAAGTGAATGGATAATACTAAAAACATAATAAGAGAAAATCAAACCAAGGACATACACACGGAGATGCATGAGAAAAGAAATGCCATGAATAGCCAACATAAACCTCAGATGAGGCTAAAATCAGCCTAAAGTACAGTTATATATGAAAATTATCAGAAATAGAGCAAACTTCAGGTATTGTGTTTATGTAGATGAAATCACACAAAATTATTTACAGCAATACATTTCCTAACCAATTGAAATTGGAGATAACTCAAATATCCACCAAGAATTGAATAAATAAGCCATGATATATCTATAGCTTTATATACCACACAGTTAAGAAAATGAAAGTCATGATGTCATTGATATAGATGAATGTTAAAACACATTGAGCTATCATTAAAAGTTCTACAGTGTTATTCCATTCAGGTAAAGTTCAAAACTTTCAGATGTTAAAAAACATGCTATTTAGATATACCTAGCTTTATATAAAAGTCTAAAGAGGAAAAGGGACTCTTTGACCTGAAATCTAAGGACATGCTTACATCCAAGGGAATAGTAAAATGGGAAGGAGGCAATGTAATAGGGAAAGTGAATCCAGTGTAAACTTCTTTGTTTTATTTTTATTTTAATGTAATTTGGATATTATTTTTATGTATTACAGTTTTAAAAAGTAGGAAGAGTTTCTGACCAACTAAACAGTGATGAATATGACAAGTATGGAACACTAAATGAGAAAACTCAAGATTAAACATTTTAGGGCATAACCATTGAGTTATTCAACTATATTAATGTCATTTTAACCACTCCCATGAAAACAAAGTGCAGAAATACCACACTAGATTTGGTGCAAACTATAGTAGACCAAACTCATACCAGCTCCTAAAATTTTCTCTTACTATATCTGAAATCTTATTTGGGGGATTATTTTTCTTAAATTTTTTTTGATAGGGGATATATTTGAAGTTGATTTCAACATTGTCAAAACAAGCTTAAATGACTAGAAACAAGGCATTATGTGTTTAACAGGATGCACATCAGTATTTTCATTTGTGGGGCATAACTTTAGCTCTTTCCCAGGAATCTGATATTCTTATTATATCAGAAGAGGAAATGTCCATAGAAATTTAATAAGAATGCAGAAAGAGAATTCAAAATAATAAAACTACCTTAATAGTCCTAGCTTCATTACTTATTTATAGTATCTGTGTGGTTTAGAATTTTTTTTGACATATTAATTTGGTTTTAAAATGTGTTCTAGCTTGGTGCCATGGGAACACTCCTAAACTCATTGAGAGAATCTTTCATTATGAACTGCTTGGATGTTACAGTAGAGTTCATATGTGATCTGTTGTAAGTTTTAATGCTGTTTAAAATGTAAACTGAAATCCAGGCATGATGGCACATGCCTTTAATCCCAGCACTGGGGAGGCAGAGGTAGGATGATTGCCATGAGTTCAAAGCTGTCCTGAGACTACATAAGTGAATTTCAGGTCAGCCTGAGCTAGACTGAGACCCTACCTCAAAAGCAAAACAAAACAAAACAAAAAAAAAATGTTAGCTGAATAGCAATAATTGCACAGAGGAAAACTTTCCCAACTGGTTAAGTAGTGAAAACAAATAGCTACTTTTTGTATAGTTTTGTAGTTGTACCCAACATCCTTCATGATGACCCATGGAAAGCAGAGCGCTTCATCCTCATTGCTTGGAAGTCCTCATGCTGGCAACTCATCTGTTATTCAACTACATGAATTTATTTACTTTTTCTAACTTTTAAGCCTAACTAGTGGCCATGTCTTCTTTTTTAAATTTTTATTCATTTTTATTTATTTATTTGGGAGTAACAGAGAGAGGAAGAGGCAGATACAGAGAGAAAGAGAATGGGTGCTCCAGGGCTTTCAGCCACTGCAACCAAACTCCAGACACATGTGCCTCCTTGTGCATCTGGCTAACGTGGGTCCTGGGGAATCAAGCCTCGAACTAGGGTTCTTAGGCTTCACAGGCAAGCTGCTTAACTGCTAAGCCATCTCTCCAGCCCAGCCATGTCTTTTTTAATCATCGGATCCATAGACACTCAAGCAAATTCTTGTGCATGTTTATCATTATTATTATGATGATGATGATGCATAAGTTTATTCAGAGACTAAGTCCAGAAGCAACTGTAAAGCACACATCAATATAATCTATCTGAATAATAAATAATGCAAAGCCTCCTTATCTTGGTATAATCGTTTTTCGTTGCGTTGTTGGAAACCTGCAGAGGCTTATTCAAATTCATGATCTGTTATTACTGGATCCTGGAGTTCAAAGCGATTTATATTCTTCACAGGAATTTTTTAAAAATATTTTTAAATTTTTTGTTTATTTTTATTTATTTATTTGAGAGCAGCAGATAGAGAAAGAGGGGGAGAGAGAGGGGGTCCCATGCCAGGGCCTCCAGCCACTGCAAACAAACTCCAGATGCATGTGCCAACTTGTGCATCTGGCTTATGTGGGTCCTGGGGAATTGAGCCTTGAACTTGGTTCTTAGGCTTCACAGGCAAGTGCTTAACCACTAAGCAATTTCTCCAGCCCTCTTCATAGATATTTTATAATAAGGGTTCACTCTCATGAATCTATATTTATGCATAGTTTAGACCAAATCACAGAAGAAGTTATATTTCAATAGAAATGATGAAATGTATATTAGTGTGTAAGCTAGCTGTTGCAGAAAATGAAAGAAAGAATTGAAACATAACAGCTGCAAGGTAGTTACTGTGTTACATGTTTTCATGTAAAAAGTCATTGATGTCTCAGTAATTCATGATGGACATGTTTCATCATTTCCATTTTTCAAAGGAAGAAATGAATTTTAAGTTTTAAAAAGCTACTTAGAACTCCAGTGTTCTCTGTAGACATTAAATAAAGGCATTTTAAAATTAATATTGTCAAATTTTCCTGTTGCCTTGAATATTCTTATTTTTAAAAACTTTAACTTGTCATAGCTTTAGTGTTTAAAAATTTTGTTTTATATGTCACCTTTGTAATAAAAGTAATGCATCTATTTTTAAAATTGTCCCACCCCAAATCATTAATTTTCAATTAAATTCAGTTATGAAAAGGAAGAAAATGAAAGTTTTCATCATTATTTTTGGAAACTGCAATTACTGGCCAGATTTGATGAGGACAATATATCATGTTACTCTTTTTCTCTTTTTATGCTTCCATTGTTCATTATTTCAAGTGGATTGTAATGCAAAACCTAAATATTTAAAGTGCTAGGCTATACTTGGAATATAATTATTTTGTTATATTCTAATTGCTTGAGATATTGAACAATATACTGTTTTAATAATAGAATCACTCCCATGGCACAATGATTCTGCTAAGTATATATGCAGCATCTTTTCTACTTAAAATCCTGTCATGACTTGGCATAAAAATGCTGTATCACATGTCAATGAGTAAATTACACTACTACCTTATTTTAGCTTTTATCTGCAATAATATGTAATTTCCATATTTATAAAGAAATTTTCAACATACGAAAAATAGGGTTATTTTTTAAATGTGCATTTCTAACAATGTTGGTCTTGCTGAAGACTTCTATTATTGTAGTTTTCAAACCTTTTCTAAGCTGTCCTTTAGTGAAGGTAATATAGAGACCCCTAAAAAAGTTGACTATAGAGTTAGCAACAGACCCAGTTATTCCCTTACTGGGCATTTACCCTAAAGGCTCCATGCATCAGTTCAGAGACATATGCTTAACCATGTTTACAGTGGCTCGACTCGTAATAGCTAAGAACTGGAATCAATCCAGATGTCCCTCATTAGACAAATGGATAATCAATATGTGGTATATCTACACCATGGAATTATGCACAGCAGTAAGGGAAAATGGCACAAGGAAATGTGAAGAAATATAGTCAAACTTGGAAACAATCATTCTCAGCAAACTCATCTAATAACAGAAAGACAATCATCACATGGTCTGACTCATCTGTGGCTCCTAACCAGAATCTGCCTGAGGTGCTGACATACCTAATAGGCATCTTGAGGACTGGACAATAAGGAGGGTGGGGCTGGAGGGAAGAGTAAAGGGGAACACAAAACTGGCCCCAAATGGAAATGGTCTCCTAAAATCCTATATCCTGAAAGACAGACTAAAAGGTTGAATCTTCATCAGCTCCTTAGAGGGAACACCTGAATCAAATGGCCCTGGAGAGGGTGTGATGAAGACTACCCTTATTCTTCTCCTGTTTCTCTCTCTCTCTCTCATCTTTCTCTTTTATATTACCTAACTTTATCTTCTTTCTTTTCCCTTGGTGAGGGCCTGTAATTCCCAGTACCAGGATGTGTTAAAAACCACAATGAGCTGTTGACCAGAAAGACCTACAAGGTTTCCCAAAAGAAGACAGATTTCTGTCAGAGCACTTGATTACTCACCAAAGGTTAATGGTAAGACCCTACTGCCAAAAATACCATATGCTGTTGGCACAGAACATGGAAAGACCTGTCCGGAATCTGGAAGAGAGTTAATCTGCAGACAGTTAGCTCATCTAGTGCCAGAAGGTGCTACATGAGCAACTGGTGGGAAATGACCAACATCTGTCCAAGCAATTTTTGGTGTAAGCTGCTCATCAGCAAACAGCCTGACATGATGCTCACCCAAGTGCAATAGTGGCACACATCCAGGGTGGGTAGTCAACTGCTCTTGATTTGGCTACTGGATCCACTCAGTGGAATGGAGCCCATAGCTGGAACAAGTCAGAAATATATCCAAAAATTGAGTCTGCTCTCCAATATCAAGCTCCTACCAATCTTGGGCTACAAGAGGACCTACACCTATTAACTTCCCTCTAAAATAATAATGGTTATCTCATTTATGTGGTGCTGACTTCACTCTCTGCTGGAGAATCTGCTTCTCTTTTTCAGATGGATGCAGAACCTGAGGAGAGATTCAGCCCATCATACCTCCTCAGGGCCCTAACTGAAACCATAGCGTAATTGGGGAAATGAGCAAGAGTGCTTCTTTCTTGGTGAACCTGGTACCAGCACAGGGTGAAGGAGATAGACACAGATAACACTCAACTCCTACCAAACCAGATATCCAGAGACACAGAGGTTCCCAAGACCTCATCACTGAAGTAGACCTAAAACAAACCCATGGCTCCAGGAAATTCGTGGAAGAAGGGACAGAAAGATTGTTAGAGCCACAAGTTGGGACATTATGCACAGAGACATTGCCTTTTCCCCATAACTGATGGCTACCCTACAATGCATGATCCACAATCCCCAACGAGGAGGGTCTCTTCAGAGGGGGAAGGACTGGGAGTAGGTTAACCATGGTACCAGCATGGCTGTTTACACACTGAGTATGTACATAAATAATAAAGAAAAATGGAGTAATAATAGGTTGGTGAAAGGAGAAAGAAAAGTGAAGTGAGGGGGAACAATTGATGTATGTAAAACTTTATGTTCATGGGCAGGAAAATTGAAAGAATTACTCAGTTTTACATTGTGCAATGTTATTCTTGTCTTTCTCAGTTTCAGAAGAAGTATACATTCTCTAGGTGTACACATGAAACCAATTTATATAGTTACTGTATTAGATATTGTTATGAGTACAAATACTTCTAAAGAAGTTATAGCCAGGCATGCTGGTGCATGCCTTTAATCCCAGCACTTGGGAGGTAGAGGTAGGAGGATTGCTAAGAGTTTGAGGCCACCCTGAGACTGTATAGTGAATTCCCAGTCAGTCTTGGCTAGAGCAAGACCCTACCTCAAAAAAAAAGTTGTAATGATTTCATCTATTTTAGACTTTTTCCAGAAAGTGTCTCTCTGGTAATACTAGTACAGTGTACTGAGAAGGTAGAAATTATTAGTAAAGGCATATTTTTATGTATCATACTTCTTTTCATTTCTTATGACGCCTCAAACATTTAGGCAGCTCATGCATTTGTCTGAGATGATGTAAAGAATGAGAATCTCCATTTTCCATTTCCTGCTCACTTTAAACCATGATTTTAACAACCCGTTTTGAAAGACTAGCCTATTATCTTTAGAATTTACTCTTAGCAATGTTGACCAATATACTGTCTGTCTGTTTGTTTGTTTGTTTTTGAGGTAGGGTCTCACTCTAGTCCAGGCTGACCTGTTACTCATTCTGTAGTCCTAGACTGGCCTCAAACTCACAGTTACCCTCCTACCTCTGCCTCCATGCTGAGATTAAAGGCATGCACCACCATGCCTGAGGCCATTTACTTTTTATTTTTATTTTAATTTTTATTTTTTGAGGCAAGCCCAACAGACTGCCTTTTTTTTTGGTTTTAATGTGTGTGTGTGTGTGTGTGTGTGTGTGTGTGTGTAGAGAGAGAGAGAGAGAGAGAGAGAATTGGCATGTCAGGACCTCTAGCTACTGCCAGGGAACTCCAGATGCATACACCATCTTGTGCACATGTGCAACTTTGTGCACTTGCTTCACTGTGTGTCTGGCTTACATGGGACCTGGAAAGTTGAACATTGGTCCTTAGGCTTCTGGGGCCTTAACCATTAATTCATCATTCTAGCCCACCTTTTACTTTTAAATTCTTTTTTATTTTTTATTTATTTGATAGAGGAAAGAGAGAGAGAATGGGCATGCCAGGGCCTCCAGCCACTACAAACAAACTCTAGACTCATGTACCCCCTTGTGCATCTGACTAACGTGTGTCCTGGGTAATCAAACCTAGGTCCTTTGGCTTTGGAGGGAAATGCCTTAACCACTAAGCCATCCCTCCAGACCCTCCTTTTACTTTTTCCTGCCAGCTTAACCTAGTATCTTGTAAGGTTATCATAAAATACAATAACATGAATCTTGAAATATAAAAATAGCAAAATATACTCTAACAATACTTTGGGCTAGGTTTTGTTTTGAATTTGATATTGTTTTAAAATCTCATATTGAGTCTCAAGGAAAAGTTTTAAAATCCTTTCAAATAAGTATAAGTTTTCTAAAAGTACAAAGTATTTAAAAAGCACACAAAGTATTAAAAATACACAAATCACCTATAATTTATCAAATAATTATAACCACATGTTACATTGAGTTGTAAGTCTAAAGCCATTATTTCTATGTGAATATGTAATCATGCAGAAACAGAAGGTATAAACGTCAAACATAGATTTTTTAAATTGATTTTAATTCATCTAATTCAGTGATATCATAAGATAGAATTCCAGAGACATCTGTGCATCCTACATAAGAAGAAAAAAAACTTGATTAAACCTTGGAAATATCTTTCATTTTTTACTGAGAATTTTATTTTTTGAACATATTGCATATGGGTCATATTCCCATTTGGCTTATACTCCTATGTCTCTCTCCCTTGGGTTTTGTGTGTGCCTGTCCCTGCTATAGGATTTTCAAGTCATAGGAAGGCAACTCTTTATTCACTATCACTTGAGTTGCAAATATACTACTAATAATTCAGTTACAAGTGCTTTGAAAAGTCTATGAAGCTTTGTGTTGATGTCATGTCACCCACATGACAATTGTCTTGGTCACCACTATATTGTTTCTTATTTGGAATGTGGTTTCCTAGCAACTTCTGCTTTTTTCCTAATGACTGAATTGATTTTCACACATTTGTGGTGCTTCCAAGTGTTACAAGATCAAATTTACATGTAGATTCAATTTTAAGAAATGATTTTGCTGTATTCTTTGTGTTCAATGTATTTCTTCAAAGGTTAAACCAACCATAAGAGAATGAATTTAGTAACATTGCATTAAATCAGATTTGAGTCTTTGAGGAAGTATGGCAATTTTGACAACAATGTTCAAAATGCATGCAAATCATTCCTAGTGGTTTAAATTGAAAAAATAAAAAGCAGTAGTTTTGATGGTAAAATGACTGTATAATCAGAAAGTTCATAGGAGCATAGGTCTGGACTGGGGTGGATGTCTCAGAAGAGGAAAGGATTATTTTGGAGGCAGCTCACTGTTTGAATTCAGATAAATCTGTTTCTGTAGGAATCTGCCTAAAGTCTTGTTGAGGGCGACTTTTGCTGGTTTGTTCAACAAATATGTCTTGCATGCTTTCTGTTTCTAAACAATTGGCTAGGCATTAGGAATTGAAAGATAAGTCAAGCAGCTATAGCTCTCTCTAAACCTAAGATTTACAGTCTACAAAAACTACAAAAAATGACATTGCTTACAAAGTAGAAATAGGTATCATTTCCCTCAATACTATTTTTGTCTTAATATTAAAATATGTATTAGTCTTTTTGAAATATTTGGCAAGGACTTTGTTCAGTGTAAAAATTCAACATAGTCGTGTTTACCTTCTGACTTATAATACTGCAGTTTCTTTGCAGATTTTGCATGTTTCTGGAAAAGAACTGAAAGACATTGGAATCCTGCTTTAACACCATTTAATTCACATGACAACACCACAAAGGGCAAGTTTTAGATGCTGTTTTTATATGCCTTGTAGATCAAAGAAGGTAAGATAGTAAGGGATAAAAGAATATATGTAAGACCACAGAAAAAAACAACACATATGGTATATCATTCATATGTCAGGCTTATGACAATTATTTTATACATTTCAAACCCTTTAATCTCCCTCAAAAAAAGCCTTATATTCTCTCCCAACCTGCCTCTCTCTCTCTCAAAATAAAAGAAAAAAATTAAAGTATTTAAGAAAAGGCTTAAAAGTTTAATTACATCCTATTTTACATTCTAAAAAATTGTGAATAAAAAGGTTTGTATAATATGACCAAAGTTATGTAGCAAATTACCTAAAGAATTAAATTTGAACCCAGATATGTAGGATTAAGAAATGTCTTGATATTCCCAATATAACAAGCTTGGCAAATCAAAGAATGCCCTAGAATTTTGTTATCTGAGTAGTATGAGGGATCTCTCATTTAGCACTTACAGAGCACCAGGCCTTGTTCTGATAAGTCCCCTATTTATCTCTACACTGTATATGTGTATACATCATGAGTATGATTAATGAATTTATCTGTCTGAGTGTTAGGCATGTTTTCCTATTTGTGACATCTACATGTACATGAATAATATCCTATAAACCTTACAAATATCCTAGACTGTGATTATTGGATTTTTATTTATAACTGAGTATACCAAGGCTCAGGCTATACAACTTGGTGGCAAAAATGAGCAAACCTGTAGATAAGACTAAGTTGAATCAGAATTAGAGTTTGTTGACCTATACTATTTGCTACAACATACTTAGAACACATGATTTCTAGTCTATGACTGAGTTAAAAACTTTGATCTTCCTTTGAAATTCTTCTTTCTTATTCCCTAATGGGGTGGGAAATTGTGGGTTCCTGGGTTCTTGCTCCATGGGTTCACCACGGTACCCCCAAAGATGCCCAGGCAACCGGGGTGGGTGAGCACATGACAAGAGAAAGAATCACTCCTGGGAGATAGTTGAACAGCTCTCTCAGTTTATTGTCAATGAAATGGGTTTATAAGCATCTGAGGATGAGGGAGGGTCCTAAGGCGACAGGACTTACAAGGTTCCTATGGGAACATTCATTCAAGTACATAGGCAATGGCGAGGGGCTGGGTGGGGCGGGGGGGGGAGAGTCAGGTGATCTAGGGTCTTAGATGGATGGGCTGTGTGAAGGCTGATAAGGAGTTTCCTAGGCAAATTGCCAAAAGTTACAGGGCTATGGGCAGAACCTAAGTTCAGGTGTGCTGGCCTTGAAGAGGGAATGGTCTCTTGTAGCCCCGGGGGTCCTTAGCCATGCCTGGCAGCTCAGGCCCCTCTTCTGACGGCTCCAGCCTGTGCCTGACAGGGTCCAACAACTCCTCCTTTGTTTTTATAATGGGGCAGTGTCATTCTGAATGAGTTTTTCATAATTTACCATAGGTCCAGATACAGTTAGATGGTGTACAAGGACCTGACTAGTAGCAACCTTTGCAATATTAGGTATTTGTTACCTGAGAAATTTGATGGGACAGAGGATACCAGCAATAGGGTTCCTGTAGTAAGGAAGGGGCTAAGGAGAAGCCAAGTAACTAAAGGGTTAGAGAACCAGGTGGTGGGGTCCTCAGGCTTGTAGCAGTCAAGCAGCTTAACAACATATGATTTGTTAACAAAGAAAACAGTCTTCTTGTCCCAAGACCATACATGCCCCCCCAGTTCAGCAGTAATGAAGTCTAAGGTTAGATGGTTTTGAAGTACCACACCCATGAGAAAGTTCAATTGTCCCTGGAAAGATTTAAGGTTGTTGATCACTGGAAGCACCCAGAGACAGCGTCATTATGAGGCCCACCAGCAGAGGGATGAAGATCTCTTTCAGTTGGTGCAGGCAGTTGCCACAGGTAGAGTTTGTAGATTTTTTCTTGTAGAGATACACCTGTGAAACAGCTAAGACTGGGGAACAATAAGTGGGAGAGGAAATATTTATGCATTGGTTGGTTAGCCCTTCACACCACAGGAGAGTGGGTGTCTTGACACATTGGTCCTGATTATGGAAATATTGAGTGGGCGTTTAACTATGGTCAGCTTAGAGCTGGACAGGCAGAGACACATATCTTGACCTGCACCAAAGAGGGCGAGGCTTGTCCTTTGCAGAGTCAGGGACTCAGAGCACACATGGAAAAACAGTTCTTTGGAACTGAGCAAGAGATAAGAAAATTTTTCTTGTCTTTTTTACCTTCAGGGGTCCAGTCACCCTAATTCTATCCCCCTTTATTTCTCCCTTTCATAAGAAGACACTCTAACTCCTATTAATGATGAAGACTTCAGATCCTTACTACTTCCTGCTGAATGGGACATGAAGTGGTGACATGTTCCAGTTAGAGAGCCTCTCCCAGAGAGTGGAACTATTCTAATGGACCCCAGAGTGCAGGAAGATGGTCTTGGAAGAGAGCATTGGGGAGAAAGAGTAAAAGTAAGGAGTTAATGAGAAGTGAGCATACAGCAAACTGGTCCTTTTTGTAGTTGAGGGAATCCATGTAGACAGGCTTGGATTGTCTCAGGACCATCTGAGGATGAACTGGCTGAGATTTTCTTCCATAACTGTTCATTAAATGGCACAGTAGTATTCGACATGGCTTACAAAACAAATGAGATATTAGCAGAGTTATCAGAAACATACACAACATTTAACCTTGATGATAGAAAGCCATTGGGTGTCATTAAAGGCTGTACAAATATATATTTTTTCAGAACTTGTTTATGTATTCTATATTTGCAAATGACTCTTTTGACATCTATAGTTGTTTTTCTTTATTATAGCATTAGAACTATGGAGAAAAGATGTCTTACTGTTTGTTTCCCTTCTTGGAAAGCTCTTGTTATATTACTTAATAGGCTATTCATATATTTAAGATATTTTTATCTTTGGTTATACATTTATCTCTGAGTGTTTAAGACCATTCAGATAGCCAAAGTTTTTTTTTTTTTTTTTTTTTTTAATTTTTTTTTGTTCATTCTTTATTTGAGAGTGACAGAGAGAGAGAGAGAGAGAGAGAGAGAGAAAGAGAATGGGCATGCCAGGGCCTCCAGCCACTGCAAACGAACTCCAGATGCATGCGCCCCCTTGTGCATCTGGCTAACGTGGGTCCTGGGGAATCGAGCCTCGAACCAAGGTCCTATAGGCTTCACAGGCAAGCGCTTAACCGCTAAGCCATCTCTCCAGCCCGCCAAAGTTTAATTAAAGATTAATTTTGGAGGTCACTAATGGCTCTCCAAAGAGACTTTAGGGACCCAGGAGTAGCCCTATAGCTTACTGGTGTGTTCTATCTGTTAGGATGAGTCAGGGCCATGCTGGCCATGTAGTTTTCCCTTCTTTGCAAAGTCAGGAGGACTGATTGCTCCTCAATTGTGACTCTCCTATTTCAGACTGTATGCCAATTTTTTTTCAAAATTATTTATTTATTTGAGAGCGACAGACAGAGAGAGAAAGAGGCAGATAGGAAGAGAGGGAGAATGGGCGCACCAGGGCCTCCAGCCACTGCAAACGAACTCCAGACTCATGCACCCCCTTGTGCATCTGGCTAACGTAGGTCCTGGGGAAATGAGCCTCGAACCGGGGTCCTTAGGCTTCACAGGCAAGTGCTTAACTGCTAAGCCATCTCTCCAGCCCCCCTGTATGCCAATTTTGTTTGGGTCTCCATATCCTCCCAGCTTAGGAAGACAGATGACTTACCACGGGGCAAGTGTAGAAATGTCCCATCATCTCCAGTGGCTTCATAACCTGGGAGCACAGGCCAAAATATTGGCCTTTTTATTCCCAAGATTCCATTTGGCTTTGGCTTCTACGTAGGTAATCAACACACTTAGAAAGGAAGTTACACCAGCCTGGATGTATGTACATATAGAACACATTTGATTACTGAAATAGATTTAGTTAAAGAATAGCACAATAGCTTCTAAAATCATTTTGTCCAATCTTTTAAATTTTTGTTGTACTGTGGCAGCATAAGCCATATACCTGAGGTATAGAAAGCAGGCACATCTTATATTTGAAATATCTAACAGTTATAAGTACAGGCAGAACCTGTTACCAGTCTTGAAAACAATACCAATTAATTTACAAACTAATTAATTTAACCTAGAAATTGTCAGAAAAGGACAAGTAAGACAGTATAAAGTCATAGCACCTATGTTTGAAAACATTTTTGATTAGTTTAGAAACCTGTGTGGGTGCCAATTACCCAGATAACATTGGAAACAGAACCACAGAGCTTGAATATTATTTTTCTCAGATGAGGACCATTCTTTGAATATGAGCCTGTACCTTAAAGTGGGGAATATATCTTAAGAGTTAACTTTGTTATAAGCACTGGACTTAATTGAGACAGTTATTTAACACACAATAGAGCAGAAGTTGGTTTTTTGAGAAAAAAAAAAACAGGTAGCTAAATTCTAATATAACCCTTGACTTAAATTTTTTGAATGAAAAGACACCATTTTATAACCAATGTTTTTGGCTTAATTTTTATAGTTATTGATTTTATGTACCATAGAAATTTTTATTAACATAAAACAATTTTATGTTTTATCCATGACTTAAATTTGATAAAGCTTAAGCAAGCTATCTCAACATATTTTAGCCTGAAAATTAGTTTTTGTTCCTTAAGAGTTTGTAAACAGTTGAAAAATCTCTAACTTTAGGCATGGCGTTTATTTAAGTTTAGCCTGAAAATTCATTCTTACACACGCACATCTTTATACACATACTTTAACATTGTTATCTAAGTACCACTCAAAATGCACTTTTAATGAGCACTCTATATCCCAACATTGAAAATTCCTTCCAAGTTCTTTCAATCAATTCATCTCACTGCATTATTAACCATCTTTCTTATAAGGCTATTAAGAAAAATGACGCCAAATTGATTAATCCTATTACTCACTGACAAGCAAGTAGTGTGAAGACAATTTTATGTCATATATACCAATAACACATTTGGAAATGATTTTATTAGGAGTAACTAAAGCAAATTTTGTTGCTTTCTTGAGGCAGGCTGTCCTAGAAGTCAGGTCAGTTGCCTCCTCCTTTTAAGTAACAGGACATTACAATCTTCTTTTATTATTATTTTAAAATACCTGACAAATTATAAGTCACCATTTCAGAGAGAATTCTGTTGTTTTCAAAATCCTCTGTGTATGTTGAAGTTGACCTAGAACGTAATCTCAGTTACTATATTTATGATATCATGTAACAAAGAATGGCATTGTTTATGTAAAACTTCAGTTCACCATAGACTTTAGTTAAACATGACCTTTTTTTCTTTCTTGCCACTTTTTGATGCCTTGGTGCCAGCGCTGTGGTGGCTGGCTGGGGTTTGCATACACTTTAGATCAGCCCTGCCCAGCTTCAGCCCTGCCCTGATCCCAGGCACTCAACCAGGGTCTGGTCTAGTACACATGGAGGTAATGGCCAAGACTGGCCAAGATGATTGCCAGAGTCCGAGTTCAGCTACCTAAAGGGGAATGCGCTGGGGGGGGGGGGGTCTGGGATCATTGGGAAAAGAGAGGGCCTCCAGGACCCCTGGGAGGCCACTGAAGAAGGAGGGGACCCTCGGGGGGCCACTGGGAGAGGAGGTGGAGACATGGCAACTGCAAGGGCCAAGGTGCCATTGTCTGGCCACATGTGAGCCTGCTACCTGACTTTGACTCAGACGCTTTGGTGCACTTGCGAAGCTGGCTTGCAGTTTCGCCTTTTAAAGGGAGTGAGGGGGATTTCCTTCCTGAACTTTTCATTTCCTAGCCAGATAAGCTATGTGGGTCCACATGTCTGGGTCACATGAATGTCCAGAAATCATCCAGGGGTGGACCTCGAGGACTTTTTCCCAAAAGGAGCTGGCCTCCCTGTGGGAGAGATTAATTCCCTTAACTTTCAGAAGAGCCTATAATCAATGAATCTGTGATTCCTTTTGGTGGGAGACAATTTTATTATTATTAAAGTAAAGGAGGAAAAAGAGAAAAATAGCTTCCCTGTAATGGAGGAAAGGGAATTAGAGGGGTTTTGCCAACACCCAATGGGCTGTCAGGGTCCAGGCAGAGGACGGCTGGCCTTCTGTCAATACTGAAGAGTGGCCTCAGCCAAGACACATCAGTTGCCAGTTCGTCATGTCTCGTCCCATGCGATGGCACGAACCAAAAATAAAGGAGGAAAAAGAGAAACCTGCCAGCCCTCAAAAACATGGAAGAAAGGCTGCATGGGTTAATGTCTCCCAGTCCCTCTAAGAGAGCACTCAGCTACCCTGTACATCTCATAGGCTCCCTGTTCAGATGTCAGCTGTGGGTTCCTGGGTTCTTATTCCAGGGGCTGGCCATGGTACCCCCAAAGGTGCCCAGGCAACTGGGGTGGGTGAGCACATGACAAGAGAAAGAATCACTCCTGGGAGATAGTTGAACAGCTCTCTCAGTTTATTGTCAATGAAATGGGTTTATAAGCATCTGAGGATAGGGGGAGGGTCCTAAGGGGACAGGACTTACAAGGTTCCTATGGGAACATTCATTCAAGTACATAGTCAATGGCGAGGGCTGTGTGTGTGGGGGAGTCAGGTGATCTAGGGTCTTAGATGGATGGGCTGTGTGAAGGCTGATAAGGAGTTTCCTAGGCAAATTGCCAAAGGTTACAGGGCTATGGGCAGAGCCTAAGTTCAGGTGTGCTGGCCTTGAAGAGGGAGTGGTCTCCTGTAGCCCCGGGGGTCCTTAGCCATGCCTGGCAGCTCAGGCCCCTCTTCTGAAGGCTCCAGCCTGTGCCTGGCAGTGCCCGGCAGGAAATGCTGCTATATAATAGCAGAGAAATGCCTTGAAAGCATTTTAAATATTTTATTTTTATTCATTTATTTATTTGACAGAGAAAGAGGGAGGGGAGAGAGAGAGGGAGAAAGGGAGAGAGGAGAGAGAGAGAGAGAGAGAGAGAGAGAGAGAGAGAGAGAGAGAGAGAGAGAACGGGCACACCAGGGCCTCCAGCCACTGCAAACAAACTCCAAATCTGTGCACCCCCTGTACATGTCCTGGGGAATTAAACCTGGGTACTTCAGCTTTGCAGGCAAACTCCTTAACTCCTTAACTGCTAAGCCATCCCTTCAAACACCCCCCACCCCCATTTGTTTTTTGGTTTTTCGAGGTAGGGTCTCACTCTAGCTCAGGCTGACCTGGAATTCACTATGTAATCTGAAGGTGGCCTCGAACTCACGGCCATCCTCCTACCTCTGCCTCTTGAGTGCAGGCATTAAAGGTGTGTGCCACCATGCCCAGCTCTTGAAGGCATTTTAATTTGCACATTGGGATTCTGAGATAATGTAATTTTCTCTGCGTTTAATATAAGGAGTCAAAAGTGGTAGTGGACTAGAATTTAAAATATCTGAAAAGTTGGGCTGGAGAGATGGCTTACTGGTTAAGCGCTTGCTGGTGAAGCCTAAGGACCCCGGTTCGAGGCTCAACTCCCCAGGACCCACGTTAGCCAGATGCACAAGGGGGCGCACGCGTCTGGAGTTCGTTTGCAGTGGCTGGAGGCCCTGGCGTGCCCATTCTTCCTTCCTCTCTCTATTTGCCTCTTTCTCTCTCTGTTGCTCTCAAATAAATAAATAAATAAATAACAAAAAATTTAAAAAAAAATAAAAATAAAATATCTGAAAAGTTCAGTTGAGGATAATATTGAAATATTAACTTCTTATGAAACACAGAGGATATGATCTCTTCTTTGTGGCAGTACAATTATTCAAACCTAGGAAAGCAGACATTTAAAAACGTAACACAATCTGTAAGGAATATTCTTTTTTGGACATATTCTCCAGATGCAATTATTTGGACCATTTTGGATATTGTGTTACTTTTGATTACTTTTGCATTTACAGTGATCTAAAACACTGGATAAAAGTATGAACTGTAGTCAATAGTATGGCCAGTAAACTAGCAAGCATGTCTGAATTTCTCTCATGTACAAAATTGTATAATTGAGTTGTACACCTGTCTATATGAATGCGAAATACTAATCTACATTTTTCTTCTCCTCTCCTCTCCTCTCTTCTCTTCTCTTTTCTTTTCTTTTCCTTTCCTTTTTTATTTTTTTTTGGCTTGGAATTCAAAATGCTACCTACATAATAGCAAAACATCTGGTAACTTAAATTCATTCCTCAAAATAAATGAATCAGCTAAACAAATTTTCAGATTCCAGGATTCCATTCAGCATGTTTCTTCTAATTCATTAGTTGCTCAGAATTAATTGATAGTTATATCAAATAAGAAATAGCCTGTACTCAGTTGTTTCAATTGTATTTGGCATTTGTTTTATCAGATGATATGGACACAGGAGAAAGAACACATAAGTTCTTTTTCTTCTAACTCTTATCAAGTGTTTCCTGCCCTCTGCTCTGTTCTTACTTTCCCAGATAAATTTGTTACTTTCATCTCTAGCTCTCCAGCAACTTGGGTCCTACAGGTTCCTTTTGTTTCTCAGTTTCATAAGAGTAGTTGTCATCTTCTATCAGTAGCTAAAAATTACTTTTAAAAAGTCTATCTTGTTAGGGCTGGAGAGATGGCTTGGAAGTTAAGGCATTTAACTGTGAAGCCTAAGGACTCAGGCTTGATTCCCCAGTACTCACATAAGCCATGGTCTCATGTAGGCCTTTTTTTCCCCTTGTTTGTAACTTTCTAAAATTAAAATAGCTCATGAATATAATTTTAATGTGAAGTAACATAAGCTGTCACTCAGTGAGGAGTAGTCAGAAGACAATGCCTAAAAATGCATGGAGAGAAGATTTTTTTATTGGCTGCAATTAGTGGAAGTATCAAATCTTTTTGACAAAATTAGTATGTAAAACATTTGGCCATGAAAATTAGAGTTGGTAATAATAATAGTGCCCATAGAAAAACTATAATGGTAGAAATTAACATGAGTGAACTACTGATTAATGAGTCACAAATCATCATAAGTAGGAAAGAACGATACCAATTAACTTTCAGAGAAATGCAAATGGAAAGATAAAACACCAGAATCAATTTAGCCATGCTAGCTATAAAATAGATGAAGGAATTAAAGGATCCAAAAGCCTTTAGTTAAGAAAATAGTTTCTTCTTGATAATAATTCAGCTCTGGAACGTTTCTGAATTTAATCTTTATACTTCTTTGGAAGAATCTAGATGTCTCAAACTGTAATATATATTATTCACAGGAATTGTTTGCTGAATTAATAGGTGATACGTGATAAACATGAGTGCTCGATAGACTGAATTAAACTTAGAATTGTCTGGAGAAAATGGACAATTTCAGTCAGTGATTGTGACACTGATGGACACTATATCTTTGCATGTGTATTTATAGTACTTTTCTTTAGTGTTTTCTTTGTGTATCAATCTTCTTTTATATTTGTATTTTTTCCATACCATTTCCTTGCTATATTTTGGTTCATTGCATTTCTGTATATTAATATTATGCTTTGTTCCTTTTCTCTTATTTTTCTCAAGTTCCTCCTTTTTAAAAATTATACATTGTAACTTGTATATTGTTGAAAATGCTAGACTTAGTCTCATATTCACTTTTTATCATTAATACTTGAGACAAAAGTAAATATTTTTTCTACCAAAAACAGTGAAAGTGGAATCAATTCATCATGTCAGTATCCAGCATATATGTTATGATGCCATGATATAGTATGATGTCTATGCTCTTGCCATAGTGGGTCTTGGACTTTACTAAAATCTTACCAAATCTGTTACTGTAGAAAGCTATATCCACATATTATTGTCTATAATTTTTTGTTTATTTTTTCAGTAGGGTCTCACCCTAGCCTAGACTGACCTGGAACATACTCTATAGTCCCAGGCTGGCCATGAATTCATAATGATCCTCCTACCTCAGCTTCCCAAGTGCTGGAATTAAAGGTGTGCACCATTATGTCTGACATTTTAAGTAAAATTTTTGATTTCTTTTTAACTCGTTAGTTAAAAATACTCATGTTGTGGTTAAAAGGGCCATACCCAAAGGAGCTAGGCTCATGTCATATTTTTAAAGTATACAATCTTCCCAGAAGTATAAGCATGATATATCAGTTATTAAACCATCCTGACAAAGCTTCCTGTTCAGTGTTGTTGCTTCAAGGGCTATTTATGCCTTCAAGCATTTGTTCTAAAATGACTAATCTCTGTTTAAAGTTGAAAAAGTTGAGTGTGCTCTGTTAGATTGCTAATTTGATTTGAAAATTTACCTCAGGCAAATATATTTGCCCAGCTCCATAGCATTTTTGGGGTGCCAAATTTATGCCAAATTGTACAGTCAAGTGTATTTATTTACCTGAATTCTCATTGCTTTCAACTTTGCTGCTGCTCTCAGCAGAAACACTTGCACTTTGTTACTTTCACTTTCAACTGAACTAGGACTAAAACATCCTTAGTTCTTTTCTTGTAGAGTAGATTAGCCAGAGTTGGACCATAGATAATTTGGTTGCTTAATAAATTCAGGTGTGAATAACTAACAATGGATAAATATAAGATTTTAAGAAATTAATCTTATAGTTAAGATTATGAGACATCATGGAGGACAGCTCACTTATTTGAGATACAATAAAACACAGTTAAAAACAGTTTTTATTCTATTAAAATACATATCTCAGTTGCAATGGACCTGAGTATTTGCAATTTATAAACTGGTAAGAACATGAGACCCTGAGAGAAAAGGAGAAATGATGTTGTAAGCTTCTTATTGCTGTTCAAGCATCTGAACATTGTGATAGAAGGCATAGTAATTGGAAAGGATGCTTTGAGGTCAGTGTAAGAAAGAGTTGGAAATGTTGCACAAATCTATGATAGAAGTCTCAATTACTTTGAATGATTCTTTTTATCATCAAGGAGTAACCATTTTGACCATTTCATTTTAATCCTTTTTAAATATCTGTATTATTTGACGGATAGACAGAGAGAAAGATGCAAACAGAAAGACAGTGACTACCAGGACCTTCTGCCACTGCAAATAAATTCCAGAAATAAGTGCCACTTTGTGCATCTGTCTTTATGTGGGTACTGGGGATTGAACCCAGGCTGTCAGGCTTTGCAAGCAAGTGTTGAACCATCTCTCAAGTCCTCATTTCAGTTCTTTGAATAACTATTACTTTTGTCCCTCAGACATCCTGTGTCTTCCCTCTGAAAGGGCCCCTCCTGTGAATATGGAGCAGCTGCTCACCTGGAGTTTGCCAAAGTTGCCAAATAGATTTCTTCTATTTTATTCTATAGCATTTCCCACTGACACACTGCACTGGTTGTTGGTGTGTGAAGAGGGTGAGGAGACAATGAAGCACCTCATGAACCCCCATGTCTATTGTGCTCTATCTTTCACAAAGTAGGCATTTTGAAACATCAGAGTTTTGAAGCTAGAAGTGCACTTTCAGGTATATATATATATATATATATATATATATATATATATATATATACACACACACATTATTTTTACGAATTAGTTTTCTACTCCGTGAATACAGTCAAGTTGGTACCATTATTAGGCTCATTTGTGTGCTACCCCCTCCCACTGGCCCCTCCTTGTTGAGTCATGCATTGTGGAGTTAGCCCACAGTTATGGGTAGGATAAATGTCTCTGCATATCATGACCCAACATGTGGCTCTGACATTCTTTCCGCCCCCTCTTCCACAAAATTTCCCTGAGCCATGTTGGGTTCATTTTTGGTCTGCTTCAGTGATGAGGTGTTGGAGGCCTCTGGGTCTTTGGATATCTGATATGGTAGGAGTTGATTGTTCTCTGTGCTGATCTCCTTCACCCTTGTGCTGGTACCTGGTTCACCAAGAGAACAGCACCCTTGCTTGCTTTGCAAATTATTCTTAGTTCAGCTGGGGCCCTTTTGAGGTATGATGGGATGGTTCTCCCCTTAGGATCTGCATGTATCTGAAAAAGAGAAGCAGATTCTCCAATGGAGAGTAAAGTTAGCACCAGACAAATGGGGTAATCCTTATTTTTTTACAGAGAATTTAATAGGTGTAGGCCCACTTGTAGCCCACAATTGGTGGTAGCTTGATAATGGAGAGTGAGCTCATGTTTGGATATGGTCCTGACTTGTTTCCAAGCTCCAGCTATGGGTCCCGTACCACTGAGGGGATCAGTTAGCCAAATCAAGAGCAGTTGGTTTCCCACCATGGCTGTGTGCCACTATTGCACTTGTGTGAGCATCACAACAGGTCATTTGCTGTTAAATAGGTTAGACCATGAGTTGCTTGGACAGATATTGGTCATTTTCCCCCAGTCGCCCATGTAGCACCTTCTGGCACTAGACGCGCTGACTGTCTGGGGACTGACTCTCTTCCAACTTCCAGCCATGCCATTCTAATTTGCATGTCAATCATATAAGGTGTCTTCAGCAGTAGGGTCTTATCACTAGCCTTTGGTGGGTCATCAAGTGCTCTGACAGAAATCTGTCTTTCTTTTAGGAAACCTTGTAGGTCTCTCTGATCAAAAGCTCATAGTGGATGAAAGCCACATGAGGTACTGGGAGTTACAGGTCAGTGCCCACTAAGAAAAGGAAGGAAAAGATAACTAATATAAAAGAGTTAGAGAGGAGAGAGACTGAAAGAGAGAGGGAGAGAAGCTATAGAAGGTTAAGGTCAGTCTTCATCATACCCTCTCCGGTGTGTGTCTTGCAGCTCAGGTGTTCTCTCTAAGGGCCTGGTGAAGGTTCAACCATTTGATCTGCCTTTTAGGATGTAGAATTTTATGGTACCATTGCCATTTGGGCACATAGTCTCACTCATCTACAGCACCTAACCTGAATCTACCCAAGATGCTGACATACCCAGCAAGCATCTCGAGGACTAGACAATAGGGTGGGTGGGAGGGAGGGGAGGGCAAGGGAGGGGGTGGGAAACACAAATCTAGGTATAAATATTTTAATTATTTCTTCTTATTATTACCATCTTCATACATGTCAAGAGAATTGATGGATATAATGTTGTTCTATAAACTTTTTCAGAATATAAGGTTATAATTTTTTTTTGTTTTGTTTTGTTTCTTGAATTCGGGTCTTGCTCTAGTCCAGGCTGACCTGGAATTCACTATGTAGTCTCAGGAGAACATAAAGTATAAATACTATCCACATATGACAAGCTATCCTAAAAGAAAAAAACATCAATATTTATGCTCATAAAAGTGGAATTTTTATTTTCTCATGTTGCTACCATTTCATAGTACAACCTATATCAATAGTTCACAGAACTCTATGCCTCCTATTTCATCTAGGAATTTCAACTCCAAATGTCTTTCCCTAATCACTACCCCTTATTTTCTTGTTGTTTCCCCTTGTACTATTCATACTCAGTGTTTGCATGTCAATGCTCAGGTTTCCCATTTCTCTGCCCATTTTTTTTCTTTCCTTTTTCCTGCATTTGTTGGCTATGGCTGCCATAAAGATGTTTCACAAATTACAACAGAAATTTATCTTTTCCCAGTTCTGGAGGCTGAGATGGAGTTGCTGGCAGGGCTACACTCACCTTGTAGACTCTGGGGAAGGATCTGTTGTAGGTCTCTCCTCTCAATTCTGACAGCTCTATGACTTGAGACAGCATCACCGTAAACAATGTAGAATTCTCCCTCTGTGTATCTGCATTCAAATATTTCAGTTTAATTTCTTATTTATTTTCAAGGAGAGAAACAGAGAGCAAGAAAGAATGAGATAATGGTGTTCCAGGCCCTCTAGCTGCTGCAAAGGAACTCCAGATGCTTGGGCCACTTTATGTAGCTGGCTTTCCATGAGTACCGGGGGTCCCAATCTGGGTTGTTAGGCTTTGTAGGCAAGAGCATTTAACCTCTGAGCCATCCCTCCAGGCCAAGTCTCTCTTTTGTTAAGGACACCAGTGATGTCTATTTAGTGGTACAACTCCAGTATGACTTCACATTAGTTTAACTACTTGCATATGTATTGCCTTTATTTTAAAATAACCTTACATTCTGAGATTCTTAAGGGTTTGTATTTCAGAATATTAGTTTTGAGATAGAGGCAGGGTATAATCTCCCTATACCACCTTACTTAGCTAGGATCCCATAGTCTCCTACCTTAGCATTGCCCACAAAGGGCCTCTCCATTCATTTTTTTATAACTTTCATCAGACTAGTCTACCTAAGTAGGAAATTCTTGCTTTAGAGCTGATGTGTGTCACTGGAGAAAATTATATAATTGTGGTAGTTAATTATCCATTAAAAAGACATACCTCTTGAAATAATCTGGGACCTAATTCTACAAGAATCTTGCAACTACTCCCTAGCTGTGATTCTCTTAAATGTTTTTCAGTCTTTGTCTCTTAACATTACTACTTTCCTTCTCAGCAGCCCCTACTAATTAGATGACTGCGGATTATTCATTTAGTGGGTATTTTGTCAGTATGAATGATTTTTTCCACACCCCATCCCCAATCTTGTTCTTTTCAAATTTTCTCTTTTGCCTTAGAGTGCCATTCAAATTTCAATTTTAACTAACATAAAATTGAAAGTCTTTTTTAAAATATTTTATTTATTTATTTATTTATTTTTTCTTTTTTTCTTTATTAGTCAGTTCTGTATTCAGCAAATACAGTCAGTTTGGTACCATTATTAGGCTCATCCGTGACCTGCCCCCTCCCCTTGGCCCCTCCTTGTTGAGGTATATGGGTCATGCATTGTGGAGTTAGCCCACAGTTATGGGTAAGATAAATGTCTCTGCATATCATGACCCAACATGTGACTCTGACATTCTTTCTGCCCCCTCTTCCGCAAAATTTCCCTGAGCCATGTTGGGTTCATTTTTGGTCTGCTTCAGTGATGAGGTATTGGGGGCCTCTGAGGCTCTGGCTCTCTGATTTGGTAGGAGTTGATTTTTCTCTGTGCTGATCTCCTTCCCCCTTGTGCTGGTATCCCAGTTCATCAGGAAAACAGCCCCCTTGCTTGTTTCTCCAATTTTTCTTAGTTTCATCCAGGGCCCTTTTGAGGTATGATGGGGTGGCACTCTCCTTAGGATCTACATCTATCTGAAAAAGAGAAGCAGATTCTCCAATGGAGAGTAGGTTAGCACCAGGACAAATGAGATAACCCTTACTTTTTTTTTTAATAGAGAATTTAATAGGTGTAGGCCCTCTTGTAGCCCATAATTGATGGTAGCTTGATATTGGAGAATGGGTTTACGTTTGGATCTGGTTCTGACTTGTTTCCCAGCTCCAGCTATGGGTCTCATACCAGTGAGGGGATCAGTTAGCCAAATTGAGAGCAGTTGGTTCCCCACCATGGCTGTGTGCCACCACTGCACTTGTGTGGGCATCACAACAAGTTATTTGCTGCTAAGTAGGTTAGACCATGCGTTCCTTCGACAGATATTGGTCAATTTCCCCCAGTCGCCCTTGTAGCACCTTCTGGCACTAGACGCGCTGACTGTCTGGGGACTGACTCTCTTCCAACTTCCAGCCATGCCATTCTAGTTTGCAAAAATTGCCAGTCTTTTGAAAGTTTGCCTAATGAAGCCACATTTTGCTTCTCAAAAATATGGCTAATGGACTGGAGAGATAGCTCAGTGGTTAAGGCATTAGCCTGCAAAGCCTAAGGACCTGGCTCAATTCCCTGGCACCTACCCCCTCACACACAAAAACCAGATACACAAGGCTGTATTTTATACTAGTTACATTATTATTTTCTTTTTGTGTATTTGCCTTGTTTTCTTATTCTGTGATTCTTGGTCTAGTTCAAATCCAGTGAGGTCATCTTCAGTATACCCTTTCTCATTAATAGCAGTTGTTTATTTCTTAAGGAAATTCACAATTTTTGTCACAATTAGCTTTTGATATCTAGTATGCTATACATTGTCAATAAATTGTGTAAATTCTTTAATCAACACAATACCATGTATCTATATAGTAAAGTACATGATATTGTATTACATGTGGACATTATCATACAAGTATATGTTATACAGTAAGCATGAAACTGTAAATTCTTATTCTTTACATACTAGATTTCAAAAACCTCTCATATCTGAGAATATGCCTTGTACACCTTTGCACAATATATACTATTTGTAAAATCAGTCAGTGAAAACTCATATGTTAATGTTGAATGTTAATTTTGACAAAAATAAAAGTGATATTCTAATGTCCTCTTATTTATTCATTATTAATGTTTTCATACCTTGTTTTTTATCCCAAGGTACTATTATGCTTTGTACAACACACTAAATAGATATCAAAACTATAATTTAGCTGGGCATGGTAGCGCACGCCTTTAATCCCAGCACTCGGGAGGCAGAGGTAGGAAGATCGCCGAGAGTTTGAGGCCACCCTGAGACAACATAGTGAATTCCAAGTCAGCTTGAGCTAGAGTGAGACCCTACCTTGGGAAAACCACAAAAAACCTATAATTTATTCTATACTTTAATTTTAATAGTAAGTTTATTATTAGTAGAAACTTTGGAATATAGTATCTACTTTGACTTTTAAAATATTGAAGTTTATTTTAAAAATAAGGAATTTCTTTTACTGATAGCTGTATATGATATGTTAATATCTCTAATCCCAGACTTTGAATTGCAGTACAGAGCTATTCATATCAGTGGTCGTACGACCACTCATGTCTGAAGAAGTGCTCTAACAGGGAACATAGAATGCGTCATAGCCTAATGACTGGATGCAAAACAGTCACCATGGAAGAATGAATTCAGTGGAGTTCTCATAGGATGGGTGTAATTAAATGAGTCATCTCGAGTTCTATTGTATATCCTTCATCACCTTCACTGATATGACTGGAATAAACAGACCAGCTTCTTTCCCTTGAAATATATACATTTGAATGTCTTGAATCTAGAAGACTGCTTGCAGAATTCACTAAAGTTAGCAAAAGTTTGAACTATTTCTGTCATTCTTTAATTATTAAAATTGTCACCATCAACCCTTTTGCTGACAACCAAGAGTCAAACTGCATAAATACTTAGGCTAGCCATGTATGTTACACAGCAGCAATAAATCCTATTAAAGGAGAGAGATGTGAATTAATATGCAGTGTCTTTAGTGAGAGTTAACTAGGCATCTACTTTTCATTTGAGAAGCAGTCAAATGATTAAATTGCCCAGCTAAAAACTTATCACTCAAAACTTATCCTTTAGCAGAAAGACTGACTTTATTTTATAGCTGTAAACTTGATTGAGAACTAGGACCTATCAGGTATATTTCTGTTCTTGTAATTCAAGGACACCTTGAATATTTCCCAAGGGAAACAAAGGATGTACATGGAGGAAAAAATGGAAACTGCTTTTTTTTGTTAAGTATTTAAGAAACATGTGGGACATTTTCTACATTCTGTATGGTGCTAAAACCACCACAGTATCAAAATGCTTTGGCTGTAGGGTAACTGGTGTACATCTAATGTTTAATTCCCATTTAGCATGCCTATATAATTTTTAATAGTTCATTTTATTTATAGTAGTGTCAGTTTAATAATGAAATTTTCATTAATACTACAATGTCTTATATTATGAGCATCTCTTTAATATTTTATCTTTGTTAAAACTGAGGAAAATATCCAATATTGTATTATGTTGTTTCTGGCATATTTAATGTTTGATATTCATGTGACTTTATGGTGTGAGTTTTCAAGAATCTGATATAAAATCTTAGGTATAGGTACTTTATTCTGAAAGTGATTCCAGGGTTGAGTGAAAGTGAAAGCTGGAGCTAGAGAAGAGGATCATATCATTTCAGGCTCAGGCCCCTGAGGCAATATGAATTTCATAATGTTGGGATTCCTCCTGAGAAGCTTAGAGAATGCTTTGTCAATTATCTGGGTAAAAAAAGATGCAACATGTATCTACTGGCTCTATCATATATTTATCAGTATCCCCAAATCATCAATCCCTTCCCACTTGCAGGCTGTGATAGCTTATTCACTGGGCTCTGCAGTACCAGGAAATATGAAATAAAAGTAAAAATATGTGATGATACCTCTTTAGCACATTGATTTTAATTTCTTGGGTATATATCCAATTTTATGGTGGATCACATGATAATCATATCTTTAGTGTCTTTTTCCTTTTTTAAATTTATTTTATTATTTTATTTTATTTTTATTTTATTTTTTTTACAGTCAGTTTGGTACCATTATTAGGCTCATCCATGACCTACCCCCTCCCCTTGGCCCCTCCTTGTTGAGGTATATGGGTCATGCATTGTGGAGTTAGCCCACAGTTATGGGTAAGCTAAATGTCTCTGCATATCATGACCCAACATGTGGCTCTGACATTCTTTCCGCCCCCTCTTCCGCAAAATTTCCCTGAGCCATGTTGGGTCTGCTTCAATGATGAGGTGTTGGGGGCCTCTGAGTCTCTGGCTCTCTGATTTGGTAGGAGTTGATTTTTCTCTGTGTTGATCTCCTTCCCCCTTGTGCTGGTATCCGGTTCATCAGGAAAACAGCCCCCTTGCTTGTCTTGCCAATTTTTCTTAGTTTCAGCTGGGGCCCTTTTGAGGTATGATGGGTGGCTCTCTCCTTAGGATCTACATCTATCTGAAAAAAAGAAGCAGATTCTCCAACGGAGAGTAAGTTAGCACCAGGAAAAATGAGATAACCCTTTTTTTTTAATAGAGAATTTAATAGGTGTAGGCCCTCTTGTAGCCCACAGTTGACGGTAGCTTGAAATTGGAGAGTGTGTTTATGTTTGGATATGGTTCTGACTTGTTTCCCAGCTCCAGCTATGGGTCCCATACCAGTGAGGGGATCAGTTAGCCAAATTGAGAGCAGTTGGTTCCCCACCATGGCTGTGTGCCACCACTGCACTTGTGTGGGCATCACAACAAGTTATTTGCTGCTAAGTAGGTTAGACCATGCGTTGCTTGGACAGATATTGGTCATTTTACCCCAGTCGCCCATGTAGCACCTTCTGGCACTAGACGCGCTGACTGTCTGGGGACTGACTCTCTTCCAACTTCCAGCCATGCCATTCTAATTTGCATGTCAATCATATAAGGTGTCTTCAGCAGTAGGGTCTTATCACTAGCCTTTGGTGGGTCATCAAGTACTCTGACAGAAATCTGTCTGTCTTTTAGGAAACCTTGTAGGTCTCTCTGATCAAAAGCTCATTGTGGATGATAGCCCCACGCTGGTTCTGGGAGTTACATGTCAGTGCCCACTAAGAAACTGAGGAAAAAGATAACTAATATACAAGAGTTAGAGATAAAAGAGAGAGAGAGAGGAGAGGGGAAGTGAGGGAGGGAAGATGTAGAAGATTAAGGTTAGTCTTGATCTTACCCTCTCCAGTGTCTTGTGGTTCAGGTGTTCTCTGTAAGGGCCTGGTGAAGGATCAGCCATTTGGTCTGTCTTTTAGTAAGTAGAAAATATGGTACCATTGTCATTTGGGTCTAGTTTTGTGTTTCCCACCCCTTTGATGCCCTCCCCTCCCTCCCCTTGTGTCTTTTTCCTTTTGAGTAACCAACTTTCATTGTCCCAAAAAGTGCTGCACTAATTAAAAATGTTACCTACAGTGTATAAATAGCCCTTTCTCTCAACATTCTTGCCCAAACTCACTGTGCTTTTGATTTTGATGTCTATGGTTATTATAGATGTTATATTTGCTGGTCTTTTATTTAATTTTCTTTGATAAATGTTTGCTCAAGTATACTGTTTCAGTCAGTTTTTTTTTTCATCACTGTGATGAATGTCCCTGGAGAAATAATATCATGGAAGATTTATGTTGGCTCCTGGATTCAGAGATCTTGGTCCCTTACTACATGATTGGCTGATTCCATTATGTCTGGGCCTGTGGTGAAACATGCTATCATGGAAGAAGGGCATGGTAGAGCTTATCTGCTCACCTGGTACCATCTAGAAAGCAGAAAGACAGGCAAAGTGGGCATGTGTTCTCCAAGAACATTTCCTAAGTGATCTTCCATTAATGCCATAAAATTATTACTTCAGCAGTGGGCTGATTCAATGATGGGCTCATAGCTCTCAATATCTAGTGGTTCACAAAGATTGGATTCACTAATTTGGGGCAAGACTTTTGGGGCTGCACTTCATATCTAAACCATAGCAAATGCTTGACCAAGTTTTAAAAATCTTTTATTTATTTGAGAGAGATAATGAGGGAGGAGAAGGAGGAAGAGGGAAAGTGAATGGATGGGCCAGGTCTTCTAACCTCTGCAAATGAACTCCAAATGCATGTAACACCTTGTGCATCTGGCTTACGTTGGTAATGGGGAATATAACCTGAATCCTTAGGCTTTGCAGACAAGCACCTTAACATTAAGCTCTCTCCCCAGCCCATTTGAGTATTTTTAGTGGAGTATTTATTATCTTGTTTCTTATTCATGTATGAGTTCCTTGGGTACTTTGGACATTTCCCCACATCCAGTGCATAATTTAGAATCACTTTTGTTCATAATTTTATGTGTATTTCTGTAGTCATGTCCATGAAATTACTATAAAAATCATTGTCTTAGTGTCTCTATTTTCATATATGTGCATGATATTTTTATAGGTTCAGGTTTGATGGTTAAGTTTTTATTCTAATAGTTTTTTGTAGAAATAGTGAGACAAAGAACTACTTTCATTTTTCTGCATATGGTCATTATATTTTCTCAGTACCATTTACTAAAGATATTGTCTTTCTTTTTCACAGTATGTTCTTGGCACCTTTCTCGAACAGCAAAAATGCAGCTTACACATCAGTGGGTAAATGGGTTGGAGAATTTTATATATAGTGGGATACATTTAGCTCTTAAAAGAAAAAAACAGGACATTCTATCATTTGCAACAACATCTGAATGTACAAGACAACTTGTTAGGAAAAGAAGGCAGATATAGTGAAACAACTAATAGATACTTTCAGTTTTGGATGGAATGTGAAACAATCTCACTCAGAACTGGAGAGTTGAATGGTGGTTACCAGAGACTGGTGGGTGGAGATGGGCAGGAGAAGGAGATATGGTCAGTAATTGCATGGCTTGTTATCTAGGAATAAATCCTGGTGTTCAATGACATTATTACTATAGTTAGTAAAATTGTCTTATATATTTAAAAAATCTATAAAGGAGCATAAAAACTTAGAGGTCGTGGATATACTAATTTACCTGTATGCATTAAAAGCCCCAAATTATGCACTATGGAATTGCTAGTTGTAAGTAAAGAAAATAAAACTTATGAGAAATGTGGACAAGACAAAATATTATAAGTGTAGAACAAATGTAAGAATTTCTGGAATTGTCCAAAAGCTGTAGCTGACCTTGGGGGAGAGGTAGGGTAGGACGTGGGCTAGTAGAAAGATTGGATACGTGGGGCATGAGACACATGATAATAAATTTTACAACACAGATGAAAACTTGATGCATGACTGCTACCTAAAACTATAGATTTTAATTATCTTGTTCTTATAAGCAACAGTAAGAAAAGAAATTACATGGGATTCCACAAGGCATATGCAGAGACAAAGCATCCATGAAATGATATCCTTGCTGTGAGCAGTGCACTCTGATAATCTCTGTTCCATACTATGCTGTGTTATTCTGTTTCACTCTGCTCTGCTCTATTTAATTAAACAATGCTATTCATAACTCCCTAAAGTAATTTTAAAATCCATGATTTGGAAAACATTGGCTGAAATATAATTAATTTAATGTACCCAAGAAGGCAACTGATAGCATACTAATACAATTAAAATCATGTGAAGTAGAACCACAAACAGTGAAATTTTGAGAAATAAAGGTCATACTATCAATGTGAGTTCAGACAAACTTATTGTGAATTCTTAGCAAATGAGAAATGAAGGGTGCTTGGGTTCATATTCCATGGTTCTGGGTTTCATCTGTCAGTATTTTAGGATCTATAAATGGGTAAAGAACATCTAGCTGCCTCAGAGAATGAACAGGGTAGAAACACAGAGGGGCTGAATAATGAGGTGCTGTGTCTCCAGCTTTCACCTCAGATGCTTTGTTTCCTGCTGTCCCCATTCATGTGTAGACAGAAAGAAGTGAGTGCTTGTACCCCACAAAGGCACATGCATATCCCACAGCCAGCCGTGTCTCCCTAGGTAGAGAATGCTGGTGTGTGATCTCAGGGTGCATTTTATATTTATCTCATGTTTATTATTTTGACACTTTTCATTTTAAGCTTCTTTGCTCTTTTCACAGAGAAAGAGCTTTTAGTCTCCAAAGAGCAGAGCTCTATTACCATAATCACTTTTCAGAAAAGAGAAAATTACCTGTAATTTTTATACTCTGAAGGTGTATCATAATAATTCAACCACCTACCTTACCCTCAAAAATTAAATTATTTTTTTAAAGAAACTATTCTTTTCTATCTCTTCATTTTCCTTACAGGAAATGAGAGCTTAAGAATTTGGGAAATCCCACTAAGCCTTTATCGGCCTTGCCTTGGCTCTATCTTCCTACTGTCAGCTATCTTTTAGAACTGGGGGTAGAAGCGAGAGAGAGCATTGTTGTGTTGACACACTGCTCAGTGAGGGCACTGTTAAAGGGATATAAACAGTGAGGGGCGAACACCCCTCACATCAGCTGGAACTTTCCATGAGATCATTCATGTTGAATGACTACACCTTTGTTGGTTTTTTTTTGTTGTTGTTGTTTGTTTGTTTGCTTGTTTTCAAGGTAGGTTCTCCCTCTAGTCCAGGCTGACCTGGAATTCATTCTGTAGTTCAGGCTGGCTTCGAACTCACAGTGATCCTCCAACCTCTGCATCCTGAGTGCTGGGATTAAAGGCCTGAGCCCAGCCCTTTGCTGGTTTTATTGCTCCTCCCATAAGCTTCCACTCTAACTCCACCATATCACTCACTCCTATACCATGTCTCAGGAGAAAGGTGGAACGTGATGCACACAAACAAATCTACAGTTTAATGATTAAAATCAAGTTCCCATGAGATCCCTGCTGTAATTGATTATCTTTCAATTGCTGAAGAAAAAAAAAAACAAAAAACTGAAAGGCCTGGTAGAGGATGAACAAAGAAAAGAAATGCCTAGGAAACCACGTGCCTCTGACTCTGCTACTCTGTGTGTTCCACAGCTGGGTTTAAGGCTGTTTGCAATAAGCATGATTCTTCAGGTGGTTGTTGGCCTTCTCTGTATTACAGGGGATTTTGTCATACTGCAGTTCTGAAACTCACCTCCTGCATTAATGAGTGTTATGTGGAATGATTGGTGATGAAATAACCTTAGCAAAGTGTAGTCCATTCTATGAATTTTCAAAAGTGTGTTAGTTTTTAAAGATTCTGAAAAACCTAAAGTTTTAGAAATTGACTTTTTTTTTTCTTTATTAGTCAGTTTTGTATTCAGCAAATACAGTCAGTTTGGTACCATTATTAGGCTCATCCGTGACCTACTTGGCCCCTGCTTGTTGAGGTATACAGGTCATGCATTGTAGAGTTAGCCCACAGTTATGGGTAAGCTATATGTCTCTGCATATCATGACCCAACATGTGGCTCTGACATTCTTTCCGCCCCCTCTTCCGCAAAATTTCCCTGAGCCATGTTGGGTTCATTTTTGATCTGCTTCAGTGATGAGGTGTTGGGGGCCTCTGTGGCTCTGGCTCTCTGATTTGGTAGGAGTTGATTTTTCTCTGTGCTGATCTCCTTCCCCCTTGTGCTGGTATCCGGTTCATCAAGGAAACAGCCACCTTGCTTGCTTCTCCAATTTTTCTTAGTTTCAGCCGGGGCCCACTTGTTTTGATCCAGCAATGGCCATATTTATTATTTCATAAAACATCGTTAAAAAATATTCTGTGGATGGAATCCAGGTCCTTGTACATGATGGGAAACATGGTGGGAAAGTTCTCTGCCACGGAGATACATCCCCAGCCCTTGTAAGACATCTTTTGAGCTTTTAAGGCTTATAACATATGTAGTATGGAAAAAAAAAACACAATATGATCAGAGTGCCCTTTTGTTCCTGACAGTCCTTCTGTGATGCTTGACTTCTCTAAGTTACCCTGTAAATTCTCTTGTCCTTGAAATAACAGACCTTCTCTTGGATGATTCTTTAGTGTACTTCCAACTTTATCCCAATTGACATTGGGCATAGACAACACAATCATGGCTATTTTAATGTGCAAATAAAAAACCATTGCAGTATCCATTTGTGACTCTTGTCCTTTGACTTGGTTGTTATATCCATGTGGCTTTTCATATTCCATCCAGTTATTTCCAATTAGTGCTAAAACTGAATAGAATTGGCTACTGGACGGGTCAAAAGTTTCACTTACAAGGCAGCGGAAACTGAGAACATAAATACTTGTTATTTTTCTCTTCTTTGACTATAGTCTACATTTGTTTATTCAAATAACACCGTTATCATTTTTATTCTAACTAGTATTAATAGTTTGTTCAGAATCATCTTTGTGTCAAGCATTTTGCTAAGTATGCATAAACTTTTCAAATGTATACCCTGCTGTCCTCTCTTCATAAATGAAACAGGCTTCTAAGAATGAGAAGACCTGCACTGACATGGCAATTAATATATAGCAGAAGGGAAAATCAAACTTAGGGCATTTTACACTGAGTATTGGTAATCTCGTAGATTACTAATGCAAAAATTTCCCCAGATTCAAGTGGCTTTACCTCATGGCTTGAACTTTACCAGGTAGCATCTAAACTATAATACAAGAGAATATACATTTATTTTTGCAAGTTTATTGGTTGTGATAGTGGGGTAATGATTGGAATTAAAATCTTTGTTTCTGCAACATATACTGTTAATACCTACAAAGTAATTGAATCATACAAACTTGAAAACTAAGGCATAACAAAATGTGTATAAACTGAAGTTACATTAGAAAATAAGCATATTTATGAGACTTGTTATGAGAGTGATTAGAAAGGGTCCAAGTTGGTTCAGAGAGGGTTGTGGTTGCACATTAGGGTAGCTATTACAATATTGCTGGCTAGTCACTATTTATTATTTATTTGTATAGGTATTTATATATTCGTAAAGAGGAAAGTATTCCTTAGCTCCTGTTGCTATGGAATAAACACAAACAATGCTTATATTGTTCTACAAAAATTCTGTATTGAAATCTCAACCCACTGTGATATTGATATGTGATAAGAAATGGCAATGAAATATTTGATAGAATTTTATTGCTTAAAAATGGGATGCAGGCTGGAGAGATGAGTCATTGGTTAAGCACTTGACTGCAAAGCCTAAGGACCCATGTTTGATTTCCCAGTAACCATGCAAAGCCAGAGGAACAAGGTGGTGCATGCATCTGGAGTTCATTTGCAGTGGTTGGAGGCCCTTGCACACCCATTCTCTCTCTCTCTCAAATACATAAATACAATATTTTTTTAAAAATAAATAAAAATGGATGCATTTTTGATGAAGTATATGATACACATTTGTATAATAAAACAGTCAGTAAATACCACTGTTTTTAAGAATGTGAGAATCAATTTGAAAAATACTTTTACTTATTTTTTAAGAGACAGATGTGCTGAAGTGTATACCCATAACATTTTATATTCTGCAAGAATCACTGTGGAGTTTAGTGAGAATCTTGCTTGAATGAGATGACATTGTATACAAATGTAGGGTCTATATTCTTCTCAGTCAGTTCTGCAAAATAGTGGTTGCTAGTCACACTGAGAACTATTTAGGAGGGTAAAATCTTTGGAAAGATTTTCAGTCCTGCCCCTTTTATATTCTTTATTAGATAAGGAGAATTTAGCTGATTTTAATTTCTTTAAAATCAACTAATTTTTACTTGCTTCTTAATTATCCATGTCTGAGTCTAAAAATGTTGCACAAAATAGTTCACACTGATGAGATATAAAAATATTTAGATTATCTTTTAAGCAATACCATTGTAGTGGTGCAAGTACATGGGAGTGTAAGGACAAATCAAAATCAGTTACTATCCATTCTGACAGTAGACAAATTCATCAACATATGATTTTTGCTGAGTATAAAATTAGATGATTTTACATGGACTATAAAATTAATTTTTCTCCCATTTTAATCCCATTATTCTGTGATGAAAAATTATTTTCAGCTTTTAAGATAATCGTTGCAGGTTCTCACTTCCCTCAGCAACCTGGCCTTTAGGTTGCTCTTCAATCAGTTTCATAGATGAGTTCATAAGACATGACAAGTAATCTTTCTTGCTCATTTGTTTTCATATGGATTTCTTCCAAAAATGGCTTAAAAACTGTAAAGGGAATATAAATTAGTACCATCATTATGGAAAACAATATGGCTTCTCTTCAAAATCTAACACTAACACTATAACTAGCACATGCTGTAATAAAGCAAGAAGGAAATAAGCCAGCATACCTTAGTGACATTAGCACCTTCATGTTTATTATAGTATTAGTCCGAAGAGCCAAAAAATCAAAACAATGTCATTGTCTATCAACTGATGAATGGGTAAAGAAAAATTTCTCGTGTGTGTGTGTGTGTGTGTGTGTGTGTGTGTGTGTTTGTAATGTGATCACTGGAGATTATTCTATTAAGTGGATAAGTCAGGCACTGACAAAAAAAAAAAAAAACACATGTGGAAAATAGAAATGTTTATCTCATAGAAAAAAAAAACTGTAAAGGCCAAAAGATATAGTATGGAAAACTTGTATACAATGAAATTTATAGTTCTTCAAGAAAGTGACCATTCTGATAATTATTTTCTTGCAGCAGTGGAGAGTAAATAGGTGTGCTAATAATTTAGTGGTGCTGTGTATTGTGCATCCATGGTATTCTCTCTAGTTCACTCTTGATCTTGTTTCTAAATTAAAGCATGATTCATCTAATTTTGGGATAGAATGTCAAACTAACAGCTTTCCAAAAGAAGCAATAAAGTGCATAAATTTTCTGACTTGCATTAATTTCTGGAATTTTGTGTCCAGCCCTGAATATGTTTGTAAATCTGATTCATTTTGATAAGATTTACTGAGTGTGGCTAGTGTTTGAAACTAGCTTAGAATGAAGGTTCTTCAACCAAGGTTCTGACATGTGGTATATTATGCAAATAACTTGCTTTATTTTAATTAATAGTTTTCCCTGACCTCAGTGTGCTTATCAATTCACAGAAGAGACACATACATATACACGTGATTCTCATACAGAAAAATTAGTACATGATTGGCATACACATAACATGCAAGCTCAAGGAAGAGCCACTTTCAGCCTATAGACATGAAAAACAAGTTCAGTGTTAATATAGGATAAATGGAAGACATTCTGGTGACATGGCATAAGGCAGGTAGTGGGCAAAAAGTACATTATGTTACTCAAAGTTTGTCTTTTTTAAAAATAAGAAAAGGACCATTCTGGTCATTTTGTGAATCATGAATTTGAAAGAATATCTTAGAACAGGAAGATATATTAGAAAAGTATTGTATGAGCTGGTCATTTCTGAAATAAGTCATTAAAATGAAGGTGAGAGATTGAGGCATGTTCAAAAATATTTATGAATCTGTTGATATGTGATTAACTACATAAGGGAACACAATACAAATAACATTATATATAAATAGAAATTGACAGAACTTATTTCACTGGATGAAGTACAAGAAGGAATACACCTACTCCCAGGGTCCTATTATAAAACAACCAAATATGTACTAATATTTGTGTTTACTTTTTCAAAGTTTCTAAATAAATTTCTTTTTTTTTTTGTTGTTTTATTTTTGGTTTTTTGAGGTGGGGTCTAACTGTAGCCCAGGGTGACTTGGAATTCACTCTGCATTCTCAGGGTGGCCTCAAACTCAAGGCGATCCTCCTACCTTTGCCTCCTGAGTGCTGGGATTAAAGGCGTGCACCACCACGCCCAGCTAAATAAATTTCTTAAATAGACATTTATAAAAAATGGGTCTTCATGAAGTAAGCACTTCAGTTCATCACATCCTAAAAATATTTAGCTATTGAAAATGCATCCATGTGAGACCCAGCTTCTGCCCTCATTACTATTTTATTTTTTTTACCTTACTGTTATCCACTTAATATTTGTTTTTGCTGTGTATTTTGATAACAACCTGACTTGTGATAGAATTTTGTTGAAAAGCAGTAACTGCTAGGTAAGCAATAGTATAGGTGTAGTAGAGTCATTTCTTTTTATCAAATGATAAATCTGTTAGTCTAGGAGAATAAAACTGAGCAACCTTTTGTATGAATAAATGTCATAACTTCATTAAGTTTTTCCTATTTAGCTATATGCACTAAGTCAAAATACATATTAGTCAAACACATAGAGCAATTATCAGATTAAGAACTAATTAATGACATACCTGTGCATCAATTTTTAGTGCTGCACTATTCACAATAGTCAAAATCTAGAACCAGGCTATGTGTCTATCAACAAATGACTGGATCAAGACAATGTGCATATATACATATATGTGTGTGCATGCATTCTTCTTTATTGTTGAAAGAAACATCATATCATATCATATATATGTATATATATCATATCATATATATGTGTATATATATCTTCAGTCATTAAAAATAATGAAATGGTATAATTTGTAGCTGAATGAAAGAAAATGGAGCTCATCATGTTAAGTCAAATTAGCCAAACTCAGAGGGGCAAATATCCCATTTCCTCTCATATACCGAATCTGCCTGCTTATCTGTCTGTCTATCTATCTATTGATCTATTTATCATCTATGTATCCATCATCTATCTATCCATCATTTATCTATTAATCTATTTCTCAATGTCTATTTTATCATCTATGTACTGTATCATCTATCTATCTGTTATGAAAGAAGGAGGGGGATGTGTGGAAGAAAAAAATGGTCTAAAGGGAGAAGGATGGAGAAAAAGAGAGTGTTAATAGGAAAAAGAAACACAAATGCTGTGTTTGCTTTCATGTATTAACTATACATATATACATGAAAGCAGAGGAATAAGAGGGCCAGAGGAAGGCAATATAGTGAGGGTATTAATATAAGTAAAAGAAAATGATATTTACAAATAAAATATCATAATGCAGTTAATTATTTTGTATGCTAACCAAAAATAAATTTTTATGCAAAAGAAACATGTCTAATACTATACAGTGACACAGGAAGACATGGATGGCAATACCTTCAGTCTGAACAGTTATTCAGTAGAATTAGAGCCTGAAAGTGAGGAACTTTACAAATAACTCCATAGGTTTTCTTTTCTTTTTATTTTATTTTTGTTTTGTGCAGAATGAATATGCTAAAAACAAACTCTAAATCTGATGAGATATTTGGTCCTCATAAGCCAGGTTTGAAATGCATCTCCTTCTTGTGGAGTTGTTATAGAAGAAATTGTAGGAGACACAAAGCATTTTGTCATGGTTTAAATTGATTATATACCTTCTTCTATTGGTATAGGAAATACACCTTTTATTATGGGTGGGATCTTACATTTGATGAAGTGTAGTATCCTTCAAGCCACTTCAAGAGATTCCATAAGCAAAGGGTGGTTGAGGCAATATCCACAAATTTGCAGGATGTTCTTAATTTGTCCTAGAAATAGAACTGGCCAAGGGCAAAGCTTTGATAAGCAAAATAATTTTAATTTTAGATCCTTCTGCTCTTTCTCAAGGTTAAATCAGGTCAGTGTAATCACAGGGCAAAACATTTAAAGTATGAAGAGTGCAGCTGCAGGTCTTACCCCAGTAATCACTGGGTTTGTCAACCTGTATATGTCATGCCACTTCTGAATTTTCTCTGGGAGTAATGCTGAACCTGTTTATTTTCTTCAGAAGGTGGATTATTCAAAAGTATATCCGAAATGTGCTTTTAAAAATATTAATTGCTATTCAGTGGTCCTTTTTCTTTTGCCTCTGTATGAGGAAAAAAAGAACTTTGTCTAGACGAGGTAGGGTGAAAGTAACTAGGAAGTATATTGCTTCTTATTTGTACTCACAATCACACCTTGATTGATCAATTAGTTTACAGTCTACATAAGACTAAATAGTACAGTCTCAAGGAAAAGGAGAGATGTTGTCTTAGAATAATTGGTGGATTCATTTTCAAGTGGAGACTGATAATATTTCCAAGAGAGATGGTCCTGGTTGCCTCTTACAGTCATGTTTGAGAATCGCATTGCACTGTTTTCTCCTTCTTTGGCCCTTCTTTCTTCCTGATGATGAGTTCCAGGTTCCCTGTCCTTGCTCCTCTTTCTTTTTAAGCGATATTCCCCCTTGTCTCTGGCAATTCATTGTTTTCACACATGAGAGGCTATGACATACACCTTACCTCCTATTCCCTCAGAACCAGTCTGTTATGCCTTCAGCCTAATAAGTAGCTGCTTTCATTGTACTAGATTTAAAATCATCTAATTTTAATGAGTACTTAAAATGATTTATAACAGACATTCTTTCTACCCAAAGCAGGTACTAATGGCAAGACTGGTTATGTGACAGTATTTAGGGAGCTAACTTCTTAAGGACATATTCTCCATCAACATTTATCAACATCTAGGTATTACCATCCTTTATGCATGTGCTGCCTTTTCCTTGTAACAGGACTTTCAAATATTTGTATGACAACTCACAATAAGAACACTTCACATCTTGTCTCAGAGTACCTACTAATTCCCTTGTATATTTAAGATACATGTAATTAACACAAAAGGTTAACTTAAAAAAATTAAAATCCTTAATCTGACAACTCACTAAAGATTTGGAAGCAAACTTGATTAGAAATATGTCTGGTGGCCTATAAGTAGTTATCTGGAAAAAAATTGTGGAAGCATGTCAGTGTTGAAAGACAATGTTACTCGGCTGGGAAGGTAACTGTGGGTGAAGTATAATACAAACACAGGGAGCTAAATTCAGATACCCAGCAGCCACATAAAATGCCTGGGGAAGTGAAGAGTGCTCATAATCCCAGCTCTGGGGGGCGGGGAGGGCAAAAGGATCCCTGGAGTTGACTGGCTAGTTTATCTTGCAAACTGATAAGCTTTGGTCTCAGTAAGAGACCTTTGCTCAGAATACATGGAGAACAATAGAGGAAGACACCCAATGTAGACCTCTGGCCTCCACATGCATATGCTCACATATTTACATGCACACCTACACATGTATGCACCCACTCATGTACAAACATGCATACACACATGCATGCACACCATACACATATACACATGCAAAAAAAAAAACACCTCCAAATAGAATGTTACAATTCCTGTTACCATTCCAAATCTGAATTATCCATTCCTACATTATTTTTCTACCAGGAACTAAGTTTCTACATCTAATTTTATAGCTGATTTATTGGTCAAGGAAATAAAAAACATGTTTTTAATTAAATCTTGCCTATATTTTCTTCCAGTAGATTTCTTTGTATTTTGTTTCACTTTTTAATTCTATGCTGAGCTTTCTTCATTTCAGGTAGTAAAAAAAAAAGACATCAAGCTAGAAGTACTAGTTGGAAAAGAAGAAAGATTTATGTTGAAGAGCTACGGGGGAGGGTGACAAAAGAAAATGAGATTATGAACAAAGTAGATTATGCATATGTATCAAAATTGTCAATAAACATTATGCTATTAAAAATGACCTAAGAGACAACAATATAGGGAAAGAGGAGACAGCTTGGAACACAAAGATCTAGACCATAAGTTCTGGAAGACTAGGATCAACAGGATAGCAAGGGGGAAGGGAGGTCGTGGGCACTCATGGAGTACCTCTGTGCACTGAACAATGAGACATAAGCACTCCCTATGCTTTCTTGTCTACTATCCTTAAAGTTCATTTTGTTAACATTGCTTTAGAGATGAGGTATCATACTAAAGCTCTGGGAAATTTGTTAATTTTCTAAAGATTATAAAGAAGGGACTTGACCAGGAATTAAGACCTAGTCTGCCTGAAATATGAAAGGAAGGCTGGAGAGATGGCTTAGTAGTTAAGGTGCTTGCCTGCAAACCCTAAAGACCCAGGTTCAATTCCCCAGAACCCATATAAGCCAAATGCACATGGTGGTGCATGTGTCTGGAGTTTGTTTGCAGTGGCTAGATGCTCTGGTATGCCCATTCTCTTCCTCCCCCGTTCATTCATAAATGAATAAAAGCAAAATATTTTTAAAAAGAATCTATGACCAATTCTGCATCCATTTGCCATGTGGATATAAGTTCACAAATAAGTCAATTGCTTTTCATTGCTGGATTTCCCTAGTAAACAAATTTTCATCTTGAAGAAATTTTTGCTCTCAAACTATTTTTTCACTAAGTCACCTATTAATCATATCATTGGGCTGGGGAGATTGCTCAGTGGTTAAAGGTGCTTGCTTACAAAGTCTGCCACCCACACTTGATTTCCCAGTACCCATGTAGAGCCAGATGCTAAAGTGGCACATGTGTCTGGAGTTAGTTTGCAGCAGCCAGAGGCTCTGGAGTGCCCATTCTCATTTTCACACACTCTCTCTGTGTCTCTCTTCATTTATCAAATAAATATATAAAATAGTTTTAAAACACATTTTTTTGTTAGGGTAACAAATTTTTTGATTTGTTTTCTGATAAGAAAATGAGTCATCAACATCATCACTTTACAGCCTGCATATGTTGATGGCAGTAAGGAAAGGCACTTGCAGTGTTAAATACTTAAGTACATTTTGGTGGGCTAGAATGTCATTTAGAACCCCTTTGTCATAGCAAACAAATTCGATACATGTGGAGATATGTCTTGGAAAGATAACTGTAAGTGTATCAAATTAAATTATATGTTGCAAAATGTACTGTATTAGCTAAAGAAAGACAATTGGCCATTTAGATAGCAACTGTTTTTTTATAACTAGTGAGTATTATGTCTGGTTATGCAATATAGATATATTCATTCAACCTATCCATTCCATAAAGGTAACTTTTGGAGATTAATGTTGTACCCAGACACAAGAAGATTAAAACCAGGATAAGATAGGGTGGTCATTGAACTAGTTGAAATATCCCTAGTCCCTTAATAGTGACTAAGAAAGGGAGGACTAATTATGTTGAGAAAATGGATCCAAAAAGTTATCACAAAAAGCATGATCCCTATGCCAAGTCTAGAAGGACATGCAGAGGGGAAATTGTTGCAAATGAAGGAAAAAGTATAAGAAACTGCCATGATATTGTCACTCTTCCTACCCTGACATAATTAAGTATAACTACAGTGACAGGAAAAACATCTTCTAAATTTGTAAAAAGAGTTATTTTGTCATCTAAGGGGTTATTTTTTTCCCTGTTGATTTTATGAAATGCAAGCTGGCTTGAATCATTGTAGAAAATGGCTTTTAAATTTATTTTTTATTGATAACTGCCATAATTGTAGACAATAACCCATGCTAATTCCCTCCCTCCCCCCACTTTCCCCTTTGCACCTTAACTCTCCATCATACCCCTTCCCCTCTCAATCAGTCTCTCTTTTATTTTGATGTCATCATCTTTTCCTCCTATTATGATGGTCTTGTGTAGGTAGTGCCAGGCACTGAGAGGTTATGGATATCCAGGCCATTTTGTGTCTGGAGAAGCACGGTGTAAGGCATCCGACCCTTCCTTTGGCTGAAAATGGCCTTTAAACCAGGCACAATAGTGCATGCCTTTAATCCCAGTACTTGGGAGGCAGAAGTAGGAGGATTGCACTCAGTTCAAGGCCACCCTGAGACTCCATAGTGAATTCAAGATCAGCCTGGACTAGAATGAGACACTACCTCAAAGAAAAAGGTTTTTAATTAAATTTTCCTGAGCTTGTAAGAGGCTATTACCAGTAAATTACTGTATATATGGAGAGAGGGAGAGAGATATCATTTTTCTTCAGTTTTCTTTGCTAGGACATGGTCCTTTTGACAAAAGTAAAAATCTTTTAAATATAACTCCCAGTTGTCTTGTGGAATTGCTCATTTTCAGAGTCACACACTCAGCCTACAGACATAAAAAAAAAGAAAAACTGAGTCATTCAGTTGGCAATGCGTTTTTGACACAACAGGTTGGGAATACTACAAGGATTTAAAAATCCTCAGAATCAGAGGTTGCAGTATTCTGTCTGTTTCTACTGGGGCTGCACCAGAGGTGCTCCCCTCCCCACAGCTCTTCCAGCTTTAACCCCTGAACCTGCTCTACCACCTCCCTTGAGTTTAAGAAAATGATTTAAAAAAAAAATGAATGTGTGGCAGTACAGATTTCTTATTTGCTGTGTGCCTCTATAATTTAAACACCTTAAAAGACCCTGTGGATCTTAGTTATTCCTGGATGTCCAACACCTGGAACAATATGTGGCATACATTGAAACTCACCAAATATTTGATGAGTGGATAAATGATATATATCAATAAATAAAATCTTTTAATGGAAGAATACAGCCATTTTCATACCCATTCTTCTCTGAAGTAGAGGAAAAAAGTGACACTTTGTGATTAAAGAATGTAATTAAATTTAAAGCATCTGGTTTCTTCATTCATTTAAAACTTATTAAAAATCTACTATTTCTCACACAAATATGAGAACATATATTCCCTTTTAATGGTGAATGAATATTAATAGGAGGTTTTAAATACACAAACTAATAAATGACATAATAGTGATTCTTGATAATTGTAAAATTTACCCCCTCAGTTTTAAATAGTTAAAAGTGAGCTCAGAGAATTTATACATAGTAAATGTATTTTTACTTAAGCACCCACCTAAATTGGCCTGCAAGTAAGACAATGAGATTAGATTACTGTCACCATCTGCACATCCACTTGGTGAGTTCTGCCTCATTCGTAGATAAACATTTCTTGGGAAAATCATTTCTTGCTGTGGTATTGTGAATTGGGAATTCCTAAGGACTTGTTTGAATTTCCAAAAAGATGTCTTCTTTGTCTTTTCAGTAGAATTTTAAGAGTCTAGCCTTATTCCTTATGTACATGTGCTGAGAAGAATGTAGAAGAAGCCAAAATAACAGAAAGAATGGGATAATAAATTATTCCTAGGAAGTGGGAGAAGAGAGGGCAGGAAGTTGGGGAAGCCTTACTGGAGGAATTAGAAATTTTGTTTTGAAGATTAGTATGTTGATTAGGAAATTTTCAGATTATTACGGTAAGGAGGGCAATAAAAGCCAAACAGCATATGCAAAAATCCCATCAACTTAAAATCATTGAGTAAATTTAGAAAACAATGAGGCACATGCTATTTTAATAGCAGTCCTTACAAAGACATGAGGAGTGTCAGAGGAGATGGGCATTTGCAAGGATTCAGCCTGTTGAGAACTGATTTCTTTGCAAAGGCATTTGGTTATTTAATTAGGTTGAAGTCGGGAGCCATCAGGGGATTCTAACTGAGGAGAAATCTGTTCCATGAAATGTTTTAGAAGGAACCATCTGGAGGTTTGGAGGAGCAAAGGCTAGGAGGTCAATGAAGTCTAGAACAGAGAAGAGACTCAGCTAAGGTAGGAGCAGCAGGGATGGAAATGTCATCTCAAGGGAGATTTAGGAAGCAGTCAGCCAGATGCTTCTTGCTACATGATTTCAGTGAATGAAACTTCCCTTCTGAAAATTAATTGATTTTCCTTTCACTTTTAAGACATCTATGTTACTTTTCCATAAATGTATATGCCTTATTTTTCATCTTATTGACTTTTTAAGTGACTGGGGCAAATGGACAATTCAAAAGATGTGACCCTAGTGCTGTGTGGAGTAGATTGAACATTCTTCTGGGGTTTAGGAGAATAAGAACAGCTATGATTTTCCTTCCAAGATCAAGAGACTGAGGTCATCTAATTGACGTGTTCATGCTATCACTACATGTAATGATCTCATAATTGTGTGACAATACCAAGGGCTGCATTCTGTTTAACAGCTAGTACACCTGCTGTAGAAACCAAGCAAGGCAGCTATTAAGGTAGGCTGCTGTCAGAGGAGCTTCTGGATGCTCAGTACAACATGAGTATTATTATCAGCCTTATCTCTCCTTACCTTAGTCTGGCTCTGTGGTGGAAATGACAGTTTGTTTTGTTGTAAAACGCTCCTTCTTTGTTGTTTCCTCATACTTCACTTGTCTTCTTACATATCACTTCCTTCCTGTGCTTTCCCCTGGATTTTCATCTGACCTACAATTGCAACTGACCTTCTCTAAACTTACACACCCTTGACCTGAGTTCATTGGTCCTTATTTTTACTTTCATTGAGTCTCTTACATATTCACGTTCCTAAATTACCCATCAGAGCTTGTCTCCCTATGTGCCCTATAGCTATAACTATAGCGATGGCTTCTGGAACCTCTTCAGGAATCTCCTAATTCAAATTTGGCTCTCCCATTCAAAATTAACTCACAATTTCCTATGACCTTTATCCTACCCAAAGTGAACATATTCTTTCTTTTTTATCCCTATTTCAATCCATAACACTCAACACACTAAACCCAGCTTATAACATTTGCTATTGTCATTTATATAGGCATCACCAAGTCATCTCAGTTTAACTCCTGAGTCTCGCTCTAAGCATTCATCATCTTTCCATCATGATAACCACTCCAGTGTCACGAAAATTTCACCCTGTGGTCTTGCTGAAGTTTAAGTTTATGATCTTTCTCCATTCTATAGTTGTTTTAATAGTATAAAAGAAAAAAATGTCAGTGCAAAGCTAGATTTGGTGGTTGGGATAGTGGCATCAAGACAAATGGTTTCTTGAGTTTAAGACTATTACAACAGGAGAGAGTGAAAGTGAGAGAAGGAGGAGGAGGAGGAGGAGGAGGAGGAGGAAAAGAGAACGGTGTGCATGCATCAGGGACTAGGAAAGCCAAAAAGTGGGAGGGAGAATCAGCGACAGGGTTTCATGGGAAGAGAGGGAAATTTCAAGGGAAATTGACCTGTGAACAAGTGACCTTGTGTAATGTACTAAGGTCAGGGATGGGGGGAAGGTGGCAATTCTATCACCTCAGCTCAGAGATATGCTCAATTTACTCTAACAGAAGGTGATTTGAGCATGGCCAGATTGGAAGCTGGAGAGAGCAGTGGGACTCTCATATGTAATGCATAAGTTTTTCTTGCATAATCAGTACATATATATTTATTGATCAGCTTCCTTTGTGTGTGTGTGTGTGTGTGTGTATGATGTGCATTATGAGTGTATGCATTTTCATATGTGGGTGAGTGGGTGCACATCACCGTGTGCATGCACATGGAAGCTACCTCATTCTTTGAAGCAGGGTTTCTCTGTCAATCCAGATCTCACCAATTCAGCAAGACCAACTAGCGAGTGAGTCTCAGGGAACCTCTTGCCACCGTGCCCCAGAGCTGGGATTGCAGCTGTGCACCACCATGCCTGGGCTCTGAGGACCCAAACTCAGGCTGTCCTGCTCATGCAGCAAGTGCCTTACCCACTGAGCCATCTCCTAATCCTCAGTTAGCTTTGTCTTCTTCATGTGTGTGCATGTACATATCCAGTAAGTGTGCTGTTATGTTACTCTATTGTGGTATATGAATGTGTGTGTGTGCAATTGCACTTGCACCATGCATGTATGTACATAGGCCAAAGAAAAACTCCAGCTGCCCTTCTCTATTGTTCATCCATGCATTTCCTTAAAACAGGTCCCTCCCTCAACCCAGAGCTACTGTCTGTCAGCACATCCCAGTGATTCTCTGGTCTTCACCACCCACTACTGCTGCCCCGAAGAATGGAGTGTGTTACCATGCTCAGCTTTTTATATGGGTTCTGGGGAAATCAAACCCAGAAAGTGGCAGACACTCCTAGGCTCTCATAGTTAACCCCAAAACTATCCATCCTTGATCAGCTTTGTTTAAGCATTATGATATGATGCAGGACTATCATAATAGACAAGACAGACACGGTCACATTCATGTTACTAAAGTTTTCAGAATCATTTCAAAATCACCTATCATGCTTGAAATCTACATCCTGCTCCAACCTACCTACTGAAAAAAGGGAATGTTGCTGCACAAGATCACTTTCCCATGGCTTCTCAGCCCTGAGGGTGCTCCCCAACCTGCAGAAGGCAAAGAATATGAAGGGCCACTGCTTCCAGGGCAGTGCAGTGCAGTGCAGTGTAGTGCAGTGCTCACTGGAAATTCAGGCATTTTACTAAGCATGCAAAAGCCTGTCACTGACTACCTTTTAATCTTATGAAACACATGTGTCAGTTATATTTGGTTCCAAATACATGAGGCATCACTAACCCCTATAGATGTGAGCATTCTCTTTAAATTAGTACTGTGACTAAACATAATTGCACATGGAAGTGTGTTACTTTATACTATACAGTGACATTTTCCCCAATGGCTTGTTTTTTGTCTTGGTAACATCTTTTGTTAATAAAGCAATTTTAATAATATAGTTTTGAATCAAACTCTCTAGAATATTATCATTTTGAAGCATATAGGTTCTCCTCCCTCTATATGTCATTCAAGTAGCTATCATAATTAGAATATAGTGACTAACAGCCAGGAGGTAAGTAGAGATTGGAGTTGTGAACAGTTCTCTACCAAAATAAGAGATTTCTTAGATAATGAGGTCTACAATACAAATAAGGCTGAGATTTGTAAATGTAATTAAATTTATATTATGAAAATTATTATTCATAAACAGTAATAATATCCACAGTTGGGACATTCTTTTAATAAACATGATTCTTCCAAACTATCTTATTTGGAGGCAGTATATCTAAGGACACAGGAGAGCAACCTTTGGTGGCAGATAAGCTATTAAATGAGATAATTACATTAAATAATACATATTAGTCTTGTCATGGTATAGGGTATATTGTAGACACAGAATGTCCCTACAGATTGTTAGGGACAATGAAGAGCATAATTAATTATCTTCATAAGCATACCATGAGGTAAATATATAATCCCCATTTTGTAAATGGGGAAAAGAACCCTGAAAGTAGCAAGAGCTTACTTAAAACCAGGAATATTAAGGCCGGGTATAACAAGTTATATATGGGTATTTATATATATGCATATGCATAACATATGTAGAGAAGGATAGAATACTGATTTTCAAAAATGGCTTAATTTCTATGTTCTTAAACCACAATTTGAGGAAATGTTCCTCATAGTAAGATGAATAAAGAGACCAGTGACTAAACATAGCAGAAGTAAGACCCTAGAGCAGGGATAAGGCACTTATAGTAAGTGACCAAAGGCAGTATGATGGTACTGGGGAGGGTAAAAAGAGAAAGACAGAGAAATCAGAGTAAGGGGCTGAGGGCAATCTTTAAATGCATAGCTATATGATCATATGCAAAATGATACAAAAATAACAAATGTTGTTCATGTCACTTCATTTCCTTTGACTCAGTGAGTAGAAGGCTCTTTTATGAATTCATATGAAGGCCAATTCTGACTTACATATATCCAAAGCCTTATAAAGACTGTTTTTAGGGTGGCAGCCCCTAGTTATCCTTGCTGCATCCTTCTGTATGTTTTGCTGCTTTTGTTTATTTTTAGGAAAAGTAGAGGAACATGGAATAGAAGAATACATAATGCAAGATTCTGGTAATTACTTTTTACTTAAATTCACTGTTCAGGACACTCTCTTTTTAAGGAGGAATGGTTGAAGAAAATAAAATACTTTCAAATTGCTCATTCAGAAAAACCTGCTAGGCAAGAATTCTACCAATGAGCACATAAAAGTCCCCTAAATAATATTTAAAGTCAATCCATTTTTTAATACAGTGACTGGTTTGGCAAAGATTACAGATTTTTGGTTTTGATTTTTATGTGTTGGGAAATGGGGTCAACACAAAACACCTTGGTCCTAACTGTTTTTAGTGTTCTATATGCAAAGGAATTTCTTAAAATTGACTTTGCATGCAACACGGGCACATGCATGCACACACACACTCAGTCCTTGTTGATTAATTTATATAAGTTCTTTATTTAGCAAGTCTACTTTAGAAGAATGAAGATTCTCATTAATATTTTCTTTTGTTTTCTTGAGTGAAATCAATGACTTGTTCATCACATGCTTTTAAGTATTTTTAATTAAATTTAAGAACAGTTTCATAAGCAATAGGTCAAAAGAAGAGGCCTAGTAACTTACTCTAGTCCATGGATAAATTGGTTCATGAAACTATTATGGTATTATTTTAAGTTAAAGGCATTATAAAATATTTTTAAACCAGAGATGAACTACAAAAACATTAAAAAGAAAATTTTGAATTCATAGTAATTATAACACTTCTTACAAAGCCTTTTGGTTTCTTTTTACAGTCTGTGCCTAGTATGTTTTCTAAACTGTGATCATATTTAGAAGAGTCTAAACATATATGTTTATGAGACCTGTAGTGAGATGGTTTTAAATATTATTTATTTATTGGGGTAATGTGGAAGATGGAATCAGATTGAGTGCAATATAATTGTTCAAGATATTTTAATAAAAGTTGTCCTTCTATATCTTAGTTTGAAATTTTTTTCATTAAATTTTTTTCACTATATTATTATTATTAATTATCAGCATCTTTTGTATGGATACATCATATATTGGTACCCTCTTTTCCCTCATCACTTCCCCCTTTTGCTGGGGACCCTCCTCAGTGGGATTGCAGGTATTCACCATGGGGTTGTGGATTATGAGTTGTGGGAGCAGCATTCAGGGGGTTTCTTTTGGGCCGGGAGGAATGCCTTGGGGCATGATGTCTCAACCTGTGGCTCTTAAAATCTTTCCTCCCCCTCTTCCACAAAATTCCTTGAGTCATGCTGGGACAGTTTTAAGTCTACTTCAGTTGTGAGCTCTTAGGAGCCTCAGGATCTCTGCTTTGGTAAGTGTTGAGTATTCTCAGAGTCTGTCTCCTTCACTCTGGCACTGATTGTCAGATTCAGCATGGAAGCAGCACTCTTGCTGGTCTCCCCAACTCCTCTGTGATTTCAGCTGTGGCTTGACTAAAGTGCAAGGGGTGGTTTATCTCCTTGGGTCTCACTACTTTCTGAAAAGGAAGAACAGATTCTGCAAAGGAGAGTGAACTCAGCATAGTTTAAATGGGATAAGCATTATTAATTTAGGGAGAATTTGTTGTATGTAACGCCTCTTTTAGCCAAAGACTAGTGAGAGCTCAGCTCTGGAGAGCATAATCTTTGTCTCCACAGGATTCTAATCCGGTTCCTAATTCCATATATGGGTTCCTTTACACTGAGCAGATCTCTTAGCCAATCGTAAAGCTATTGCTTGCCCATCAAGACTGTGCACCACTATTGCAGTGGCATGTACATCCTGTCTGGGTGTTTGCTGCTGAGTAGCTTAGACCACTAGTTGCTTAGATGTTTTGGCCACTTTTCCCCAGTGGCTCATGTAGGGCCTTCCAGAAGCAGATGGGCTAACTGTCTGGGAACAGGTTGTTTTCTGGATTCCAGCCAGGTGTCTCCATGTTTTGTGTTGGTAGCATAGGGTATCTTCAGGAATAGGGTTTTACATTTTGCCTCAGGTGGGTAATCAAGTGCTTTGAAAGAAACCTGTCTTGTTTTGGGGACCTTGTAGGTCTCTCTGATCAATTCCTTATTATGGGTAGCAATCGGTTTCTGGTACTGGGAGTTAGAGGCTAGAGACAGAAAAAAAAAAAAAGAGAAATTTTATAAGCTTAGGCTTCATCCTACCCTCTCTAGGGCCCTTGTTTTCAGATGCTCTCCACTTATTCCTTCTGACAGTTATATCTTTTAGTCTATCTCCAAGGATAAAAGTTTCTATGGAACCAGTTCATTTTGGTTTTGGTTTTGTGTTAGTTTTTCCCCACTCTCTCCTTTCCCTCCCCCCAAACACTTCCATCCCTATTGTCTGGGCCTTGAGTTGCCTATCAGGTATGTCAGTAACTGGAGCTGGTCCAGTCTAGGAACCACAGATAAGTGAGACCATGCAGCAGTTATCTTTCTGTGATTGTGTGAGTTTGCTGAATATGCTGTGTCCCAAAACTGTCAATTTTTCTAGGAATTTCATTGTATCATTTTTTTTTTCTTACGGCTGAGTAGAATTCTGTTGTGTAAACGTACCACAACTTCATTATCCATTCATCTAATGATGAACACATGGGTTGATTTCAGTTCATAGCTATAATGAATTGAGTAGCTATGAACATGGTAGAGCAAATATCTCTGTATGAAGCATGGAGCATTTAGGATAAATGTCCAGTAAGAGAATAACTAGGTCTGTTGGTAGCTCTATGTTCATCTTTTTTAAGAATCTCCATATTGATTTCCATAGTGGTTGTACTGGTTTACATTTCCAACAACAGTGGATGAGGGTTCCTCTTTCCTCACATCATCACCAACATTTGTTGTCATTGATTTTTTAATGATTTCCATCCTTAGTAGAGTAACGTGGAATCTCATAGTTGTTTTAATTTGAATTTTCCTAATGGTTAGGGATGTTGAACATTGTCTTAAGTGTGTGTTAGCCATTTGTATTTATTCTTCTGAGACCTCCCTGTTCAGAGCTCTGTCCTATTTTGCGAGTGGGTTGTTTGATTTTTTTTATTGTTTAGTTTTTTGAGCTCTTTGTAGATTCTAGATTTTAGGCTTCTGTCAGTGGTATGGCTGGAAAAGATTTTCTCCCATTCTGTGGGTAATCTATTGGCTCTGCTTATGGAATGCTTGTCTGTGCAAAAGGTTTTTAGCTTCATGAAATCCCACTGGTTGAGTGATTGTTTAATTTCCTGGGATACTAAGGCTTTGTTCAGGAAGTCTTTCCCCATTCCTACATCATGGAGAGTTCCTCCTAGGTTTTCTTCCAGTAGAAGAAGAGTTTCAGGTCATTTATTGAGGTCTTTAATCTACTTGGACTTGATTTTTGTGTATGTTAAGATAAGTGAGTCTAGTTTAATTTCTCTCTCTCTCTCATTGAGGTACTGTTTCACTCTAGTCCAGGCTGACCTGGAATTTGCTATGTAGTCTCAGAGTGGCCTCAAACTCATGATGATCTTCCTACCTCCGCCTCCTAAGTTCTGGGATTAAAGGTGTGTGCTACCATGCCCATCTTAGTTTCATTTTTCTACATATGCTTATTAAATTTGTCAAGCACCATTTGTTTAAGATGCTGTCTTTTCTCCAGTCTGTATTATTGGCACCTTTGTCCAATATCAAGTAGCTGTAGTTACTTGACCTAAGGACCAGGTCTTCAATTCTGTCCCATTGGTTTATATTTCTGTATTCTTCTCTCTTTTTTTTTTTTTTTTTTTTTGCCAGTGCCATGCTATTTTTGTTACTATGGCTGCTTTAGACTGGGTATGGTGATACCTCCAAAGGTGTTTCTTTTGCTAAGGATGTGTTTGGATATTTGAGGACTGCTGCCATTCCATATGAATTTTGAGATCATTTTTTTTCTATCTCTATGAAAAATGATGTTGGATTTTTTTTATTGGTATTGCATTAAATTTGTGTATTGCTTTTGGTAGAATTGCTATTTTCACAATCTTAATTCTACTTATCCAAGAACATGGGAGGTCTTTCTATCTTCTCAAGTCATACTCAATTTCTTTCTTGAGTTTTTTTTTTCCATGTTTCCCATTAGATAGGTCTTTCACATCCTTGATGAGTGTTATTCCAAGGTATTTAAATTTTTTGTTATTGTTGAAAATGGGACAGCCACATTGATTTCTTTCTCTGTACATTTGTCCTTTACATATAGAAAGGCTACTGATTTTTGTGTGTTGATTTTGTAACCTGCTACATTACTGAAGGAATTAATCATCTTTAGAAGTTCTGAGATGGAGATTTTAGGTTTCCTATGTATAGGATCATGTCATCTGCAAATAGAGCTAATTTGACTTCCTCCTTTACAATTTGTATCCTTTTTATCTTTCTTCAGTCTTGGGCTAGCAGTTCTAGTACTATGTTGAAGAGCAGTGATGCGAGTTGGCATCCCTGCCTTCTTCCAAATCTCAGTGGGGACTTCTTCAGTCCTTCCCCATTATGTGTTATTTGGGCTTTAGGTGCTTTATAAATAGCCTTAATTGTGTTGAGATATAAATCCTCCATGCCTATTCTCTTCAGCATTTGATTATGAAATTGTGTTATGTTTTGTCAAAGGCCTTATCTGCGTCAATTGAGATGATCATGTGGTTCTTATGATTAAATTTATTTATGTGGTATATTTTGTTGACTGATTTACATATGTTCAACCATCCCTGTATCCCTGGGATGACACTTGCTTGATCAAGGTGGATAACAGTTGTTACATGTGTTGAATTTTGTTTGCTAGAATTTTTTTCAGGATCTTTGCATCTAAATTCATCAGGTATATAGGCCTATAGTTTCCTTTACTTGTTGTATCTCTGTCTGGATTTTGTATTAGGGTGATTCTAGCTTCATAAAAGGAGTCAGGGAGGTTTCCTTGCTCTTTGATTATGTGAAACATTTTGAGAAAAATTGATTTCAGTTCTTCAATAAAGGTTTGATAGAATTCAGCTGAGAAGCTAGTTGGTCCTGGACTTTTCTTTTTGGCGAGGTTTTTGATAACTTTTAAATCTCCATGGGTGTGATAGGCTTGTTTAGGAGATTAATCTGCTCTGAGTTTAGTTTTGGTAGGTGATATGTGTCCAGGAATTCACCCATTTCTTCCAGATTATCCAATTTTGTGGAGTAGAGGTTTTGGAAGTATTTCCTGATAATTCTTCCAATTTCATTGATGTCTATTGTGACCTCTCCTTTTTCATTTCTGATTTTGTTAATTTGAGACTTCTCTTTCTCACATCATCAAATTGGCCAGGGGTTTATCAATCTTGTTTATTTTTTCCAAGAACCAGTTATTCATTTCATTGATTTTTAAAATTATTTTCTTAGTTTCCAATTAATTAATTTCTACTCTGTTCTTAATTATTTATTTGGAGCTTTTAGCATTGGATTCTTCTATTTTTCCAATGCCTGTAGGTGGACAGTTAAGTTATTAATTTGGGATTTCTCTGTCCTTATTATGAAGGCATTTAGCACTATGAATTTTCCTCTTAGGACTACCTTCATTGTGTTCCACAAGTTTTGGTAAGTTGTGTTTTCATTGTCATTCTATTCTAGGAAGTATACAATTTCTTTTTCAGTTTCTTTCACAACCCATTTGTTGTTTAAAAGTGTGTTGTTTAGGTTCCAGGAACTGGTGGAGTTCTTGATGTGTCTCTTGTTGGTAATTTCTAGCTGTAAAGCATCATGATGCAGGAAGTTACTTTGATTTTACAGAATTTATGGATGCATGCTTTATGGCCTAATATAAGGTCAATTTTGGAGAAAATTCCATGGGCTGCTGAGAAGAATGTATATTCTGTAGAATCTGGGTGGGAAGTTCTGTAGATGTCTATTTAGGTGTAGTTAACCTATGGTATTGTTGAGCTCTATTATTTCTCTGTTGATTTTCTGCTTGGATGATCTTTCTGTTAATGATTGTGCAGTACTGAAGTTCCCAGATTATGATGGTGTTGGTGTTTATTTTTGTCTTGGTGTCAAGTAAGTTTAATTTTACAAAGTGTGGTGCACCTGTGTTTGGTGCATATAGATTTATGATTGTGATGTCCTCATGTTGGATCATTCCTTTGATGAGTAAGAAGTGGGCTTCTTTGTCCTTTTTTATTACTTTGGTTTGAAGTTTATTTTATCAGTTAATGTAGCAGCACCTGCTTGTTTTTTTTTTTATTTCCATTTGCTTGGAATATCATTTTCCATCTTTTCACTCTGAGGACATGCCCATATTTAATGGTGAGGTGGGTTTCTTGAAGACACCAAACAGAAGGGTCCATTTTCTGATCCACCCTGTTAAGTTGTGTCTTTTGATGGGTGAGTTAAGGCCATTAATGTTTAAGATTATAACTGTGAAAGTTGATTTAATTCCTTCCATCATGGGGCGTTTATGGGGTTTGGTGCTTTCTTGTGTTTTGTACTTTTTTGCACCAGCTCTAGTTTTGGTTATTTTGATCTTCTTCTTGTCGGCTTTTGAGATTGGTTGTTTGACCCTTCTGTGTGGAATATTCCCTAAAGTATTCTCTGTAGATTTGGCTTTCTGTTCATAGTTATAGAGTTGACTTTTCTTATAAAAAATTTGCTTTCATCATCTATTCTGAGTGATATTTTCACTGTGTATATCTTTGGTTGGAAGCCATAGATTTTTTTATAGATTTTTAAGTGTTCCATTCCAGGACCTTTTGGCTTTCAGGGTTTCCATTGAGAAATATGAGTTAATTCTGATGGAATTGCCTTTGTTTACAGTGATTTGTTTCTTTTTTTGCTGCTCTTAGCTCTATCTATCTATCTATCTATCTCATTTTCATTGTTAAGAGTTTTAACTATGATGTGCCTTGGAGAGTTTCTTCTTTGGTCCTGTTTGTTTGGTATTCTGTGAGCCCCTTGCATCTAGATGGGCCTCTTTTTAGAGGTTAGGAGAATTTTCTTCAATAATTTTGTTGAATATATTCTCTATGCCTCTGTCCTAGATTTCCTCTTCTTCTGGTATCCTATGATCTGGATGTTTTGTCATTTTATGATATCCAACAGTTCCCATGTATTGTGTTTGTATGATTTTTTGAACTTAGCAAAGTTTTCAGACTCCCAATTAATTTCTTCTGCCTTGTCTTCTAGCGCATAGGTTCTGTCTTCCATATGAATAACTCTCTTAGTGAGGGAGGATTTTTAAAGGTCTATTTGATTTTTGTTTATTGTTGTGTTATTTTGCAGCTTGCCCATCTCTTCTTTGAGGTATCATTTCAGTTCAAGGTCTGATTTTCTTGTTGCTTCCTGGAATTTATTCTTGCAATTGATCAAATCTTCATTAAGACTTGGTTATTGAGATCTTCCATTTGTTGACTCTCCTTCAATTCATTTATATCTCTTTTGAGGCTTCTAGAGTTTTCTTCAATTAAGTTAAGGCTAGTGACAAAAGCTGAGTGCTCTAAGAGACACTTCTACTCAATTTCACTTATTCAGTTGTTGGCTTTTTTGATGGCTTGCTTCCAGTTCAGCAATTCTTTTGATCAGAGTCACCTTGCTTGTTGTGTTTTCATTTTAGGATTTGTTTCCTTTGATATCTCTATGCTTTCATTGGAGGCTTCCATTGTGGGACTAGGCATCCTTGGTGGAGATTTCTCAGTTTTCTGACTTTCATTGTTTTGTTGTTGTTGTTGTTGTTTTTGGTTTTTTGAGGTAGGGTCTCACTCTAGCCCAGGCTGGCCTGGAATTCACTATGGAGTCTCAGGGTGGCCTCAAACTCACGGCAATCCTCCTACCTCTGCCTCCTGAGTGCTGGGATTAAAGGCGTGCGCCACCATGCCCGGCTCATTGTTTCCTTCCTTCCTTCCTTCCTTCCTTCCTTCCTTCCTTCTTTTCTTTTCTTTTCTTTTCTTTTCTTTTTTTCATTAAGGTCTACCCATCCTGGGGGAAACATTTTATTTTGTTGAGGGGGAAGCAAGTATCTGTCCTTGTGCGATCTTCAGTGAGTATTTTCTTTTAATTGTGAACCAGATTGGTGTACAATGGTGTTATAACCTCAGATGCACAGATTGTGGAGAATGCAAGTACATCAAAGGTATCTAGGGAACTGGGAGCTCTGGCTTACTCACCTCACTTACATGCAGTCTTCAGCACACAGGGATCAGGGTTGGGGAACCAGGAGCTGGGAGGTTATAGATCCAGGGGCAAGAGGCCAGCAGCTACAGCGGGCCATATACCCTCTTGGCTCAGGGGACTAGGGATTTGGGTACCTGGGGGCCAGTCAATCACAATACCTGAGCAAAAGGTATGCTTCTACAGCCCACATGCAGGGACCAGGCGACATCAAGGCAGTAGGTGGGATACCAGGATGTGCAAACTTGGAGGTGGGGAAGGAACCAAGAGCTCTGGCCAACTCACTCTGGGCACAGCAACCTCCTAAGCAGGTGACCCGGGAGTTGTGTACCCGGGTGGGGGGCATAATTCAATCAAGAAGGCAGGGCAGGGTGTCTGCTTCTACAGCAAGCTCACAGGGTCCTGGCAGCCCCAATCCAGTAGCATGGGAACTGGGATCAGGGTACTGGGAAGTGGGGAAAGAACTGGGAACTCTGGCCAACTCACTCTGCAAGCACCCATCCACTGGAGCAGGGGATCCCGGAGTTGGGACTCAGGGGATATTCAATCAGGAATACAGAGCAAGGGGCCTGCTTACACAGCAAGGTCACATGGTCCAGGCAGCCTCAAGCCAGCAGCAGGGGAACCACGGAACTGGGAGGGGAGCAGGGAGATCTGCCCTACTCACTTCACATGTGCATCCTCCCTTGCAGTGGATCTAGGAGTTGAGCACCCAGAGCAATTTGCAAGTCTTGATGAAAGATACAATGATGAATAGTGTTTAATGCCTCAAGTGGTAAAAATATAATGCTGTTAGTATTTAGAGGAAAGAAAGAGTGACATCTACCACCCCAAAAATGCCTTTCATTCCCTCTCCTCATTGATTCATCTATTCATCCAATGAACAAACAGCTTAAGATTGTCTACTAAATATAAAATAATTGGTAAATGTTGATACCAAAATAACTTAGAACTTAAAGAAAACACATTAAGAGATCTCAATTTGTAGAGTTATTTGGGTTCCTTTGTAAAACTGATTGATGTAAAGGGTACAGTACACCTACTGAAGATGCCTTGAAGCCTACCATTAGACCCTTGGGACTTGGGACTCTTTCTTAGTGATTTCTTAATTTTTATTTTTTTCATGGTTTGAATTTTGCTTCTTTACTGAAAATACTTTAGCTTTTTTATAGCAATTTTTTTTATTTCATAAATTACTCCTATAAGTATTATTGGGTCAGATCTTTCAGACATATCTCCAATTGAGAGACTTACTGCTAGCACTAAAGAGCCAGTCCACTCAGTAAAATGATCTTGAGCACCATCTAATGCCCAGATGCAGGAAATGTTTGGAACAATATTAATACAAATAGAATTAGGGCTTGAGCACTGAAGGCAGCAGGGCAGCTATCACCATTTAGTTGCTTGCTTGTTTTGGTTGACTGATTCATTTTTCTCTGTTAATAAATTATTCCTGTTATCATGTTTTTTCACATCAAAATCTCTTGAGTTAGCTACTTTGTCTCAATTTGAGGAAGAAAAACATATTAATGATAAACAATTTACAGCTGGGCATGGGTATGGTCATGCATGTCATCCCAGCTCTTAGGATCAGGAGTCCAAGATCATCCTCTCAGGTGCATCGCAAATGTGAGGCCACTGTGGGCTACATGTTTTGTAGAAACATGTTTTGTAAATTGTCTTTTTATTAATGGAGGGGATGCAATTAATAGTTTAAATTTTTTATTTTAGAATAGCTTTAGATTTGCAGAAAAAAAAATGTGAAGATAATACAGAGTCCCCAAATGTCCCACACCCAGTTTCACCTGTAATAGTAGCATGGAATTATAACAATTGGTGAACTAAAAGATTTCACATTTTATTTTAAATTTTCCTTTTATCCTTTCAATTTTCCAGAATACCATCTTGACTACATATTACCTACAACTGGTGTGCCTGCATAAATCTGGTTATGACAGTTTGATTTATGCCTGATATTGTACATCTTTCAATTCTATCATACCTTTCTGTTATTGTGCAAAAAAAAATTCTAAAAAGATTTAACTATTCTGATAATACTTTTCCTTTTCTTGGTCCTTTGGTTATGCTATAAAACTATTAAAGCAGTTTCATGGGGGCTTATGTCAACAAATTATTCTTGTGCATTTTTATGTTAAAAATATGAAAACAGATTAAGTAAGAGAATTACTAATATCTTATGACAGATATACCTGTTCAACAGAAGCCTCCTGTTTTAGCTCAAATTCTAGCCAGATGCATATCCTTGAGCAAGCAATTTGTCCTTAGTATTTCAGACTCCACATCTATGTAATTCAGTACAAGCACCAGAAATTTCAACAGCCTTAAACTTATGAGATGGTAAGTACAATTCAATACTTATTGGAAGGCTAAAAGCTGATGGTTTTGTTTCATATTGGATATGAATGAATTCTTCTTTGTATCAGTCTAAACTAGTACAAATTATCATTTTCATACCATAGATAATAAGTTTTAGGAAAGTAAGTGTACCAGAGTTATAAACCAATAAGTGATGGGTCAGATTCCAAAGTCTTTGACAACTTCCAAAGAGATAATACCAGTGTCATTATTCATGAACATCCCCCCCCTCCCCAGCTATCTGTCATATTGTTGTTAAAGCTGCAGTGATGACCAACATCTCAGCAGACTTACATTCAGTCCCATTCTACCAGGCAGGGCCATCTATACATAGTGCTGTGTCTGTCCTTTAACTGAGTTGCCACTCACCCAGTAGCACGTGTTGAATGCTCCAGGACCCTGCTGTCTTACATCTACTGAGAAGCATTAAATTTGAGGAATTGTCACAGTTTTGTCCTGTTTGCTAATAATTAAACTGAACATATATTTTTGTTGCTTTTAAATTCTTTCAGGAGATACACAGGGATGGTTTACTGATAAAGTCATTTCTCTGTGAACAAAGGAAGGGAATATTGTATTTCTCAAAATTGGAAAGGTAGTGCATATGTTTTTGTTTTTGTTGAAGAATTTGCTCAAGAATGGCTGAAATGGTCTGCTGAGTCAAGAGAAGAGCTGTGTAGACTACTTGGTTGTTATAGTATTGGTGATTTGTAGGTAGATGGTAGATAAGTAGATATGTAGATAATAGATATGTAGGTAGGTAGATAGATACATAAATAATATAATCAAAATGATAGAGATACCTGTGAAACTTATTACCTGGTTGCATTCTGCATGCATCTAAACCTTGGATATACACTAGATACCCTAGAGAAGACAAATACCAATGCCCAAGCCTCAATGTAGATCCATTAAATCACAGTCTCTGGGAGTGAGATCCAAAACAGCATTTTAAAAGCTCCAATGTTGATTCTAATAGCAGGACCACTCAGGGCTTTAATGTCATGTCTGTACTTTCATTCTGGACTAGAAAATTTGCCATGGTACATGTTTTTCTAGTATTAAACAAGAAGATGTGGCTACAACAAAAGGATGATTGTTTAACAATGAAACTTGTCCTAACTATTTTGGCATTAAGTGCATTTTCTCCTGACTTATAGAATTTTGGGGAAATCACCTGAAAAATGCCTCTGAAGTAATACAGTTACCTAATATTAGTTGTGGGTACTATTAAAATATATAATTTCCTCATGCTATACTCATTTTTATTAAGTAGTCCATGAATTTCAGATATATAATTTTTTTAGTGTTAAGCTTTTAAAATATCTAATATCTAAAGGACTATGATGACCACATGCTCATTTTAAAAATTTTTTATTGACAGTCTCCATAATTAAAGACAACAAACCATGGTAATTCCCTTCCCCCACACTTTCCCTTTGCAACTCCACTCTCCATCATATCCCCTCCCCTTCTCTCTCTCTCTTTCTTTTTAAAAATAGGGTCTTGCTCTAGCCCAGGCTGACTTGTAATTCACTATATAATCTCAGCGTGGCTCAAAAGCATGGCCATCCTCCTACCTCTGCCTCCTGAGTGCTGGGATTAAAGGTATGCACCACGACACCCAGTTTGCCCCTCCCCTTCTCAATTGTCTCTCTTTTATTTTAATGTCATCATTTTTTCCTTCTATTATGATGGTCCTGTGTATGTACTGTCAGGCACCAAACTGCCTGGTGAGCACTGCTCTTAATGTTCATACCCACGTATTAATGCTACTCTTGCTTTTGGTTAGAGAAGCCTCTCTTTTCAGATGGCGGTGATCTTGGGATGACTCAGAAGGCACCGTAGTGCTGAGATGAAGTGAAAGAGGAGTGCTCAACACTGACACATCTCTATCACACCTTCTAAGGCTCAGGGCCCAGTGTAGAGGAGGTGGTAGAGCCAAAGGAAGGGTAGGACTTACAATGTGTTCCTCCAGACACAAAATGGCTTGGATATCCATATATATATAACAACTTCTATACTTACAGACAACAAACCATGGTATTATCCTCCCCTCCCCCACTTTCCCCTTCATAACTCTGCTCTCCGTCATATCCCCACCCTCTCTCCATTAGTCTCTCTTTTAATTTGATGTCATCATCTTTTTCTTCTATTATCAGGGTCTTGTGTGGGTATTGCTAGGCACTGCGAGGTCTTGGATATTGAGGCCAAATTCTGTCCAGACAGTTGTATGTAAGGAGTGGTACCCTTCCTTTGGCTCTTACATTCTTTCTGCCACCTCTTCCAAAATAGACCCTGAGCCTCGGAGGGTGTGAGATGTTTCAGTGCTGGATACTCCTCAGTCCCTTCTTCTCAGTACTATGTTGCCTTTTGGTCATCCCAGTGGTCATCGCCATATGAAAAGAGAAGCTTCTCTAACCAGAAGTGAGAGTATCATTAATATATGAATATGAACATGAAGTGTAGTGCTTTCAGGGCAATTTGGTGAAAGTAATATATGCATTTATCCAGACAAGAGCAGGCTTTATACCCCTAAGTCTAATGACCTCCCTTGCCATAGGCTTTTGATTAGGTTTTCAGTAGTACCAGGCATGTATTCCCTCCCAAAAAGTAGGCCTTCAGTCCAATTAGAGAGCAGCTGGTTTCCCCCAGAGCAGACATGCCAGTATTGCACTCATTCAGTTATTTGGCCTGTCTGGTCAAACTTGAGGTTTCCAATGTTTACTGTTTTCACCACTGATGACTTTTTTCTCCCATAAGGCTGCATACAGTGCAGCTTTTTCCAGCTTTCAGTTGGCTGGGCTATAGGGAAAAGGTTTTCTGCTCAGTACCAGCTTGATTTCTCAGTGACTTTGCCACTCAGGCATGTGAAGTCTTCAGCAATAGGGTCCTACCATCTCTTTCTCATGGGAAACCAAGGGCCTGTCAATAGCCTATAATATTTTGGAGGCAACAGGGACCTCCCTGGCCAAGAACTCACTGGAAGGTATCCCATCTCTGGCACTGAAAATTTTCCAGTAACAATCTATGGCTTCTGGATGTGCCGTTATGCAAGAAAGTAGATTTTCATATGTCTTTTTCAGAATATCTTGAATTTTGATTGACCCCCCCACGCACACTTTTCTTTTATACAGTCTCTTCCCCTGACCTCACTTAGGCCTTTCCCCTCCCTGTAATCTGTTGTTATACTTACATATATACAATACCATCCCCTAAAGACCTTCCCTCTTCTCCCTCCCTTATAGCCTTTTTGTAGCTTATGGGCCTCTGCTACTGATTTTTGGTTCCAGATCACATACAAGTCTATACATTTGTAGCTAGGATCCACATATAAGAGAGAACATGCAATGTTTGGCTTTCTGGGCCTGGGTAGCCTCATTTAGCATAATCCTTTCCAGATCCATCCATTCCCCTGAAAATTTCATAATTTTATTTTTCTTTACTGCTGAAAAGAACTCCATTGTGTAGATAAACTTCATCTTTATTATCCATTCTTCTGTGGAGGGACATCTAGGCTGGTTCCATTTCCTAGCTATTGTGAATAGAGCAGCAATAAAAATGGTTGTGCAAGTATTTCTAAGGTAATGAGAAGAGTCATTAGGATATATGCCTAGGAGTGCTATAGCTGGATCACATGGCAAATCTATTTTTAGCTGTCTCAAGAACCACCAAACTGAGTCCCACAATGGCTGTACCAGATTACAATCCCACCAGCAGTGCAGAAGGGTTCCCCTTTTTTCATATCATCACCAACATTTATTGTCATTTGTTTTCTTGATGGTAGCCATTCTGACAGGAGAGAGATAGAATCTCAAGGTAGTTTTAATTTGCTTTTCCCTGATGGCTAAGGATATAGAACACTATTTTAAATGTTTATATGCCATCTGTATTTCTTCTGAGGAGAACTCCCTATTTAGTTCCATAGCCCATTTTTGATTGAGTTGTTTGACTTCTTATTGTTCTGCTTTTTGAGTTCTTTGTATATTCTGGATATTAATCCTCTGTCAGATGAGTAACTGGGACTCTGGCAAGCAGAAACTCAACAGGGAAGTAAGAGCTCAACAAAACCATAGATCACTTAGACCTAATCGACATCTATAGAACATTCCATCCAAAATTCACAGACTACACATTCTTCTCAGCAGCCCATGAAACATTCTATAACATAGATCATATATTGGGTCTCATATCCTACAGCCATATATTTAGGAATATTGCCATAATTCCCTGCATGATATCAGATCACAATGCTATATTACTAGAAATTAACAACAAAAGACCCACCAAGAATCCCATTGGCTCCTCAAAATTGAAAAGCACAACTTTAAGCAATAAATGGTTAGTAGATGAAATAAAAAATGAAATTTCAAAATTTCTAAAAATGAGAACACATCATACCAAAACTTATGGGACACAATGAAGGCAGTCCTCAGGGAAAAATTCATAGCACTAAATACCTTCATAACAAAGACAGATCTGAAATCAATAACCTAACCATCCACCTAAAGGCACTGGAAAAGCAAGAAGAATCCAACCCATAAAGCTCCAGATGGAAAGAAATAATTAAGATCAGACCAGAAATTAATGAATTGGAAACTAGGTAAACAATTAAGAAAATTGATGAAACAAAGAGCTAGTTCTTTGAAAAAATAAACAAGATTGACAAACCCCTGGCCAATTTGATCAAGCAATAAATAAATAAATATATAAAAGAGACACTTCAAATTAAGAAAATTCAAACTGGAAAAGGATCACAACAGACACAAGTGAAATTTGGAGAATCATCTGGATTTATTTCAAAAACCTCTACTCCAGAAAATTGGATAATATGGAGGAAATGGATAAATTCCTGGACACATACCATATACCAAAGGTAAACTAAGAGTAGATTAATCTCCTAACCAAACCTATCACACACATGGAGATTGAAAAATAATAAAAAAAAAACCTCCCCAAAAAGAAGAGTCCAGGACCAGATGGCTTCTCAGCTGAATTCAATAAAACATTCATGGAAGAACTGAAACCAATATTTCTCAAACTGTGCCACACAATTGGAGGACAGGAAAAGCTCCCCAACTCCTTCTATGAAGCTAGTATCACCCCAATTCCAAACGCAGGGAGAGATGCCACAAGAAAAGAAAACTACTGACCTATTTCCCTGATGAACTTACATGCAAGGGTCTTGAACAAAATCATAGCAAACTGAATTCAACAACACATCAAAAGAAATACCTCTGGAGGCATCACCATACCTGATGAAAAGCTATATTACAAAGCCATAGTAGTAAAAACAGCATAGTACTGGCATAAAAACAGGATCATAGACCAATGGAATAGAAGTGAGGACCCAGACTTTGGGCCAAGCCACCACAACTACTTGATATTTGACAAAGGCCCAAGCAATATAGGCTGGAAAAAAGACAACTACTTCAACAAATGGTGCTGGACAAACTGGATAACCATATGAGGAAATTAAAACTTGATCCACACATCTCACCATGCACAACACTCAAGTCCAAATTGATCAAAGACCTCAATATAAGACCGGAAACTTGGCTACTACTGGAAGAAAATATAGGAGGAACTTTCAATGATATAGGAATGGGAATAGACTTCCTGAACAAAACCCCAGTAGCACAGGATCTTAAACAATCACTCAACCAATGGGATCACATGAAACTGAAGAGTTTCTTCACAGAAAAACATACAATAAGCAGAGCCAATAGATTACCCACAGAATGGGAGAAAATATTTCCTGAATATCCAACTGACAGAGGCCGTATCTCTGGAATCTACAAAGTACTCAAACACCAAAACACTAAAACATCAGACAACCCACCTACAAAATGGGGCAAAGAGCTGGACAGGCAATTCACAGGGGAAGAAATACGAATGGCAAACACACACTTAAGAAAATGTTCATCATCCCTAATCACCAGGGAAATGCAAATTAAAACAACTATGAGATTCCACCTCACCCCAGTAAGGATAGCAAACATCAAAAAATCAAATGAAAATAAATGCTGGCATGGATGTGGAGAAATAGGAACCCTCATCCACTGTTGGTGGGAATGTAAGATGGTGCAGCCACTTTGGAAAGCAATATGGAGACCTCTAAAAAATATGACTATAGAGTTACCAACAGACCCAGTTATTCCCTTACTGGACACATACCCTAAAAATCTTCAAGAGTCAGTCCAGAGAGATTTGCTCAACCATGTTTATAGCAGCTCAATTCATAATAGCTAAGAGCTGGAATCAGCCCAGATGTCCATCACTAGACGAATGGTTAACTAAGATGTGGTATATCTACACAATGGAATTCTACACAGCAGTAAGAAAAAAAATGACACAATGAAATTTGAAGAAAAATGTTTGAACCTGGAACATATCATTCTCAGTGAACTTATCCAATCACAGAAATATAATCGCTACATAGTTTCACTCATCTGCAGCACCTAACCTGAATCTACCCAATATGCCAACATACCCAGCAAGCATCTAGAGGACCCGACAATAGGGTGGGTGGGGAGGGTGGGTAGGGCAAGGGAGGGGGTGGGGGACACAAATCTGGACCCAAATGGCAATGGTACCATAAAATTCTACATGTTAAAAGGCAGACGAAATGGTTGAAACTTCACCAGGCCCTTAGAGGGCACACGTGAGTCACAAGGCACTGGAGAGGGTATGATGAAGACTGACCTTAATGTTTTACAGCTCCTCTCTCTCTGTGCCTCTCTCTCTCTCTCTCCTCTCTAACATTTTTATATTACTTATCTTTTTCTTCCTTCTCCTCATGGGCACTGACCTGTAACTCCCAGTACCAGCATGTGGCTATCATCCACAATGAGCTTTTGATCAGAGAGACCTGCAAGTTTTCCTAAAAGAAAGACAGATTTCTGTCAGAGTACTTGATGACCCACCAAAGGTTAGTGGTAAGACCTTACTGCTGAAGACACCATATGCAGTTGACGTGTAACATGGAGTGACATGGGTGGAAGCTGGAAGAGAGTCAGTCCCCAGTCAGTCAGTGTATCTAATGCCAGAAGGTGCTACATGAGTGACTGGGGGAAAATGACCAATATCTGTCCAAGCAATTTATGGTCTAACTTACTTATCAGCAAATAACCTGTCGTGATGTTCACACATGTGCAATAGTGGCACACAGCCATGGTGGGAAACCACCTGCTCTGGATTTAGCTAACTGGTCCACTCAGGGGAATGGGACCCATAGCTGGAGCTGGGAATCAAATCAGAACCATATCCAAACATGATCCCACCCTCCATTATCAAGCTACCACCAATTGTGGGCTACAAGAGGGCCTATTCCTATTAAATTCTCTCTTAAAAAATAAGATTAATCCCACTTATCTGGGGCTAACTTTACTCTCTGTTGGATAATCTGCTTCTCTTTTTCAGATACATGCAGATCCTAAGGAGAGAACCAGCCCACCATACCTCAAAAGGGCCCCATCTGAAACTAAGAATAATTGGTGAAAAGAGCAAGCGTGTTGTTTTCTTGGTGAACCTGGTACCAGTACAAGGGTGAGGGAGATAGACACAGAGAACAATCAACTCCTACCAAATCAGATATCCAGAGAAACAGAGGCTGCCAAGACCTCATCACTGCAGCAGACCTAAAATGAACCCAACATGGCTCAGGGAAATTTGTGGAAGAGGGGCAGAAAGAATGTCAGAGCCACATGTTGGGTCATGATACACAGAGACATTTCCTCCTACCCATAACAGAGGGCTAACTCCACAAAACATGACCCATATACCTCAACAAGGAGGGGCCAGGAGGAGGTGGGAGGACAGGTAGGAGGCTGACAATGGTACCAACTTGACTGTATTCACTGAGTACAAAACTAATAAAATAAAACCAATGTAATAAAAATAAAAACAATGTAAATAAAATAAAAAGAAAAAATGATAGAGAAATAAAATAAAATATTATAAAATAAAGGCATTAATAAGGAATGTTTTCATTATATTAGTAGTGGATTTTAGTCGCAGCAAATGTATTTAATAGACTAAATAAAATATCGCAGAACACGTTGACTAACACATGTGATTAGTAGAGTGTTTCCTTACTGCCATTGGTTAAAGAGTTACATATTGGGTGTCAGAAAAGAGTTTCTACACACCTGAATGATAATCAAGTGTTCAGAAAATAGTGACAATTCTTTGAAATTTGTTAAATGTTTTTACAAGTTTTAGTTTTTATCACAATTATCAAAGTATGTATTAAATATGGTACTATACTTTTTTATTTTTTGTTAATTTATTTGATTTGTTTGTTTTTCTGAGGGAGGGTGTCACTCTAGATTTGGAACACACTCTTTAGTCCCAGGCTGGTGGTGGATCACATGAATTCTTCTACCTCTTCTTCCCAAGTGCTAGGACTAAAAGCATGCACCGCAATGCCTGGTGTATACAATTTTTAAATGATATTCCCACTTCCCATATTTTTAACACAATTAAAATATGGTACAATACTATTACATGGTACATTATGTATATTTCTAGCACAATGTGCTATTTCTTTCAACTTCAAAACTATATGCTAGTTGTTTCTAAGTACACACATTTTTTTTAATTAGTTTATTAGTCAGTTCTGTATTCAGCAAATACAGTCAGTTTGGTACCATTATTAGGCTCATCTGTGACCTACCCCCTCCCCTTGGCCCCTCCTTGTTGAGGTATAAGGGTCATGCATTGTGGAGTTAGCCCACAGTTATGGGTAAGATAAATGTCTCTGCATATCATGACCCAACATGTGACTCTGACATTCTTTCCGCCCCCTCTTCCGCAAAATTTCCCTGAGCCATGTTGGGTTCATTTTTACATATTTAATCTAGCTATTGCAATTTATTTGAGTCAATTTCTTACTTTGGAAGAATATTAAATCTTTTATTTTCTGCACAAAAGTAAATTGTAGAATACTGCTCATAGGACTTCAAAATGACACTCTACAAGTTAGATTAAATTTAAACCTCATTAGATAGAAAATTCATTTAAATGACATTTTATGCATGAAGAAGGGCCCTGTAAGGAGGCAAGGATGAAACAGAGCCATATTGCTCTTCACCCCACTGCAGCAGCTGTAGCCATCAGCTATATGATTCCATGGAGTGAGCTTCCAAGTCAAGGTCTTGTAGGAGTCTCTCTACTCCATTGATAAATGCAAACAATATTATAAACCCACTCTTTCCATAGCTTCAAAGTCCTTATTATGTATTTATTTAATTTATTTTTATTATTTATTTACACAATGTGTACCGTCATGTTAGTACCATCGTTAGCCTCCTCCCTGTCCTCCCCTCTCTGTAGGGACCCTCCTTGTTGGGGAATATGGGTCGTGCATTGTGGGGGTAGCCATCAGTTATGGGTAAGAGGCAATGAGTCTGTGCATAATGATCCAAAGTGTGGCTCTAACATTCTTTTTGAACCCTCTCTTCTGCATATGTCCCTGAGCCATGTTGGGTTCATTTTAGGTATGCTTCAGTGATGAGGTCTTGGCAGCCTCTGTGTCTCTGGATATCTGGTTTGGTAGGAGTTGAGTATTCTCTGTGTCTATCTCCTTCACCCTTGTGCCCTTACCAGGTTCACCAAGAAAGCAGCACTCTTGCTCATTTCCCCAAATACTCTTAGTTTCAGCTGGGGCCCTTTTGAGGTGTGATGGGCTAGTTCTCTCCTTAGAATCTGCATCCATCTGAAAAATAGAAGCAAATTCTACAATGGAGAATGAAGTTAGTGCCAGATAAATGGATAACCTTATTTTTATTTTTATTTTTTTTTAGAGAGAGAATTTAAGAGGTGTAGGCCCTCTTATAGCCCATGATTGGTGGGAGCTTGATAATGGAAAGTGGGCTCATTTTTGGATATGGTTCTTACTTGATTCCCAGCTCCAGCCATGGGTTCCATTTCACTGAGCAGATCAGTTAGCCAAATCAAGAGCAGTTTTTTCCCACCATGGCTGTGTGCCACTGTTTCACTTGTATGAGCATCACATCAGGTTGTTTGCTGATGAGTAGCTTAGACCATGAGTTGCTTGGACAGATGTTGGTCATTTTCCCCGTCACTCATGTAGCACCTTCTGGCACTAGATGAGCTAACTGTATGGGGACTGACTCTCTTCCCGATTCCATCCAGGTCACTCTATTTTACATAGTAACAGCATATGGTGTCTTCAGCATTAGGGTCTTACCACTAACCTTTGGTGGGTCGTCAAGTACTCTGACAGAAATCTGTCATCCTTTGGACAACCTTGTAGGTCTCTCTGATCAACAGCTCATTGTGGATGTTAACCACTTGCTGGTACTGGGAGTTACAAGTCAGCACCTAAGAAGAGAAGGAAGAAAAAGATAACTAATATAAAAGAGATAGTAAGAAGAGAGGGAAGAGGGAGAGAAAGAGAGAGAAACAGGAGAAGATTAAGGTCAGTCTTCATCATACTCTCTCCAGGGCCCTGTGATTCAGGTGTTCCTTCTAAGGGCCTGATGAAGGTTCAACCATTAATCTGTCTTTTAGGAAATTGAATTTTATGGTACCATTGCCATTTGGGTCCAGTTTTGTGTCCCCCATCCCCACCTTTACTCTACCCTCCCACCACACCCACACTATGGGAAACAGCAGAAATTGTAAAGGCTGCAGAACATCTATGAATTGGCTATGCGCTTCCTATAGCTCTTTAGTTTTTAAAGTTGCAATTTAAAACACTAACTTACCATTAATTACTAGAGAATTAATGAACCAAGACAAAAATATAAAAGGAAATGTTATTTATTGCATTGTGCTGATGACAGGAATATTTTATGCTAAAACTAATATGTGTATAATTTCACTATTATCAGTAACTGAATGAGATTCTACTCACATTTGCCTTACAATGTGAATAATAATTTAAAACTCCTTTGTATTAAAGTTAATTTTTTAAATTATTAACATCCATTTTTGTTCAATTTTGATGATGATATACTCTAAACAGTAGCTTAAAATTTAATATTTAAATGCAGGCATAAATAATTAACTAACTGGCTTTTAAAACCAGGAAACTTTTTATTTTTTTGGTCTGTTCTAGACCTACTTAAATTTTGCCATTTTCCTTACTGAAATAGGACTGATTCAACACAAATTGGTATTTATTTGTTAACTTGCTAGCTCTTAATGTAGATAGACTAGACAAATGAGATTAAGTCTTGTTTGTTTAAAAAAAATTGTCTGGATTAATACAATGAACCTGGTATGGACAGTCTGATGTACACCTTAAGATTGCATTTTGTTGTTGTTGTTGTTGCTGTTATTCACTGAACTTACTGCCAACTGGCCTGTGGTCCAGGGCTCTCTCCAACTCAATCTTGCTTTTTTTCCATATGCTATTTGGAGTTTCAACTTATTTGTGAAGATAGGGGCTGGACTGTAAGATTTATGTTGCCCTTCCAACCCTATCTTTCCTTCACTAAAATTGAGAAAGGTTTTGGCTAGCTAAGGTGGAAATAAGATTTGTTGGAAAGCTGTAAGAGGATATTTTTTTAATTCTACTTTTTGTATACCCCTAGTTAATGAGGATAATACTGTGGGAACAACTGGATCTACTGATAACTTCACATGGGGTTTGGAGTGGTAGATATTCTGACCTCAGAATAGCCATGAAGTTAACCATATTTTAAAATGAATCTCCAGGACACACATGGTTCTTTCTTTCTTTCTTTTTTTCTTCCTTCCTTCCTTCCTTCCTTCCTTCCTTCCTTCCTTTCTTTCTTTCTTTCTTTCTTTCTAATTAACTTTCTCTTACAAGTGAAATCAACCATAATTCACGAAAGCTTTAGTCTGTATAAGCCATTTATATTGATGTTTATGCTGGTGTGTTAAATCGCACACATTACCAGAGGTGTGCTCGGTGCAGGCCTCTCAGTCTTGGCATCATAGATGCCCAGGGAGAGAAAATTCTTTATTGAGGGCATGTGCCTGTTCTGGGATTATCTAGTTCTATCAAGCAATGCTAGTAGCAGCTTCTGCCACCTGGCTGTCCATTGAGAGACACCAATGTTCCCACTGTTTTAGTGCAAAGGAATTTTCTTTACCGGCCATAGAAGCCAGATGGATACAAATGTTAGTGCTTGGTTAGCGCATTTTAAGTAAAGGGAAAATTTGCCAGGATGTTTTGAAAACCCTCATTGATAGTTAAATGTAACCCTCCGCTTTGTCTCACTGCTAGATGTTCTTGGCACATTCTGAATGGGGCAATCAGTGACTTCCTTATATAGGCCATGATTCCAGGGAAATCTCAGTGAGTTGTTGAAAGAAATGCAAAGGAAAGTGAAGTCTGATGACTCAGTGTGTAAGTTTCCTGTGATGTCTTCTGACTTCCCAGACCAAACAATTCCCTGAATCCTCTTTTGTTACAGGGTGCAGGCAGCCAGCCAGCGGGTTTAATACTTTCATATACTTCTTGGTGCTTTTCTTTTTAAGGAATCTTTGTAATGACGATTCCTTCCTCCTCCCTCAACTCCAAAAATGTCAGGAATTTTACCATTACCAAATTTTCAGGTTATAACAGTTCTTATTTTGATCACTCACAAAAGCCTCAGGTAGAGGCAGAGTCAGATCTATAGAAGCCTTCAATATAGTTTGTGTGGGATATTTTAATCAGGTGATCTGTGAGATTCACACCTGACCTTTTTCTACTTAGAAGCATCACAGTAATGATGAATGGCCCAAGCTGACAAACTTAGCATGTGAGGTGCTTTACAGGTATCTTTCCTTTTTAAAATATTTTACTTATTCCATTATTTTTGAGAGAGAGAAAGAAAGAGGCAGATAGAGAGAATAGCACACCAGGGCCTTCTACCACTGCAAACAAACTACCAACACATGTGCCACTTTGTGCATTTGGTCTACATGGGTACTGGGGAATTGAACCTGGATCCTTAGGCTTCGCAGGCAAGTGCCTTAACCACTAGCCCCTCTCTCCATCTCACATGTATCTTTTCTACAGAAACATCTCAGCATTTTCTCCTTTTAAATCCAAATAGATAATCCCTCATCAGATATTTTTTTGATGGTTTGCTTCTGTTTCTTTTTCTGCAGGTGCATGTGTGTGGTATGCAAGTGTGTGTATGCATGTGTGGGTACACGTATGTGTTACTTGCATGTAGAGGCCAGAAATTGACATCAGAGTTTTCCCCAATTGTTTTCCACCTTATTCTTTGTGACAAGGTCTCTCGCTGAACCTAGAACAAACCAATTTGGCTAGACTAGCTAGCCAGTGAGCCCTGATTCTGCTTGTAGTGTTGGCACTGCAGGTCCATACCACCACACCAGACATTTAACGATAGGAACATCTAAAGATAGGAACTCAGATCCTCAGCAGACGTGATAAGCACTTCACTTACTAAGTCATCTTCCCTAACTAACAAGTTTGCATGCGAACATGGAGCCCAGGCACTGAGTTTGTGCTTCAACTTTATAAAATGACAAATCTGAATATGATTTTTATATGACCAGTTGTCATGACACTGGATATTAAACAACATTAGATGATGAAGGATGCCTAGGGAACAAATGACCTGGGTCCTATGACTGTCCTAGCTTCCTGATATGAGAGACTTCTAGGCTGTAGCAGGCTGGGGCATCCCAACTTATTCCTAAAGTTTACATGGAGCTGAGCATCAAACAGGCCACAGATCATCAGCAGACAGGCTAACATTGTAGAAAGACCACCAGAGGGCTTCCAGGGGTCCTCCTTTAGAGTTCTTCAGAGTAGTTAGTTACTAGTGTATGCTGTGAGGAAACTACTTCCGCTGTAGAGGAGGGAAGGGGGAGACAACAACAAAAAATATTAGAGAAAAATGTATCTGATGCTTACAAAGGACATTGAAAGCAAAAGTGTCTATCTCCACCAAGCAGACTCAAAGAGCTCATAAATCTCCTATGCTTGGGAGGTCACCCAGAAGGGCCATCCTTGCCTTAATCCAGGGTGTAATTAGACCCTCATAAAACACTGTTGCAAACTTGCCTAGCAAATAAGGGACGTTTAAACGGAACAAAATGTTTCTAAGTCACATAACTATATCGCAGAACAAAGCTCAAGAATATTTATGAAACTCTAAAAGTATCTGCAGCTCCACAAGGTCAGCTTCATAAGGCCTGGCATCCAATCAAAACTTCTAGGCATGAAGAAAATCAGAAAAATATGACTCATAATGAGGATAAAAATCAACCCATCAAAATTGATGGATGCAGAATTGAAATATAAGTCAGAATTAGCGCACAAAAGCATTAAAATTATTTTCAGCATATTCCATAAAATCAAAATTTAAATTTATGTCTGAAAGATATACAAAACATTCCATGCTTAACTTCTACAGAAAAATGATAATATCTGGAGATTAAGTACACACTGGATGTAATTCACAACAGAGTAGACATTGAGGGTAAGTTGATTTGAAGACATGGAAATAGAAATCCAAGACAGAGAGAAATTTATTAAATGAACAGATTAGGAATCTGGAAAAATTCCAAACATTCTAATATATATTTAATTGAAGAGTTCGTAAAAGAAAGAAATGGACAGAAAGAATGATCTGTACGATACTTCTAAATTTAAGGAAAACTAGAAGCACATCTGTTTCTAAGAACATAGCAAATTCCAAGAAAATGAAACACAAAGAAATCCGCACCGGGCTGGGGAGATGGCTCACCTGTTAGGGCGCTTGCCTGCAAAGCCTAACAACCTAAGTTCAAATCCCTAGTACCCTTGTCAAGCCAGATGCACAAAGTAGTGCATACATCTGGAGTTCATTTGCAGTGGCGAAAGGCCCTGGCATGTCCATTCTCTTTCTCTATCTATCATCTGTCTATCTGTCTGTCTATCTGTCTGTCTATCTATCTATCTATCTATCTATCTATCTATCTATCTATCTATCATCTATCTATCTAATCTATCGTCTCTTCTCTCTGTCTCTCTCTGCTTACAAATAAGTAGATAGATAGCTAGTTACCTAGCTAGCTAGCTAGCTAGCTAGCTAGATAAATAGGCCACACTCATCAAAATAATACCCAAATGACTTAAAAGTAACAGTGAAGGAAATACTTAAAATCAGCCAAAAGAAATCAGATATGTTCCAGCGAGAGGAAATAAGCAATGTAAAGTAGTCACTGAAATAAGACCTTAAAAATATTAAAATGTAGAGGGGGAAGAGGAGTGCAAAACTGGCACACTAAAATTCTCTTTCTTTATTTCCTTTCTTTTCATTCCATTCTCTTTTACTCTTTCACTTTTTTTTTCATTTTCCATTTATTTTCCTTTCTTTGTGTTTCTTTCCTTCTATGTTTGAGATCAAACTCATGAATAGACATAATCTACCACTGACCTCCACCTGTATCCTTCATCCTAGAACACCGTAGACAAAAAATGAAAAACGTCTTCCAATTACAAAGGCAAAAATCTTTTAAACAAGGTGAAATAATTCATTGTCAGGAGACCTATAGCATAAGAAATTATAGAGATGTTCTCCAGGTGAAGGAAAATGGGACCAAATGACCATCCCTTAAATGATTACTACATGACAATTGTTTTTAAATCTATGAAGTTGTGGCTTTGGCTTTTGTTGTGCATTTCCATAATCCTATAAAGTAGACGATGTGGGTCCTTGTAACTAAGGAAAGAAACGAAGAAGTGTCACAGAGAAAAAGACCTGGTACCAGAAAGACGGAACAGAGAGCTACCTGACAGTCTCCACCACTCCCTGGGGAAAAGGATGTGAAAGGACAGACAAAGGGCTATGGGACACAGAAATGATCAACACTAATAGTTCACTGCTAAAGAAGATTGAACTTCCTTAATTAATAAGATTATTTGGAAAGATGCAAAGTTGTGCTTTTTATGCAAAGCCAGATGCTCCAAGTGACACAGGCATCCAGGGCTTGTTTGCAGTGGCTGAAGGCTCTGGCATGCCATTCCCTCTGTGTGTCTGTCTCTCTCTCTCTGCTTTGAAATAAATAAATAAATTACTTTTAAAGAATAAGGAAATAAAAAGCACTGATATGAAACTGTAAGTCATGTACATTTGCAGGGGGGGTGGAACATGACTGGGGCTCTTTATTTCCCAGCAGCATGTGACAATTCAGGACCTTGTTCTTAGATGCAACCCCAAACTGTCAAATCAGTAGGAGGATAAAATGCTCCAGAACAATGGGTGACAGAGCAGTACAAAAGTGTCTGGTCATCTGGAACAACATTGTTCATTAGAATTATACTGTAATCCACATACATGATGTTGAGAGAAAGAGAGAGAATAAGAATGGGTATGCCAGGGCCTCCAGCCACTGTAGATACACTCTAGATACATGTGCCATTTTGTACTTATGTACTTTGTACTTATGTGAGTATTGAGGAATTGAACCTGGGTCCTTAAGCTTGGCAGGCAAATGCCTTAACCACTAAGCTATCTTTTCAGCCCTCCTTGAAATATTTTGATCACAGTTCCCTCTTGTTACTTTCTATTGTCAGTCCCACTTTATCTATTTTTCCCTGAACCATTTCTTCTTTACAACTACTCCCTCTTCTTTCTTCTATTTTGATGTCTTTGGTGTGTGTGTGTGTGTGTGTCCACCTCCATCATCCATGAGGGAATATTGCTGGCCCTAATATTGTATAGGTCTTATGCAGATAATGACAGTGACTGTGAGGTTACTAATGGATTAATGATGTGCTGACCATAAGACAGTGTTTTAACATACTCCTCCAATGCCCTGGCTCTTGCATTCTTTCTGCCCACTCTTCCACGGTGTCCTCTTAGCTTTAGAGGGCATTATATAGATGTCTCATTTAGTGCTGAACACTCAGATATCACTTATTCTCAGTGCTCTGTGAAGTTTTGTGTCTCCCAAGTAGTCAATGTCATTAAAAAAGAAGCTTCTCTAACCACAGGTACGGGCATGAACATAAATATTAGAGAATAATTTGATTGGCATAGCATATCCATTTAGCCAAACAACAATAACAGCTTCCATTTTATGGCCTATGACCTTACTTGACACAGACTTTTAGGTAGGTATGAGATATAAATTCCCTCCTAAAGAGCAGGCCTCAAATACAATCAGAGAGCAGTTGGTTACCCTAGTAGTCATGCCATCATTGTACCATTGGGCACATTTTACCTGGCTGGTCAGTAGTATGGTCAGTTCTGGGTAAGACCTTTCTCCTCCAGGAACCTACATAGTACTTTCCACCATTGTACCTGATAATCAGTAGGAATAAGGATTCCAGCTGAGTTCCAGCTTAATTTCTCAGTGTCTTGCAACCTAAAAATGTAGTAAGCAATGTGTGCTTACCATCCAGTTCTGGTGGGCAAACAAGATCCTTAAGAATAGCCTGCATTGTTTTGGCGGCCTCAGGGACTTCTCTGACCAACAGCTCACTGGGCAATGTCCTCCTGTTTGTATTTAAATTTTTCTGTAACAGCTTATGACTTCTGGGAGCAGCATGATCCGCACACAGAGAGTACTTCTGCCCAGTTTTTTAAGGATATATATATATATATATATATATATATATATATATATATTGTTCGTTTTTATTTATTTGAGAGTGACAGACAGAGAGAAAGAGTGGGGGGGAGAGAGAGAGAGAATGGGCATGCCAGGGCCTCTAGCCACTGCAAATGAACTCCAGATGCGTGCGTCCCCTTATGCATCTGGCTAATGTGGATCCTGGGGAATTGAGCCTTGAACCCGGGTCCTTAGGCTTCACAGGCAACTGTTTAACTGCTAAGCCATCTCTCCAGCCCTTAAGGTTATATTTTTAATTAGCTAACAAAGAAGTAGGTTTCCATATGACTCTCATATTATTTAATTTTAGCTAACCATTTCCCCTATTTCTCTCCTCTAGTTCCCTTCCTTATCTCTACTTAACTCTATTCCAGTATTCTGCTCCTCTAGAGTCACTTTTTTATTCTCACAACTAGAGTGACAAAAGGGACATAGTAGGAAGGGATGTCAGTATGACTGCCTGTTGGCCATCTAGGGGTCATATCTCCTTTGCTTCTCTCTGAGGCATTCCTTACATTGCCTTAGAAATAAGGAAGTCATCTCTTCCTTTGGCTCCATTAGTATCAGTTATTTGGGTATAATTTTTAAGTGCATAACATTGTACATTGAATGGTTTTTCAAGGCATGAACAAGCTTAATCTTTATCAGATTCTCAGAAATGAAATTTACTCCAAATCATTTCACCCAAAACCTTGGCTTTTTCAAAGGCTGAATTCTTTCTAATTCCATATTAATAATGTTAAGGGGATTAGTCAGTTTATTACACATCTTTTACTATTTTGCTGTAGGCATTATTGTATGTCCTGAATATTCAGCAGGAAGACTATATATATGTTTGCTTCATGAAAATCCAAATTGTTAACAAAATAAGCATGAATATAAATATTTAACTTACAATTGTGTTGAATACTATGAAGGAAAGCAACAGGACTTTAGGTGAGATTACCTTGCCATAAAAAGATTGAAGAACAGTACATTGTTCATGTGTTAGTGCGTATGATGTACAAATGAAGCATGGCTTAAACTAAAACAAACAGATGCATGTAAGCAAGTAAAATGTTCATATAGTTAATCTGTCCACTGATTTATTCCATAGTATTCATTTCTGTTTAGCACTGTAATGATCCAGATGCTATGCTCACAGAAAGTAACCTAATCTCAGTTACTGCCTTTGAGATGCTCCTAGCATAGCTATTTAATAAATAACAATACATCTCATTTAAATAGCTATAGCAAATAGAAGTAATATGATTTTTAATTTCCTTTTCGTTTTTCAGATGAGGATAGGTATTCACTCAGGCTCCGTGCTGGCTGGTGTTGTTGGGGTGAGAATGCCACGATATTGCCTGTTTGGAAATAATGTCACTCTGGCAAGCAAATTTGAATCTGGAAGTCACCCTCGTCGCATCAATGTCAGCCCCACCACTTACCAGTAAGTGACCTCTGGCTTCCTCCCTCATGTCTGTGTCATGGACTTGACCTGATAGCCTGTCATTCATGAGACCCTGTTCTTTTTCTTGAACCTGTCTCTCCAAGCTTTATGAGCATATTGCCCATTCTAAAAGTGAGTAATTGTGGCACAAACTTTTATTTGTACCCTGAGTAAGTACATGGGAAATTTGACTTAACCAAGAAATAAATAAAGGTTTGTCATTTCCTGCACTCTGTGTCATTCCATGGAATGCCTGAAACAATAAAGAAGAGCAAATATTAAGTTTCTCTGTTACTTTATAAATCCCAAATTTTAGCATGTTCCTCGTTATTTTAAAAATGAGACATCTAAGATAGAAAAGCTAGTTTATGTTTTTATTCTTTTGAAAAATGAATATAAGTAAGAACCCTAAAGTTAAATGTATAGAATAAAACTTGAAGTCTATCTTAAGGCCATTTTTCAAAATGCTTTGCATTTTCCCCTCCTAAGCCAGTCCTTATTTTGTGCCTGTAGGTGTCATGTTTGCTAGTAGACGTTAAATTCCATATGGTCAGAAACTATTTTTGATGTATGTGATCATTGTATCACCAGAACTTAAAAAAATCTTTAGCACATAATGAACACTCTACAATCATTTACTGAATTAATTAATGCATATTCAATAAAAAAGACCTGTTCAGAATAAATGACAAAGGCCCATTTGAAAATCTCTCACCCTGTCTCAGAGTTCAGCTTTATGCTAGGTCTTAGTATATAAGCTGTTTAATTAGTACCAGATTTCTGATACCTTAGAGATAATGGTTTAAAAACTATTAAGTAGAAATAGAAACTGTTGACATTTTAATTGATAAAATGTAAAAAGTCAGAAAAATTGAAAATGATAATATAATTTTAATTCTAAATAAGATAGTGATGTTTTGTAATTTTCTGTACTATACACAAATAGATACATACTTCTAAATTCCCATGGAATGGATGAGAAAAGGAATTGATGATATAAACACAGAACTAAGAGAAATTTACCAGCATATTTTTAAAAGCTGTTTCTAAGCACATTAAGATATACTTGGGGTACATGATTGACAACATCTGGGCCAGATACCCAGGTCATTTTGCTAATTCTTTGGGTTTGTGAAAAGAGGTCTCCCCTTTTCAATTTTCCTATCACATTCTAGGCATCTGACAAAACTTGACATAGAAAGTTGAAAGCTATCTTCTTGTACAGACCCACAATTCTACCATATTTTCTTTCAAATCTAGACTGACCCTAGGGTAAAAAAATGTACTGAAGGTCGTTACCTCACTAATATGCACTGTCATCATGTTCCAAGCTTGGGGAACTTAGTGTGAGTGTGCTTCTTCTGTAGGAACGTCACCTTAAGACAAACAATGACAAAAACGAATGTGACAACTGTGGATCTGGCTTTGTTTTCATACAACCAGTGATGGATCTTCTACAGAACACTTTAGGGCTATTCTGAGTTTTCACAATCTTCTTTATTTTTTTCGTTAAAAACTTACTTTGTATGGATACATCATGTGTTAGTACCATCTTTACCCTCATCCCTGCCCCCATTCCAATGGAGGCCATCCTCAGTAGGGTTGCTGGTATTCCCCATGGGGTTGTGAGTTATGTGTTGTGGGAGCAGCAGTCAGTTATTGTGGTGGGGGGCCAATGCCCCTGGGTATGGTGTCCCAACCTATGGTTCTTACAATCTTTCCACCCCCTCTTCCATAAAATTCCCTGAGCATTGGTGGGTGTATTTTAAGTCTACTTCAGTGATGAGCTCTTAGGAGGCTCTGGATTACTGCTTTGGTATGTGTTCAGTATCTGGAGCATTGGCTTCCTTCACCCTGGTGCTGATTATCAGGCTCACCATGGAAGCAGCACTCTTGCTCTTCTCCCCACTTCTGCTGTGGTTTCACCTGGGTATTGGCTGAAGTGCGAGAGGGGTGGTTCATCTCCTCTGCTCTTGCTATCTTCTGAAAAAGCACAACAGACTCTCCAACGGAGAGTGAAGTCAGCATAGGTTAAATGGGATAAGAATTATTGATTTAGGGAGAGTTTGATGGATGTAGCCCCTCTTTTAGCTAAAGACTAGTAGGTGCTTGTCACTTGAGAGCATAATCTTTGTCTCCATAGGATTGTGACTTGGTTCGCAGTTCCAGATATAGTTTCCTTTCCACTGAGTAATAGCTTTCATAATCTTTTCATATTAAGTTCATAAAAATCCTTAGTGATGAGTAAAGTCTGAAGAACTGAAGGATTTCAACCACTCCCAACATGGTTGCAATATATTCTGTTATTGTTCTCCAATCCCAGCCCTTCAGAATCATCTGGGCCCATAGACATATTACACTGCTCTGAAGATATTACACAAATATACTTTCACTGTCCTAGACCATATATTTCCTAATAGTATCTTATAAAATGTATGTACATCTGATCCTCAAAAACAATCTTTTTCCTTCCTCCTTCTTTTCCTATGTCCACCCTCTTCCCTTCTTGTAACAAATATTTGTTGATGACTCGCTATATGCTCACCATAGTAATAGCACTAAGGTTCTGATGATGGGCAGCATAAATATAAACTTTGCCCTTGAAGGGGGTCATAGACCAGAAGGTACATATGTCAGAGTAAATAATTAGCCATCATAGAGTAATGTGGAGGTCATCAGACACTGAATTAGACTGTTAGAGCAAGGGGAGGAGGAGTGGGATATTAAAATAAGAATTGAAAATAGAACAGAAATCTGGCTAGCACAAGCAGGTAAGGTATGTTGAGGGGTTTCTACCTAACCTGAAGAGCAATGAGAAGCATTCAGAAATTTTAGACAGAGGAGAGACTTAACCGAATATGTGTTTTTTGTTTTGTTTTGTTTTGTTTTGTTTTGTTTTGTTTTGTTTTGTTTTGTTTTGTTTTGTTTTTCAAGGTAGGGTCTTGCTCTCTGCTCTCTAGCCCAAGCTGACCTGGAATTCACCATGTAGTCTAAGGGTGACCTTGAACTCATAGCAATTCACCTACCTCTGCCTCCTGAGTGCTGGGATTAAAAGCATGCATCACCATGCCAGGCTGGATATGTACTTTCAAAAGATCACCCTCATTGAAAAGGGAGACTCATTGCTGGACTTGGCCTGGGTCTTGGGAGAGAAACATGCCAATGATTGAGAGCATGTGTTTTTATCACTCCCATCCAAGTTAATGATGGAGCTAATTACGGTGACCCTAGAGTCTCACCCATTTGCTGTTTGAGCTTTCTCCATGCTTTTGTAGAGTGATTGGGCTCAGCGACTGTTCAGTTTAATCTGTGGTGACATTAAAAAAGTGACTTGTTCCTAACAACTCTCTAGACAGTTAAACTCAGGCATATGATCTCAGTGTGAATGTCTGGATCTGTTTGTGCCTTCGTACTTACTGCTGGTTTCTTTTACCCCAGGCCCCCTAGGTAGGCCATGTGTAATTCTGCTATGTGACATTGCACAGGCACTTTATTAATTCATACATAGATCGTCTGTGTCTCCTTTCCCAGGGCGCTCAAAGGGCAATGCTGATCTGCCAGGGACTTTCTCTGAAGGAGGGAAAGTTGCCCTTCCTTATAGCATATGGGAGTGTGAAGTAAAACAGTACTGAACTCATGAGAGTTGAATTTTCTAGTTTTCATCTTATAGAATTTCCAGTATCCTAGTTATCCTAAAACTTAAAAACAAAACAAAACATGTATTCAGTTTATTTTTAGTAAAACTAGGTGACTGTTATAAACTTTCAGAGAGTGGATTCGTTTGATAATATGATCAATTGAAATAATTTTATTAGGTCATTTTATATACATTTCAATTGAAATATTCAAACAATTGATTTGAAAAAATATTTTATAACAATTGTGGAGTACTAAAAACTGAAAGATAACAGAGTATTATTTACCATACCACTAGTTTAAAAGTATATTTCCTTCAGTTGTTTTTTAATAAGAATTGATAAAATATTTTATTTGAAAATGTCCCTCTTTTTCTTGTGACAAATGTCTAAGTAAATTTGGTGTGTTTCAAAATCCAATGTTTCATATATTAACTCTCTACATATGTATACATAAAATAGCTTTATTTACATGTTTTAATTTATATAATGGTAATTTTACTATGTTATTATCTCTTTGACTTTTTACAAATGAAATTTCATATTTTAGAATTTATGTGGGATGAAATATATAGCTCTAAGTAACCAGTAACCAGTAAGTACTATATAGTATTCTAATATGTGAATACATATAATTTTTCCTCAATTAATACTTATTTTCTTCTTTTAATTCTGAGAAAGTATGTTTCTGATAGCATTATTTACCTGTCATTACATGTTGGATTGCTCTACATTTCATATGATATAAACATTGTGTTTACTAATGGTTATTCTAGTTGAAATGATCAGAGTTTTAATCTTTAAATTTACTTTAGACATTAAAATGAAGCCTCTAGAGCCGGGCGTGGTGGCGCATGCCTTTAATCCCAGCACTCGGGAGGCAGAGGTAGGAGGATCGCCGTGAGTTCAAGGCCACCCTGAGACTCCATAGTGAATTCCAGGTCAGCCTGGGCTAGAGTGAAACCCTACCTCAAAAAAAAAAAAAAAAATGAAGCCTCTAATATCAGGACTGTAACTGATGTGACAGTCTCACTCTTGTAGATATTGTATGAATCATCCTGTTGCCGGAATACACAGAATCATTTCCTATTTTTAATTTTTTTGTTTATTTATTTATTTATTTGAGAATGACAGAGAGCCAAAGGCAGATAGAGGAAGAGAGAGAGAGAGAATGGGCGCGCCAGGACCTCTAGCCACTGCAAACGAACTCCAGACGCATGCACACCCTTGTGCATCTGGCTAACGTGGGTCCTGGGGAATCGAGCCTCGAACCAGTGTCCGTAGGCTTCACAGGCAAGCGCTTAACCAGTAAGCCATCTCTTCAGCCCCCATTTGCTCTGCTTTATAGTATTTTGTTGCTAGTTTGATATCTTGACTAAAGAATTATTTGTTGAGTTTTGAAAATTTTCATGTTTTTACATATCAGTTTATTCCAAAACAAGTGGTGCTGACACTCATCTTTGTTCTCACACATGCTTAATTACAAATAATACACATTCCAAACAATTTTCATGAGACTTGGGAGAACCAAGCAGCTGCTTATATTAGTGATGACTTCCTTAAGGTAATAAAAGTGGCATGAATAATTATTGGTTTGCATGAGCAGAGTTCATTGATTCTCCTTGTGTTTGAAACTGAAGATGTAGAATGACTACTTTGATGTGAAATTTTCCTTATCTTTTAAACATTAATGCTTTTTACACTTTATAATATGATGAATTTCTGGGCTTTTTTTAGAGTGATTATTTTTCCTCCACTGTGAAAGGCCACTCTTTCAGCAAAACACAGCTGTGCAGTGGTGCAGAGTAAGTCAGTATTTAAGCTCACAAGCTTAGAACTGGGGTCCTGCCTTTAAGACTTTACTTTGTGAAATTTAGCAACTTCCTTGCTTTGGGTCATGCTTCTGCACTTTAAAATGAGTACCAATTCCAAAAGTTGTTGCTGGGGATGTGATGCTCCTCAAGCTCTTATTACATGGAACCCACTGATGCTCATTTACTGCTTCATGCTGTATTTTCCATGAAAAAAGGTACTGTCTTATTCTTACACCCAATTCCCATGTTAGCCATGTTGAATGATATATAATTAGTTATTTTACAGACTTCCCAAGCACCTGTCCAAAATGAAGTTGAATGTGGTAATTTACCCTTTTGAACCATGTCTCAGAACAGAGCTAGCAGTTTATTCCTACACGGTTTTTATTAACAAAGGTATAATCCTGATGACTCATAGTCAAATGATAAAAATGGGCTGTTTTCTAGAAAATTCCCTCAATTTAAGCTGAGGTACATGATTATATCAACTAATCAGATACATATACATAAATTGATAAATATTAGATGATAGATAAAACATTATAGATGGATGATAGATATACATATGTAATTACTACTTAGATTAAATACTTATCATTGTCTTCAACAAAATTGTTCTTATAGTTCCATAGAAGTCTGAGTTGGTGAGTTCACTGAGCTAAAATCAAGTTGCCACCAGGTTGTTTTCTTTTCTGGAAGCCTTGTCCAGCTTCTTGAGAAGACCTCCATTCTGGTTCCTGACCAGATTTCCCCACCATCAGAGCCAATAGTCTTACAGCTCTCTGTCTGTGCTTCAGCCATCATGTCTTTTTCTTGCTTTTCTTCCTCCTTCCACTTTTAAGGATTGTGGTGATTTCATTCAGCCTGTTTGATAAACAGTGTGATTTCTCTTTGCTACGTAATATGCTATACCCTAAGGGACCCAGGATTTGGAATGTGAACTTTTTAGGAGGGCAGTAATTATTCTAGCCATGATAAGATAAAATCCAAAGGTTAATATCTGACTAGAGGGGCTATGGAGGTTGCTCAGTGGCTAAAGTCACTTACTTCTCAAGGGCACTAGAGTTTGGGTCCCAGCACTCATGTGAAGCCAGATACAAAGTGTTTTAGCTGTCTGTAATCCAAATGGGCCTACTGCAATGGGAGGTGGAGTGAGGAGAATCCCAAAGATACTCTGGCCTTCCTAGTGGCAAAACAAGAGATACATTTTTTCGAATAACATGGAAGAAGAGGACCAACCCAAAATTGTCCTCTGACCTCTGCATATTCCGTGGCATTCATGCATCTATATACACACCCATACATACACATCTTTATCATAATATATGCATACTGAAACAAGTTGCATGGAAATATACATCTAATCTTATTCCTTCCTCCTGTCTTTGAGAAACATATAATTTAACATTCCAATTTGCAGACATAAAATCTCTTTGGGAACCTTTTGAACTTAACATACTAATTATGGAAGCAAAATTTGAAGAAGAATGATACTGTTTCAAGATGAAATCTCTGATTTCTATAGGATTTTTACTAGAACTGAAAGTACAGATTCCCAAAGACAGACATCTACTCTGGGACATAATAATATTTTTGCTTCTAATATGCAGTAGAGTTCTTGGCTTGTGGAGTAAATTAAGGAGGCATCCTGAGAAACTTGGAATTTTATCAGGATGACTAAAGTCCTTGCATTTAAAAAGCAGCCCACAGAAATAGAAGTCCCTTTTATAATCTCTTGGGTTTAAAATAAAAACATATACTTACAAATATCTTTAGATCTCTGGCACTGTATTAGTTGTCTTCTCATTGCTGAGACAAAATACCTGACAAAAATCAGTTTGAGAGAAAGAGGGTTTATTTCAGTTTGTAGTTCTAGGTTACAGTCCATGTGGCAGGGGAGGCATGGCCCAAGGAGTCTGAGGCAGCTGGTCGCATTCAGTCCACAGTGAGGAATCAGAGAGTGAGGTGATACTCAGCCAGACATCTCCTTTTTGTATAGTCTAGAACCCCAGCCAATGGAATGGTGTTGCTCACAGTTAAATTGGGTCTTTTCACTTTAATTAACCCAATCACAATATTCTTAGAGGCATGCCCATATCCAACCTAATCTAGATAATCCCCCACAAGAGATTCTTCTAGGTCCTGTCAAGTTGACAATCAATATAAACCACTTCAGGCACTAAGCTTAAAATTCAACCCAACACATTTTTATGGGCTGAGTTTGATACAGCATATAAATTCATAATTTAGGAACTGAGAGAACTGATGAGCTATTAATCATCAAGATAGTTAATACAGAATTTTTGGTTCAAAATTATAGTCACAACACACATTTATTCTATTAGTTATTCTAAACAATTTATTCTTTTTATCTCATTTAATTCCCAGAGCAAGCCTGTGAGCAAGGTGTCATTTTTTAAGGAGTAGAAACTGAAACTGAGAAAGTTGCATCAGTCAAAGTGTAGGAGTCCCAGTTGAAATATGTAAGCCCCTACTCTGAACTGGAGTCTTTATCTAGGGTCAAAATATCTCACTGGTTTGAAAACTAATTCAAATAAAATTGGAAAAGAAGCTGGGCATGGTGGTGCATACCTTTAATCGCAGCACTCAAAAGGTAGTGTGAGGTCAAGGCCTCCCTGAGACTACATAGTGAATTACAGGTCAGCCTTGACTAGAGTGAGACCTTACCTTGAACCTCTCCCCCTCCCATTAAAAAAAGAAAAGAGAAGAGAAGAGAAGAGAAGAGAAGAGAAGAGAAGAGAAGAGAAGAGAAGAGAATAAAATAAAATAAAATAAAATAAAATAAAATAAAATAAAATAAAAGGTAGCCATAATAATTTCTGCCTTGGTCAAAGGATTTCCTCAGCAAGAGAACAGAGAAAAGACTAACCAGGAGCAAATTTGGAACTGGTAGGTTCCTCTCTTTCCATCTATGTAGGCATAAATACCACACATTGCGGTAGTGTGAATGTGGAATGCTTTCCATATTCAGGGTAGTAACAAGAAACATACTCTTTCTACAATGTTTACTTGAGTCTCTCTATTTCTAATTATTTTTCTTGGACAGAACATGAATCCTTCACACATGACAAATCTGTGGCCAAGGGAGGTTTCAAATGGACTTAATCTACATTTTGCTCCTACAAAAAATCTAGAAAGCTCTTTTTGTTTCTATGAGGCTAAAAGGTTTTGACTGTGCATGCCTCTAGTGTGTGTAATAAATAACTGTGAATACAGGCTTGATGTTCTCATTTGAAGGAGGGTTCAGAGGAATTCATCTTTTAGTATAAAGACACATAGAATGATTGAAAAGATTGAAGCAGGGGCTGGAGACATTGCTCAGTAGTTAAAACAGGTTGAAGCTTGTGGGTATATTTTTCTTTACATGTAAGAGTTCAAAATACACCAATATTCAAAAATACTTGTCATAAAATCTGCTTCTTGGTGTGATTATTTAATTATTATGCAAGAGTGAGATACTGTTTTATGAATATTTACTCTTCTTCCTATGGATACTTAGAGTTAGTTAAGAAATCTAAAGAGACATTAGAGAATTTTTATCCACTAGTTTACCAATAGACTCGTTTTATTTTTATTAGTCAAAATGATTATGTGCATTAATTACTTGATATTTGAGGAAAATAAACCATATTAGGGCTGGAATGTTACTATCATGTCCATCTTTTAAGTAACTTTATTGATAATTTTATTATTTTTTCTACACAGTCATTAAAACAGTAAATACTGTAATTACAAAAAGAAATAACATCACAAAAGACAAATAGCTAATTAGTTTTCCCAAAGGAAGAGAACTTGAGCTCTGCTTCAAGACATATTTTTCTTTTTTTTTCCCAATTACAGGCATCAACATTAATACTACCCTCTTAAATGTTGAATAGATGTCACATCTAGCAAACTGAAATGAGATCTACTCATTCTGACATTTTTATTTTCTATTATATCAAAGATCAAATACAATTATGGTATATTGTATGTATATGTATACAATATACCATAATCATAATCCACTCCCGTCACCCTCCCTTTCCTACTCTCTCATATCCATGCTCTTTGTAATCCCTTGGTATTTATGATCTCAGAGTGTTGCTACCTATATAAGACCTGCATAATAATGGGCAAATTGAATCTTTTAAATGCTCATATTTTAGCTCAATATTTAGAAATTTAAGTTTTAAACAGTTACTGAGTGAGAAAACAGTGCAAATAAGATCTGTGTTAGAGTCCAGTGTGGAAGGTAGATAAACAGTAAAATGGACGTGGAAGAGGTCCAGTGGAACCTTTAGGTCAGAATTGCAGTTTGTGTGTTTACTGAGTTTCCTGAAGCATTTTCTGTATATATTCTCATATATATATTTCTTAGAATATTTTTATAAAAACTTCATTCATCATGGCTTGTGATTCAGAAAATATCACTGCTACTGGCAGACTAAGTAAGATTGATGAAACAGATGTATATGAAGTTCATCTTCCTGTTCGCCCACTAGTTAGCTTCTAAATTTAGATAAGTCACAAATAACTTAATCCTGTTTTATCACAAATTAAAAAAATGTGTATAGATAGTTTAGTTATTTTACAGTAAGTCCTAAAATGGAAAAAAAATACATAAGTGGAAAGGCAGTTGATTATAGCTTGTCTTCATTTAATAGTAATATACCATTATTAATTTTTAATTTGGATAAATGTGCTGTGGTTATGAGGGATGTCATACTGGCGTCAACAGTGTTGAGCATGAGAAAATATCCTATGCTACCTGACCAACTTTTCCCTGTCTAAAATTCAAAATTAAGATGTTTTCTTAAAAATTATATATCTTGGAGAATTTAACAGGTGTAGGCCCCGGCTGAAACTAAGAAAAATTGGAGAAACAAGCAAGGGCGCTGTTTTCCTGATGAACTGGATACCAGCACAAGGGGGAAGGAGATCAGCACAGAGAAAAATCAACTCCTACCAAATCAGAGAGCCAGAGCCTCAGAGGCCCCCAACACCTCATCACTGAAGCAGACCCAACATGGCTCAGGGAAATTTTGCGGAAGAGGGGGCAGAAAGAATGTCAGAGCCACATGTTGGGTCATGATATGCAGAGACATTTAGCTTACCCATAACTGTGGGCTAACTCCACAATGCATGACCCGTATACCTCAACAAGGAGGGGCCAAGGGGAGGGGGTAGTTCATGGATGAGCCTAATAAGGGTACCAAACTGACTGTAATAAAATAAAATAAAATAAAAAAATAAAAATAAAAAAATTATATATCTTGGGACTGGGAAGATGGCTTAGTGGTTGAAGGCACTTGCTTGCAAAGCCTGCTGGCCTAGGTTCAATTCCCAGCACCAATGTAAAGCCAGATGCACAAAGTGTTACAGTGTTACAGTGTAAAGTGTTAAAGTGTTACAGTGGCAAGAGGCCCTGGCATGCTATACACTTTTTCTGTCCATCTCTCTCAAATATATAAAAAAGTAATCAATTATTTAACAAACAATATATTTCTGACATCTAGGGAGATTGCAAATTTATTTTCAACTTAGAAAATAGTGACATATATATACATATACATATACATACATATATATATATATATATATATATATATATATATATATATATATGACTACAGACCCATTTAAGCCTTTTGAACATGGAAACATCATGAAAGTAAAACCTACTTGGAGGTGATGCTCTTCAGGGAGTGGAATGCTCGAGGTGAGATAATAATAAGAAGAAGCAATGTTGTTTCAGACATTGCTCGGTCCTGAACTAGGAATATGCTAGTAACAATATAAAAGAAAGCATATAGATATGCAAACTGTTACAAAACTAGCTGACAGGGCTGACAACTAAAGAACATAAATCTAATATATATATATATATATATATATACAACATGGGTTCTTGGGGATAAAATGCATGTTTAATAACTTTAATATAGTAAATTGTTATGAATTTGTTTGTTTTGTTGAAGTTCTAACTTTAAATATCAGTATAAATTCACGCATTTGTGTCATTTTTATTTCAGTTGTCTTGTTTATACTTATTTCTTAAAGGAAATGACAAAATTTTATATTATAATATGCCGGATTATTTGTGCATTGCGCTATGTTATAGTAAGTAAATTTGCCCCCAAATTATAGTCTAACTACCAAAAAGATTAGTCATGAATTATTTTTCACAAATATATTTTTGATATATAATGAAATATAGAATATTTGAAGAACTCATATTAACTTCAAGAACTGAACCCAGTCTACACTGGTCCTTAATCATTCAATAGTCAATTTTTCTAGCAGTTCCATTGTAAGACATTGTGCACTAGTAGAAATTGTTTTGACTTCTATGCTCAAGAAGTCTTTTATGGCTGTAGTTAAAGTGAAGAGATTATCATGCATTAATTACTCATCACTGAATCAAAATTACTTTCAAATCAGGTTTTATGAAAATGGCCAACAAAACATTATATAACCCTCTATAACTTTAGTACCATATAAATTCTCAATCTTCACTAAGTGACACTGAAGATATTCCTCTTGGAAATTAATTAAAACACAATATCTTTTGAACAAGGAAATTAAGAAGTAAATAATTTAAGTGATTTAATTAGTTACTTTGCTTTTTTTCACCAATATTAGTGAGGGCTTATAAAACTATAAAGTGAGAGTCAGATTTACAAAGGCTATATATATCTCTTCTCCAGTTTTCTCATTGAATATATTACTATAGTTTCCTTCTATACAAATTGTTTCTGGGAAGCATCACTGTAAGAGGATTTGTAAAGAATATTTGCTACAAAACATTATTCAAGATAGTAAATAAAAGAGTAGATTAGACTCTAGAAGGAGGGGGATGCCCTTTGTTTTTTAGCTTCCAAATGTGTTTTCAGGTGATTCATTTACTTTGGCTAAAAATATTTTATAATTGTTTGTTCTTATAATATATCCAGGACATACTTCAAATTGGTTTTTAAGTATAGAAAATATATAACAGAATTCTTTCAAATCAATTCTGGTCCTAAAATCTTAAAACAATGAAATGACAAGAGCTATTCACTTTATTTAAATTTTATTTTTATTTATTTGTGAGATAGAGAGAGATAATGGGTGTGCCAGGGCCACTGCCACTGTAAATGAACTCCAGATGCATATGCCACCATGTGCATATGGCTTATGTGGGTTGTAGAAAATTGGACCTGGGTCCTTAGGCTTTGCAGGCAACAGCCTTAACCACTGAATGATCTCTCCAGCCCTACCTATTCACTTAAAAAATAATATGCACAGACTTTCTTCTTCCCATTCTTTACCTTGTATTTTATTCATTCACAAAGATTGATGACATGATAGATTTGAATTTTAAGAAAGACTTTGATAAGAGAAGTGAGAATTCTGAAATAATTATTTCATTTATAAAAGCAGACTAGTTATCTTTTTCATCTCTTTTTCAAATTCTGTCTTTATATATAAAACTTTGCTGAATGTTTTGAATTTATATCTCTTTTCATTTATTGAGAATAAATAATGTTATAGGCTGCTTAATGTTAAGATTGGCAGTGTCTGAAGAAGCCAATAGGTTAATCATCTTTAGATATTTAGCCTCCTAAAATTCAAGACAGGAAATATTATTTTGTCATTAAAATTAGATCACGAGCCGGGTGTGGTGGTGCATGCCTTTAATCCCAGCACTTTGGAGGCAGAGGTAGGAGGATCACTGTGAGTTCAAGGCCACCCTGAGACTACATAGTGAATTCCAGGTCAGCCTGAGCTAGAGTGAGACCTTACCTCAAAAAAACAGAAACAAAAAATCATGACCAGTTGTGCACTCTCACAATCAAACACACAGACTGGGAAATCTGTATTAAGCACATGTTTTTGGTTTTTATTTATTTATTTATTTGCAAGGACAGCGAGAGCGAGAGAGAGAAAGTGACAGACTGACAGACAGACAAACAGAATGGGCATGCCAGGCCTCTAGCCACTGCAGAGTAACTCCAGGTGCATAAGCCACCTTGTGCATCTGGTTTTATGTGGGTTACTAGGGAATTGAACCTGGGCGTTAGGCTTTGCAGGCAAGAGCTTTAACCACTGAGAAATCTCTCCAGCCCTGTATTAAGCAAATGTTTCCCTCATGCCTTAACCTAATATAGATTGTAGAAGGAAATGAACAGTGTGTTCCAGAAATGCCTGTGAGCTTGCTGCTGTATAACTTTTGTGTACATGCCAAAAGACTATCCCTCTTTTGGAACTTACCTATTAGCCTGAAATTTAAGACCCCACAAACTAATAATGACATGGCCTCAGAATAACTTAAACATATTAGTAAACTTACGATATGCAAAAATTTGGTGACTTTAATGTTTTGTATTATAGTGTGCTGGAACTATATTCTTATTTATCTTATTTGGTAGAAGTGGCATTTCCAGGAAATGAATCATCAAGTTTCAAGGGATTTTAGGCTGCCTGCCTGACTCAAAACCTATAGTTTCTTTGGGCCTATTGTCAAATTGTATAAGGGTCTAGATCACCAAGGCACAAAACAAAACCACAGAGCATAGTTTCTTCTCTTGACTCAGGTGGAAAGAAAGAAGGTAAGTAGGAAAAATTCAGTGATTCCAGAATACTTAAAAAAAAATACAAGGCCATTTTTATAGAGTCCAAATGCATTCCTTAGCAAAAAGATATCCAGGTGAACAATTAGCAAGAACAGAGCCTTCAAATATGTCACAGCAGCCTACACACCTAAGTTTATCTTTATTCTATATTTGTGTATGTTTAATCTTTACTGAAATAAAAATCAGTAACATGGTAGAAAAGGTATAAAATATGTATAGCTCTCTTGATGTGTGTGTAAATAGAAATCAGATTTAATAATGGAAGAGAGCAAGATGGAAATTACACACGAGTGATATTTGTCAGTGCAGAGGAGTGTTGAGTATTTTCAAGTCCTACACAGAGCTTTCAGTACAAAAGCAAATATTTTTCTATCCTGATATTTTAATTTTAGCTTATCTGGGAAGAGAGAGAGGGATAGAAAGAGAGAGAGAAGAGAAACTTAGAGGATCAATAAATAAGAATATAAATCTCAGCATACCTGAGGAGGAATTTGAGAAAAATGATTTTTTAAAAATATTTTAGGTATAGAGAGATTTAATGTAGGGAATCATGAGCTTACTGAATCACTGACTGGTATGTATGAAATAGAGGAATGGCTGTTTTGGAAACTTCTACCTCAGCAGTCACAATGTAGATCTGGAGCTTCAGCCACAACCGGGAGTCTTAAATATCAGGAAACTGTAAATAAATATGTGAATATTAACTGCCAATATTAGGAAGGTAGGTGAAAAGTGAGTAATACTTAGGTATTTTGTTGACACTCAGGAAGTTAGAAACTGGCATGTGAGTCTGTAAAATGCCAAGATTGAGCACCAATATTAATGGCTGATTGCTAATGGGAACCAAACCTACTTCTACCATTCAGAACTTTGGTAAGTGGGTCTAATTGTAAGAACTAAATAATCTCTCAGAACTATAGTTAAGGACATGTAAGAAGTTTGTTCTCCTGAAATGTTTAACCAAATTGGCTCTAAAGTCATGCTGGTAAATGCAAGGGAGTTAAAAAGTTCACACTCGGAACAGTGAGAACCCCAGCTATCCAACTTCCAGAGTGCCTGAAGTAAGTGCAGTTTCATGGGAGTGGTCGGGAAATTCTTATCTGGACAAACTGGCAAAAGAAAGGCACTAAACATATTGATGTCTGGTAGACCTGTGAAATGGTCTGAAGGAACTCATAATTCCTTGAGATCTTTCCATTTAAGAAAATCTAATCACACTTTAATGTTTCACACTTAAATTGAAAGAGAATTATAAAGAGAGGAATCATTTGTTCAAAGCCTTTGACATAAAAATAAAAGGATGAAAACAAGCAAGCAAAAAACCATTGCAACAAAAATGAGTTAATAAAAGTGTAGAGTGAACACACAATACAGAGAACAAAAGAAAAGTTCACACAAAGATGATGAATATTCCCATAGATTTAAGATAAAATAGCAAAAGAGAACCAAGCGATCTTACACCATGAGTAAACTCATGGAATTAAAAATGTACTATTTGAAATTTCAGCTTATGATGATACAGGCAATCTTCCAGAAAGTACAATTAAAAATAAGGGAATAATCTGAAAAAAGGGAGCATACATTACAAGATCAATTTACCTACTCCAGTATCTGCCTCAGCAGAAACCCATGAAAAGGAAATACACAAAGTATAAGAAAAGATCCAAAAAGAAAGATATAACTTTCTATATCAATAGATTCCACAGTGATCATGTTAATGAGCAAAAATGTTGCAATGAGATGAATCATCATTAATATTAATGTCAGCAATGTCAAAGTAATGATGATAGAGTGCAGAAAAAAATGTCTAATCAGACCAATCAAGTAGAACATAGAATGCAGAAAATACATTTCAGACACTTAACGATCACTATCCAAACATCCTTTGTAACCCACAGTGTTGTAGTTAACTGGGTTGCTGGGACAAAATACCTTGCCAAAAGCAACTAATGAGAGGGAAGCATTTATTTTCACTCAGAGTCTTGAGGAGGAGTTTCATGATGGCAGCAGAAAGGATGGTAGAGCAGAGGCTGGACATCACCTCCTTGCACAGTAGATGTAAAATAAGAGCAGGAGAGGGAGCTAAGTTCTGGCAATGAGGGAGCTGGTTTCAACAACCCAAAGCCCATCTCCCCTCCCCCGAAAACACACCTCCTCCAGCAAGGCTCCACCTCCCAAATTGTCACCACCAGAGGAACAAGCAGCCAAAACACATTAGGTTCTTGGGAGACATCAGACTGAAACCACCACACTAAGCAATGCAAGATGCTCTTCATTCTATTCTCTCTTGCCTTGACTTTAAAGTCTTAGTGAGAGCTGGGCAGGTTGACGCAGGCCTGTGATTCCCACATTTGGGAGGCAGAAGTAAGAAGCTTTCAATTCAAGTTCAACCTTTGGAGAGTCTTTCCCAGAAATACAAAGAGTGGAAACGTGGCTCAATGGAAGACAGCTTATTTAGCACAGGCAAAGGATTGGATTTAATCCTCAACCCACCAAAAATAATCTTTCAGTCAGCTAATGTGGTAGTTTGAATAGGTGGCCCCCAATATATTCAGTGTTTTGTTAGCTTGTAGTTTGGATCTGTGGCCACCTGGCAGGAGGCAATGTCACTGTGAGGATCTTAAGGTATGGTGGTTGGTTCGAGATTTCAATCTAAAGACATGCAAAGTGTGCCTAGCTAGAGTTCTTGAAATATGCTGTGCTATGTGGCTTTAGGCTTTTGGTTTGTGCTTTCTCTCTTTGCTTCTTCTGCCATTATTGAACTTCCACTGAATCTGTAAGCTTCAATAAATATCCCTTCCTCCATAACTGTGCCTGGTCTAGAAGTTCATCTCAGTGAACCTGAAACTGTCTGCTACAGCTGGTAATTAGCAAGCTTGATTATTTTCTTAGACAACATTCTGGGACTGTTTCTCTCCTATAGCCTTGCACATTACCCGGATCATTCTAGTAGCTGAGGTAAACAAAAGACATTCTAAACTTGCATAAATTTCAAAGTTCAGGTACTAGAGGACTCTGCATACTAGTTGGTCTCCATTAGAGCCTGGAGCTATGTGGCTGTTCATGGGGTCCACAAAAAGTCATTTTGGTTACAGAAAGCAATTGTCAATCAAAATTTCTTATTTCACTTGGAGTAGTCTCTTGTGTCATGAATACAATCAGCAGCAGGGAAGCATTAGTTCAGCACCTAGCTTTGTAGGGGCATTTAACTACCTGATGAGAGGTGCCTGTTGAACTCACTTGTCAGAAAAGTGGAAGGGTCTTAAGGATTTGTACATGGCTCAGTAGCTACAGTTCTTTGTGCACAAGCATTAGGACCTGAATTAAGAACCTAGCATGCATATAAAAATCTGGGTGTTGAGGCATGGGTCTATAATCCTCGCACTGGTGAGGTGGAGAGAGGAAGTTTGCTAACACTACTGGAGACCTAGTCTAGCTGAGTTGGTGAAATCCAAGCTCCCAGATACTTTGTGTCAAAAATAATTTGAAGAGCTATTGAGGAAGATACCCGAGGCCAACCTCTGGCCTCCAATGCACACAGGCATGCATAAGCACCTTAAGTTCATGTATTCCCACACACATACAAACACGCACATATATATACACACATAACACACACACACACACACACACACGCACACACACAAACAAATTTGGATGGTCTTAAGAGTGATGATTAAGTCTCACTTGAGAATTACATGATTGCATAATATTCATCATTCCCCGGTCTTGGAGCTATGGTATGGGATATGTGAATAATATGTCTCAAATGAGCAATTCAACACAAGGATACTTTTGCATAAAAATGTGTGGTGGAATAAGAGTCTGAATTCTTTTTTTAAATATTGTTTTATTAATTTGTTTTGTACTCAGTGAATCCAGTCAAGTTGGTACCATTATTAGACTCGTCCATGTCCTACACCTCCCCCCGGCCCCTCCTTGTTGAGGTACATGGGTCATGCATTGTGGAGTTAGCCCACACTTATGGGAGGGAGAAATGTCTCTGCATATCATGACCCAATGTGTGGCTCTGACTTTCTTTCCACCCCCTCTTCCGCAAAATTTCCCTGAGCCATGTTGGGTTCATTTTGGGTCTGCTTCAGTGATGAGGTGTTGGGAGCCTCTGTGTCTCTGGATATCTGATTTGGTAGGAGTTGATTTCTTCTCCTTCACCCTTGTGCTGGTATCCAGTTCACCAAGAAAACAGCACCCTTGCTTGTTTCGCCAATTATTCTTAGTTTCAGCTGGGGCCCTTTTGAGGTATGATGGGGTGGCTCTCTCCTTAGGATCTGCGTCAATCTGAAAAAGAGAAGCAGATTCGCCAATGAGGATTAAAGTTAGCACCAGACAAATGGGATAACCCTTATTTTTTTAATAGAGAATTCAATAGGTGTAGGCCCTCTTGTAGCCCATGATTGGTGGTAGCTTGATAATGGAGAGCAGGCTCATGTTTAGATATAATTCTGACTTGTTTCCCAGCTCCAGGTATGGGTCAAATACCACTGAGTGGATCAGTTAGCCAAATCAAGAGCAGTTAGTTTCCCACCATGGCTGTGCGCCACTATTGCACTTGTGTGAGCAGCACTACAGGTTATTTGCTGCTACATAAGTTAGACCATGAGTTTCTTGGGCAGATATTGGTCATTTTCCCCTAGTCACCCATGTAGCACCTTCTGGCACTAGATACACTGACTGTCTGGGGACTGAAGAGTCTGAATTCTTGCCTCTGCCTAACAGATGACCAAGTACAGTTTATATATGCCACTTATGATTTTGAGAGGACAATAGACCCAAGAATAGGAGGCTGGAGATTCCACATTATGATTCCATTTCTTAAGAAGAAGAGAAAAAAATTCTGGACATTGTGTCCTGTCTTGAAATGTGAGCTACATTCAGATGGCTGTAATTAGTTTAACTTTCAAGTCCTTTTCCAAAGGAGGATACAAATAAGAACACAAAACTTGCTAGAAATTGGGGAAAGGGACATGTGTCCACTATCTGAGAAAGTGAGTCAGAGACCAGCTTCATCTGTGCAGCACTGAGGAAACAGTCCCATAGACCATAATGTCAAGCTTCCTGACATGCTTAGGAACCATACATTAAACCAAAACAGTTGCAAACTTTTATTTTGGAACTCAGTTTGTAGAAACCTTGTTCAGAATAATAAGGGTGGCAGGTAGATAAACTAGGATGTGTGTGGCTTCCAAGCACTTACAAAACATGTTGCTGAAAAATCCCATGTTGTCTATCAACTAACCATGGATTACAGCTGGGGATTAATTTAGATTTATATAGAATCTAAGCTTCCATATCAGTCCCAGGGTGCTGAAAAAAAATAGACTGTAGGCAGAGCTTTAGAACCAATCCAGGGAATTGGACTTAACAAGGCATTGCAGAGGGGATCAGAAGTTCTGGGCCAATCAGTCTACACACCTAATCCCTGCACATACACTTGATCATTTATTCAGTAACACAACTCATATCATCACCCGGCTCTCTGTGGGAAACATTCCCACTGAGCTCCTCCACAGACCTCCTGGTAAGCCATTCAGATTGTCCTTTTGGAAGCCATCTGAATATTGCCCTTAAGCGTTCATTTATAAAGGCTGCTAAATCCTAGATATGATAGGAGCTTCAATCAACTTTACCTTATGTGCTATGGCTTATATTATTAAAAGCTAAAACCACATTTAGTTTATTGATACCAAAATGTTTACTTGAAAAGGAATAAAATCCCATAAAGTGGTTATCTGTAGGATGTCTACCTTAGATAATTTAAAATGTCAGGAAAGCAATGTGTTGTCAAGGGTCTCCTCCTAGCCAAAATGTAGTGAATTATTTTAAAGTCCTAGATCTGAAGCAGCTGGTGTCCCCTTATTTCAGTTATTTTAAAGTGTTCACAAAGATGTAACCAATTTTTTTCATTATCAAAAAATATCTAAATTATAGGGCTAGAATATTGGGTTCGTGGATAAAGCACTTGCTATGTATATGTGAGTATCTGCGGTTAGATTCCCAGGACCCACGTGAAAAGCCAGATGCTGGGCACCTGTATTCACAATGGTATCTATAATGATATGGGAGTCAGAGAATGGGGAATCTCCTAGAAGGTCATGGGCCATTTAGGCTGTTGAACACTGAGGTGAACAAGAAGAGCCCCTGCCTCAAACAAGGTAGAAGGCAAGGACCAACATTTGAAGTTGTCCTCTGACCGCCACACATGAGCAGTAGTGCATGCAAACACATACATGCATGCACATGCACATACACACAAACACAGAAATCATAGAATATGGCAAAGCATAAAGACCATGATGAGCCAAGCTATTGAAAAGAGTATGAGTGAATCCAGCTTATATAGAGTCCTCATTGTTGGTTTGAGGAATCAAGGAAACTTTCTGGAAAGACTGAATTTATGGCAATGTTGCAGTTTGTGTAAGTGAAATTTATTGTTCTGGATTTTTATTCTTCTATATTTTTATTTTTTTGTTTATTTCTATTTATTTATTTGAGAGTGACAGACAGAGAGAGAAAGAGGCACAGAGAGAGAGAGAGAGAGAGAGAGAGAGAGAGAGAGAGAGAGAGAGAATGGGCATGCCAGGGCCTCCAGCCACTGCAAACGAACTCCAGATGCATGCACACCCTTGTGCATCTGGCTAATGTGGGTCCTGGGCAATTGAGCCTCGAACCAGGGTTCTTAGGCTTCACAGGAAAGTGCTTAACCACTAAGCCATCTCTCCAGCCCTTATTCTTCTATTTTTTAAAGCAAAAATGAGTTTTATTTAACTTACTTGTACTTATGATACAAAGTCTACCTGCTAAACATTTTTAGATGTTTCCTTGTACCCAAATGCCCATGGGATTTGGGATTTTTTTTTTTTTGCTAGAAATTATTTTAATTTATTTTATTATTTATTTATTTTTATTATTTGATACGGACTTATTTTGTATGTAAACATCACATGTTGGTACCATCCTTTCCCTCCTCTCTGCCCCTTTTCTTTTTTATTAATTAGTTTTGTACTCAACGAATACACTCAATTTGGTACCATTGTTAGGCTCATCCATGCCCTACCTCCTCCCCCTGGCCCCTACTTGTTGAGGTATATGGGTTATGCATTCTGGAGTTAGCTCACAGTTATGGTTAGGATAAATGTCTCTGCATATTGTGACCCAACATGTGGCTCTGACATTCTTTCCACCCCATCTTCCGCAAAATTTCCCTGAGCCACGTTGGGTTCATTTTTGGTCTGCTTCAGTGATGAGGTGTTGGGAGCCTCTGGGTGTCTGGATATCTGATTTGGTAGGAGTTGATTTTTCTCTGTGTTGATCTCCTTCACCCTTGTTCTGGTACCCGGTTCGCCAAGAAAACAACACCCTTGCTTGTTTTGCCAATTGTTCTTAGTTCCAGCTGGGGCCCTTTTGACGTATGATGGGGTGGCTCTCTCCTTAGGATCTATGTCTGTCTGAAAAAGAGAAGCATATTCTCCAACGAAGAGTAAGTTAGCACCAGACAAACGAGATAACCCTTATTTTTTTTTATAGAGAATTTAATAGGTGTAGGCCCTCTTGTAGCCCATGATTGGTGGTAGCTTGATAATGGAGAGTGGGATCATGTTTGGATATGGTTCTGACTTGTTTCCCAGATCCAGCTATGGGTCCCATACCACTGAGGGGATCAGTTAGCCATATCAAGAGTAGGTGGTTTCCCACCATGGCTGTGCGCCACTATTGCACTTGTGTGAGCATCACAACATGTTACTTTCTGCTAAGTAGGTTAGATCATGAGTTGCTTGGACAGATATTTTGGTCATTTTCCCCCAGTCACCCATGTAGCACCTTCTGGCACTAGACACACTGACTTTCTAGGGACTGACTCTGTTCCAGCTTCCAGCCATGCCATTCCATTTTATGTGTCAACTGCATATGGTATCTTCAGCAGTAGGGTCTTACCACTAACCTTTGGTGGGTCATCAAGTAGTCTGACAGAAATATGTCTTTCTTTTAGGAAACCTTGTAGGTCTCTCTGATCAAAAGCTCATTGTGGATGATAGCCACATGCTGGTACTGGGAGTTACAGGTCAGTGCCCACTAAGAAAAGGAAGAAAAAGATAACTAATATAAAAGAGTTAGAGAGAAGGGGGGCGGGAGACAGAGAAACTGTAGAAAATTAAGGTCAGTCTTCATCATACCCTCTCCAGTGTCTTGTCGTTCCGGTGTTCCCTCTAAGGGCCTGGTGAAAGTTCAGCCATTTGGTCTGCCTTTTAGGATGTATAATTTTATGGTACCATTGCCGTTTCATTCTAGATTTATGTTTTGCACCCTCTCCCTTCCCCTCCCCTCCCTCCCCACCCATCCTATTGTCTAGTCCACGAGATGCTTGCTGGGTATGTAAGGCATCTTGGGTAGATTCAGGTTAGGTGCTAGAAACATGTTTGAGCAAATATCTCTGAACTGAGATATGGAGATTTTAAGTGAATGCCCAGTAAGGGAATAACAGGGCTTGCTGATAACTTTATATTCCTCCTTTTCAGGAGTCTCCAAATTGGTTTCCACAGTGTTTGTACCAGCTTACATTGCCACCAACTATAAATAAGTGTTCATATTTTTTCTACACCCTTGCCAATATTTGTTTTCATTTGATTTTTTAAAAATGTTTGCCATCCTTACTGGGGTAAGGTGAAATCTCATAGTTGTTTTAATTTGCATTTCCTTAATGGTTAGGAATGTTGGACATTTTTTTTTGTTGTTGTTGTTTTGTTTTTTTTTTGAGGTAGTTTCCCACTCTACCCCAGGATGACCTGGAATTCACTATGTAGTCTCATGGTGGCCTCCAACTCACAGAAATCCTCCTACCTCTGCCTCTTGAGTGCTGGGATTAAAGGCATGCACCACCATGCCCGGCTTGAACATGTTTTTAAATTTTTTTTTATTGATTAGTTTTATACTCAGTGAATACAGTCAAGTTGGTACCACATCTTCTTAAGTGTGTGTTAGCCATTTGTAATTATTCCTCTGAGAACTCCCTATTTAGTTCTCTGCCCAACTTTTTGAGTGGGTGGTTTGGTTTTTCATTGTGCATTGTTTTTTGAGTTCTTTGTAGATTCTATATATTAAGTTTCTGCCAGTGGCATAGCTGGCAAAGATTTTCTCCCATTCAGTGGGTAATCTGTTGGCTCTGCTTATGGTATGTTTGTCTATACAAAAGCTTATTAGCCTCATGAGATCCCGTTGGTTGAGTGCTTGTTTAACTTCCTTGGCTACTGCGGTTATGTTCAGGAAGTCCTATATCATGGAGAGTGCTTCCTATTTTTTCTTCCAGTAGTTGAAGAGTTTCAGGTCTTATACTGAGGTCTGTAATCCATTTGGACTTGATTTTTGTGTATGGCAAAATGAGTGGGTCTAATTTCATCTATCTACATATGGTCATCCCATTTGTCCAACAACATTTGTTGAAGATGCTTTCTTTTCTCCAGTCTGCATTATTGGCACTTTTGTCAAAGATCAAGCAGCTGTAGTTGCTTGCCCTAAGGTCTGGGTCTTCAATTCTGTTCCATTGGTTTATGCTTCTGTTTTAATGCCAGCACTGTTTTTGTCACTATGACTTTATAATATAGCTATAGATCAGGTATGGTGATACCACCAGAAATGTTCCTTTTGCTGAGGATATGTTTGGATATCTGAGGCCTTCTGCCATTCCATATGAATTCTGAGATCATTTTTTTTTTTTGTTTTCAATCTCTGTGAGGAATACTGCTGGTATTTTTATTGGTATTGGGTTAACTCATTATATTGCTTTTGGTAGAATTGCCATTTTCACAATAATAACTCTACCTATCCAGGAACATGGAGGTCCTTCCATCTTCTCAAGTCCTCCTCTATTTCTTTCTTGAGTGTTTTTGTGTTTTCATTGTATTGTTTCTTCACGTATTTGTTAGTGTTATTCCAAGGTATCTTTTTGTTGTTGTTGCTACTGAAAATTGGACAGCCTCACTGATTTTTTTCTCTGTGTTTGTGTTTTTTGCATATAGAAAAGCTACCAATTTATGTGCGTTAATTTTGTATCCTGCCACTTTGCTAAAGGAATTTATCACCTTTAGAAATTTTGGGATGGAGACTTTCATTCATGTCACTTATATATAGGATGATATCATCTGCAAATAGAGTTAACTTTCCAATTTGAATCCCTTTAATTTATTTCTCCTGTCTTTTTGCTTGGGCTAATACTTCTAGTACTATGTTGAAGAGCAGTGGTGAGAGTGAGCATCCCTGTCATGTTCCTGATCTCAGTGGGAACTCCTTGAGATTATCCATATTAAGTATTATTTGGGCTTTAGGAGCTTTATATATAGCCTTTATTGTATTGAAATATAAACCCTCCATGCCTATTATTTCCAGTGTTTTGATCATGAAGTGGCATTGTATTTTGTCAAAGGCCTTATTCCACAGCTCACACAGGGGCCTCGCCTCCCTGAGCAAGGCACAATGGGACTTACCTGGACTAGGGGACTACAAGGAGCAAAGGAACAGGGATCTGGTTTAGTTCATGCTGTGCCCTCCAGGACACAGATCAGGGCAGGCAATCCAGACTGGGGAGGTGGGAGGAGCCCAGAGGTCTGGTCTACTCACTCCAGATAGCGACACCTGCCCACATATTGTCCAGGGAAGGAATTCTGAACAGGGAGATGGGAGGAGCCCTGAAATGTGTCTGGCCTACACACTCCAGACCACTGAGCCTACGCACACACTGCCTGAATGAGGAACTCTTAGCTTTTTATTCTTTTTGGTTTTTTTAATTGTTCATTTTTATTTATTTAGTTGAGAGTGATAGAGAGAGAGAAAGAGTCAGAGATAATGGGCGCGCCAGGGGCTCAAGATACTGCAAATGAACTCCAGACGCATGGGCCCCCTTGGGCATCTGGCTAATGTGGGTCCTGGGGAATCGAGCCTCGAACCGGGGTCCTTAGGCTTCACAGGCAAGCGCTTAACCACTGAGCCACCTCTCCAGCCCCAGCTTTTTATTCTTGATCTAAACTTCACACTTATTGTTCCTTTATCCTGAGGAATTTCTTTATATCTTGGATTGTACTGTTGATTGTATCATATACTTCCATGCATTACTAATTGGTTTGATTGATTCTTTCTTCCTTTGCAATTTTACTAACTTATCCTGTTTAGCCTCATTTACTTTTCCCCATTCAGAGGACTACCTTCACATGCCACAAGTAGTAAACAAATGTCTGGAGATTGACTGACATCCCTGATGAGTGCCTACCTGTTGTATACCCATGGTATCCACATAGTGTATACCAATGACTGTTCTTTCGGAGATGAGCAATATAACTGTGAGATTCACTGCTGAATTAAACTACTATTTGGGGAAGTTTACATGTTACTTCTGAAGAAACTGATTATGTATTCTATCTAAATAAAATGAACATCTGTGCAAATGAAAGGAAAGCAAACAATACTGATAAGTTTCATCCTAATTGCCCCTAATGCCTCCACCATATTTCAGTTCAGCTCTTCTGTCATGGAAAACTATCTCACATTTCCTTTATTAATGATTGTCTGGCTTAGTTTAACTAAAAGTTGACAGATGTAGTGTCCATGCCATGGCCATAGCTCGCTTGGTGTTTTCTTGAGCAAACTACTCATACTAATTCTGAATTAACTTCCACCTTCAATAAATAAGAGTATTTTCAGCTGTAGCTTTAGGTGAGTTCCTGTGGTCAAATGGTATAGGCTTATCAAAGACTGATATCCCAAATTAATATAATCATTAATATAACTATTGTGGGATATTTAAGGCATAATCATTAAAATTGGCCTTATATAATCTAGCAATTATATAAATCTGGTTCATAGAGGTAAGCATGGGTTCCTCATATCATAACAATTATTAATACTGTTAATTATTTTTGTCACATACTATTTTGCACAGAGTAGGAACATTTGAGAAGGAGTAATTTTGTCCTTCTCAACTATGATCATCATAGTTGCTATAAGGATATTATAATTTCATGCATCCTTTCTTTTAGTACTCATTGTTACAGTGGTTCTTTTCTCCTACCCATCTCTTAGAAGGCATTATGGAGCTGAAGTTAATAAAAATTTGACTTATAATGATGTCTTGTGTGGTTATTTTGGAAAAAATGATTTCTACCCCATACATCTTCCAAATAAAGTCTACATTTTTGTATAGGGATTCAAAGTTTGTCCTAGCCAACCTAACTCTCAATATGACTCTTCCCTGTAATGTTATCTGTCAAATGGTTGGAAACTTTTTAATAATGTTCACAGTTCTCTTGTTTCTGACCTTTTTAGTCAGTTCTGCATAATTCCATGTTGAAATTCAGCACTTCTTTTTTTTTTTGGTTTTTCGAGGTAGGGTCTCACTCTAGCCCAGGCTGACCTGGAATTCACTATGTAGTCTCAGGGTGGCCTCGAACTCACGGCGATCCTCCTACCTCTGCCTCCCGAGTGCTGGGATTAAAGGCGTGCGCCACCACGCCCGGCAGCACTTCTTAAAGTAATATATCATCCCCAAAATCTCTTCGGTCTTCCCATTGCAGATAGATGTCCTCTCCTAAACTTCTGCAACTCTCCACATTCATTTTTGTGTATCAAGTTTTCTTAAGGCATTCCTTCTCTTTCATAGTACCCTATGTTTTGATTATTTAGAGAGAGGTTTTCTTTGTCTTTTATTGTCTGTTTCCATCTCTGTTGACCAATCTGTGAGATTCTTAGGTTCTTCTACTTATTACATAAACAAAGTATCCAGCAGATTTACGTAGAAAATACAAAATAGTCCATAAAGAGTAGTAGCTTAATTAAATTGAATTGTTGGGCCATATCTTTAGATATGGATATTAAACATAATATTTTGTGGAACTTAGCAAATTTTAAAGAATAACTCTCCTCCAATGTTAGTGTTCTGAAAAAGAGCCTCTAAATATGACTGGAAAGGCGGAGTCAAACTTTTTGGCTAATAAATGCTAATAAGACTGAAAAGAAATTATTGCAAGGAATCAGTAGCCTGATGTAACAGATATGTGGAATCATGTAATACTCTATGAAGATAAATCCTTGTTTTATGTGTTAGGCAGACAGGACACATAGTTAAGGCTTATTTATCATAAAAAGAAAGCTCCAGAATTTGGACAGGTTTTCAAAACAGGCAAGCTAAATCCTATGGATTTGAGATAAAGCCTTGTGTTATTCATTTTTCTTAGCCTTTGTTTAGGAAAATAAGGTCAATTTTGAACAAATATTTTTCAAACAAATAATGAGGAAGAAATAAAAGTTGAACAAATATTTTCAAGTAATATCATGAGCAGCTTTCTCCTATCATTATTATAACAGAGTGATTTTCTTTGAGTCATGTCTTAGCATTCAGTGTCCTGTCTATTGAAAGAAATCAGGGTGTTAGGGTGAACACAGTTGTGGAGTGGACTCTTTATGTCTTTAAAAATTCTGTCCATTTATTTTCATTTCTCTGGCTATTTCATTCACATTATTCACTTTTTTTTTTTTTAGATTACTAAAACGAGAAGAAGGTTTCACATTTATTCCTCGGTCCCGTGAAGAGCTTCCAGACAACTTTCCAAAGGAAATCCCTGGTGTCTGCTACTTCCTGGAACTAAGGACTGGTCCAAAGCAGCCGAAGCCTTCTCTGTCTTCATCAAGAATAAAAAAGGTTTCCTACAACATTGGCACCATGTTCCTCCGGGAGACAAGCCTCTGAGACCTGCTATAGATCAAAGACTCCTCCAAAAAGCACAAGCCCAGAACATGGGTCTCGACAGGAGAGTAGGAAAAGATGCTTCTCTTCCAATTTGTTGTTGAGAACAAGCAGTGGAATCTGTGGTAATGTCAGGCAATAATCCTTAGAAAGGTGGGTGACTGCTGTTAATAAAAAAAAAAACAACTGGAGGGTGGGGGGAATATAAGATGAGTCCATCCATCTGAGTGGTTTTGGTCATATATATTATAATATATATATGTATTTTAATTACAAGTACAGGTCCCCTTTCAAAACTAGCCAATAAATAGACTCTATGTTTTTTTTGTTTGTCACCCATACAGGTATCTTTCCTTACATATTTGTACCACTTTTTTTGAGCCAGTTTTGAGTATATATTCCTACATTTAGTGAACTGGTAGGTGAGGGATATTTTCTAATTTCCTTTTTTCTGAACAGACATTTCATACATATATCATGGTGATGTGGTAGACTTCCAAGCAGGAAGAACTATAACTTCAGCAAAAATATTTTAGGGATATTACCTATTTTTATACATATCTCTTCTTCTAAACAATTGCATTTCACACGACATTATGAGATTTCCAGACTCTGCTACTATATTGACGGCATATTATATAATGCTAACCTACTAATCTAATATAGTTTCATTTATTTAGGAAAATTAGTGCTTGGACTTGGAGTACCTATAACCAAGGTTTTCAGCTGCTGAGGAAGCATTTCATGTCTGTTTTGTAAACACATTTATTAGATTTAATTAATGTCGCATGGACTACAAAGGAAATGGAAATTTCTAGTAGTAGCTATATCTGTACAAACATTAAGAAAAGATCTTTTCCCATCTTCTAACACATATAAGTTAGAACAAAGTGCTTTGCTACTTTGTACCCTTTACCAGTTAGCATTTATAAATAATAAGTAATGTTTGCAACTTTAAACTGCATTTAAGTAAATAGCATCTTGTGTCAATGCTTCATGTCTGTCTCCTACTGTTACCTTCTATGAACTGACTACCATTCTCAGAAGCAAATTTCTGAAACTGGCATTACTGACAAAGAGGTGTCAGGGCATTTTCCAAGAATAATTTTTATTACAAAATACAAAACAATGGAAACCCTGAATTTTATGGCTCTGAGATTTTTTAAAAGTCTATTGTTAAGCAATTTGATTGATGCGGCTTTTAATTCAGTAAATCACTTCATCAATAAGAGTAGGCCAACCCTTCAGAACTAGTACTCACGCTATATAATGAGATGTTACCATTGCATGTGCAGCTAAAATAAAATACTTGTTTCCAGTAATCAACACTGCATGAAAATATTATTATGGGCTCATACTCAAATTAGGAGTTCAGTGTGTCCAGAGTTTTTCTATTTGGGATCAGATATAAAACCTAAATTTCTACTGAGTTTAATGACCTGGAAATGTTTGCTATCTTGAAACCCTAGAGTGGTCATTCTCTTACTCTCATATGTATACTCATTGGTACCTATGTCTACTGAATACATTTATTTGCCATTACAGAATTTTGGCTATATTATTTTACTAAGGCACACCTCAGCAAAGGTGTACATTAAGTAATTTCCAATGTAGTCTGTGAGAGTTAATTAATTTTTTTAAGTTCTCTAAATTTGTAACTAGAAAAAATTATTAATATGCAAAGAACTTGTAATTGTGATGTCTTTTGCAATTTGAGCTTTTCTGTGCAGAATCCAGCACATAGAGCCTCAGCTCTCTAAGTCCTTCCTGTACTCTCTTAACTGAGACTAGGTCTCTGTTTTAACTCCATGGCTAGAGGGGCAGGATATACACTAGAGGCTGGGCTGAGACTGGGGTACTCTCATGAGGACAATTACAAAGAAATGTGTCCAGGTGACTGGGATATGAACCCAGCTCCTTCACAGTGGATAGGAGGTGGTTTCCAGGGAGTGTGGATAGAATAACCCAGAAGCATCTTAGTCCCCATGCAGATGTTAGAAAATGTCTGTCCAACACTGGGGGTTTCCTTACAGCAGAGCATGGGGAAAGAGCCATACTCATTGAGATCATTTATGTTTATTTTGTGCAATAACTTAATGCCTATTATGACATATGTAATTAATACATACTTGATAAAGAATATGTTCTGTAACCATAAAACTTAAAAAAGAAACTCCCAGGAATCATACAATCTACTTCTTGCATTTTGTAAAGATTTATCTGAGTAACAATTCTAGCACATGGTTATTCTCTGTGCATTTAAGAAAATCTATAAAGGAATATTATGTATTTTAAAACCATCAGTAATTGGTGATAGGGCTCAAGTGCATATACTCTTACTTTATTAAAAGAATCATGAATTCTGTATTAGTTTATATTGTTTTACATAGAGAGGAAATAGCCATTTACACTTACAAATTTCACATTGAAGAAGATGCCAGAAATGTATCATACAATAACAGACAGTATTTAAACTATTTTGTTCAAGCACTATAATCTAAATATAGTTTTAAGATAGTCTGAGGAAACAGCCTAATCTGTTATCATCTTTCCCAACCTACTATAGTTGACAAGTACAATTACACTGTTAGTATATATGTTATATATGTTTGCAAGGTACTTCTAAAATGCTTTTTTAATTCTGTTATGGTCACAAAAATTTGAATCTGTGAAGAGGCATTACATTTGTATTTGTCTTTCACAATGCAGCCCATATGCCCTACCTTAGTAACTATGATTATAACAATGAGGTGGTAGTTCGTCTTTTTTTTCACTATTATTTATATTCATCCTCATGTACTTACAATTCTTAGGAACAACATGCACTTTAGCACTTTAGGAAGATTAATAAGCATTTAAATGCTATCCTGTTGGAAAGCAAGTGATCTTAAATTGGTGTAATGTGGTTAACCCACTCTAAAAGGAATGACTTAAAATATAACTTGGCATTTATAGAACCCCTGTCGTAATAGTTTTTGCTTATCTATATTAGAGAGGACTTTTTGTAACTAGCCAACAGTATCATCACTTCCCAATGATAACAGAATCATTTTGAAGTCAGAAAACTACCATCTACAAATATATTAATAAACTAACCAAGAAGAATCCACAAACATGTACTCAAATATTTCTGCCTAGAGTCTGTTTTGTGGACATTATTAAATAGGTAACAATGGTCATAAAAAAAAGAATATGTCTTTGAAACACAGTTGGGTTTCCTAGATGTGCAATGCAGTGAAGGCTACCTGTGACTCAACTGTCTGAAATCTGCCTCTCTATTCATCTTTTCTATTATTTTTTAGATTATTTTGGGTTTGCCTTTCAATGCCTGGTTATGTGTGAAGTCCAGGGAGCCATGACAAATGACTCTGAGATAGAACCTAAGACCTAGGACTGGAGAATGGGCTGAAGATTCAGCACTTTGTGTGTTCACACTCATGGTTTCACAATTCTTTCTTGTTCTGTGACAATAGTTAGTGTCAGGGCACAGTGTTCTGGCAGGAAAGAGGAAAAGTCTATGCCAATTCATGGAAAGCAAAGCAAATTGGACAATTGCAACTTAACAAAATCCTCTTCATAACTGTAGCATGGCTTTTAAATTTGCAAACTCTTTGAAAGAACTCCAGCAATAAAGCAAAAGTAAATCTATAGAAATAAAAAGGTAAAGTCACAAAGATTTTTCAAAGCTACCAACCTCTGTGTTCTGTACAGAATTATGTTGCTACTGAGTAAATTACTACTAGGTCTGAAGCTATGAAGTACTAAGAGGGACTTCAAGACCATGGCCATCATTCAATATGATTGTTGAAAGCTCCTTGGTTTCTTGATTAGCTAAAGCAAGTGTTGTAGATGGTTTGGGTTCTTGAGTGGCTAAGACAGGTGTTCTGAATGGGTAGGACAAGTTATAATAAGCAAGTGTTATAGAAACTCAGCTTAGGTATGACTTTCTGTCTTGTCATTTCTTTGAGCAAACCACTGATTAACTTTAACACTCTCTTCCCCCACAATGTCACTAGGAACCATCTCACCTCTTGAAACCCAACACACTAGCCAAACATTATTCACTCTTCACTTAGTACTAGACATGTCCTCAAAAGAGTTGCTTGTGCCTGGTCCAGGTAGATGAACCCATATATTATGGGGCTCACATAACAATGGCTAACCTTGTAGGCATGCAATGGCATTGCTGATGCTGTACTTTCTTATACTCTTTCTTTAGTATATAATATGAGTGCAAGCACATGACTTCTCTGACTTTTCCTTTGGAATTAATTATACATGACAATGTATAATTGGGTGACACCAATTGCTATTCTGCTAAGAAAATCTAGAAACTGAAGTCCTTGAACCAATCTCCTATCTTAGCTTATTTACTTCTGTCATTATAGACCTACAACTCCAAAATAATGTCATTTTAGAGGCTTCTTTAAGTAAGCCTTATGAGAGATAACTCAAAAACATCTTATGCAATTTAATATAGTCCAGTTTGCATGATGGTTTTATGGGAAACTCTTATGAGAAGGTACCTAACTCACAACCAACTGATTTAACTTACACATAAGTTGTGTCAACATGACAGAAGAAGCTTTATTGTTACCTGGTAAAGTGACCTAGAATTTATTCAGTTTCAGCATCCTCATGGTGGTGAATGACGAGCAGATACTGATATTATATCCAGATTAATATAATTTTGTCAGAATATGTAGAGATAGTGGGCAAAATTCCTTCCTCACACTTGATTCAAACAATTGAAACTTAAATTTTATGACTGGCCACCTTTTTGTTCTCTTTTCTTTCATTAAAATAAAATCACTATTGCATTTCTAACACAGGAAGAAAATCACTAGTTTCATCCTGTAAAATAGTTTTTTGTGAAATAATGAATGTTCTTGCGTTTATTGGATACAGTCTATATGACTGAAAGGAATGACATTTTACTAAAGGAGTTGTACATAAAAAGAACTAATGTTTGTATTTATTCTAACATGTTGTGAACAGATTATACGTAGCTTGAGTCAAACATGTCATTGCTTTTCCATTCTTTTTAAGAAATGGCCCAGCTCAATGGTTCAGTTGACCTGCTTGGAAGTGTCTGGCTGGGTCCATAAGAATTGCTAAGGGAGTTTTAAGAATGCAAATTCCTGGGTTTTTCCTTCAGAGACTTAATTCAGCAGGTCTTAGGTAGAGCCCAGGAAATTATATTTAAAAAATAACTCTAGGTCATGTGGACATCCAGAAAGATATGATAGTGATTGAAGTATGCAAAGAATTCCACTTACTAGAATTCAATACAAGTTGACTGATATAGCAATATATTGTTTCATATGCCATTATTTTGAAATTTTAATCACTCTGGGCTTTAAATTGTGGCTTCTTTTATAAATTTTAATTTCATCTTTGGTTTCAAATTTATAACCTGATTTTTGAGCATGAGTCTTTAAAGTGATTAGAGACAGAAATCAACAATGATAAGCATGAGGAATGAATATTGCTCACTATAGGGCTATTAGGCATATTAGATGTTTTTGAGTTACTGCCAGAGCTGTGCAGTACATTACATTTGCTGATTCTCACCACCAGGGTATACACTATGAACTTGAGGACACAGAAGCAAATGTTGAAATGACAGCCTTACTTCTGAAAGCTTTTATCTTCATGTTATGGAAAGACACCAATGTAATATGCAGTCTCACTTCGTACTTTTCACATTGTACACTTGTATAAGTGACTTCTTAGCAATACTTTATAAAACCCTTTCAAGCAATAATTCAAGCCATGGTTGATGATGCCATATATAACTTGCACTTTTGTGCCCTTCATTAAACATTTGGGGAAATAGAGGCATGTTTTATAAAAGCAATAACATAGGTGGAATGGACTTTTTAAAGATACTCCCTATTTTATATAAAAAAATGAGCAGTAAATGATGAAAATATTTGAGCAAATAGGATACCCAATCCATATCCAACCTTATTCATTTGTAGACATGCAAGTAATATGTTTCTACCAGAACAGCATATGATTTAAAAATATCTTATGATTTCTATTTCCCTCAAAGAGATTCATGTTTCTAATGTTGTATTTTTGTGGTATATATCAGCTAGGAGCAAGTTAAGGATGAATGAATTGGGAGAATATAGTCTGGCAGAGATGACTGAGAGAGAGACTAGCAGGAATATTTGTGGGTCTTGGGACAAATTAATTCAAATGCTGGTTTGGTAAGGTCTTAAAAGATTGAAGAAAAAAGAGATTTGTGACTATTCCCAGTAACAGTTCCCAAATGTTTAGTAAACATAATAGTATTTTGATTTTAGAATATGATTCAGTGGAAGTTATCATAGTATAATTAGCAATTTCCAAAAAATGTATGGTAATATTGAAGTGACACTAAGTCTTACAAATTTCCAACTGAAGAATTCATATATTAATTTACTTAAACTGTAATCTTAACCAAACAGTCAATTAATAGTTATACTTACTTGGACATCATTTATATCAGTGTGTTAGGATTACAGGTAATGACAGCTAACCAACCTACATTACAAGGAACAATGTCTAAACATCAAGTTATTATTAATCATATGAGCCTAAACCCTCAGCATCTAAATACATGCTGCTCTTATTAGTGTCTCTCCTCTAATGTATCTGAACATTGTTATAATGGTGAGTTTGTTTGCTTATCTTACCTTTACTTTTCCATTAGCCATACAAAAATTCAACATGCTCCTGTAACCATTTGGTAAACAACACTATCACAATCAGAGAGGATTGCTAAATCACCACATGTATCTTTTCTTACTTATTGCATGCTTGAATCCTTAATATATCAGTTTATTTAAGTGTGAATAAATAGTGGAAGTGCTTAATTTAAACCTATTATGTTAACTGAATTTATCATTGTGGTTAATGCAGCTAGTTTCCAATAAGATAATTTTTAATATTAGACCAAAGCACTAATGTTTATTATTTGATAGCAGGAGAGGTCGAAGGGAGAGAGAGGATGAATGATAAGCTTGTTTTTGTTTTTGATTCTCTCCCTCTCTATCTCTCTTGCTTGCAAATCAATCATTTATTAACAGTTTTCCTTGGTGGCCTTTGTACTATTTGGAGATAAAGAAGTGATTCCTTTAAACACATGTTACTATGGAATAAAACCAGAAATGTGCAAAATTTCTCTTTCCCATCCCCTCACTTTCTCACAACAGTTCCTGGCATCCTGGATCCCTGGCAATTATCAAATGTGGGGCAAAGGGCCTGATGTAGAGGGCAGATTGAGAAGGGATGTTAGAAGAGATTGAGCAAAGAGATTTGATTCTCCCCCCCACCCCACAAAGGTATAGATACTCTTAAAATAAAAGCAGCTTTCACCATAGCCACTTCTGGTATAATGAAAGCCAAATAATTTATTTGACTAGCTTGTACTCTTGTTTTAAAAAAGAAAAGAGAAAAACACAAAATGGAAAAAAAGGAACAACCAAAATTCTCCACCAGCCATGTTCAGACATGTAAGGGAGAAGCACCAGCTTTACAGCAGCTACACCTCTCCAGGAGACACTCACAGAGCTATAAATAGCTGCTCTCTGAAGGTGACAGATAGAACTAATCTGGGTTACAATGATAAAGGTAAATTAAAGTGTCAGAACATCCGGATTCCAGGAACAAAGAAGGCCAAATACCAGCTCTGCCATATATTACAAAAAGGCCAGCTAAAAGTAGCACAAAAGAACATATTCAGTGGGCAAATGATATTAAAACAAAATATTTTCCTTTTTATAAATGCTTGGCAGCGCTAGCATTCAGTGAAGACTATTTGGTATTATGCGTTATTTTTTCCTGATGTTACAGACATTGCATCATTTTCTTACTGGAAAGTTTAATCACAAAGACTAGGAAATGTTTTGTGCCCTACAGCCTCTAAAGTCATTTCTGAACCTCTATCATATTCCCTATTCTTATTTGGACTCCTCTCAAGTTGAGCTTTGTTTTCTAGCAAAGCAAGTTCTTAGCTTCAGAAAAGAACATGCCTAGTTCCATTTCTCTTCCGCAGTGCTCCGGGGAGCTGGAGCTGTCAGGAGGACCCTGGTAGCGTTTGATGATGTTCTGTGAGAAAAATGTAGTCTCTGTCTTTCAATATTAAAAGTAGTTGGATAATCACTCTTCAACAGTGAGAAGTTTTTTTTAATTTGTATTTAACCAGTTAATTCATGTGTAATTTATTTAGAATACAGGATGTAAGATGAGTAAACAATGCTGCATCCAAATTTTAACCAGAATTATCAGTTTTTGAAATAATTCAAGATAAAGATTTATTGTGCTCAATTTATTTCTATCCAAAACCCAGTCTTAGATTTAAAATAAAATTCATAAATGCATCAATTTCTTCAGCAATGAGAAAGAAAATTAATTCTGTGGCTGGTTTCCCTCAACTTTTAGGTGATACCACCTAATTGTTCTATTCTATTCTAATTATTCTATTTCAATAAGTTTTTGCCTTCATGTTTCCCATTTGTTACAAAACAGAACATGTAGAAAATGTCAAAAATAAGATCAACTTACAAATTGTAGCATTGAACCACCTTCCTAAAATTTGACAATACTGTTGGGCTTAAAACATTTAACCATTTTAAATAATATAAAGATTAATGATAGCAGTATAATAGTAGTATATATAGCCTGTTCACAATAGGATATACCTAAAGGTACCACATACATCTCAAAATAAACTCAAATTAAAGCTAATGCCAACTATGAACAAATCATTTAAATGACAAGTATAGGTGTTTCCACATCACTTCTGACTGACAATGAAGCATGAATTCTTAGAGCAATTCTACTTTACTGCTTTCCAGGAAGCCTTCTGATGTACTCAGTAGCACTATCAAAGCTAACAGAAGTGTCACTTTTCTGACACTGCATCAGTACATTCGGAAATAAGCCCCTAAAATTTCCTCTTCTTCTTCTTTTTTTTTTTTTGGTGAGCATTTTAAGTTAAAAAGTATCCAAAAAGTGAAGCAAAATATTGAAGTAGCCAACTGCTTTATCAACAACATGAAAGCTTCTCTCAGAAATGTATTTGTATAAGTGACCACATTGAAATCAAAGTCTAACCTTGGGTTATACTGAATGCACAGATAAAAAGGCTTTTTAGTCTTTGACTAGAAAGTATTGTCAGAGGGAACAGATGGCTCATATAACTCTAGCCAAAGAAGGTCTAGATAAACTGTAGGATTGTGTCATTAGCTAAAATAATTCAAGGAAAATTTTAGAAAAAAATTCTTTAATGTTTACTGTTGCATAATAATAATTATCAGTGGATAGCAACCAAAATGATTAGTCCTTTCTTTTTAATTTGTTTCAACAGTGTCACTAGGCACTTGTAAAATCTGGCCCTTCCATTTGTTTTGTAACTTGGTTACCTGGAATAATGGTAGTTCATTGCTTTTTCTGTTGATACTTAAAACACTTTTTATTCTATCCTAAAAATTATTCTACCAAAATACAAATGATTACCTGACTATAAAAGGTTACGTATTTTATGAGTATATATGAAAATATTTAGTTTTATTCAGCCTGAGGGCAAAAAAAGAAATCACGATGTAGGGAAGATCAAAAGATAAAGGGCAATCTTTGTTTATGTTAAAATTATGTCTGCATTCCAATGTTGTTAACCTAGGAGAAAGCTGAAAATATTGCTGTGGAAAATTCATTACAGTCTATTTTCAAGCACAGTAGTCATACTCAGTAAAACATGGTGAAATTTTAATAAGACTCAGCATGTTAAAAGTTTGGTAAAACAAGCAATGGACGTAACAAAAGTGCTTATCAGAATGAATGTTCAAAAGTACTAAGAGAACACCTCGCATTGCGTATGTACACCAGAAAAGCATTTGTTTTATGTTTAGAAAATTTGGTACTAAGTTTCAACAATATTTGCTTCATGATCTACTGAAACATTAATATAGCCTTCATGCTAATGAGAAACCAGGTAGGAATCAAAATATTTAACCATGGCTATGATTTGGATGTGCTTATAGCTTGTATCAGTTCCAAATGAGACTCTTAGCAGAAGTCAAAAGAAATGGTCATTTATGTGGATATCATGTGCAGTAAGCTGAGTTGCCTTTTGCAGCTTGCTAACATTCTTAGCTCCTCTTTATGTCATTCACCTCTTCCTTTGTCGCTTCTTCCATTCTTCCTTCTTTCCTCCCTCCCTCCCATTCTCTTTTCTATCTCTATTTCTTGCTAGTGTTTGTAAGGTACATGGAAATACTATTTCACTCTTTGAGCCTCTCTTTTTCCACTTTCACATTATGGCACACATTGTGGACTTGTGAGGTAAGGGGAAGGTGAGCACGTAAAAAGGTCATCTGGGGATAGAATTGAACTCAGAGAACTTCATGGCTAGAGGCTTTGCCAATTAAGAGAAAAAGAAGTCTATAAAAACATATTGTGTTCTTCTTCAAATTTAAACATTTTCTCAATAAATATCAGGGTCATTCATTTTGGACAATCTCCTATGTATAGCCCCTAAAAACTCTTCACAGAAAAACTCTTTTATTGTCAAGTAAGTCAGTGTTGTTGTTTTTCTTTAACTTGGAACCCACACTGCTAAAGTTTAAAATAGAAAAGCACCTTTTTTTGTGTGCAATTTTTTTTTTTTTCGGAAAACTACTTTCAGTATGATGAACATATCCAATGCAACTTGACTTTACTGACTCCTTAGATAGGTATGATGTCATACTTCCTGGATATCACCCTGTAAATTAGATTGGGATGATATAGGACTTTTGGTTCTTTGTGAAGGGGCTAAAAGCATTTGTAATGGGTCTGGAGGGATGGCTTAGCAGTTAAGGCATTTGCCGGCAAAGCCAAAGAACCTAGGTTCAATTCCCCAGGATTCACGTTAGCCAGATGCACAAAGGGGGTACATGCATCTGGAGTTCATCTGCAGTTGCTGGAGGCCCTGGAATGCCCATTCTATCTCTCTTCCTCTTTCTCTGTCAAATAAATAAATAAAATAAAATATTAAAATTAAAAAAAATTTGTTATGGAGTTTATAAGGCCAATATATTGAAAAAGCAACATGTGATATATTTCATAGCTCCATGCCTTTGAGGTTTTAGCTATTGAACATAGGTGTTTTTAACCAAGATTTTGACCTACTCACTAGAAATTAGTAAATTATGAAGGAATTATGTGCAAAAGACAACTTTGATCATTTTATATTTTACCAAGAGATAAATTCTTTTCATTTCTTAAATTTATCTTATTTAATGTGATAGAGAAGGAGGTTGATACAGAGGGAGAACAGGTGCACCAGGACTTTCAAACACTGCAAACAAACTCCAGATGCAGGTGCCACCTTGTGTATCCAGCTTACATGGGTCCAGGGAAAAAGAACCTAGGTCTTTTGGGTTTGCAGTCAAGTGCTTTAATCACTAAGCCTGAGAACAATTATTTATACATCCCAAAGAAAAGTCACTTATTTATCAGGGAAAATTAAATAATTTCTAGCACAACATTTGATTTTGAAAGAAAAATGAAGCAAACATCTTAATAAAAGAATAATAATGAAAAAGGCAGAAAAGAAATTTTAGGAAACATCCCTCAACATTTGTGCAAGTCTGTTAAAATCTTTAATTCTCAAAAATTGAAAGTGTTATTCTGTTTGTATTTTATGTTAATGCATTAACTTATATTTAAATCCCTTGACAAGTTTCCTCTTCCTGGTGTAGGTTTGTTTGTGTTCCTTAATAAGAAATCATATAGGAATATTATTTAACTTCCCTACCTGAGAAAATATGTAACAATAAGTGAATATCCCATATGTTGTTCTGATGCTGGGAATGGAGCCCAGGACCTTGTGTACCCTGCACAGTGCTCTACCACAGACCCGCAGTCCCAGCTGCAGCCTTTTAAATAGGATTCTTGGTTTCTTTAGACTTATCTGTTACATCAGAAATCATAAACTCATACTACTTTAAAAAATAAAGGACATACAAAATAAAGAAAAATTTAAAACTCCAAAAGGGAACAATTGTTCAGCTGTTATTTATCCTAGCCCCCATTTTGAAACGGTAAAAAGAACATAGCAGGCAGTCACCTCATACAATGAAACCTGAGAAGGTACTGATTGTTTCTTTCTTCTGATTTTCCTCATTGAGAAAGTGTCTCAAAATTGTTGTCAATCTCAATGTTATTCAGAATATTCCTACTCAGAATATCAATAAGTAGGACTTTCAATACCTTTATTTTTTTTTAATTTCTTTAAGGAAATGTTTTTAAAGTGATTGTAAAGTAGGGGAAATATAGCTAGAAGAGGGAGACAGGAAAATTGAGATCAAACTTGAATAACTGTGATCAAAAGTCCCATTTTCTCTCATATTTCATTGTTGCCTATTATCGCTATGTGATGACTGCTAGTAAAGTCAGGAGATGTTCAAGAGCGAAAGAGCCCATGGATTTTTTTTGAAAGAGTTAGATGAACTTTTTTTCATTTAGAAAAAGAAATCTTCCTGAGGGTCTGGAGACTTATAACAGTTGCTTACAACTATGCTATACGTTTGGTGGTAAAGTGACAAACTGTTCCATTTTGCATTGAAAATTTACCAACTAAGTAAATACCCTACATAATTCATTCCACTCTTCATTCAAAATCAACCTGCCTGAATTCAGACAACTTAACTGTGAGTTGCCATTCAAAAAACTAACAGGTCTTTTTATCCCCAGACAGTACTTACAATATCAAATATATTCTGCTCATTTCAGTGCATAAATTGATAGCCATGCACTTCCTGCAAACATTGGGGCCCTAGCTAATACTAAGTAGGTTTCCCATACTAATAAACATATGTACTTATAATACTAGGCTTCCATTAGCTTCCTGTGCATGGGATTGTTTTTAATTAACCAGATATCTGAGGTATTTTAACATTTGGTCAATTGATTTGCTACAATTTCATGGGTCGAAATTTTTGGCTTGGCTTGCTGTAAATAATATTGTACATCTACTATTTTAATATACTATCGGATTATACTTTGTGAATCATTTCTTTAAAAAAATCTGGTTATCACAAACTGAAATTATAATGTCATTAAACAATGCCAATTAAACATACCAATATACATGTAGGGCATGGTTAGATTACATATATTTTGAAATGTCAAGCTATTTCTTAATTGTTTTTAATGAATGCATATATTTAATATGTACCATTAATTTTAAAAGGGTTCATTTGGTGTTTCATATTATATTTTATTTTTTTTATTCAGTAGTATTGGTTTACAGGAAAAAATTCTCATTAAAATGATAAAACATGCCTCATGTAAAAGTACATAAGTACTTGATAAGATTTTTAACCTCCACTGTGTCTTCTTTGTTCTTCATGTAGCACCACTTTTTACTTATTTGCTTATTCTGTTTGTGATTATTCTAAAGTATGCACAATGTATATAGCATGTGTCATGATGCACTAGTCATTGTATTTACAGACTACAGGATAAGGTGAATTTGTATATGAAAAAATGAATGACGGACACCTGAGATTCTTCTCAAAGTGGAAAAATAATAATTGTGTGTTATATTTACATAATTCATGACAAAACTGTCTGTTGAGCATCATGCATTTATTTACCTTAAAATTCAATCTGTCACTTATAAAATATTTAAATCAATAAATCATAACCAAAAAGTAGTCTACAAATTATTTTTAATGTGTTATATTTCCATACTGTCAATAAATGGGAACTTGAGGATATGAACCAGCATCAGTGACAACATAGGAGAACATATGCCTGGTGTATGAAGTGTTTCCAGTGCATTATTTATGTGATTGAAGATGATGATGCTGAAAGAAATATTAGGCATGGCTAATTTTGAATTTTAATATTTGCTCGATGGTGTGTTCAACATGTTTGGTATGGTGTGTGCATGGCATGGTGTGTATGTGTGCTACATACACTCTGCACACCCACGTGGAGACCAGAGGAGAATCTTGGTTGCCCCACTCTATTGCCCTCCTGCTTTATTTCCATGAGACAGAGAATCACTGAACCTGAAGCTGCTGGGTTTTTGTGTTTTTTTTTGTAATTTAAGTCAGATTGGCTGATCAGAGAGCCCCGGTAAGTCTTCTGTCTTAACTGTTCACAGGACTCGAGTTACAGACATGTGTGGCCCTGCCCAGCTTATTACCTGGCTTCTGAATTGAACTCAGGATGTAATGCTTAGATGGAAAGTGCTCTTACCCTCTGAGCCATCTCCACAGCCCCCAATTTTGAATTATTTTTTTACATGCATTCATTTCTTAATTTTTGTATAAAAGCAAATAGATCACATTCAGGGTGGATCTTTCTTCTTCAGTTAAACCTTTCTAGAAATGCCCTCAAAGGTAAATCATATTCCCATGGTAATTCTTAATCTCATCAAGTTGACAATCAGCACTAACCACCATCATACTACTGAAATGTTTTTGTACAAATTTAATACCAAATCCTATGAAAGCTGCTGTTTTTTGTGAGATAAGAGAAGTTTAGCATAGAATCTGATAAAGTGTGACTGGATTATTAATAGCCATTGTTGTCTTGGCACTGTTGCCACGTAGGCAAAGGCATTAGCTATTTGAGGTCTGGTTAATGAGTTAGATGACTGCTTTCTGTTAGATTTTAAACTTGGGGCTGGAGATATTGCTCATTGGTTAAAGGTGCTTGCTTGCAAAGCTGATGTCCCAATAAAAGCAAGATTCACAAAATGGCACATCCAGTTTGTTCTGGAACACCAGTACATTTTTTCTCTCTCTCCATCTCCTCTTGTTCTCCTCCTTCTCCTCTTGTTCCTCCTTATCTTCTTTTTTCTCCTCCTCCTTCTTCATCTCTCACCCCCCTATTTCTCTCCTCCCCAAAATAAATAAATAAAATTTAAAGTGTTACATTTCAAACATTTAAGTTTTTATTCTTGTTTTTAAAAAAGGACTGAATATAGTACCCAGGAAGAACTGGAAATGCTTTTGGTGGAGACCAGCAGTTGTCTATACACAGTTGCTCTTCTGGCTGCCTATTGCTGAATGCTGATTTGCATACTGTTCACCAAAAGTGGACTGCCTTCCCTTCCGCAGCCAGGGAGACACCATACAGCTACAAAAGCCAACTCAGGTTCAGATAATCAAAGTGTTGGTCAGAAAAATGAGATCATAGTATAATTATATAATTTTAATTAAAATCTTCATTCTGGAAATGTAAGAAAGAGAAAATACATAACAACTCCCCAGCTCATACACACCATGCTGTAAGTTACTATGAAGTTTGTACCCTGGGAAGAAGTGATTTTCTTTTTTTTAATTGTCCCCAGCTCCACCTTTGGCACCTGTTGGTTATATCCAAAAGCTACATCTACAGTGAATACTGGGGAAAGTGCCCGTTTAGAAGCCTGAAACCATTCACTGCTCATGCTCTGCTAGTGTTTGTAAAATGAACATGGACTTTGGCTCTCAGCCCTTCCAGGACAGGTTTGTATTTATTTTTGTTGCTGGCATGGCCAAACAATTGCTTAGCACATAGAAAAGTTTTGATGTATGCTTCCAGTAAGTTACACATTTGAATATCCAAATGAAGGTTTTCTCCTAAAGTTCTCATCTTTGTTCTATGTTTTTATTTGTGTGCATATATATGTGTGCATGATTGTGCAGGTGCATATGTGTGTATGTGGAGACCAGAGAACAACCTCTGGTGTTATTCCTCAGGCACCACCCGATTTTTTGAGATGAAGTCTCTCATTGTTGTAGAGCTCACCAAGTAGGCTATGTTGGTTGGCCAGCAAGCTCCAGCAATAACCTGTCTTTGCCTCCCCAGGCCTGGGATTACAAATGCATCTACATGGCTTTTAACATCAGTTAAAAAACAAGGATTCTGAGGACCAGACTCAGGACCTCATACTTGCATGACGAACACTGTACTGATTGAGCTGTGTCCCTAGGCCCCTTGTTTTGTTTCTTTGTCCCTATGTTTGGCCCATCATTTAATGTCTACTTTCCCAATGTCACAGAGAAATGAAGGGAAAATTTACAGGGAAGTAAGCCCTCTAAATCTGATACTTGCATCTCTGGTAAACTAAGAGATCAATGATTTCTATCATTCAGATTATTTTTTTAGTCTTGTCTCCTTTTTCTATAGTACAGAAGTCATTGACCGTTTTCAAATTCTGCCTGCAAACTACACAGGTCCATTCTGTACTCACCTTCTTGTAATATCTTCCAAACACAGCAAGAAAATGTCAACACACACTAATTTTATGGCTTTCTTCACACAGTTCCCCTGGAACTGTAGGTTCTTGAAGACTTGTTCTGTCTTCCAAGTTATCCAGTGTCAGCAGACCAACATGATACCTCATGACCTTGAGTTGCTGTCCTTGATCTCAGAATCCTTTGCTTTACTGCTAAGGTAGTGTCCCTAGTTAAGACTTTGGTCACAGTAGCTCCCATATTCAAACTTTGTTCTTTGTATATTGGTGAGGATAGGCCTTCATGCAATTATAAAACTTACAAACAGGAAAAGACGTCATGAAACTTATATGTGTGTCCCACCCCACCCACCCAACTGCCATGACAGGAAGGTTCTGATTTTGAAGAAAGCTGCCTCATGCTCTTATTCAGGAATTCTGCATGGTAGGATTCATAGCCCAGGGCTGGCGCCAGCACAAGTCACTGTCACTTGCATTCTGACTCTAGATGCAGTCACACAAAGCAAGAGAGAAGGAAAATGCACCCCACTGTTATAGAAGAAAATATTTTGTAACCCTTGATAAAGATGCTCAAACAAAGTTGATTCCTGAGGCATCACAATGAAGTTTTGAGGTAGAGAAGAGAGATGAGACTCAAGTTCAATTCCATCAAGAACAAGTGAATCCACAGTCATGGAACATGGTAGGATCTAGTGTACAGAAATTCCTAGGAAAACCTTGGGGAAAGGCTAATTCAGCTGATTTGATGGATTTTTTTCTGATGTAAGATGACAAGATCATTTATTAAGAGTGACCAAATTCTGTAAGTGGAGACATTTCTGTTAAGGGAGTTTAAGAGCGATGGGATTGCTCTCAGCCAGGATGAAATAGACTAGAGTTGCTGAGATTTTTAACTTTGTGTCACATACCAAAGAAGAATGTGGACAAGGAGGGCAAAAGTAAATTTTATTAAGGAAGATACAGAAATGTTTAGAAATATAGGGTATGTTCTGAGAGTGGGAGCATTTCCTGCAAGAAAGACAGGGGATTGGTGCCAGGTCAGGACTTTGGAGCTGGGAATACAAACGTGGAAAAACCCGAAGTGTCAGGAAAGTGTGCTTAGAATTTTCACAGGAAAGAGAAGGAAAGAAAAGAGAAAGTTATGCTTTGTGCACTAGAACTCTGAAAAGAAGGCAGACTTAGAAGTGAGGGTCTGTGAGCAACCACACAGAGGGAAGGGGATGTTGGGGTATAATATATTATTTCATTAAGGGAACAATTATTATTCCCACCTCTTTAGCATGTCTATAGATGAAGGTGGTCTCTTTACCAGGTGAGTGATTAACAGGATCCCTGGGACAGAGTGTTCCTCTGGTCAGGAATAAGTGTCTTTTTATATTTTTTTCCTTTTTTAACATTACCCAGTGAGATAGGAGATAAGAGGTAGGGTACTGAGCAGGTTTACAACATGATGTCTTGGATGGATTTTTCTAATTAAATACTTACAAAAGAAAATTACCTTGCTCCTAATCTCTATCATTTTCTCTAAGCCGGCTGAGCAGGACTCATGTTAAAACTGTACTGTGCGTGCCATTGACAATGCTAAATATGGAGGTTTGGTGAAACAGAGGGTTCAGAGGAAATTACTTAGGTCTAGTAAGGGCTGGGGAGTTGGATCTATGGTTAAAGGCACTTTCTTACAAAGCCTAATGGTTCAATTCCCCAGTACCCACATAAAACCAGATGCACAAAGTGGAATATGCATCTGCAGTTTGTTTACATTGGCAGGAGGCACTGGCATGCCCAATCTCATTCTCTCTTTCTCATATAAATAAGGAAAAAAATGTATAGAGCATTTGTCATAAAAAAGAATAAGGACTTTGATGATCACCTAATCTCTTCTGTCACAATTAAATTTAAAATATCTTATTTATTTTTTGAGGGGGTGGCAGATAGATAAAGAGAGAATAAGCACACCAGGGCCTCTAGCCACTGCAAATAAACTCCAGATTCATGTTCCCACCTTGTGCATCTGGCTTTACGTGGGTACTGGGTAATCAAACTTGGGCCCTTTGGCTTTTCTGTCAAGCACCTTAACCGCCAAGGCATCTCTCCAGGCCAATGATTGCATTTTTAATCTCAAGATTATTTTTGTTGTCCATATGCAAACAAAATGACTTCAAGCAAACAAAATGACTTCAAGCACACACCTCTATATTCCTATGTAATTATAGGAAATCATTCAAAAAGTGTGATTTTACCATTACCCAAGGGATTATTTTAGGTCTCTGATTCTCAGGGAGTGAGGTGTTCTGCAAAGAAATGGACCACAGGGAGCCACAAGGTTCCCTGATTGCAGTTGCTTTATTCTACTAACCAGGAAGAGATTCCACTGCAGTATGTCCTACTCAGCAGATCTGTTAGGAAGGTGCAAGGTGACATAAATTCCTTAGGAGATGTTCCTCCCCATCACTACTCCTTTGCATAGACAAGAAAAGCATTAAATTTAAAGGGGTGAATTATCTAGGTTATCCAAAGAGCTGACATAGGCCAAATACTGATAACGAGCTCCTTACATTTGAATTACAAAGAAAATAGAAGAATACAGAAGCCCTCATTGCCCAGGCACTAGACAGATAACATACCATTTTAGGTTTGCAGCTTTGGACTTCAAGCTTCTGACATTACACAGAGGCAATGCATACAAGATTTCAATTTTCAAACTACATATGATAAATAGAAAAAATCACTAAATTTTGACCTAGATTATTCTCTTTAGTTGGAAGTTATAATTGCAATAGCAAAATCCAAAGCAGAAAGTAAAAATATGTGAGTTTTTGAATTATCGATATCTAGGATCATTTTCACTATTGAATTTACTGCCTGAGAATCAATATATATATATATATATATATATATAGTATAATATAATGTATGTATAATAAAATAATTATATATATATAATATATTGATTCTCAGGCAGTATATATATATATATATATATATATATATATATATATATATGTATATATATATATTCCTATTTAATTTGAACTTCTGTCACCTAAGATTGCCATGGAAGAAAACTCTTCTTCTATCCTTTCTTCCTTTAAATACCAAAATGAGGTGACTGGTATAAGTCCCTGTTCTAAGACGTATGAAGCTTTTATATTATTTTTATTTATTTTATTTATTTATTTTTGTTTTTGAGGTAGGGTCTCTAGCTCATGCTGACCTGGAATTCACTATGTGGTCTCAGGGTGGCCTCGAACTCACAGTGATCCTCCTACTTCTGCCTCCCGAGTGCTGGGATTAAGGGTGTGTGCCACCACGCCCGGCACGCTCTTATGTTATTAATTTCCTTATTGTAGCATGTAATTTATTTGATGTCCTCACTTCAAAGAAGGCAATGACTTGCCCTTAAAATATTCTTTTTTATATTTTTTGTTTATATTTATTTATATTTATTTAAGAGTGACAGACAGAAAGAGGCAGATAGACAGAGAGAATGGGCCTGCCAGGGCCTCCAGCCACTGCAAACGAACTCCAGATGCGTGCACCCCTTTGTGCATCTGGCTAACGTGGGTCCTGGGGAATCTAGCCTGGAACTGGGGTCCTCAGGCTTCACAGGCAAGCGCTTAACCACTAAGCCATCTCTCTTCTTTGATGCTAGATCTATGGTTTATAAGTTTTTCGTCTCCTAAGGCAGAATGCTTAAGGGGCCAACTTAAAATCCCATGTTCTGGTTTTAAGTTACAAGTTAAGGGGAGGGAATCTGCTGTTTTAGTAAGAATTATGCTTCTTCAAAGCCCAGGTTATGAAGTTAGCATAAATTTTCTAAAGGAATGCATTCTATGATTTACCTACCTGAATTTCAAAGGATTTAAATTTAAAATATCCACTTGTAGCACAATTTAAAATAATGCATAACAAGAGTTGGGTGTCCCGAAATCCTAAAGATTTACCTAAGATAACTTCTACCTTCAGAACAAAACATTTTACTTCTCACTTTCATGGATTATATCAATACCATTATTTCTTGCCTAGATAATTATTAGACCAGCACTTTTGTGTAGAAACTTCATTCATAAAAAAAGAAAAAGGACTGGAGAGATGGCTCAGTGTTTAAAGGCACTTGCTTGCAAAGCCTGATGACCCAGTTTGAATTCCTCAGTACTAATGCAAAACCATATCCACAAAAAGGAAAAAAAATGTAAGACTAAATAGGGTTAATTTCATTTAGAACAAAAATATGTTTTTTTGTTTGTTCTGTTTTGCAAGTTAGGATCTCACTCTAGTTCAGGCTGACATGGAATTCACTATGTAGTCTCGGGGTGGCCTCCATCTCTCAGTGATCCTCCTATCTCTGCCTCCTGAGTGCTGGGATTAAAGTCGTGCACCACCATGCCTGGCTAAAAACATGTTTTAATTAATAGACTGAAGAACAAAAGAATGAACCTTAGCTATGAGGGATACTGTTAACAATAATTGTGTTTCAACTTGTCTTACTTTGCAAGAATATTTTCCCCAGTCCTGATCCACCCATAAAATCACTATTCTTCAGAGTAATCTCTTTCATTTATTCTTTAATGAAAATTTTATCAATTATCCAAAAACCTTGAATGACATTGTGAGATGCTATCAGTTTGGGTTTTTGTTTTACATTGGTTTTGGATTTGTTTTAGAGGGAGTTATGGTTTTGCTATGTGTCCCATGGTGGCCTGGAACTACTGATCCCTGTTTTAACCTAAGTCATAGAATTACAGGTGTGCATTACCATACCTAGTTTTGTGAGTTTTATTTAAATGGGTTTATCCCATCCTCAGGAACCTAAAACCTAACATGACCATTATTTATTAGCAGCCACTGGTGAGAAGCAAGTTGTGTTGTTGAATTTATACATATATGCAAGCAATAGAAAACTCAAGTCAATCAATTGTATTTTTTAAAAGTCAAATAAATCTAGGCTCATAAAAATATTTCAGGTATGTTATATGCAGACTCTGTTCCCCTGTATTTCAACCTTCTTTTGTATGTACTTGGAACTAGACTTGCTTCCCTAGTAGAGACAAGTGGATTTGGTAGTGCTTCGATTTAATACCTGATGGAAAATAAGATCCATTCCTTTCTTCATTAGATTCTGTGCATGTGAAACCAGAAACAAACCTAAAGTAATTGCTTTCACCTGAGGAATACTGTTTGTTTACAACTAAAGCCTCTATTATAGAATCACTGAACTTGAAAAGCTCAAAGAGGGAGCAGGTGATAAATAAATACCCATGTAGCTTTTCATTAACTTTGCCAATGAGAAAGGGGTAGAACAGAGCAGGAAGAGGTAGCTGTATTGATGTAAAATATTGCAGAATAATTTATTCTGTTAGCTCCTATAATATGCAGCATGTTTTAGGTTAAACTAATATTCAATGTAGCCAATTTTGTATGTTGAGATATTTGCATTTTCAAGTAAGAAATGGCAGAATGGTGTAATAGTGCATAAAAGGTAACATTTCAGGATAATGGCTACTGACTAATATCTTTTGAATCATATTATCAAAGGAGTCTGTGTTCTGTGTATGCATGAAGACAGATTGTTGACTAAAAAGCATGCAATATGAGCTTTAACATTATTGTTAAATCAGTCTTCTTTTATATTGTTAACTGCATTGAGGAAAAATAAAAGGAATAAACCTATTGTATGAACTGTTCACACATTTTTATCTTAGAAATTTTATAGATTCTGACACTCCCTTCCTCTACTCCTCCTCATTCACCTAGAGCAGTTTCTCTCTGGAGGAAGATATATGATCACTGGCAACCTGAACCTGTGGGAACAGCTGTCCCTATATAGCCAGACTACTCGTTTCTCTTCTTGGGGATTACAGGTGGGAAATTTCATTGTCAAGATGCCTCATTAGCATGGTGGAACTCTACACCTATTGACACTAATCTGAGAGGGTGAGAAGTGATTTCAATTCCTGATAAAAATTATCATCTTTAAGTGTAGCATGTTTTTTAACCAGTTAGGAGGTTTAAAAATGTCTCAGAATAATACTTGCTGGTTATGTACAATTAACCAAGATTTGCTGCTAAGGTAAGGTATAAATAATCATCTGATCTACCTTCCACCTAAAGACAAGATAATTTAAACTCACTGTATATGGTTATAGTGGTCCCATATGCCTCCAACTTAAAAAAAGAAAAGAAAAAAACTACACCCATGCCCAAAGGCAGAGTACTACATATCTTTATATATAAGAACAGTTTCCTCAGACGGATTCTATTTTTTCCATCTAAGTAAATACTTTTTTGAAGTTTCCCAGATGAAGAGGATATAATTATCAGTGAACTTGGTCCCATTTTACATTTTTTATTTCATATACCTCTCATCTCAACCTTACCATGGGGGTATTTGTCACTAAAAATCAATTAACAGCTTTTCCCAATCTACTGCTAAGTTACTGAGCTAACCATTAAAGAGTTCAGTTTGTTGTATAAAGTCTCTGGAAAAATCACTCCAACACCAGAATGAGTGAAAGTGGAGGAATTTATTACCTGGGGGCAGAAAAGGTTGAGGTACCCTCTAAAGACTCTTTGGCCCTGAGTGGAGCTTTTCTTTCCATTTTATAGCTTTCACAGCCAAGGGGAGGGGTAAGTGAACAAACAAGATGTGGCAATTTGCATATCAGTCATTTCTTTTTTTTAATTTTTAATTTTTTTATTAATTAGTTTTGTATTCAGCAAATACAGTCAGTTTGGTACCATTATTAGGCTCATCCGTGACCTACCCCTCCTCTTGGCCCCTCCATGTTGAGGTATATGGGTCATGCATTGTGGAGTTAGGCCACCCTAACAATGAACTCTATTTTTCTTTTTTTTTTCTTTTTTTAGCCTAAACTGTCTTTCCTTCTTATCATCCCTTTGGGCCCTTTCTGGACAGTCTTTCTTTGGGATTTTTCCATCTGCCAATAAAGGTAAGTTTTAGCTCCTCAGCAATTAATGCTTATAGTAACTCAGTGAATCAGTTCAACTTTTAGCTTCTTTTCTACCACATTCTCTCCTCTTTTTCATCCTAACACCTTATGATTTATATGTAATGGCCGGTATACCTGGTGTATCACCTGTATTTTAATTATTTCTATCATAGATTGGATGAACTTGGACATAGCATTTAGAACACAGAATTATAACATAAATCCAAGCATAATTATTATGAGAGGCCCCATGAAAGGAGCTAGCCAGTGTCCCTGTGTAGTCCACATAGGGGGCAGGCCCTAGGTCTGGGGTACATCAGCTGTAAGACCTCCAGAGTCTTGAAAAGGCATGAGCTTGAGGACCAGGCACATGTCAGCTGTCACTGGGAACATCATTAAATCTTGAATTTAATTTGCAGTAGCAGGAACTGGTTCATGATTATTGTCCTTGAAAATATGATGGTAACACAAAATAATTATTATGATAAAAGAAGGAGAGCCAGGAGGGCCTTCTCTGTACATGTTTAGTCAGCAGGAGCGACTGACTAATCCCATTGTGAGGAAGAGAGCACAGGACATTCCTGCATTAGAAAGAAGGGGGTTGTACCACATTCCTCAAAAAGAAACAGATATTCATATGGAAGGAAAGGGTTGTAATATGAGGCAATAGTAAAGAACTGTGTATGTTCAGGGGTGAAAGACATAAAAGTCTCTTGGAACCAAAGTTTCCATATGGATACAAGGTTATCAAATGAGCTGATTGGTTCAGCAAATGGAAAGAGTTAGTATCCTATTCATGTGTCTGACTTTTCTGCATCTCATGTTGAAGTCCTGAGGATTCTGTCATGCATAAAGCAGGGCCACAGTCTTTTTGAGAGGGCAGATGTTTCCCAGAGCTTGACTTTGAGTTGACCCTCTGGGTCCCTGGTGACCTGTTAGTCACATCAGAGGAAAATCAGTCCTCCAGGATTCCCAAAAGAGTGAAAGCCAATTGGTCAGCACAGCCTGGACTTATCCAGCAGATGACAATGCTGAGAGTCATAGAACTCCTCACAGGTCCCTAAGTCTCTCCTACAGAGCCATGTTAGTTGTTACAGTTGGCTGAAGATACTGTCTTCTTGATTCTGGTGTGCTGAGTTTATATCATTTGGCTGATGGGTGTGGGCCAAACTTACCAAGGGTATATGGGTACCCTTGTGTTACAAATTTTAAGGAAGCATCAACAGTGGCAGGAGAATCTGGCTTACCTCTGTAACTATAAGCAAAGAGATACCTTCAAACAACCAGCACCACAAACATTAGCAAGTACAATCAGTCAGAACTCTAAATTGAGTTTAAATCTTAGGGCTAGGCTCTAGAATTGCCCTAAATGTACTTTAGGGCTTGGCTCTGAGATCTTTCCTTACTGACATACCTCCTTTTAATAAAACATGTCAAGGAGAGATTAGAGTAATACAAATCAGTAACTAAATCAGGTAAGCATAATCAGTAAGGATAATTTTGGATCATTGATTTAAAGGCAAACAGTGTCTGACTAAACAGGGCCAGGTAGAGGCAGAAGGCATTAGTTAATAGTTTAGTACTGTAAGCCAGCATCAGACAGGACAGTCTATTTGTCTGAATCTTGGTTTATATTGTAGTGATATTATCTTACTGGGTGTTTAAGACTATGTAGGCAGCAAAAATTAGTGATGTATTATATTTTAGAGGTTATTCATCGCTCTGCAGGAGAGACTTAGGGACCTGTGAGGAGTTGAGCATTGTCATCTGCTAGGATAAGTCCAGGCTGTGCTGACAATTGGCTTTCACTCTTTTGGGAATCCTGGAGGGCTAATTTGCCTCTGATGTGACTCTCCTGTTGAAGATACATTGATTTGGAGTCAATCTCTGGGTCTCTGTGTCTTCCCTGATGAAGAAGAAAGGAAACTTACCAAAGGGTAAAAGTTAACAAGTGTCCCATGATCTCCTTTGGCCTTCTAACCTGGGAGCAGGAGCCAAAATATTGGGTATTCTTTTAACTCTGATGTTTTCAATTGATCTTGGTTTCTACATATGGTTGTTAATCATTTAGAGAGACTATACATATCTGATTAGCCAAACATATCTAATTAAAAGGGGGTAGAACATATCTGGCTAGCAAAGCAGACCTGGTGAGAATGAAACAATAGTTTAAAATCATTCTGATTAGCTTAGTTTTCAGGTAACATTGTGAGCTATATGTGGAACATAGAAAAAATACACATTTTATCTTTTTCTTTATTAGTTTTGGATATACTCAATATGTAAACAGCATATGTTGGTACCTTCCTTATCCTAATCCCTGTGGCCCCCTCCAAAGGGACCCTCCTCACTGGGGATGCCAGTTATCCCCATGGGGATTGAGGGTCATGCATTGTGGGGGTAGCCATCAGCTATAGGGAAGAGGCTCTAAAAATCTTTCTACCTCCTCTTCTGCAAAGTTCCCTGAGTCATGTTGAGTTAGTTTTATGTATACTTCAGTGATGAGGTCTTGGGAGCCTCTGTGTCCCTGGATATCTGGTTTTTTAGGAGCTGAGTGTTCTCTGTGTCTATCTTCTTCGCCTTTGTGTTGATATCAGGGTCACCTTGAAAGCAGTGCTCTTGCTCATTTCCCCAATTACTCTATGGTTTCAGCTGGGGCTCTGGTGAAGTGCAATGGGCTGATTCTCTCCTCAAATCCTGTGTCCATCTAAAAATGAGAAGCAGATTCTCCAACAGAGAGTGAAGTCAGCACAGGTTCAATGGGATAACCATTGTTAGTTTAGAGAGAATTTAATAGGTTAAGAATCTGTCAGTTATAAGTATAGGCAGAACACATTAGCAGCCCTGGAAACAATATTTTATACACAACTTTAAATCAATTGATTTGATCTAGAAAGTGTATTTCAGGAAAAGACAAGACAGTATAAAAACTTCACATCTGTGTTTGAAACCAACTTTGGCTAGTCTCTATACCTATTCACATACTAATTACCCCACAAACTGGAATTAGAAGAGGAGCATTTAAGACCATTTTTCTTGAGCAGGGAACATGCCTTAAGTATCAACATATCTATAAGCAATGAACTTAACATACAAGAAATGAGACAATTGCTTAAGTAAATCCTTGAATGAGACTGATTATTCATAGCTTAGGAATGAAGCCAGACTTCTGGTCAAGATGGCATCTGCCTAACCTTGCCTACCTCATGGGGAAGAAAACACAAGACCCTTAAGGTTTGGGGGGGTGGTATTTTTTGTTTAGGGGTTTGCTGATTCTGGTAGGCTTCCAGTGGGAGGGTATGGGGGAGCAAAATAGGGAATCCATTGATTCCTACACTCTCAGGTAGCCCACCAGTTCCCTGATCTCCTCAAGCAGACATTCTAGCTGCAGTCCCAGTAGGAGGTCCCCCTGCACTAACTGTAGGCCGAGTGGACCCAAGTTAGCAGGGTACGTCCTCTGCCCTGCGCTTTCCCACCACCAGGCAGAGCTCCACAGGCCTGGCATCCTGCCATTCCCACCTAGCCTTGCTGACCCCTGCACGTGAGATCACCTGTCTGCTGAGTCTTGCTGACACCCTTGTGCAATCGCAGGTCCCATCCAGGCTTGTGGACACCTGCGTGTGCGTGATTTCCATTCCCACCAAGCCTTGCAGACCCCCGTGGGCATGCACGAATGCCCACCCACCCAGCCTTGCTGTCCCCCACCCGCAGATGTGATTGCCATCCCCCCAGCCATGCTTTTCCCCACCCACACATGTGATCACCGTCCCCACCCAGCCTTGCTGTCCCCCCGCCAGTGCATGTTCACCATTCCCACCCAGCCTTGCAGACCCCCGTGGGGCTCATGATAGCCATTCATCCCCAGCCTTGAAGAACATGGCATGGCACTGGGCAACCCAGTCACCATTCCGCCCAGCCCATCTAAGCCTAGCACAAAATTGCCATCCCACTCACCACTGCCCCCCTCATCCCCAAAAAGGTACCAGGATAGTGTCTCCACCCTAGCCTTTTTGAATTCCATGGATGATCACCATCCCACTCACTGCTTGGCTGCCACCCCTCTCCCAGCAGGAAGCTAGCATCACACACCCTAGGCTTTCTGAAACATTGTGATGGACATTACCACAGCAAAAAAGGAATAGCATGAAACATCAGATGCAAGTAAATTCAGCTAGATTGCCCAGTCCCACAATGGATGTCTCTAATCAAAGCATAGAAGAGACAATAGGATCAGAACCCCCAAATTAAGAAACAAATGATGCAACCCTGGTCAAGCAAATAGCAAAACTTGCAGAAGCTCAACAAAGGACCAATAATTGTATGAGTGTTATGCTCACTAGATTAGACATACTAGAAAAGAACCAGGAAGGGTTCCTTAGACAGTTAAATGATGTGAAGGAGAATGGAAAAGAAGAGGTCCTCAATAACCAGCTGGCTAAGCTCAATGAAAACATAAAAAAAAAAAAATACAAAGATTAACACCAAGAAACATTAAGAAAATCAAAAAATGACATGAAAAGGGAACTTGGCAGAGGGTTGGAAACTATACATAAAAAAGCAGTAGAAATTATGAACCAAATTGAACAAGCCCAAAACTATAGTAGCTCTCAAGAATAGAGTCAGCTAGCCATGTGGAGGATAGAAACTCAGAATTGGAATACAAAACAGAAGAAACAGCTCATGAGTCCAAAAGTTTCAAGAAGTTCAAAATTTTCTGTGAAAAGAACATGAGGGAGCTGTGGGATACCCTTAAACGTCCCAACATTCAGATAATGGGACTGCAAGAAGGGGAAGAAATTCAGACCAAAGGCATGGAAAAGTTATTCAACAAAATTGTCAAAGAAAATGTTCCCATTCTCTCAAAAGAAAGTCCCATCAAGTTACAAGAAGCTAGAACTCCAAACAGACAGGACCAAAGCAGAAATTCTCCAAGACATATTATCATTAAGACTCTAAACATAAACCACAGAAAGAAAGTCCTAAAGGCAGTTAGGAAAAGACAACACATTACATATAAAGGAAAACCCATTAGACTTACTTCAGACTTCTCAATGGAAACCCTAAAATCCAGAAAGGCCTGAATGGAACACTGCAAACTCTAAGAACTTATGACTTCCAACCCAAACTACTCTACCCAGCAAAAGTATCCCTCATAATAGATGGTGAAAGAAAAACTTTCTACGATAAAACTCAGCTTTACAACTATATGAACACAAAGCCAAACCAACAGAGAGTACTTCAGGGAATGCTCTACACAGAAGATTTAAATAACCAACCTCCAGTGCCAACAAGAAGCAGATCACAATAACAAAACTTCAAGGAGGTACAAAAACTACGAAGGCCAAATAAATGCCAAACCACATAAAACCACTACAATATGGCAGGTACTAAATGAAACCTCACAGTTATTACCCTAAATATTAATGGCCTTAACTCACCCATCAAGAGACATCAGCTAACAGGGTGGATCAGAAAATTAGACCCCTCAATCTGCTGTATTCAAGAAACCCACCTCACCACTAAAGACAGACACCATCTAAGGGTGAAAGGGTGGAAAATGATATTCCAAGAAAATGGATATAAAAAGCAAGCAAGTGTAGCTGTACTTATATTGGATAAAATAGTCTTCAAACCAAAAATAATCAAAAAAGACAAAGACTGCCACTTCTTACTTACCAAGGGAATGATCCAACAAGAGGATATTACAATCATTAATTTTTATGTATGAAATATAGGTGCACCACAGTTCATAAAACAAAGCCTACTTGACAATAAACAGAAATAACCACCAACACCATCATAATTGGGGACTTCAATACCCCACTATCAGCAATATGTAGTCATTCCAAACAGAATATTGACAGGAAAGTAAGAGCTCAACAACACCATAGACCAATTAGACCTAATGGACATTTATAGAACATTGTGCCAAAAATCCACAGATTACACATTTTTCTCATATGAGGCCCATAGAACCTTCTCTAAAATAGATAATATACTGGGTCATAAAGCCTGCCTCCATATATTTAGGAGGATTGACACAATTTCCTGCTTAATATCAGATCACAATGCTGTATTGTTAGAAATCAACAACAAAAGATGCACCAGGAACTCAACCAACTCCTGGAAACTGAACAACACACTCTTAAACTATAAATGGGTAGTGGACGAAATAAAAAATGAAATTTCAAAATTTATAGATATGAATGAAAATGAGAATACAACATGCCAAATCTTATGGGACACAATGAAGGTAGTCCTCAGGGGAAAATTCATAGCACTAAATGCCTTCAGAATAAAGACAGGGAAATCCCAAATCAATAACCTAGCCCCACCTAAAGGCATTGGAAAAACAAAAAGTATCTAACCCACAAAGCTCCAGATGGAAAGAAATAATTAACATCAGAGCAGAAATTAATAAATGGGAAAGTAAGAAAACAATTAACAAAATTGATGAAACAAAAAGCTGGTTCTTTGAAAAAATAAACAAGATTGATAAACTCCTGGCCAGTTTGATCAAGTGAAAAAAAGAAGTGCTTCAAATTAACAAAATTAGAAATAAAAAAGGAGAGATCACAACAGATATAAGTCAAATTGGGAGAATCATCAGGGCTTACTTCAAAAACAACCTCTACTCCACAAAATTGGCTAATATGGAAGAAATGGATGAATTTCTGAACACATACCACCTACCAAAGCTAAATTCAGAGCAGATTAATCTCCTAAACAAACCTATCACAAACACAGAGATTAAAAGGGTAATCAAAAACCTCCCTAAAAAGAAGAGTCCAGGACCAGATGGCTTCTCAGCTTAATTCTATCAGAACTTCATGGAAGAACTGAAACCAATTTTTCTCAAATTGTGCCACACAATCAGAGAACAGGGAAAACCCCCCAACTCCTTTTATGAAACTAGTAACACCCTAATACCAAAACCAAGCAGAGATGCCACAAGAAAAGTAAACTACAGTCCTATTTCCCTGATGAACTTAGATATAAAGATCCTGAACAAAATCCTTGCAAACCAAATTCAACAGCACATCAAAAGCATTCACCCAGATCAAGTAGGCTTCATTCCAAGAACGTAGGGATGGTTCAAGATAGGGAAATCAGTCAATGTAATACACCACATAAATAAGCTTAAACACAATAACTGCATGATCATCTCAATAGATGCAGAAAAGACCTTTGACAAAATACATCACTTTATGATCAAAACATTGGAGAGAATAGGCATGGGCAGTCTATACCTCAACAAAATAAAAGCTATATATAAACATCCTAAAGCCCAAATAATACTTAATGGGAAGAGACTAAAGGAATTCCCATTGAGATCAGGAAGAAGACAGGGGTGTCCTCTCTCACCTCTGCTCTTCCACATAGTACTAGAAGTTCTAGCTCAAGCAATAAGCCAAGAGAAAGAAACAAAATGGATACAAATTGGAAAGGAAGAAGTTAAATTAACCCTACTAGCAGATGACGTGATTCTATACATGAATGACAGAAGAACCTCCATCTCAAAACTCTTAAAAGTGATTGAACTCCTTCAGAAAAGTAGCAGGATACAAAATCAATGCACAAAAATCAGTAGCCTTTCTCTATGCAAAAGACAAAGATGCAGAGAAAAAAAATAAGTGGCATTGTCCCAATTTCAATAGTTTTAAAAAAAGTAAAATACCTTGGGATAACATTAATTACGGAGGTGAAAGCCTTTTACAATGAAAACATAAACACACTCAAGAAAGAAATTGAGGAGGACTTGATAAGATGGAAAGAACTCCCATGCTCCTGCATAGGCAGAGTTAATATTGTGAAAATGGCAATCTTACCAAAAGCAATATATAGATTTATTGTAATACCAATAAATATCCAAAAATCTTACTTCACAGAGATAGAAAAAATTGATCTCAAAATTCATACATAATGGAAGAAGGCCTCAAATATCCCAGCATATCCTCAGCAAAAGAAACAACTCTGGAGGCATCACCATACCTGATCTAAAGCTATATTACAAAGCCATAGTAATAAAAACAACATGGTACTGGCATAAAAACAGGAACACAGACCAATGGAACAGAATTGAGGACCCAGACTTTGGGTCAAGTAACTATATAACTATATTTGACAAAGGCCCTAGCAACATAGACTGGAAAAAAGAGAGCATCTTCAACAAATGGTGCTGGACAAATGCATAAAAATGAAACTTGATCCACACATTTCACCATGCACAAAAATCAAGTCAAGTTGGATAAAAGACCTTAATATAAGACCAGAAACTCAGCTACTACTGGAAGAAATAAAATAGGAGGAAATTTCCATGATATTGGAGTGGGTAAAGGCTTCCTGAACAAAATCCCAGTAGCTCAGGAAATTAAACAATCACTCAACCATTGGGATCTCAGGAAGCCAAAAAGCTTTTTCACAGACAAACAACCAATAAGCAGGGCAATAGATTTCCCACAGAATGGGAGAAAATCTTTGCCAGATACACATGGGACAGAGGCCTAATTTCTAGGACCTACAATAAACTCAAAAAACCTAAACAACAAAAGTCAAACAACCCACTCACTAAGTTCTTAGAGGAAGAAATACAAATGGCAAACACACATTTAAGAAAATGTTCAACATCCCTAATCATCAGGGAAATGCAAATTAAAGCAACTATGAGATTTCACCTTACCCCCAAAAGGATAGCAAACATTTAAAAAAATCTAATGACAACAAATGCTGGTGAGGTTGTGAAGGAATACGAACACTCATTCACTGTTGGTGGGAACACAAGCTGGTACAACCACTATGGAAAGAAATATGAAGACTGGTAAAAAGGATGCTTATAGAGGTACCAACAGACCCTGTTATTCCCTTACTGGGTATTTATCCTAAAAGCTACAAACTTCAGCTCAGAGGTACTTGCTCAAGCATGTTTATAGCTGCTCAATTCATAATAGCTAAGAGCTGGAATCAACCCAAATGTCCATCATTAGATGAATGGATAATTAAGGTGTGGTATATCTGCATGATGGAATTCTATGCAGCAGTAAGGAACATTGTCACAATGAAATTTGAAGAAAAATGGTCAAACTTGGAATAGATCATTCTCAGTGAACTCACCCAATCACAGAAAGATAATCATCGCATGGTCTCACTCACTGTGGCTTCTAACCTGAATTTGCATGTGATGCTGACATACCTAATAAATATCTCAAGGACTTGACAATAGGGACAGTGGGGTGGGAGGGGATGGCAAGGGGGGCACAAAGCTGGACTGAAATGGAAATAGAAATGGTACCATGAAATCCTATATCCTGAAAGACATACTAAAGAGTCAAATCTTCATCAGGTGCTTAGAGAGAATACCTGAGTCACAGGGGCCTGGAGAGGGTATGATAAATGCTATTCTGTCTTCTCCTGATTCTCTCTCTCTTTTCTATCTTTCTCTTTTATATTACCTATATTCTTCTTCTTTCTTCTCCCTCGGCACTGACCTATAACTCCCAGTATCAGCATGTGAGTAACATCCACAATGAGCTGTTGGTGAGAGAGACGTACAAGGTTTTCCAAAAGAGGATAGTATTCTGTCACAGTACTTGATGTCCCTCCAATGGTTAATGATAAGATCCTACTGCCAAAGACACCATATGCTGTTGGGATGGAACATGGAGCGATCTGACTAGAAGCTGGAAGAGAATCAAGCCCCAGACATTGCTTGTCTAGTGCCAGAAGGTGTTATATGAGTGACTGGGGGAAAATGATCAACATCTGTCCAAGCAACTCGTGGTCTAAGCCACTCAGCAGCAGCAATCAACCTGGTATTATGCTCACACAAGTGCAATAGTGTCACCCAGCCAAGGTGGGTTACCAACTGTTCTTGATTTGGCTAACGGATCTGCTCAGTGGAATTGAACCCATACCTGGAATAGGGAAACAAGTCAGAACCATATGCAAAAATGAGCCTGCTCTTCAATATCTAATATTAACTTCCCACCAATAGTGGGATACAAGAGGGCCTACACCTATTAAATTCTCTCTAAAATAATAATGGGTATCCATGTATATTGCACTGACCTCACTCTCTGTTGGAGAATTTGCTTCTCTTTTTCAGATGGACGAAGAACCTGAGGAGACAATCAGCCCATTGTACACCATCTGGGCACCAGCTGAAGCCATAGAGTTAGTGGGGTAATGAGCAAGAGATGCTTTCTTGGTGAACCTGGTACCAGTACAGTGGTACAAGTGTGAAGGAAACAGACACAGAGAATACCCAACTCCTACCGAATCAGAGAGACAAAGAATCTCAAGACCTCCCATCACTGAAATAAACCTAAAATGAACCCAACATGGCTCAGGGAAATGTAAGGAAGAGGGGCCGGAAAGATTGTTAGAGCCCTAAGTTGGGTTATTATGCACAGAGACATTGCCTCTCCACCATAACTGAAGGTGACGTCCACAACACAACACCCACAATTGGTGTGGGGGAGGGGGGACGACAACATGGAGAAGGCTAATGATGGTACCATCATGGCTTGTGGTGGCTTAATTCAGGTGTCCTCCATAAACTTAGGTGTTCTGGATGTTAGGTTCCCCAGCTGATGGCAATTAGAAATTAAAGCCTCCTGGTGGCAGTGTATTGTTAGTGGCGGGCTTCTGGGTGTTATAGCCAATTTCCCTATATCAGTGTTTGGCACACTCTCCTGTTCCTGTTGTCCGTCTTATGTGGGCCAGTTAGTGATGTCCACCCTCTGCTCATGCCATCCTTTTCCCTTGCCATCATGGAGCTTCCCCTCGAGCTTGTAACCCAAAGTAAACCTCTTTTGCCCACAAGGTGCTCTTGGTTGGGTGATTTCTAGTAGCAATGTGAACCTGACTGCAACAGTAAAGTGGGACCTAGGAGTGGGATTGCTGCTAGACCCCTGACTATGTGACTTTGGCCTTTTGAAGCTGATTTTCAAGAGGAATGTGGAAGAACTTGAAACCTAAGAGATGCCTTGCAGTGCTGCAAGTACATCTTGATGGACTTATTCTGGTCAGAGCTGAAAGACCTGAATGCAGTAAGAACTATGGACTGTGAGGTTTGGTTTATGAGGGTGAGAAAGAGCTTTGCCTGGACTGGGCTAGCAATCTGTATGGGAAGTTTGCTGCTATGCCTGGGTCCTGAGAAGTTGTGCAGGGTTGCTTTGCATAGAAATGAACTGTTGTGAGGAGAGGGATATGGCACAGAAAAAATGAAATCTTTGCATCTAAACTGCTGCCTATTCACCTGCAAATTATTTGAGAGATTACAACCATTGAGATTGGGCCAGCTGACCTGCACTGCGACAACAGGAAGAATGTAGACTCTTTTGAAGGGGGCTGAGTGCTCAAGGAGTGTCCTGTTCTCTAAAGTCTGCTTTATTTCCCCCTGGACCAACAAGTTGGCACCCTACCTGTTATTGTGGAGTATAAGAAATGCAGGAAAGAGTGGGTCATTGAGTTTGCAATATGGTCTTGTGTTTTGGAAATGGTCATGGGCAGTGTGAAGCAGGTTTGCTGGATGTCTGCAAGGAAACCCCATGGGGCCATGAGAATGAACTGTGGGTTGTAGTGAAGACTCACTGGAGATGCTGGGACCACAAGATGTTTACCAAGAATTGCTGCCGGCCCTGATGAAGTTTTCCAGGACCGTGAGTAGCCTAGCTGGAGGGGTGTAATTGGAATTCCAGAGACTTGTTGCTGGCTAGAATTATTGGACTTAGAGAGTTGTCAGTGACTAGAGTTATTGGACCTTGGAGCTCCAGAGTTTGATGTATGCCCTGTTTAAATCGTGTGTTGCTTCAATATTTCTTTGCTATGCCCAATGCCATCTTTTGCAGTAGTGAATGATTATACTGTGCCATTATGGAGTTTTTGAGGATTTTTTTTTTCTTTTTTCATATTATGGCTCAGTTAAAAGATGTTGGACTATGGGATGTTTGAACATCATTGGGACTGATAAAACTATGGGGGCTTTTAAAGTTGGAATGAATGCATTGCATTTTACACCATGAATGCTTGTCAGTTTATTGGTCCCGGGGCAGAATGTGGTGGTTTCATTCATGTGTCCCCCATAAACTTAGGTGTTCTGAATGCTAGGCTCCAAGCTGATGGAGATTTGGGAATTAACATCTCCTGGAGGCAGTATATTGCTGGGGGCAGGCTTATGGGTGTTATAGCCAGTTTCCCCATGCCAGTGTTTGGTACACTCTCCTGTTCCTATTGTCTACCTTATGTGGGCCAGGGGTGATGTCCACCCTTTGCTCATGCCATTATTCTCCCTGCCATTGTGGAGCTTCCCCTTGAGTCTGTAAGCCAAAATAAATCCTTTTTTTCCCCAAAAGCTGCTCTTGGTCAGGTGATTTCTACCAGCAATGCAAACCTGACTGTAACATGGCTGTATACACAATATATACATAACTAAAAAAAAAAAAAAGAATAAAGTCAAACCTGGTCATTGTTGAGCTAAGTAAGTCTGATTTTAGCATATATCAGAGTCATTATGATAGACGTAAAATGATTTATTCATCAACTACCTTTAATCATTGAACCATTTTTAAGTTTAACATAAGGCAATATTATGACTGGTAGACTATATGAGGTCTAGAAAAACTATGTAAACATTATTTTTATACTGCAGACTTTCCTTGGTCAGGAGGAGGCGTTTCCTCCAGTTTCCCTAAGAACAAAGTTACAATGACTGAATCACCTTTTATAAAACTTAGACAATAATCTCAGTGATAATCACCGAGTAAAACAGCATGAACAAGACAGGACCATGTTAAGTTTACAGTGTTTATCTTTAAGATATAATAACCTCATTAAATATTAAAAGATTGACAAATAGAAGAACATAGAAAACATGTTTGAGAACTTTAAAGCCAGTCTTTTGCAACATCATAACTGTTATTATGACCAGAGTAACATCAGTAAGTTGAAGTTTTAGATTTACAGCCTACATATCCTAACATCCTGCAAACCAGCTAGGGCCATCCTTTATTAGTCTGACATAAGCACTAGGCTAGTAGTCACCTTAATCTCAAGTAGTGTGTAATCTGATTAAGCACTTGAAGACTTAATTAACTTTGTCTTTAAGCCTTCTATTCATCCCTTCATCTACATACTTTTATCTTACAATCTGTGTACCCATTCTGTAACAATCTTCTTTATCAAACATTTAATATCCAACATTTGAAGTTTCTTCTTCAGTTTATCTTTTTATCTAGTTTATCTCATTATAATTACCAACAAAAATTTTATTGTCCTTGTCATAAGACCTTTTAGTATGAACATTTAAGTGACTTTTTTCTTTTGCCCTCAAAAATCTCTTTGAAATAATCTTTGATAAAAGAGTAGACCAGACTTGACTTACATTATTTACTCAGAATATACATATAGATTTTTTTTTTATCAAACTTGTTGATTTTTTTGGTCTTTTGATCAGCTTTTGATCACCTCTTTTGATCAGCTTTCTGAAACATATTTTAAAAAATATTAAAGAAGAATAGAACATTATTAGCAATTTTCTGATGAACTCAGTATTGAGTTCTTCTCAATCTAAACACAAACCTTAGGGCTGTGGTCTGTTAGCAGTTCCACAGAAGCATAGAAAGACAAAGCAAACTAAAAACAGTTACACATTTCTTATAAGAAGTCCTCATGTGTCTGCAGCAATTTGGGACTCATCCATCATCATGTTGGGACCAAGACCCTGAGATTCCCTGTGCCTGCAGCTCCCCCTGCTCTGCAAGGCTAGAAAGTCAAGAAAGCAGAGCCATCAAGGATTGTATCAGGGGTGGCATAAACTCAGAGATTTGTGTCTTGTCTCCCTGTCCAACAAAGAGACTTGGTGTTAGGTTCCCCCTCCTATTCCAGGGTCATCTGGCCATCATGTAGGTCAAGGCCTACTGGGGAAGCACTAAGTGGCACTTTGCAATGGTATGTGCCTACTCATGTGTAGTCCCCATTTTTTCCTTGCCTTGGAGAGCTGCCCCAACTGCAGAATGTGAGAGTAAGACAGACATGTTTCCCCAGGTTTCTAGCATTTGCCTGGGATTGGTTCTAGACTTTAGCTATTCCTGATTGACCTTTTGTCCCTGGTGAACACAGCAGGATAGCATAACCCTTCTCTGCAAGTGTGGATGGGCTTTCCCTCCTCTTCTGGTAGGTATGTGGTTGGGTTTAGGTCTTCATTTAACTCAGAAGCATTTGTAAAACCTTGCAGTGAGACTTTTATCTTGCTTTGTCTTTTCTTTCATTTAATTTCTTCCTCAGTGTCAGGTCCCAGAGTAGTGGAATTTCCCAGTACACCAGACATTATCTACTCCCCCCCCTTTCTGTGGCCTTGGGTTTTTCCAGTTTTAAGTTTTGCCACCCAGTACCTCATTACTGGATAGTGTTAGGAGGCAGCTGTGTGAGGGTGATCTCTGGCCTTGAAGTTTCTGTTCTGAGTCTAGTTGAGCAATTTTTCCCCCAAGGGAGAGTTTTGGATTTCGCTCTGGGCTACAGGGAAGCTCCCTGATCTTGCCATTTTATAACTTTTAAGGATAGGAGAATCTTGCATTTTTTCCTGTCTATAATGTTAGTTACTTTTAGTGTTTCCTCTGGGGGCCATTCAACATTAAAGGCTGGCCTTCCTAATTTACAGAGGCCTTTAACTTTTCTGGTGTCATCTTAGTATTATAATCTCCTGAATATTCCCTTCTGAAGTATGGTTTGTTTTTGACCATGCAGTCTAGGACAGTGGGCTTGGGGGATGACTTCCCCCACAATGAATTTCCCACTGTGTTAGTGCTGCAGAACAGACACAAAGACAAAGCCATTCTGCCTTCTTGAGGCTGTGAGTCACATGCATACTTGTACACACATTCATATCAAGTGCACTTTTTATACAGACACAAGATGGCCATCTCCCCCTCACTCATTCACTCATTCAGAGTTTAAACAATTTTTCTTAAGTAATTCCATTCATAACCCTGATCAAGCTCATTACAGAGACTGAGCAACATCGGTCTTACATAAGCTAGTGAGACTGACTAGCATCAGTCAACCTAATGGAAAGAGGGCCGTCACCTAGCAGCATTATGGAGGCTCAGGGATTCCTCCTCTTGCAGGGAGTCAGTCCATACAAGCTCCTCCAGACCTGACTAGTCACAGTTTCCAGTTTCCCTGGGGAATTCTTACCTGGCCCAGATATCTGACTCAGCCTAGTCTCCTTCCCACTCAGGAACTCTGGTCCTGAGCTTCACAGTATCTTTGGGCCACCTGTAAGGGGTCCCTGCAATCAAGTCAGTGGCGCACTCTTCTGGTTCCAGCGAACTTTGGCAATCTAGATGACCCAGGAGCAGCAGTCCTTCCTGAACAACTGGGGTCGTGGCAAGGAAAATTTGGCAAGGGCCTCCAGAGATGTAGAAATTCTGTGGAAAGATCACTCCAACACCAGAATGAGTGAAAGTAGAACAGTTTATTGTGGGGGTGGGGGGCTTGACATAACCCTCCAAAGAAGCTTTAGCCCCAAGTGGAGATTTTATTTCCATTTTTTAGTTTTCATGGCCAAGGGGAGGAGTAGTGACAAACAAGATGTGGAAATTTGCATATCAATCATTTCCATAGTCAGGCACCCTAACAATTGACTCCATTTTACTGTTTTTTAGGCTAAAATGTCTTGCCTTCTTATGCTCCCTTTGGGCCCTTTCTGGACAGTTCCTTCTTTGGGATTTTTCCATCTGCTGACAAAGATAAGTTTTAGTTCGTCAGCAATTAACGCTTACAGTAACTCAGTGAATCAGTTCAACTTTTAGCTTCTCTTCTACCACAAGTTCCCTTCCCTCTATTTTTTTTTTTGAAAAGTTATACTAAATCTTTTCTTTTGGAATTTTTCTCTTAAAGTAAACTCCCCACTCTTCAGTCTTCATAGCTAAACCTGCATTCCAATGTTTGAATGACACATACTCATTTTTCACAATTCTTCCCCAGGTTCTCTATTCCTTCACTCATCAACTACTTGATAAATAAAAATTCTGTATCTGGAGCCATGCTGGACTCTTGGACTATCAGGAATGGTATAAATGTGATCTCCTGATAGAAGCTGTGCTAATAGTTGAAGAGAGACAACGTCTAATCAGAATTGCCTAATCAAATGTAAAACAGAAGCACGGGAATCTCTGAGATTCTTCTGTCCAGTGGAAACTTCCTGTGCTAAGTTAAATGGCTTTCTTTGATTCCAAACTGAGGCCTAATGTACTAGGATTGTGTGTACAGGGATAAACATATTTTGAAGAATCCTTTTATAAAAACTACATGCATCATTGAAGCATGAACTAGTAAATACTATACCGACTTCTGAATTGCTGATACTGAAAGAGGAAATAAGGGTACATCAAATTCCTGGATGCAGAGGAAAAGTTAATAATCTTCAAGGATTTTTTGGTAGTTTGAGTGTAAAATATCCCCCTAGACTCTTGTGTTTGAATACTTAATCTCCAGCTGGCAGTACTTCTCTGTAAGGGTGAGGAAATTTAGGAGGTAGAGCCTTGCTACAGGGAGTATGCTACTGGAAGTGGACCTCAAGGTGTTACAACCCAGCCTTGTTTAGTTCTGCCCTTTCTACTTCCTGCCTGCTAATGTGAACTTGTGATATAAGCTATCTGCTCCTGCTGTGTTTCCTCACCATGATTAAATTTCTTTTCAAAACTGTAAAAGCTGGAAACAAACTCTTTCCCTAAGTTGTGTCTGGTCAAGTAGTTAGTCTCAGCAACAAGAAGTGGAAAAATACAAGTATCCACATAATCATTACCAATTCTAGTATGGATAATTCTCTCTAAGAGTTATGGAGCTATAGCTTGGTGGTAGCATGTTTGATAGCATGGATTCAGTGCTGAACACTGCAAAAAGTAATTTACCCCCATATTTTCTCCTAAGTGTTTTCTGGTTTGGCTCCTATGTTTATATTGTTTAGTCACTGTAAGTTAATTCTTCCTTAGGTAAGGGTCCAACTTCATTCACATATTACTATTCAGTCTTTCCATTTCCATTTGTTGAAGACTGTACTTTCCTTGTTGCCTTGGGAAAACATTTCCCTGAGGAGTCCTGAACACATGTCTTCTCTCTAGATAGAGCACAGATAACAGACAAAAAGATGATTCCACCAAAACTAGTTTTGGTGAACAATTGAGTTTACTGGGGTTACTTACAGAGCAGACTAAGGAGCTTCTTACTGGAATAGTAATGACTCAAATGCAGCTGGCATCCCAAGAAGTCTTATCCCATCCTGAATGATGAACTCCTCATAGCTGCTTCTACTCAAAGGCAGTTATATCACAAGGAAGCCCAACCCTGGCATAGGTAATAATTCATGAAAGCTGTGTCTCTTTAGCACACTGGACAACCTGCAGGCAGCACAGCTGATGGCACAGTTAAGCACACTACATGGCGCTTTTGCCCTTTCCCCTGCTAAGCTTCTCAGCTTTATGAGCAGATAGCTGAGATACCTACATACATTTGCCAACCAACACATTGTTGCTATGACTGATTTATGACTTATCTATTAGATTTATGATTTATCTATTAGATCAACTTAAAAATAAAAATATTTAAAAATATTTTATTTATTTACTTATTTGTTTAAGAGAGAGAGAAGGAGAGAAAGTGTGTGTGTATGAGCATACCAGAACCTCCAGCTGCTGCAGACAAATTTCAGACACATGTGCCACTTTGTGCACCTGGCTTTACATGGATACTGGGAATCACATCCAGTCCATTAGGCTTTGCAAGCAAGTGTCATTAACTACTAAGCTATCTCTCCAGTCCAAATACAAAACTTTATTTTACACCAATTTATTGATTTTCTAATGTTCTTTTATTTATATTGATTTTAATATCTGGTCTATGCATTATATAATTTTCTTTTAACAATCCCTACACTTTCTTGCAAAATTCAACACCATATTCAAATTCAGGCAAATATTTTTGTTTGGGTAAGAAAGTGGCTATATCTCTTTCACATTTGAAGGATAATTTCTCTAGCTATGAAATCTAAGTTAGCAGATATTTTCTAATGAAACTTTAAGTATTTGAATTATTCTTGCTTATATGGGTATCAGATGAGAAATAAACTAATATTCATAGTTATGCTTTAAAATGTACTAATCACCTTATATGACATTTTAAACATTTGTTTTTCTTTTTCTTTGGTTTTCAGAGGTTTCAATATGGAAAGCCTATGTATCAATTTTTGGTATTATTCCTGAATGGTCTTAACTTTCCTAGTTTTATGGTTTGGTTGCTGTTCTTAATTTTGGAAAAATTTTCATCATTATTTTAATTAGATATGGACATATTTAATATGTAAACAGCACATGTTGGTATCATACTTTCCCTCCTCCCTGCCCCTTTTCTGAAGTGGCCTTCCTAGTTGGGGATTTAGGTCAACCCCATGCGGATTGTGGGTCATGCATTATGGGTGGGAGAGGCAATTTCTCTGTGTAAAATGTCCCCACTTGTTGCTCTAACAATCTTTCTGCCCTCTCTTCTGCAAAATTCCCTGAGCCATGCTGGGAGCATTTTAAGTCTACTTCAGTGATGGGCACCTAGTGAAGGGTTAATAGCCTTCCCTAAAAACTAAAGGGAACTAAAGAGTTAATAGCTTTCCCTAATTCCTCTGTGATTTCTGCTGGGGCCTGGGTGGAGTGCACTGGGTCCTTTATCTCCTCCTGTCCAGCTCCTGTTTGAAAAAAAGAAGCAGATTCTCCAACAGAAATTGAAGTTAGCACTGGTTAAATCACCGTTACTTCTTTAACCATTTTTTTTTGTTCTATTCTCTGCTTCTTATTGTGGTTTCCTAAATATGCTTGTAATACATGCTTGAAATTGTCCCACAATTAGTAAATAATATATTGAGGTTCTTTTTATTCATTTTTTTTTCTTTTTGAGCTTAGGGAGTTTTCTGTTAACTAACTTATCTTTAAGCTTACTTGCTAAATTGCTCCTTAGACATGTCAAATTTGCTGATCTACTTGTAAAAGGAACATTTCATTAAGTTGTTTTTCATTTCTAAGACTTTTGCTTGTTTCTTTCTTAGAATTTCCATCAGTCTACTTACATCACTAATTCTTATTGTATGTGATCTGTATTTTCCAGTAAGTCCCTTAACATATTGTATTAATTACATTTCTCATTGCTGTGACCCACTACCTAACAAGAAGCTTAAGGAAGGGATGGTTTACTCTTTGGCTTACTGTTTGAGTGACATTCAGTCTATTGTGTCAGAAAAGGTATGGCAGCAGGGCATGAAGCAGCTGGTCAAAATGCATGCATAGCAAGCACTATCAAACCTGAAGTGATCCTCTTCCTCCAGCAAGGATCCACAACCTTCCCAAACAGCACCACCAGCTGGAGACCAAATGTTTAAGCACATTTAATCTTTAATGGATATTTCACATTCCAACCACAATACCCATGAATTTATTCCTACTACCTACTAAATAATTACCAAGCCTGTGTTATAGCCAACCCTGGTTCTGACATTTACTTTGTCATGTTACATTGTGCTTTTTCTTGACCTTTGGAATGCTGTATTCAATTCCCATGGCTGTCACAAAAATTGAAACAAATGTGGTGCCTTAAAAATATATATGTAGGGCTGGAGAGATGGCTTAGCGGTTAAGCGCTTGCCTGTGAAGCCTAAGGACCCCGGTTCGAGGCTCGATTCTCCAGGACCCACGTTAGCCAGATGCACAGGGGGTCACATGCGTCTGGAGTTCGTTTGCAGTGGCTGGAAGCCCTGGCGCGCCCATTCTCTCTCTCTATCTCTCTGCCTCTTTCTCTCTCTGTCTGTCTCTCTCCAATAAATAAGAATAAACAAAAAAAAAATATATATATATATGTATTCTTACATAGTTCTAGAGGCCAGAAAATTCTTATTTTCATGATACAGCACACTCAGCTTCCAAAACTTAATCAATGTATGTCACTTAATTATAATGGGTTAGGACTCTGGCAACTTCTCTTCCAGGTCAGGTGATCTTGACTTTGATGTCCTATATTCAGCTGTTTCTTTTAATTTCAGGGTTGCCTTGCCCTATGAACTGAGCTCTTTTGTATGCTCAAGAAAATTGGTTGGTTTTCAATTGTGTTTGGCCATTTTAGAAATTCATAACAGTAATGAACAGGTGAATGTCACTGTTCTGCAGATAATTCTTTTTTTTTCACCTTTATACAAATTTTATTAGATATGGACATATTTTCTTGTAAACAAAACATGTTGGTACCATCCTTTCCCTTCTCCCATACCCTATTCTGAAGAGGCCTTCCTTGTTAGAGATGCAGGCCAAACCCATGGGGATTGTGGGTCATGCATCACGGGTGGGGGTGGGGGAGGGAGAGGCAATATCACTGTGCAAAATGTCCCAACTTGTGGCTCTAAAAATCTTTCTGCCCCTCATCTGCAAAATTCCCTGAGCCATTCTGGGAGCATTTTACATCTACTTCAGAGATGGACACTTAGGAGACTGGATCTCTGGTTTGGTAGGTGTTGAGTGTCTTCAGTATCTTTCTCCATCATCCTTGTGCTGATATCAGATTCACTAAGAAAGCATCACTCTTGCTCATTTCCTCAGTTCCTCTGTGATTTCAGCTGGGGCCAGGGTGGAATGCACTGGGTCATTTATCTCCTCAGGTCCAGCTTCCATCTGAAAAAGAGAAGCAGATTTGCCAATGGAGAATGAAGTCAGCACTGTATAAATTTTATAATCCTTATTAATTTAGAGAGAATTAAAAGGGTTTAGACAGTATTATAGTTTAAAGTTAGTGAGAGATTGACAATGGAAAGCAGAATCATTATCTAGATATGGTTCTGACTTGTATTCCAGTTCTAGATATGGTTTCCTTTCCACTGAGCTCATCTGTTAGGCAATCCAAGAGCATTTGGTTACCCACCATGGCTGTGTGCCACTATTTCACTTGTATGGGCATTGCATCAGGTTGTTTGCTTCTGAGTTGCTTAGACTTTGAGTTGTTTGGACAGAAGTTGGCCAATTTCCCATGGTAGCTCATGTAGCACCTTCCAGCACTAGATGGGCTAATTGTCTGGGGACTGGCTCTCCTCCAGCTTCCAACCAGGTGTCACCATGGTCCATGCCAATAGAGTTTGGTGTCTTCAGCATTAGGGTCAACATTAACCTCTGGTGGGTAATCACATGCTCTGACAGAAGTCTGTCTTGTTTGTTTTGGGAGACCTTGTAGGTCTCTCTGATCAACAGCTCATTGTAGATGTATAACACATCCTGGTACAGGGAAATACAGGCCAGCACAAAGTGAAAAGAAAAATTCAGAGAAGAAACAGAAACAGGAGAATTTTGAGGTTAGGTTTCATCTCCCTCTCTCCAGGGCACTTCAATTCAGATGCTCTCTCTAAGGTCCTCTTGAGGGTTCCACCTCTTAGTTTGATTTCCAGGATATAGGATTCTATGGTACCAGTTCAGTTTCTCTTCCCCCAAGCCCTACCCTCCTTATTGTTCAAACCTCAAGATACTATTCAGTTAAGGCAGCAACTTGGGTTGATTCACGTTAAGAACAGCAGATGAGTGAGATCATGTAATGGTTATCATTCTGTGATTGTGTGAGTTCACTTAGAATGATCTGTTCCAAGTTCGACCATTTTGCTACAAATTCCAATGTGTCATTTTTCTTACTGCTTAGTAGAATTCCATTGTGTAGATATAACACAACTTGGTAATCCATTCATCCAATGATGAGCACCTGGGTTGATTCAGTTTTTAGTTATTATGAACTGAGCAGCTATAAACATGGTTAAGCAAACATTTCTGGACTGAGATGTGGAGCTTTTAAGGTAAATACCCAGTAAGGGAGTAACAGGGTCTGTTGGTAACTCTATATTCATCCCTTTCAGGTGTCTCCATATTGATTTCCACAGTTGTTGTACCAGCTAATATTCCCACCAACAATGAATGAGTGTACCTATTTTTTTCACAACCTTGCCAACATTTGTTTTCATTTGATTTTTTTAATGTTTGCTATTCTTACTGGGGTAAGGTAGAATCTCATACTTGCTTTAATTTGCATGTCCCTAATGGTTGAGGATGTTGAACATATTCTTAAGTGTATGTTAGCCAGTTGTAATTCTTCCTCTGAGACCTTCCTATGTAGTTCTCTGTGCCACTTTTAGAGTGGGTTGTTTGATTTTTTTATTGTTTAGTTTTTGAGTTCTTTGTAGATTCTAGATATTAGGTTTCTGTCAGTGGTATAGCTGGCAAAGATTTCTCCCAATCAGAGGGTAATTTATTGGCTCTGCTTATGGTATATTTGTCTGTGCAAAAGCTTTTTAGCTTCATGAGATCCCATTGGTTGAGAGCTTGTTTAACTTCCCTGGGTACTGAGGTTTTGATCAGGAAGTCTTTTCCCAGTCCTATATCATGGAGATTGCTTCCTATTTTTTATTCCATTAGTTGAAGAATTTCAGCTCTTATATTGAGGTCTTTGATCCATTTGGAGTTGATTTTTTGTGCATGGAGAGATATGTGGATTTAGTTTCATTTCCCTGCATATGGCTCTCCAGTTTGCCCAGCACCATTTGTTGAAGATGCTGTCTTTTCTTCTAAACTACATCTTTAGGACCTTTGTCAAATATCAAGTAGCTGTATTTCCTTGACCCAAAGTCTGGGGCCTCTATTCTGTTGCATTGGTCTCTAATCCTGTTTTTATTCCAGTACCATGTTGTTTTTATTACTGTGGTTTTGTAATATAGCTTTAGATCAGGTATGCCTATACCTCCAGAGGTGTTTCTTTTGCTGAGGATATCCTTGGATATCTGTGTTCTTGTGCTGTTCCATATGGATTTTCAGATCATTTTTCTATCTCTATGAAGAAAAATGTTGGGATTTTTTTTTTCTCTCTTTTAAGGTAGGGTCTCACTATAGCTCGGGCTGACCTAGAATTCACTCTGCCTTCTCAGGGTGGCCTTGAACTCGTGGCAATCCTGTTACCTCTGCCTCCCGAGTGCTGGGATAAAAGGCAAGCACCACCACACCTGGCTCAAACATTGTGATTTTTATTGGCATTGTCTTAAATCTGTATGTTATTTTTGGTAAGATTGCCATTTTCACAATGTTAATTCTGCCTAACCAGGAACATAGGATGTCTTTCCATTTCCTGAAGTCCTCCTCAATTTCTTTCTTGAGTGTTTTTATGTTTTTATTGTACAAGTCTTTTGCATCTTTGGTTAATGTTATTCCATGGTATTTTATCTTTTTTGTTGCTATTGAAAAATGGAGCAATTTCTTTCTCTATGTCTTTGTCTCTGTGTATAGAAAGGCTACTGATTTTTGTGCACTCATTTTGTATCCTACTACTTTGCTGAAGGAATTAATCACCTTTTAGAGTTTTGAGATGGAGGTTCTATGATGGTGATTATTCCTGTTTTGTTGTCAAATAGGTTTTTTTTTTTTATGAATTGTTGTTTGCCTGTGTTTCGTGCATAAAAATTGATGATTGTGATATCCTCTTGTTGGGTCCTTCCCTTGATAAGTAAGAAGTGGGCTTTTTTCTCTTTTTTGATTACTTTTTGTTTGAAGTCTATTTTAACTGATAGTATAGTTATGCCTGCTTGTTTCTTATTTCTGTTTGCTTGGAATAACATTTTCCACCCTTTCACCTTGAGGAGATGTCTGTTTTTAATGGTGAAGTGGGTTTCTTGAAGACAGCAGATTGAGGGATCAAATTTTCTGACCTACTCTGTGAGCTTATGTCTCTTGATGGGTGAAATTAAGGCCATTACATTTAGGGCAATAACTGTGAGGTTTGATTGAATCCCTGCCATATTGTGGTGGTTTATGTGGTTTGATGTTTTCTTGGACTTTATAGTTTTTTGTGCCTTCTTTGAGTCTGGCTATTGTGATCTGCCCCTTGTAAGCACTTGAGGTTGGATATTCGACTCTTCTGTGTGGAGAGTTCCCTGAAGAACTCTGTAGATTTGGCTTTGTATTCATATAGTTGTAAAGCTGAGTTTTATCATACAAAGTTTTTCTTTCACCATCTGTTATTAGGGATACTTTTGCAGGGTAGAGTAGCTTGTGTTGGGAGCCATAAGATCTTAGACTTTTCAGTATTACATTCCAGGTCCTTCTGGCTTTCAGGGTTTCCATTGAGAAGTTGAAGTAATTCTGGTGGGGTTACCTTTATATGTAATGTGTTGTTACTTCCTAGCTGCTTTTAGTTGTTTTCTTTGTTGAGTAAGTTCTCTATGCCTTTGTTCTGAATTTCTTCCCCTCTGGCAATCCTTTGATATGAATTTTGGGACATTTAAGGGTATTCCACTGTTCCCTCAGGTTCTGTTCACAAAAATTTTTGAACTTTTAAAAACTTTTGGATTCATGAACTGTTTCTTCTGTTTTGTCATCCAGTTCTGAGTTTCTATACTCCATGTGGCTGACCCTATTTGTGAGAGCTTCTATAGAGTTTTGGGCTTGTTCAATTTGGTTTGTGTTTTCTACTTCTTTTTTTATGTGTAGTTTCCAAACCTCTGTCAAGCTCCCATTTCATGTAACTTTCTTAATGCTTCTTTGCATTTATTTATGTCTTCATTGAGCTTAGCCAGCTGGTTATTGAGTTCTTCTCTCTCTCGCTCTCTCTCTCTCTTTTTTTTTTCTCTCCTTCAGCTCATTTAATTGTATTTGGGTTTCTGGGTTTTTTTTATTAGTTCTAATCTAGCAAAGACAGCATTCCTACAATTATTGGCCCTTTGTTGATTTTCTGCATGTACCGCTATTTGCTTGGCCAGGGTTGCATAGCTTGTATCTTCATTTTGGGGTTCTGATCCTAGTGTCTCTTTCTTTGATTTGATTAGAGACACCCATTTTGGGACTGGGCAAACTTGTTGGATTTACTTGCATTTGATTTTTCATGTTATTCCTTTTGTGCTTTGGTCTGCCCATCATAGTAGAGGAATCTTATTTAGTTTAGGAGGAAGATGTAGTGTACCCTTGAACTTTCTTCAGTGATTATTCCCTTTTATGTTTGCTTTGAGTAGACTTCTAATGGCAATGGGGCATGCCAGCTCTGAGTGAAGCAGCCCCTGATGTTCTGGTAGGGGCCCAAGGACCTGATGAAGGAGCTTGTTGTTTGGTGTTTCGGGATATGGGACTGTGTTGGCCTCTGAGGCCCAAGTGTGAGGCCTAGTGGAACTTCCTGAGCCTAGCTAAAGTTTGGTGATCTGCCTCTGGCCAGACGTGACTCAGCAAGACGCCTAATGGCTTCTTACCTGCTACCTCCACATGGGAGTTAGAATTATCATTTCAATAGTCACAGTTTACTATTGGCCCTTACCTTTCCCCACCATCCTACAATCCCCGCCTTCACCCCCAACATTATATAGGCAACTGTTCATAGCAATAAATCGAGTTCCTGCTTCGACAAGACTCCCGACTCAGTGTGGTTTTTCTGGTGGCCAGGAGAGGTCTGAGTCGTCGGACGCTCATCTCCTCCTCAGCCCCTCGGGAGGAACCAGCGGGCCTGGTCCTTCCCTCGGCACTACCTGCCCCCGCCGGCGGAGCCCGGCATCTGGCGCCTAACGTGCGGCTCTTGGAATCCGGCAGACTAGTGCCCCCTGAGAGACATTCGTTGAGGAGGTCAATCGGTGTACATATGCGGGTGAGCGTACCCCCATAAGTAGTCTTTATATTTAATGCGCTAAACTTTGCTTCTATAACCTGTACTTGTTGATCAACATCTCTTTGTTCTCTTTCTCTTTCCTTTCACTTTTAGTTTGCAGACAAGCTACATCTGCGGCTTTTGTACAGCATGTTTACCTATCTTTTGGATCCTTGTGGTTGTATTGTACTCATGTGTATGTGGGTTGCTATTGCCCTAATTTTATGGACATTTTTCTCTCAACTTTATAATGAGGGACAGTCTAACTGTAAATCCAATCCTGCCTTAGAATCTCTCAGGGCACTCCTAAAGAGTAGAGGGCTTAATTTGACTGATAATCAGGCTCAGCAGACCTGGGATTGCCTTCTCAAACTGGCGCCATGGCTGACGGAAGGAAATCTCTTTGATTGGGACACGTGGGATAGGGTAGAGGCCCTTGTTTGTCGGGCACATGTGGAGAAGGGTCAAATACCCCCCTCAGGGGTCCTCCCTATGATCTCAGCCCTCAAGGCCTGCTTCCCTCCAAGGCCAACCAAACATAAACAAAAGACAGAAGAAAAAGATAATATACAGCCTAATCCAGCTACTCCTCCTGGAGATACAGCTTTAAAAAAACCCCAAAAGGATGCATCTTTATGCTCCTCACTCGATCCTTTTGAGAGTGCTCCCTGGCCTTCCGGGGGACCTCCTCCATCAACTAACCCTTTCTGGACCCCCTCGGCCCCTCCTTCATATTCGGCCGCCGAGACCCCTTCAGCCCCTCCTTCATATTCGGCAGCCAAGCCGTCAGAAAATAAAGCTACTTTTTTATTTCCCGTCAATCTAAATCCTGGGGGCAATCGCCCTGCTGCCTGGTATCCGTGGGAAGCTCAGGACCTTAAGGAGCTTAAAAAAGCGGTCTCGGAGGATGGACCCAACTCTCCTTGGGCTGAGACCCTGTTACAGGGACTTGCCCATCAACCTTGTACAACCCAAGATTGGAAAAATCTAGTCAGGGCTGTCTTGTCAGGTCCCCTATACATTAAGTGGTGTGCCTTTTTTAGAGATGAATGCCATGCACAGGCAGAACGAAACCAAAATCAACAGCCCCCTGTGCCGATAACTTTTGGGATGCTCTCTGGTACCTCTGATCAATATGCTACAGGCACTCAACAGGTGGCTATACCTGACCCATATAGGGACCAGGTCAGGGCACTGGGCTTGGCGGCATGGAAAAAGCTTGATGAGGGACCCTCTGAAACTCCCCTTATGAGTATTACTCAAAAACCATCTGAGGATTTGGCTACATTTATAGATAGGGTGGAAAAAAGTCTCCAAAGAAAATTTCCACCAGGGGCATTACGGGATCAGTTTACTAAAATGTTGGTCTGGGATGGGATGACGGCCGATCACCGCCTCGCCTGTGCGGGTCTCAAGGACAACTCCATGAGTAGATGGATTGTAGCCACCAAGGACGTTGGCACTATCTCCCATCAGGCTAGGGCCATGGCTGCCGCCCTTCAGGAAAATAAACAGAGAGATTTAGCCAATACGATCTGTGCATTACAGTTAAATTCTAAAAACTTGACATGTTTTGGATGCGGGGACGAGGGCCACTTTAAAAAAGAGTGCCCCAACAGGACAAAGCCTCCTCCGCGCTCTGGGGGGACGACCAACGCCCCTCACACCCTTTGCCCTAAATGCAATAAAGGGTTTCATTGGGCTAAAGAATGTAAATGGAAGTTTAACATACAGGGAAAGCCTTTAAACTCCTCCAGGGGCTTCCCCCAGCCCCGTTAAATAAGGGGAAAGAGACCATCAAAGCCTATTGGACCGTCCCCCTGGTCTCCGGCCTTAGACCCAAAATTATTTTGAATATTGGCAATAAAAAATTCAAACTTCTCATCGACACTGGAGCGGACCGAACGGTCCTGAGAAAGGAGGAAGTGCCCCCCTCCTGGCAGCTTGTGCCCGGCCCTCCCCTACTGGGAATTGGCAGGCAATCCACCTCCTGGGAGACTGCCACGTGGCTCCCTTGGACTGACCCAGGTGGGGACAGGGGAAAAGTCCGCCCTCTCGTGGTGACTGGGCTCACTGCTAACTTACTGGGGCAAGACATCCTTGGAGATGCCGAGGCTTTCATCACTACTGACCATAAGGCCTTTTATAATGATTTGTTAGATAAAAAAGAATATCAACAACAGTCTGAGGAAGGGAGGGAATATCATCCCAATTATAGAGATGACCCTTACTTTGAGCAACTCAGACAAAAGTACTCCAATAAACACCCCCAATTCTAAGGGCCACTGCCCAGCCCCCCCCATTTAAAATCCAGTGGAGACCGGGGGATCCTGTATGGGTTGAGCAGTGGCCTCTCCCTTCTTCTAAGTTACACCAACTCCACATACTTATTGATCAACAGTTGGAGGCCGGACATATTCGTCCCTCCACTAGTCCCTGGAACTCTCCTGTCTTTGTCATAAAAAAGCCTAATGGGTCCTGGAGATTTTTACATGATTTAAGAAAGATCAATGAACGCATGATCCCCTTTGGAACCCCCCAGAGGGGACTCCCATGGATCCCAGCTATTCCCAATATATACCATATTACTATCATTGACATTAAAGATTGCTTCTTCTCTATCCCTCTCCATCCAGGAGACATGGAAAAATTTGCATTCTCTGTACCCACTGTTAATTTTTGTGGCCCAGATAGGAGATTTGAATGGACTGTCTTACCTCAGGGCATGGCAAATAGCCCACCCATTTGTCAATATTACCTGTCATCCATTTTCTCTTCTCTTATCAATCTCCCTGATACCCTGTTTTATATTTACATGGATGATATTATTCTTGGGTGCCTAGATTCCTCCACACTCCAGGACCTTACCCACCAATGTCTAACTATCCTGCATACTCACGGCTTTAAAGTAGCTCCGGAAAAAGTTCAAACTGTGCTTCCCTTTAAGATCTTGGGCTCGATCCTTACCCTAGATACAGTTTCACCTGTTAAACCACAACTTTATATTCAGGATTCTTACACCTTGCCTCAACTCCAGAAGCTTTTGGGAGAAATTAATTGGATGAGGCCTTGGATACCCATAACTACTGAAGAGTTGTCCCCTTTATTTGACCTCCTAAAGGACCTTAACTTCTCCTCTCAGGTAATTTTGTCCCCTTGTCATCAACAAATTTTTCATAAGGTACAACAGGCTATAAATACTGTGACCCTAAAGAGGTTCAATCCTGATTTGCCCATCTCCCTCTACATTTTCTCTGGGGAAACATTATGCACCGCACTGTTGGCCCAGGAAGGTGAACCCATCCAATGGGTCCACCTCTCAATCGGTGGGGTCCCCAGAGTTTATTCTATAACCAACCAGGTTGCTGATTGCATTATCAAGGGCAGAGACACCTCTGTCCGGTTGTTTGGCACAGAACCTCACCTTATTGTCACCCCCTTTAAGATAACAGATTTCACCTGGCTTCAGAGAAATAATAATAGAGTTGCTACGGCTCTCGAGGGGTTTCTAGGTAAAATTGATTGCCATTATGGCCCCCACAAATGGATGAGTTCTTTCTCCAGGTTAGAATGGAAGCCCCCCAGGCTTTTTCTGTCTCAACCTAACCCTGACTTTCTTACAGTGTTTACCGATGGAGGGCACCTGGGGGCTTCCCTAGTCGTTTACCCTCCCTTAAAACAGGAAAAAGAGCCTATGCCCATAAAGTCAGTCTCTCATGAGGTTGAGGGGTCAGCACAATTCAAAGAACTATTTGCTGTCGTTCTAGCTTTGGACACTATTCAAGAGCCATTTAACTTATTTTCTGACAGCCTTTATGTTGTTAATTTATTACCCAACCTGGTTGAGGCCCATATTAGACTGGACTCCAACCCTATATCTCCTCTGATGATTCAAGCTCGTTCCCTACTCAAACAAAGAATTAACCCCATTTTTCTTCAACATCTCAGGGGTCATCAAAACTTACCGGGATTTCTTTCTCGAGGAAACAATTTGGCTGATAAAATGGCTTCTATGCCTCAGTGTAATACTATTACAGAAGCTACACGCTTCCACTTATTGACCCATGTCAACTGGAGAGGTCTCAAGCACAGGTTTCCACAGGTACCAGTCAAGGACCTTAAAAAAATTGTCCGGACTTGTAAGTCCTGTCAGCCCTTCCTCCAAGTACCCCCCCTTCAAACTACAGGAAGCAATCCTAGAGGGCTACGCCCTAATCATCTGTGGCAAATTGATGTCACACACTATTCTCCATTTGGAAAACTTAAGTATATTTTTCTTTCAGTTGATACCTTTTCCCGCGCCTGCTGGGCATCGGCACATGCCGGGGAAAAATCTAAACATGCCATTAGTCATATGCTTCAATGTTTTGCCACTCTTGGGCTGCCTGATCAAATTAAAACAGATAATGGCCCCTGCTTCGTAAGCAAGGCCTTTGTAGATTTTCTCCAGAACTGGAAAATCTCACATTCTACAGGCATCCCATACAACCCCCGGGGCCAAGCTATCGTTGAAAGATATAATCAGACTCTCAAGTCTCAATTACAAAAACAAAAGGGGGAATCCTTACCCCCACACGACCAACTAAAAAAGGCATTATTTACCCTAAATATTTTAAACTTTTCTAAAGAAGATAAACAACTCTCCCCTTTTCAAAAACATTGGTCTTCATCCATTACCTACAGTTCTATCTGGGTAAGATGGAGGGACCCATTGACTGGGGCCTGGAGAGGGCCTGATCCGCTCCTCACAGCAGGGAGAGGATTTGGATGTGTCTTCCCTCAAGATGAAAAAAGACCCATTTGGGTACCAGCGAGAGACCTAAAATATTTGTCCCAACAAGAGGACACTGACAATCACTTCTCTAGGGAGTGTCCCACCCCTGAGGACTGTTCCTAAAATGGTCCTTCACCCTACTAAACTAAACAATTCCCTCCCTTGTGGAGGATTGCTGGCTTTGCCTCCAATCTGGGCCTCTCTGGCTGCTTGCAGTACAGTTGCCTGTACGACCTTAAAACATTACTCAGCCACCTTCCCCATCCCCGTCCAGCTTTTCCCAATGTTTCCCCTGGAACTTGCATTTGGGCCCCGCCTTCCCCTAATAATTCCAGTATAGATGTGGGATACATTCATCCTTCCTTCTGTACTTTTAACACAGCTGATCCCAATGCTCAATGCTGCCCGCCTTCTGGAATGGTTTATGTTTGTGGAGGCGGGATGGCCTATGACTTTCTGCCCACCAATTGGACGGGCCTTTGTGCCCCAGCCACCTTAATCCCAGATGTAAATATCATCCCTGGAAATGAGGCCCTCCCTATATCAGAGGGAGACCTATCTTCAACAACAGCTAGATTCCCTGGCTGAGGTAGTCCCACAAAACAGGAGAGAACTAAACCTACTAACGGCCGAAAAAGGAGGCGTATGTTTGTTTTTACAGAAAAAATGCTGCTTTTATGCCAATAAATCAGGAATCATCCAGGACAAGATTAAGAGGCTCCAGGAAGACTTGGAGAGGAGGCAGCGGGACCTCCAGGACAACCCGCTGCGGATGGGCTTATATGACTTCTTACCCTACCTTCTCCCTCTACTTGGGCCCCTCCCCCTCCTTCTTCTCCTTTTCCTTCTCCTCACTGTCGGGCCTTGTGTAATTAATAAGATTACACAATTTATTCACCAACGGCTAGAGGCAATAAAACCTCATCAGGTCAAAATACAGGCTGGAAACTCAGGAATTAAGTTCCTCAGATGACCCACTGCCATCTCCTCTGCCCTCCATGTGACCAATGACGGGTAAGATCCCCATAGGGGGACAACCTAAGACAGGCCATGGGGTGGGTTCTCACCGAGCTAAACACATGGTACCCAGTGACGGGTAAGATCCCCAGAGGGGGACAACCTGAGACAGGGGCCATGGTGACTAATGCTCTTACAAAAACAAAAGGGGGAGATGTTGGCCTCTGAGGCCCAAGTGTGAGGCCTAGTGGAACTTCCTGAGCCTAGCTAAAGTTTGGTGATCTGCCTCTGGCCAGACGTGACTCAGCAAGACGCCTAATGGCTTCTTACCTGCTACCTCCACATGGGAGTTAGAATTATCATTTCAATAGTCACAGTTTACTATTGGCCCTTACCTTTCCCCACCATCCTACAATCCCCGCCTTCACCCCCAACATTATATAGGCAACTGTTCATAGCAATAAATCGAGTTCCTGCTTCGACAAGACTCCCGACTCAGTGTGGTTTTTCTCCGGTGGCCAGGAGAGGTCTGAGTCGTCGGACGCTCATCTCCTCCTCAACCCCTCGGGAGGAACCAGCGGGCCTGGTCCTTCCCTCGGCACTACCTGCCCCGCCGGCGGAGCCCGGCAGGACTGTGTGGTCAGGTGGCCCAAGGGTACAGGGGGTAGTTTTGAATGGACAAAGTACACTGGTGTTTTGGCTGGGTTGCAGAGATTGGGAGGATGGGAATGTGTGGGGTTCCATGATGCTGAGTGATGAGGGGATGCGACAGTGGATCCATTGGGACCGTGTAGCAGGGGGTGGATATGACTGTGGGGTCCTGTGCCAAGCCAGGGCAGGGATATGGGGCTGCTGCAGGTCCTGTGGTATGCGGGGAGGGTGGGGGAGAAGATTGGCTGAGGTCTGGTAGTGGGGCGGCCGTGGCGAGTGGGATGGCATTTGTGCATAGAGCTCCAGAGTGTCTGTAAAGCCTAGGGCCAGGGAATGCTAGCCAGCTGGCCTGAGTCTGCGTGGGGGAGGGGGAATGGTGAGTGGGACCCAGGGTCTGCACATGGAGGCACGTGGAACTCCCTGGTGGTGGAAATGCCTAGGGCAGGGGGAATGCTAGCCTGCTGGCCTGGGTCTGCACATGGAGTGGTGGTGGTGCATGGATTTCCACTGTGGTGGGAATGCCTAGGGCAGGGGAAATGCTAGCCTGCTGGCCTGGGTCCACTTAGCCTGTGGTTAGTACAGGAGGAACCTGCAGCTGGGACTGTGGCTAGGATGGCTGCTTGAGGGGCCTGGGAGACTGGTGGGCTACCTAAGAGCATGGGAATCAGCAAATTCCCTACTTTGTTCCTCTGCACCCTCAAACTGGAGGTCTGCTAGGATCTGCAAACCCCTAAAAATCCCAATGAACACTAAAGATCTTGCCTTTCCTTCCCCGCTAGGTGAGGCATGTTTAGGCAGATGCCATCATATAAGAATCATAATCTTAGTATTTCTTTAAACCACATTGGATTTAATTATGATGATGACTTGGAGTATTGATGCAAATGTTATTTTTAGGAGAAAAGAGTAGATATTTGTACTTGGTTGCAATAAGACGAATCATAACTTTTCTAAAAACAATCCTTCTGGATGCAAAAGGATATTACTCCACCAGGAGAAATTTTAGTGAGATGTTCTTTTATTTCAGTCAGTTATGAAATGCACCTGTTCCTTGAGAGCTTGTTATCTGACCTAATGGTAGTAAGTGGTTTGGTATCTGCAAAGAGAAGCATGCTCTTGAAGTAGTTGTCTTATATTCTTAGCAAATGCTTGTGTTCTCCTAGGCTTTCTAGACTTCACTATGGTAATGCATTATTGCTGCTGTTCTTGTATAATAAAAAAGGACCTTGTATTTCTATAGTTCCTTTCATTGTTAGCTTGCAAAGACATTTTTGGTCAACATGATATTGTTATGTTAACTCTAAAATAGCTACAAGATTTCAGTCTTTAGGTTGGAGATGGTGTCTCGAGTTGTCAATGAAATGTGATACTCTAGATGTGTTGTCTATTACATTAATTTGATATCCATCTGCTCATGATATCATTAAGGAGATATCACTGAGAGAAAGAGGGAGATACAGAAGCAAAGATTTAATGTATACCTGATGAGCAGTGAGGCCTCAGAAGCAACAACTGCCCCATCTCAAGTGCTCTATAAAGTCCAGTAATCTAGAAAAGAAATATAAAGGGAAGAGAAAGGAAGGGATGGGGGTACTTTATAGGATGGTATTGTATATATGTAAGTAGAAGAATAGATTAATGGGGGTGAAAAGGCCCCAAGTGAGGTTAGGGGAAGAAATGGAGTAAAGGAAAGGTGGAGGGAGGGCTAATCAAAATCTAAGAGGATATAAATAAATCATATGGAATCCTACTTTTTTGGACAATGGAATACTCAGGAGCCATAGAATGTTGCTAGAAAATTTTCAGTGCCAGGGATGGGATACCTTCCAGTGAGTTGTTGGCCAGGGAGGTCCCTGATGCCCCCAAAACATTATAGGCCATTGCTGAGGCCCTTGTTTTCCCACCAGGAATAGATGGTAAGATCCTAATGCTGAAGACTCCACATACTTGGGCTGCAAGGCCACTGAGAAATCCTGCTGGAACTGAGCTGATAACCTCCTCCATGTAGACCAGCTGACAGAAAGCTGGAAGAAGCAATTCTACATGCACTTCAATGGGAGAAAGAGAAATCACCAGTGAAGATACTCAACAGTGGACACTGCAAGCCTTATATTTTTCCAGCCAGGCCAAATGAGCCAACGGGTGCAATAGTGGCACGTCTGTCATGGTGGAAACCAACTGCCCTCTAATTGGACTGGAGGCCCACTCCATGGGAGGGAATACATCCCTGACACTGAAAACTTAAAACAGGGGTAGTCATGAGTCCTATGGGTGTAATGTCTGCTGCTGTCTGGCTAAATGTATGTACTATGTTTATCAAACTGCCCAGTAAGCACTTCTCTTAATGTTCATACCCTTATATTAATGATGCTATCACTTTTGAGAGAGAATCTTCTCTTTTCAGATGGCAGTGACCTTGGGATGACTCAGAGGGCATCATGGTGCTGAAAAGAAGTGACTGCAGTGCTCAGTACTGTAACACTTCTGTCACACCTTCCAAATCTCAGGGTCTAATGCAGAAGAGGTGGCAGAAAGAATGTAAGAGCTAAAGGAAGGGTAGGACTCCTTATAATGTGCTCCCCCAGACACAAAATGGCGTGGATATCCATGACATCACAGTGCCTGACACTACCTATGCAAGACCATCATAAAAGGAGGAAAAGATCATGACATCAAAATAAAAGAGCGACTTATTGAGATGGGGAGAGGATATGATGGAGAATGGAGTTTCAAAGGGGAAAGTGGGGGGAGAGAGAGGGTATTACCATGGGATATTTTTTATAATCACGGATGTTGTTAATAAAAATTTGAAATAAAAAAAACCTTCTAACATTAGTGATTCCTTATTTTTTTTTTTTTTTGAGGTAGGGTCTTGTTATAGCCCAGGCTGACCTGGAATTCACTCTGTAATCTCAGGGTGGCCTCAAATTTACAGCCATCTTCCTTCCTCAGCCACTACACCCAGCTGATTTCTTTATTTTGGTGAAACAAGTAAATAACTTAATCCTGCAAAACTAAATTATCACTAAATGAAATGAAACTTCACATATGTTTTGGCAAATTTAAAAATATTTAACCAAATGTTTGTTATAGAGAGAATATTGTCTAACCTAACTCCCTCTTGGTATGTCTTATGATTGACATAATTCACTGATAACATGAGAATAAGTTTAATTTTTTTTTTTTTGATTTTCCAAGGTAGGGTCTCACTGTAGCCCTGGCTGACCTGGAATTCACTATGGAGTCTCAGGGTAGCCTCGAACTCACGGCAATCCTCCTACCTCTGCCTCCCGAGTGCTGGGATTAAAGGTGTGCGCCACCACACCTGGCTAAATTTAAATTTTTAGATGGTGACATACATATATACAGAATTATATTATATTGAACTTATTCCGTAGTTTTTGATGTCTTTAACTTATTACCATGAGTTTACTTATATATGAGGATTAATTTTATCTGTCAAGAGTTATATATGATGGGGTCACAGCATCTTAGATATTTAGTTAAATTTTCTGATCACATTTATGAGGGATTTATTTTGATGAGAGTAATGTGTTTTGTGTTTTTAATTGTTTTACAGATAAGGTCTCACTGTGCAGCACAGGCTGGCCTCAAAGTCATAATCCTCCTTTCCCAGATTCTCATGTGCTGGAATAATAGGTATGGGTCAACATACCCAGCCCATTAATGTTTAAATTGATAGATTGAATAGAGAAATTGTCTCCATAAAAGTTACTCTCAGCCGGGTGTGGTGGCACACGCCTTTAATCCCAGCACTCAGGAGGCAGAGGGAGGAGGATCGCCGTGAGTTCAAGGCCACCCTGAGACCACATAGTGAATTCCAGGTCAGCCTGGGCTAGAGTGAGACCCTACCTCGAAAAACCAAAAAAAAGAAAAAAAAAAAAAGTTACTTTCTTTTCCAGAACAAAATACACAAACAGAAATAGCTTAAGGATGCAATGAATTTATTTTTAGCTTACCATTTGGAGGGCAAGTCCAACATAGCAGGGGATGCACGACAGTAGCAGGAGGCCAATTCACACTGGCACATCAGCAGAGAGGAAGTAGAAAGTGATGAATGTGGAACAGAACAAAGGGCTAAGGAAAAAAGTGCTGTTTGAGCCGGGCATGGTGGCGCATACCTTTAATCCCAGCACTGGAGAGGCAGAGGTAGGAGGAGGATCACCGTGAATTCGAGGCCACCCTGAGAATACAGAGTGAATTCAAGGTCAGCCTGGGCTAGAGTGAGACCCTACCTTGAAAAAAAAAAAAAGTGCTGTTTGCTTTACAGCCTCAGGCTAGAAGATTGAACATTGATATCCAGACTGGAATTTACACATCAACCCATTTGGTTCTCAGGATTTCAGTCTCAGGCATCTCAGTTTCCATAATAGAGAGTAGACCTTTGTAATATAATTTTATTATGTCTACATCATTTATATCTATCTATCACTCTATCTATCTGTCTGTCTGTTGGTTTATGTATCTTTGGTATCATGATATATCTGTGAACTTCCCTGAGTAAACTCTAGATCAGCTTAAGATGATTCTATAACCCAGATTTGCTACCCATGGTTTTCTGCCTGTGGATATGGAGAAGTGGGACATAAAGTCAACCAGATGCTCAAATAAATCTGAGCTCTTATGCAACGTATGTGATTGTTAAATGTGACAGTAAAGAATACAATAGATTCGAATAAAATGTATGTTATAACCATAGAGTAGAAAGTCTGAAAATTAATCCTTTGGAACTGAAGTGAAAGTATCTTAAGTGCAGGCCCTATAAGAGAGGAATCAGTGGTGCGTACCTGATGCATTCCCAGTGAATCTTTGTTAGCATGGTTTATGCATAAAGACCATTTTAATGGCAAAGTCATTGGAGGGGCACTATATTCTGTAGGGAGAAAATGATACATAATAAATGTTCATTATGACTATTATTTTCTCCCAAAGGCATTTTTCAGGTGTCTGGGTGTTATTTTGGGGACTAGATACTGAAGCCAATTTCTATAGAGTGCTCACTGCTTCTTATTCTCTCTATTGCCTAGTAAGCAGAAGAAACAAAAAATTTGAGCTTATATTTAGAGCTAACCTCTAGTGGGTAGAACTAGGGAATACTGGCTGATGTTGATAGGAACACCTGGAAACTATCTGGACATTTGTAACCAGGGTTGATGACAAAGAACCTGTTCTGGTGCCTCTGGTGCTTTCAGAGATTCAGAACCCTAGGCAGGTATTACCATCTGCATCAGTGTGAGCACAGCAAAAATATATACGCCATTGTGAAGACAATCATGGGCCCTTTATTCTTTCTATTTAGTTCAATGTGAGAAGCAAACATGCTTCCATGTGTGTTCTGAATTAACCTAGGAGAGCCATTTAGAACATGTAATAATGCTTTAGAAATGACACTAGAGGCAATGGCAGAATCCAAAGGAATTGCTTAATTATGCATGTAGTTCATTTTATACCAGGTTCTTCCAGGTTGGCCTCCATGCTATTCACATCTGAGGTTGAATAATTCTGTGTTGGTGATGAGGTCTATCCTGTGCACTATAGCATGTTTAGAAGTGTCCCTGTCTTCTCCCCATCAGATGCCAGCAGCAACCCAATCCCTGGCTGTGACAAGAACCTGTCTATAGATATTACCAAATATCCAGTGAGGATCAAATTTCCCCTAGCTTCACACTATTGCTCTACAGAGAAAAGAATTCCTTGCTTTATATAACAGCAAGTTTTAGCTTTTCTTGAGTTAGTTTTGTAGTGGGAAAAAAAAAAACTTCAAAAAAATGTCAATGGCTTAAGACTTCTACATATTTTTGTCTGGAATCTTTTTTTAATATTTGTTTTATTTTTATTTATTTGAGAGCAACAGATAGAGAGAGAAAGAGGCAGATGGGGGGATGGGCGTGCCAGGTCCTCCAGCCACTGAAAATGAACTCCAGATGCAGGAGACACCTTGTACATCTGGCTTACATGGGTCTTGGGGAACTGAGACTCAAACCAGAGTCCTTAGACTTCACAGGCAAGTGCTCAACTGCTAAGCCATCTCTACAGCTCTTAAAAAAAAAAAAAAAAAAAAAAAAAAAAAAAAAAAAAAACCTTTAGGAAGAAGAATTTGTTTCAAATATTCTGTTTTCCTAAAGATTTACATTTCAATATACTAGGCATATTTTGGGTGTTATCTCTAAAGGCTGTGAGGTTCATCTAGTGTCTGTTGCAGCTACTCAGCTCTGCTGCCATATCACAACCACAGCCATAACATGGCAATGCACTAAAGAAGGAGCAAATACGTATGTAAATAACACTTGCAAACAAACTCCTACACTTCATTCCCATGCTTAATTCAGAGTAAAACTTGAAAAGCATGCAGAGTTATCATGTATGATACAATATTCAAGGTAGACAATAAAGAAATTTAAATTATACGTGTGGGATTTTATCCGAATTTTAAAGTGTAATATAGGACAAAAAGGATTATTCATTAAGTCATTACTAAAATAACATGCATTGGGTGGGTATCTTCACACAGATACTCAGCTGTGAAGGGGGTATAATATTCTCAAATTGCATGTAAGAATATTGCCTCAGAGAATTTAAGTTACTTGAATAACATCATATGTTTCATAAATGGCAAAACCCTGATTCAAACAGAGGTGTTCTGACTTATTTCTAAGTTTCCTTTTGCATGCTTCATTCTATTCTGAAAAAACATAGGAAAAGCAAAATATGAAATCATCTTATGAAAAAAAAAGTCTTCTCAGCTTGGATTGTTTTGATCCAGTTATGGTGTAAAAGGAGATATCTTCAAAGCAGACTTCAACATATGCATCATATTTTTTATCTATTTTCTTAAAAGTATGTTAAGATTTGTTGTGGGATGAGTTAAAATGTTTGTGTGAGAGGCTTAGCAGAACCAGAACAAATGGCTGAGCCCTTCATTACTGATGTTCTCAACAAATTCATCCAATTCCCACACATCACACACAGCCACACTGCCCTACCTCCAGAATTTCATTATGTCTATGTGTAAGAACGTTTTATGTGGCTTTCTCTTCTAAATTAAAACCAGGAGTGGGTTTAGTCTTTAGATATAACTTCATAATTTGAAGACAGCTCAACTATACTGATATTTCCCTTTCCCTACCCAACACATAGGGACAAGGTAAGCCCTATTCACAAAGAGAAAGGAACAGCAAGAGATGAATATCAGTTTCTCATTAATACCAAATCTCACCTCCAGCCAATCGCCAATTGTCAGTTTCTGGTGGATCCCACTCCTCTTGTTCCCTAGAGATGGTTCACTAGGGTTCTTGGTTACATCTTCAGAGGTTACACCTCCTGCTCTTTCTATAAAAAATGGCCCACATTTGCAGCTTTTAAGGCTTGTTTCCCTCCAATATTTTTGTACCAAAGACTTTTCATCTTTTTGAATGATTCTCATTTTCAGTCCAAAATCACCTCTGTTCTTAAAAAAAAACCTCTAGGTGGGCTGGAGAGATGGCTTAACGGTTAAGCGCTTGCCTGTGAAGCCTAAGGACCCCAGTTCGAGGCTCGATTCTCCAGGACCCACGTTAGCCTGGTGCACAAGGGGGCGCACGCGTCTGGAGTTCGTTTGCAGTGGCTGGAGGCCCTGGCGCGCCCATTCTCTCTCTCTGTATCTGCTTCTCTCTCTCTCTGTCTGTTGCTCTCAAATAAATAAACAAAAAATTAAAAAAGAAAACCTTTAGGTTTACTTATGATTCAAATTGTAATATACACCATCAGATAAAAGCCATAATCAGTATCTTTTCAAGATAGTTTTTTTTTTTTTCCTTTTATATACATCAGGCCTACTAACTACTAAGTCAGGGTGCTGTGAAAGGACACTTTTAATGATTTATAGCCCACATCTATCTGAAAGTCGGTGAGGCATCATGGTTTTCCTGAAACCTCCACACAAGGTGACGATTTTATTTGATACCAGGCAATCAATTAAGCTGCACCAGATTTGTATCAAAATATTAATATCTTTTATTTTTTAAAGATTTAAAAAATTTATTTATTAAAGGTAGAGAAAGAGAGAGAGAGAGAGAGAGAGAGAGAGAGAGAGAGGAGGAAAGAATGGGTTACTAGGACCTCTAGTCACTGCAAATGAACTGCAGACGCATGTGCCACCTTATGCATCTGGCTTACTTGGGACCTAGAGAATCAAACCTGGGTGCTTAGGCTTTGCAGGCAAGTACCATAACTGCTAAGCCATCTCTCCAGCTCCAAAATATCTCTAATTCCAGTGTAAATAGAATTCTTTCTTTGTTTAGTCTCATGCTTATCTTCCACTATTTTATGGATTTTTCTCTAGTTATTTCAAGTAGGATTTATTTTCAGAAGAAACCAACTGCAAATGGTTAAAGAATTAATTTTTTATTTATTATCAGGGCAAGGAACAGAAAAAAATGTATAGCTTCTTGTCAGCCTGATGCTTTCCCTTTTCTATCATGTCTAATTTCTAATAAGTCCATCCATTTATGGAAGGCAATTGTCCAGAGAACATAAGTGCAGAAAGACAGAGATATGTGTGAGGATAGAGGAATGAAAATATAAGAACATTCCAAAGATATTGGCACCAATATAATGTAAGGAAGTAGGATTAATAGTGTGGCTCTATGTTAGTCTACCACCTGACTCTTAGCAGTTGTAAGAAATGTTAATGTGAGTAGTTGAGGTTATGTGAGCTGCTTTGACTGCTCTGTGCACTATGCAGTTTGGACACAGAGACCTCTTCTATCCTAACTCTGTCCATTATAATATAATCTAATATTATAATTACCTCTTTGAGATTAGAATACAAAGGGTCAGAGGGATTAAGTGTTATTCCACAGTTATTCATTAACAATTCCAATCTGTGCCCATCTGTTACAAAGTTAACTCTGAATTATTTATCTTAAAAATTTTTTTAACCAAAATATACTAATAGTACAAAATAAAGGGGTTCATTATAGCATTTTATATGTGTACAAAATGCACTTTAATTATATTCAAACAATTAATACTTATTATCTCTTCTCCTTTTCTTTACATGCCCAGCATTTCCTCTTGTATCTTTATGTCCTCTCTCACCCATCCAGTTTCCACATGAGTGAAAACATGTGATATTTGTCTTTATTATTCTGCTTATTTCACTTAACATGATGCTTTCCATCTCCATTCCGTTTCTTGAAAACATCATGATTTCATTCTTTTTATGGCATTATAAAACTTCATTGGCTATATATTCAAAATTTTCTTTATACATTCATCTGTTGATGGACACATAAAATGGTTTTATATGTAGGCTATTGTGAATGAATAATTATAAAGGTATATAGGCATCTTTGTGGTAAATACTACTTTTAATGTTTTGAAAGGTCTCCATACTGATTTTCATAGTGGCTGGTAATGTATCCCTAACAACAGTGAACAGGGTTCCTTTTCCTCAAAATTCTTACTAGCATTTTTTTTTGTTTTATCTGAATGAGAAGAAATTTACTATAGTTTTCATATGTATTTTGCTGGTGGCTAAGTATATTGAACTTTTTCATGTATTTATTAGCTATTCTTCAATTGAAGTTTCTGTTCATTTCCACTGTCTACATATTGTTTTGAATATTGGTTCTTTTGTTATTTAAGTATTTTACTTTTATAGAATCTATATATTAATCTATTGTCAAATGAATATGTCACAAAGAAATTCTTCACTTCTGTAGGCTGACTCTGTTCTATTAACTCTCTCTTGCTGTGCAGTAGTGTTATACTTTTTGAACTTGTTGCAGTCCTATTCATCAATTCTTGTTATTATTTCCTGAACTGCCGTAGTGCTAGTCAGAAAGTGATCTTATAATGTTTTCCTACATGAATTTCAGCATTATTTTCTATGTCTACAAAGAATGTTATTAGAATTTTGACTGGGATGATATTTAGTTTGTATATTACTGTTAGAAATATGACCAATTTCACAATATTTATTCTTCTAGTCTGATAACATGAGAGATCTTTCCATAATCTAGTATCCTGAATAATTTCTTTCTTTAGTAGATTATAGTTTCCATTGTAGAGGCCTTTAGCATATTTGTATATGGTTATGCCTAAATATTTTGTATTGTTGAAGCTGTTGTGAGTGGAATTGTTTTCCTGAATACTATTTCAATGATTTCTTGTTGATTTATATAAGTTCTAGTTATTCTTTTGTTAATTATATACCTTGCTACCTTTATAAAAGAGTTTATCAGAATTGAAACTCATCTGGTGAGTCTTTAGGGTCTTTTAAATGAGTATCATATCCTGTGTACACAGGGATAGCTTTGTTTCTTCCCATCTTATTTGTACCTGTTTTGCTTCTGTTTCTTGCCTTATTGCTTTGGATAAGTTTTTAAGCACAATATTAGTAGCAGTAATGGTGGGCAGCCTTATTTCATTGTTGATTTTGGGTAAATGCATGAGTTTTCACTATTCAGTATATGATTTATATATGTCATAGATAGCTTTAATTTATGCTGAGATATGATCCTTGTTTGCCTAGTTTCCTCAGGCCTTTTATCATGAGGATGTTGGATTTTGTTCAAAGCTTTTCCCTCTAATTTTCTGAAATAATTAGGTGGTTCTTATTTCTAATATACTATATTACATTGATGACTTTGTATATGTTAAACCATTCTTACAGTTCAAGAAAGTATCTACTTGATTGTGATGTAAGATGTTTTGTGTGTGTACATGTTGATGAAATTAGATTTCAGGTATTTTACTGAGGAGTTTCATATTAATATAATATATTATATATAACTGTTTTTAATAAACACATCACTTTATTCATTTCCTAAAGCTTCACAGATACACTTTGAATATTTTTTAAATTCTCAATCTCTGTTGTTTCACCTCATATTTTCTTTGTTTTCCTTATTTTCTAGGACAGAGTCTCATTTTTTGAGACAGGGTCTCATTATGTACCTTAAGGTACAGTTGTTGAAATTATGATCTTCCTGCCTCAGCCTCTGAGTACTGTGATTATAAGAATGTGCCACCAGGTTTGGTGCTTTTATATTTTCTATTGTACTTAAAGTGAAATATTTTAATTTACATGCCATGGCTAGGTAAATGCCAATATTTACCTAGCACTGTATTACATTAAGAACAGAGCTAAAGCTTGAGAAAATTCGCTGAATACACTAAATAAGTTCCAACTCTCAGCATTCTAAATTTACCTCATTTAAGTTAACACTCACATTGAATTTTCCTGTTAGGATTGTCTTTATAAGAACCAAGGCCACCCATGCTGTTTAAGATTTGGCTACATCTTTACCTGGCATTCTGAGTACTCTACAATCTCTTTCTCCTTTTCCCAACTGTGATTCAGACATATCATAATTGAAAAAAAAGTTGTTAGGGACTGATTACCAATAAAATTGTTGCTCAAAAATTCACTAAGTGATACCATCATTAGACCTTCTCTTAAGATCATTGAATAGAATGTTTTGGATTATCAGGGAAATGACTTGTACAATATCTGCACCATTATGAATCAACACAGTGGAAGAATAAGGAAACACCATGTAATAATGTTTCTTAAGCATTTTATCATTTATTCTCTGATACAATCTTGAGAACTAAATAAAATTTTTCATTTACACATAATTACTCATTGACTGTATACTACATTCCAGGCACTCTTCTACATACTAAGCATGTGTATATGTATTTTATTCTACGTATAGAGAGAGCAACAAAGGAAAAGAGATGTCATTTCTTAGAGTTCTTGTATACTAATGAGATAAAACACACAGTAACAAAGAAAAGAAATGGACAGTGATTGGGAAAATGTAAAGTGTCAGCCAGATTCAAATCTCTAGACCTAAATAGTTCTGGAGACTCTGTCTTCTAGGCAGAGAATGAAGGCCCTTAGATTCTTGCATTTGAAGACAGAAAGGGTTTTTGGAACTTAATAAAGAAGTATTTGAGTAGGTGAAGATCAAGTCAAAAAGCCCTGAACAGGACAGAAAGGCCTTGTAGAAGCCTGCTTTTCAAACTTGAATGTATATTTGAATATACAATAGATTTTGTTTAAGAATAGCAACTGCTTCAAAGGAGCTGGTATTATAGACCCCAGTCTGAATAATAAGTTTTAGGTCTGGATAAGGACTTAATATGAAATTCCAGTGCCACTAAAGCCATAGAAGAATTTCAAGTGGGAAGAACAGTAATTTGATTTTTACCTTTTAAAATTTACTGGATGTTAGCTCCTGGGTCTTGTTGTCAAGGCTAGCCTCCGTAACCAATCAGATGTCCCTCTGGCTTACCTGAGCAGAAACACAGTCCACCACTATTTGGTTATAAATACCTGTGCCTGGGGAGGGTAGGCTCTCTGACCACTTGAGAATATTGAGCTGTGGGTGAGTTTTTCCCTCAGCTGAGCCACGCTTGGGCCAGCCAGGTTTAAGGTCAGGGGAGGGCTCTCAGACCTTACTCTCCACATGGGTTCTTTACCCTCTACAGCTCCCCACATGGCAGGAGCTCCTAGAACTTTCTTTTCTTTTCACAGTTTTTCCAGGTCCTCCATGTGGGATCTCTAGCCATGTGGGTACCTTTCCTTGGATCTATACATACAAGTATAATAATTTAAAAAATAAAATTTAGTGGATGGTAAATTTTATTAGGCAGGAGTATAAAGCATGATGCTATTCAATTAGGAAAGTCATGGCTTCAGGTTATTTAAGGATTTGCCAACAACTGAGACCAACAGGGCAAATCCAGTTCACATCCCTTTATTGAAAGTCCCCAAGCTAAAAATGGCCTTTATATTAAAACGTAGTAAAAATGTAGCAAAGACATATATGTGTAAGAGAATATGTGTGTTAAGCAAAGCTTCAACTATTGATGATCTGGTCCCTTGTTCAATCCTACTTGTGGCTATGCTTGTCAAGAGACTATGTTGCTGAGATTGGTTCATTCCCCTTCACTCTTCTAAATGGACAAAAGTAATTATGATTTCTAATGCTATCCTCACATTTCCTCTCACTCCACTTCAATATTTTTGCAACCCAGTATTTTTAGGAAAGTATTTATTCCTTATAGTAGACAGTTTCATGATGTTGGGATGAAAATCCAACCAAACACAGTTATGGGAGAAAGGGATTTATTTCCAGCTTACAGATCCAGGGAGGTTCACTGATGGCAGAAAAAGCTGACTCACATTCATAAATTTCAAAACAGGGAGAAACTATCATCAATCAGAAAAAAAAGAAAATAGCAAGAAGGAACACCAGCAAAACTCACACTGTTCTTCATACCTTTGTGCTGGAATTCAGATCTGTGACCAATGACACCCTCTCCAGCTATGTATCTGGAGATCCAAGTTACCAGTTTAATTTTAACACCTGATTCAATTGAGACTATACATTCAAACTACCATATTCTTCCCTTGGCCCCCATTAACTCATAACCATACCACAATGCAAATTGCAACCAGTCCAACTTCCAGGGTCCTCATAGTTTCTACCAATTTTAAGACTGTCCATTAACTGTGAATCCTGTAAAATCAAAACAAGTCACATACTTCCAACATATAATGGTACAAAGTAAACATTTCCACTGCTATAAGGCATAATAAGGAAAGACTGGACCAATGTAAAATCAGTAACCATCAGGGAACCATCAAACAGTTGCACTTTAAGTCCAACATCTATAACCAGTGACAAAAATCTCTGAATTTCCAATTTTCATCCTTCCCGATGCATTGAGTAGACAGGAAATACTTTCATCCTGAATCAACAGCATTCTATGTATGGTAGCTCTTACACAGTTCTGTTACATCCAAAACATCTTCAGGTCTCCACTGCAAATCATAGCCCATCCTACAATAGCCTCACTCCAGGGACATCATCCCCTGCTTCCCATGCCACATTTTTGCAGTGGCTTTTGGAACCTTGGGCACTTTATGAGATGCTTCCATGCATGTCTCATGCTTCCAAATTCAATACTAGGAATTTAGTAACATATCTATTTGTTAATCAAGGGAGGAAATAAATCTTGACCTTTAGTCCTTAGAATTATCCTTCCAGTCATCTCATTTCAAAAGATTTAGTATCCCTACTTATTCAGTCTTTCTGGGGGATATCACCTCAGGCATGTTATAATGTAAAGTAGGTTGTCCATCCTTAATGGTGGTTATCTACTTGACAACAACAGCTGCAGTAACTGAAAATCTGTCTCTGTGCAAGTAATTTTAAACTTCCTTGGATTTTTTTTCCAACCTTAGGTTGTACATCTTTCAGTTATATCTTCTGCCAAGCATAGCAATCTATTAATTTCAAATTCAACCTTGATCAAACTCTCTGGGCTTGGCCAGAAGAACACGGCAGCCTTTAGGCAAGTAGCACAGTTCTAACAAAGTTCTCTGTTGTCTTCCTTCCCCTTTGAAAATTCCAATGTCAAGCCTCTTAAAATAATTCTCTCTGAATTTATCATTTTCAAACTCTCAGCAAAATAACACATGAAATTTTGCTGATTGCTCTCTAGATCTTCTGCAGTCCAAAGTACCAAGTTCATGCATATTCCTCCAATACACAAATAGCAAAAGACCCAAATCCAAGTAGACAGATTCATCTCAGCAACACCCTAGCCCTGGTAACAAATTTATGTAGTAGACAGTTTCATGATGCCAGGATGAACATCCATCCAAAGAATGTATGGGAGGTAGGGTTTTATTTTCAGCTTACAGATCCAGTGAAAGTAACCTTGATGGTGAAAGAAGCTGGCTCAAATTTATAAATCCAAACATAAAAAGAAACCAGTACCAGCCAGCAAACACAAAAATATAGCAAGAAAGAACATTGCCAGAGGTTACACTGTTCTTCATACCTTTGGGCTGGAATTCAGATCCACACGCAGTGATACCTCCTCCAGCCAGATTGCTAGAGATCCAAGTTACAAGTTTAATTTTAACACCTGAGTCAATAGGGGAATATATTCAAACTACTACACTCTCTAATTTATATACTGGGCTCCTAAGAGCTCATCACTGAAGTAGACTTAAAACATGCCCACCAAGGCTCAGTGAATTTTACAGAAGAAGGGGTAGAAATATGGTAAGAGCCACAGGTTGGGACATCATAGCCAGAGGCATTGACCTTCTCCAATAAACAACTTCTACTTCCACAACATATAACCCACAACCCTATGGGGAATACCAGCAACTCCATCAAGGAGGGCCCCCAGCAGAATGGGTGTAAGGCTGAGGGAAAGGATGGTACTAACACATGATGTGTCCATACTAAGGATGTCTGTAATAATAAAAAATAGCTGGGCATGGCCACACACACCTGGAACCCCAGTCCTGTGGAATGCAGAGGTCCAAGAATCTATGGGCCTTGAAAAATGGCAAGCACCAGAAACATTAGCAGAATCTATCTCAATAAAAAAGTGGATGATTGATGGAGGAGGGACATCAGATGTTGTCCTCTGACCTCTGTAAGCAAATGCAAGGGGAACAGCCATCTTCAGACACAACCCTTGCATACCACACACACACACACACACACACACACACCAGCACCACCACCTCACCACCTCACCACAACCACCACACATATTCATATGACAAAAATTATATTAACTAGCATTGCAAAGTGTAATACATTCATATACTAGTATCAGGGACTTAATAATTTCTGTTCTTAAATGCTAATTCCTGGATGTTACTGAGCATGTACTCCTATAAGTATCATTGACACTTACTCAATAAATTGGTTCTATCCTATTTTAATTAATATTTTTTCTAGCTCATCCTAACCCCAATAAATTATACTAACTCTATTTTCCCCAAGTTTGAAAGACAGGTCTATGCTAAGCTTTGTCAAACTCTTGCAGAACAGTCTGTTCTTTTTCTTCACTTCTTTTTTGTTTTATATCATTTTTTTTCAAAGAGGATTTCTGAAAACCTATCCACAATTCTTCTGAAGAAAGAGCTAGATTGCTTTTTTGCAGCAACCATTTAGAACTTCAGTTTCACCAGAGGAGTTATCAGCAAAGAAAATAAAAAGATCATTCACCATGAAGAAAGTGTTGCCTTCCACTAGTGCCCATGATGATTCCAAATTAAATTCAAAGGAGGCCCCCCATTCACTGTCATTCTTCCTGAGAAGATGCCATTGATTTATCCTATTTGCTGCATGTTCTCTTTCTAAGCATAACATGATGATCTCCAGAAATTGCTAAGCATTTTCTAGAAGAAAAAAGAATTGAAATTCAGAGGACCAGATTCTAGTGATTTATTCATATTATAATGAAAAAAATGTACCTTAATCTCTCTACAAAGGATAATAAGAACATGGCCCTATCTAAAGAACCCCCAAATTTATTTTCCATTTGACCCTTCAAATTGCACAGTGAACACAGATCATTGATAATAAGATCCAAATGCTCTCCTGTGTGATAATTATCTGGTCATATGTAAGTGTTTATAAGTGAAGAAAGATGTGCCTTTGGGATTGCAATTAGTGGAATTACTAGCACTTGAATTTTGTGAGAATTTGCAGATTGACAATGATAAACCAACTAAGTCTTGGGTTTAGCTCATTTCCCCTGAATTTCATTTTAGATGGTGCTTTGCAATAAAAGTTGTCTGGATAAAATTATATATAATTATATAATTGTGTGTATATGCATATATATACACATATATTCATATATATGCATATATATATGGTTTTATGCATGTATGTATGTATGTATTTGAGACCAAGAGAGAAAGGCAGATATACAGAGAATGGGCATGCCAGAGCCTCTAGCCACTACAAATGAACTCCAGATACATGCACTACTTTGTTTATCTGGCTTATGGGGACTGGGGAATCAAAACTGGGCTCCTTGAAGGCAAGCACCTTAACTGCTAAGCCATCTCTCCAGCCTATCTTGATGAAATCTTGATCTGAGGTCCTAGTGATTCAAAGTAGCTTCTAAATACTGTTTGAGGCATAGCCTGAGTGAAGGAAAATTCAGTATTTCTCTGTTAGCATCTCAATGTGAAAGTAATGGGAAAATAGAGTACCTCCCTGATTCAGGCGCCATTCCCACCTAATAAAATCCATGTGAGGCAAGTCATTGTCACTGTTTCCTTTCTTCCCTCAGTAGCCACTCTATAACTTAAAATAAAATTTGGTGAATCTTTGAGGGTATGCACGTTTTGAACTGTGGGTACAAATTATCTTCTCAATGCCAAAATATAATTTACTATTTTCATTATGTGGAAGTAGTGTATCAAAGTTTTGTTGAGTACTTAAAAATATTTTAAGACAGCATTGCTCAGTTTTTTTTTTTTTTAATTGAGTAAACTCAGTGGTTAGTTGGTCAGTTAGAATTAAGAGTTTCTTGATAAGATTTTGCCTTGTCATTTATTGTGTCTATAAAGTACCAGGTACCAACAGATGATAAAGTGCTGTCAAGAGAGGACAAAGGAAGAAATGGGAGGAAAGAATGAGGATGAGAGGACAAGGGAAGAAGTGACAAGCACGTGAAGAAGGAGGAAAGGAAGAGAGGGAAGGCGGAAGTGAGAAGCAGAACAGTAACTTTTGAAGGTAGGAGATTCCTTTAGTAAAATGCAAGTTCCAACTTCACACTGAGGTGCTAAATTCCCTAATGTTAGTAAGTTAAGTGGCCACCAAGGAGCGCGTATCTCTTTGACTGATGAACTTACCCCCAGATTATACAAAACAAAGTTAAACTTATTTGTTTTACTCCTTCAACAATTTTTAACTTGAATAAAGTTTTTTTTTTTTTTCCCCATTTGCCTTGTGTGAAAATCTGTGCCATACACAACCTACAGAGGTAGGACTCCTATAGTTGAAGGTAAAGGTTTCGAGGTGGAGGAGTTTAACACTGGTTATGAGAAGCCAGCTTCTCTGGGAGGGACTGGTAGCAACAACCATGAAGAGAGGGGACCAAGCTAATGTCCTTAACGTCTGCTCCTCTCTATTGGTTTGAGTAATTCAGCATTGACTGAGCCTGAGGACTTAATAGAATTTGAGGATGGTTCATTAAACATCATCTTATTTTGAACTCTTTTGGTATAAAGTGAAATACTTCAATTTAATTAGTTCTTTTCCACTTTGAAGTCAAATGAAAACCAGTATATTAGTAGTTACTACCTAATGCACATGTAACAAATAACACCTCATTTGGTATAGTTTGATATGTTTGAAATGTTATCAGATTCTTTTGTTCTTTCAAGTAAGAGTTCAAATAGCTCTGTCTAGATTATTAGTTTTGTTATCAGTAAACTTGGAAGCCAGGGCGTGGTGGTGCATGCCTTTAATCCCAGCACTAGGGAGGCAGAGGTAGGAGAATTGCTGTGAGTTCGAGGCCGCCCTGAGAATACGGAGTGAATTCCAGGTCAGCCTGGGATAGAGTGAGACTCCACCTTGAAAAACAAAACAAAAAACAAAACAAAACAACAACAAAAAAAACTTGGAAAGTTGTGAATATATTATGAAGTCCAAATTCTCAGTTTGTTTATTCATTTTAAATTACAATTATTCACATCAATAAAGAATTTTAACATGACTAATATATACAGAGCATTCATGTGAAAATGACATGTTATCACCAGTATTAATAAAAATTCTTCAAATTTCTTTAGCTTTATTTTATTAAGAGAAGATCTGCTGAAGTGCATAGCTTTGGGTAAAGGCTGGGGGCTTCATAATCTCTGACCTGGGTTCAAATCCTACTTATAATGTTGGGAAAATGACATTTGCCTCCCTCCATCTCATCACTTAGTTCCTATCAAGTGGAATAATTAGTACTTATTTCAGAGGTGTGGTAAGTTATAAATGTACTGGCATATAGTAAATACTCAGTGTGACTTAGTTTATATTGTCTTAAAGTATCTTGCATAGTCTATAAAATTAGGAAGCAGTTGCTCCAAGAAGCGAATCCAGATATGTCACCACCAGTGGACAGTGGTTATTTCCAGGTTCTTGGCTCATGTAAAGCAACAAGAAACTTTATGAAGAGCTAAGCCATAGTGCCCTACCAAGAGGGGCAGCAGGCCACCCACATGGAAGAGTACTCAAAGGCTCCAGGAAGAGATTTTGAGCTTCTTTTGAAGGAGTCCGTAAGAAAGATACATCAACTGCTAGGGCTGCAGTCTGGGTGTTGCTTTGGTTTGATTGACAGGTTTAGGTTATATAACCTTTTCCTCTATTGTGCAAGCTCCTTCTCATGATTTTAGTCTTATGCATGCCCAGCCATAAGTAAGTTTAATTTGGTAAACACTGGGTTCTCCATAATAGTTTAGTTAGTCAACACAGTTTTCTTTATTGAAATGTGCCCCAACCTATTCCAGGCTGGCAGACCCTCTGCTGTTCTGATCCTTGGTGCAGGTAGGGAGGTGGGCCCAGGATACCTCCAGGTGGCTAAAGTGCATTGTGATCAAAGAGGTGTGTTTAATGCCCAAAGCAGCAATATCTGGGTGGCTAAGATGTTCTCTGTACTTGCCTACCTCAAACCTATCTAATCTTAAAATTAAAGTCACATTTTCTCCCACATTTGCACAAATCATCCCCAAACAAAAATTCAAATACATATGTTGGCAAGTAATACAAAAATTTACTGTGGCTTAAATATTGACACAGAATGTAGAAGCTTTTCAATATGTATTTAGTGTTTTGTATTAAAGCTTAAAAATAACAATAGTGTCTTATAGCCAAAACATTTCAGAAGTCTTATTATTAGTAGTATTATCTACTTGAATCTTTAGTTGGGCATGGGAAGAGTAAATTGAGTTTATTTAAAAATAAAACTTGCCACATAAAACACAGAGTTAGACATTCTTACTAACAGTGGATTTACCTTTATTTGCTGTAGGTTCTTACTTCTTGTGTAACATCCTTCTCAGCCCTTTAAATACATTCTCCATTCAGTCTCCCAAGAACACTCTTGGATTCTTGGGGTAATCCACACATTCTCCCCAATGTGGCAGTGCTCATGAAACTTAGAGGACCCCAATAACCTAGCCAAGTGGCAAAACCAGGATCTGAGTTCAAGTCAGCCTGATACCAAAGTCCAGTTCTTAACCTTTAAAGCACAAATGAATTCAACGGATCTTTGAATTGGGGCACCAGGGGCCATTTACTGGGAGTAATAGTCTTATACAGAACCAGACATGAATATATTTGGACATCCAGCTCTAGATATCTCAGAGAAGAGACGTTTTAACTTAACCAAAAACTTAGAAGAGAATTATTTTTTTTCCCAAGGGCTTTTTACCCTAACTTGTTCCAACCACCCAACAACCCACCCCCCCGCCTTTCTTCAGATTCTCCATGCCTCTTCCATTATGCACCCTGATGCTGCAGAGGCTTCCTCAGAAGATCCACTTTCTCCCTGCAGCTCCCTGTGGAGAGTTAGTTCCCTAGGAGGCTGACAATGATGAGTATTCAGCAGCTTTTAGTCTACATGTTGGGCAAGAGCAGTCACATCTGGTGTTTCAAGCTACCTGAAACTGAGTTCCCACAGTGAACTCTGTCATTAACCAGAATGTTTGCTATTCTTCACTTTACTACATATGGTGACAGAAGTGACAGAGGGAACCCTGGACCCTGGATTAGTTAAAATTGGAACTCTTCTAAGGCCTTTGGTCGCTGACCTTTTATGTACTATTTGATAAAGTTGACTACTCAAAAGCCTTGAAAAAAAATTCTTAATTTCCTCTGTGCTGAATAAAAAATAACCTATAGCACAATATTTAGCACTCAAAATGGATAATTAAATTGTAGATATTCTTATTTCCATCACTAACTTTATCGGTGGCCACATTCCCCTTAATTGCCCTCATATAGTTGTCTAATTAGAATGGGAACAGAGTACAACTAACAGATCAACAGACATTCTACCCTGTGTCATAGCTCTAATGTTCTCTTACTGATACTTTGTTTTCTTGATGATTTTACAGTTTTCAAACCTTATCTCATATAACACTTTCCTTTAAACAGTCATTTCTGGTCCGGAATGTTGGCGCACGCCTTTAATTCCAGCAGAGGTAGGAGGATCACCATAAGCTCGAGGCCACCCTGAGACTAGAGTGAATTCCAGGTCAGCCTGAGCTAGGGTGAGACCCCCACCCCCCGCAGAAAAAAGTCTTTTCTGAATTTCCAAGTTAAAAAATTTTTAAAGTGAATGTTCTCATTTTGTGTCCTGGTTTAACCCGGTACGTATTTCCATTAAACTGCATACAATGCTTTCTTTCATTTATGTTTACTCATCTCTTCTATGGGTAGACAATGGATTTATTTAACCCTACCTCCAAACCCAACTGTACTCTATGTAACCAGCAATAGATTTGTGTTTACTCAACCAATATGTTACTATAAATGTCCATTTGTGTTTATTATACACAGATTTATAATAGCGTTTACATACAATACTTGAAATAGTATATTAATTGGTCAAACCCATTTTGGCATGTATTTGTGTGTGTGATGTACACATGTATATGCGTGTTGTTATGTATGTAGGTAATAGGTACACGTGTATACAGGTACATGTGCATGTATTTCTGAGTGTGCACCTGCACGTGTGTGTGTGTGTGTGTGTGTGTTTGTGTGTGTTTAGGCCAGAAATCAACATCAGGTATCTTTCTCAATTGCTTACTACCTTCGTTTTTTTTTTTTTTTTTTTTTTTGGTTTTTCGAGGTAGGGTCTCACTCTAGCTCAGGCTGACCTAGAATTCACTCTGTATTGTCAGGGTGGCCTCGAACTCATGCAATCCTCCCACCTCTGCCTCCCGAGTGCTGGGATTAAAGGCGTGTGTCACCACGCCCAGCTTACTTTCGTTTTTGAGACACGATGTATCATTTAACCTATAGGTCGCCAATTCAGCTAGACTAGCTATCTAGCAAGTCTCCAAGATCCTCCTCCAACCACCTTTTCAGAGCTGAGATTTCAGGCTTTTATGTGGGTGCTCAACATCTGAACTAAGGTCTTTATCCTTGTGTAACAAACACTTTACCCACTGAGCCATCTCCTCAGTCCTCAAAACTCATGTTAAATTTAGCAGTTCATGGTCACTTTTCCACATCAATACATGTTTTTAAATAATGATATAATATTCTATTATATCTGTGCACTCTTTAGCTTGTTTAAACAGGGAAGGAATATCTTGCTTATCTTATGTCCTTTCCATATGTATTGGTTGGTATTTAGAACACATTTAACATGTTAGAGGAGTGAATTACCCACACAGAAGCACATAGCTTTTCTACTGCCCAAAAGAAACAGCCTTTGGCTTGAGAAAATCCCAAGCCATTTACCACTGGTTCTTCCAATTGTTAGTCTTACAACTTCTGAGTCTTTCTTAATTTAGCTGTGAACTGAATATCCATGACTATGTTAGGGATATCTGATACTCTCTGGCATTTTAAAAATCTTCTGTTGGAGGGGCATCATTTGACCAAAAGCAGAATGCTTTTGATCCTTTTTTTTTTTTTTTTTTTTGATCTTGAGCATGATCTTTAGGGAGTTTCCCTTGGGGCACTTCAGTGATTTCCCACAAAAATTAGGGCATTCCAACTTGCAGCCAGAAACACTGGCCTGATTCACATTTTTCTACTCTAGTTGTGGCTATTGTTCAAGCAATAAAGATTTTGTTTGCATATGTCTTGGTCAGTTCTGGCAGCCATATCCATACTCTATAGGCTGCAAGGCTTAAACAATACAAACTCATCTTTGCCTAGTTCTGAGCACTAGAAATTCAAGGTCAGGATACCATCAGAATACTTTTGTAGTGAGATACCTCTTGCCTTACAAACAGCTGCCTTTCATTACATCTTCACATAACCTGTCATATATAGAGAGAAATCTGTCATATTCTCTTCTTATACTCTAGGATAACACAATAGGACATAAGCATATTGGATTAGGGTCCCATCCATATGTGTTCTTATGCTATGAGCTGATTTAGCCTTACCTCTTTAAACATCCTTGCCTCCAAATATAGTCACACTGTTGATTAGGGTTTTAACATATTGGTTTGTAGAGGATGCAACTCAGTCTATAACAATGCTGCACAAAGGACAACTTCATGTCCTGAAATTCACAGGGTAGATACCAATTCTGTCTCTTATTCAATGTTCTATAAATTTAGTACCTGTTCTCACTCTCAATAACTCATGTGATCACCCTAAGCATTCTCTCCTCTCTCCAATAAGCCTTGCTTTCTCTCTCCAGTTGTAAGCTTAACCATAGCAGAAGCATTATTGTCAGCCCTGCTTACACGCTTCTTTGGTATTAAATGTATCATTGAAATCTATAAAAACTGATGTAAAAGAACAGATTTTAAAGCTCCAGTCTGTGTAGGGACAGCTGTCATTTCAAACTACCCATAAAATTGTTACCCTTATATACTTTGGCTTGTGGCCCACTGTGTCTCTTCACTCTTTGTCAGCCTTCCCCAGGAAGAGGCGTTAGGTGTAACTATGTGTACCAGTGAGCTTTGTGAGTCAGACGAATACAGCCAGGGCTGAGTGGGACATCTGCCTTCTTTCTAGATTCTTTAAATATGATATCCCTACACATCTCTATCAAAAGTTGTCTGTCTTAAACTGTTCCTCTACCTAAATTGTCTCTTGGTTCATGAGGGATGCTCTCCTTCCTCCCCCCCTGTCTCTTTCATTCTTCCTGTTTAAGAGCATATTTACTTTCAGATTGAGCTTCCCCTTCCATGTCTTCTCTCTATCCCCTTACTTTCTATCTGAACACTAAGCTGTCTTTAGATCTCCTCTCCTCACTATGTTCTCCTTAGATTTTAGCTTGATATGAATTTCAGTGAAAGTTTTCTCACTTCTACCATTTATTCTTAGCTTGACTTTAAGGTAGAAATATAATCTCTGTTCTAAATCACAGGATTAAACACCTGCTAGAGAGATGCTACCACTCTGCACTACTGGCAATCAGAGAGTTTCTTTATTTGGACTACAAACCAATTTTATAGATTGAAGCAATGCTTAAACAGAGCTTTCTCAACACTGACAGAATTCAACAAAAGTGAAAATTCAGCTACATGCTTTTGCTACCAATCAATGTAGATATGCCACCCTAAAAAAAACCCATCAACTAAGTACCATATCTAACATATGAAACTAATCATTTTTTGGCCATGTTAACTCAGAAGTACATGTTGAAATTATACTATTTTGACCATAATGAGTTAGAATATATTATTGAAATAATTTAATAACTTAAATTTAATACCTTTTAAACTTTTAAAGTGTAACTATACTTCTACATTAATTAGAATTGCAAAAAATCCTGTAAATATATAAATATCTATAGTTACAGACATACAGCTATAGATATCTATCTGTATTGTTGCCAGCACTTGAGAAGGTGGCCATGTCTCTATCATCTATCTATCTATCTATCTATCTATCTATCTATCTATCTATCTATTTATTTATTTATCTATCTATCTATCTATCTATCTATCTATCTATCTATCTATCCATTCATCCATCCATATATCTATCTGGAGAAAGAGTGAGAATGAAAAAGAGACAGAATTGTTGGTCATTAACTTACTGGGTCAGAAGTTGCGTATGAGTTTGAAAGGTAAGTGGACAATGACTGTTAATTGAAAAAAATGTTCTAAACTTGAGTGTAATGAAGGTTTCCTAACACTGTGAATATGTTAATAGCCACTTAATTGTACCCTTGAAATGAGTGAATTGTATGACATGTGAACTATGTATCAATAAATGAATAAAGAGATAAAATTTAAGTTTGTAAATTATGAGTAAATTGATTTTTTAAGCATTAGTCACTAGAGCATTTAAATTATATGTAAGGTCTCAATATGTTTCCCATGAACAGAGTTTGCCTATATTTTATTTGGCAAAAGGGTGGAGTCATGGCTCTGGGGACATGGGAGAGAAAGTAGTGACATAATCTGACATTCCTATGAATTTGCACAAGGGCTTGATAACATCATTTTCTCTTCATTCATAAAGGCTCCTCCCTACACTTTGTAGAATGTGATTCCTCTGAAGTGCAGACATGACACATAGGATAAGTACCCAGCCAATGAGCCATTTGTAAAGACTCTTTAAAAAATCAAATCACAAAACAACCTTAAGAGTAAACTGCTCTTTCAAGCACTATTATATTATTCATTTCTAACATGAAGAAGTGAGGAAAATGGTTTTCTAAATCACCTTATTATTAAGACTTTAACAGTCTCTAAGTCTCAACCTAAGTCATAACACTAAACAGAAAACTAAGCATAGTTAAATAATTTATTTATGACATTATTAGATATAATTATAACAACGACCATTAATTTAGAATTTTTTCTGTTCTTGTAAAAGTTTAGACAATATTTCCTTTGTCACTGTCAGCAACACAAGAGATAGGGACATTAACTCCTTGTAAGGAAAGGATACAAGGCTTAGCGAACCAACTATGATCAAGGATCAACATAGCTCTTAGGGAGTATGTGGTTTTTACACCCACATCTCTTACTCCATAGGGATAGAGCTCCTGACCACTAGGTGTGGACTATAGATGATGTGGTGGTTTGAAATAGGTGTATCCCATAAGCTCATGTGTTCTGAATGCTTGGTTCCCAGCAGATGACTATGGGAATTGGAGGCTTGCTGGAGGAGGTGTGTTGTTGGGGATGGGCTTATAAATGTTATAGGCAGTTTCCCCTTGTCAGTGTTCTTCTGACTCTTTTGCTGTTGTTTCCAACTTCTGTGGCAGAGGTGATGTCCATCCTTTTCCTCTGCTGTTATAGAGCTCCCCCTCAAGTCTGCAATCTAAAACGAACTCTTTCCTCCCCAAAGCTGGTTTTGGTTTGGTGCTTTGTGCCAGAAACACAAAAATAACTGCAACATGTGGCCTGGGTGTAAAGACGATGGGCTATGAAAGCAAGTGGCAAAAGGTCAAACACTAGGTAACAGAACATGACCTAGGAAATCATGTCACTCTGGAGGATTAGATGAAATCAAGAAGGGAAGCCCACAATGATGGGACAAGAACTATGTAAAGAAATGTGGAATCTCATTAGAGATAGAGGGTTACTCATGTAAGGTTCCTGCTCCAAGAGTCTATCTAGAAGTTGCTAATAATCCAACCAAGTTATATGGATTAGAGTCACTAAAGTTAGTTCCTGGAAGGACTGTGAATGACCTTTCAGAGGATTCCATTTCAAAGAAAATGTTAAGTATTAAAAACCTTTTCTACAGGGCTGGAGAAATGGCTTAGCAGTTAAGAGCTTGCCTGCAAAGCCTACAGATCCAGGTTTTACTCCCCAGAACCTGCATAAGGCAGATGTACATGGTGGCACATGTGTCTAGAGTTTGTTTGCAGTGGCTAGAGGCCCTAGTGTACCCATTCTCCTTCTGTCCCTTCCACCCTCTTTCTCTCTTTCTCAAACAAACAGATTTATAAATAAGTAAATACATATAAACCCAACATGGCTCAGGGAAATTCACAGAAGAGATTTTAGAGCCACAGGTTGGGACATTACACACAGAGACATTGCCTCTTTCCCATAACTGATGGCTACCCCCATAATGGACTACCCACAATCCCCATAGGGATAACTGTCATCCCCAATGAAGAGGGTACTTTCAGAGGGGCAGGACAGGGATGAGGGTAAGGATGGTACCAGCATGTGCTGTTAACACACTGAGTATGTACATAACTAATAAAAAAACTCTTGCTATAGTTATGGAGTTCATCCTTGAAAAGCAAACCCCAAAATGAATTCCCCAGAGGTAATCTTTCCATACAAGGGGGTAAGTTTTCATTTTTTGTCAGATAGTTTCTAGTATACTATTTATAAGGCACATTCACTACCTAAGGAGCAACTACCATGACTCACCCAAGACTGATCCACCCCAGGGGAATCATTAAGACCAAGTAGATTCAGTTACCTTCCTATTACTCTGCTTTCTCTTGCAGTCAAAAATATCAAACACACACACAAACACACACACACACCTCCATTTAATCTTTGATTTATTCTTTGGGTCATTCTAACACGGATCCTGTCACAATATTTTACACACACACACACACACACACACACACACACACCCCTACATTTAATCTTTGATTTATTCTTTGGGTCATTCTAACACGGATCCTGTCACAATATTTTACACACACACACACGCACACACACACACACACTTATTTAGGTTGGTATATTGAATAAGAACTTTATTCCCTTATCTATTCCTTCAACGATCTTTAGTGAATTTGGCTAGTTCACTTCTGCCTAATATTTTTTGTCCTTGCATCCCTAACAGTTCAAATCCTCAATAGCAAGTCTCTTGCCTTCCTGGGTACTTTTTATGAATGTATCTTCCTGTTCTTCTTGTATTAAACTCTAGCTAGGGTGTCCTCAGAAGTCAGGGTTTCCCTTCATTTACACATCAGATTTACATCGTCTCCTTCACCTGTAGCACTGAAACAAAAGCAGCTGATGGGAAGAAAGGATTGATTTTTGCTTACAGTCTCGAGTGGAAGCTTCATGGTGACATGGGAACAATGGCTCCAGACAGAAACTGGACATCACTTCTTGCATCAGCTGGTGGAAGGTAGCAGCAAGACAGTGAGCTGAACTTTGGCAGTGAGGAGCAGGCTATAACACCCCAAAGCCCAGCCCCAGACAACACACCTCCTTCAACAAGCCTCCACTTCCCAAATTGCCACCATCTCTGGATCAAGAATTCAGAACACATGAGTTTATGGGTGACATACGATTTAAACCACCACAAGCATCACATATCTTTTGAGTGTTGACGGTGTCTAGATTTTGAGCTCCTTTTTAGACTTCCCTGAGAGGCATGGACCCATTATCAAAGTCCCCTGCTGATTTCACTTTCTCTGATTTCACGTGTTCTGGGACAACTCCAGTCTGAAAAAACATTAATTGAAAAAGTCCAGAAAAAAAACAACTCATGAGTTTTAAACTGCACACTGTTCTGCATGACAGAATGAATCCTGTGCCACACTGCTTTATCCTACCCAGGATATGAGTCCTCCCTTGGTTCAGAGTATCCAAGCTGTATTCACTACTTGCTGATCAGGAACTCACTAACTGACTTGGTTATTGGATAAACTGGCATATTATCAAGTAACCCTCATTTTCCTCAATAGTAGAGGCAAAGCACAAAATTAGTGATGCAGGCAATTCATGGTATGCTGAAGTTTCTAAAATCCGTTATGAGATATTATAGACATTTCATAGCACTTAGTGTGTAAACTAAGCTTTACCATGGGTATGTATGTAGGGAGGAAAGCACAATATGAAGAGGTCTGTACTATCTTTCATATACCCATTGGAGGTTGGGTAATGTATCCCTATTGCTGGGTGTGGTGGCACATGCCTTTAATGTCAGCACTAAGGAGGTAGAGGTAGGAAGATTTCTGTGAGTTTGAGGCCTGCGTGAGACCACATAGTGAATTCAAGGTCAGCCTGGGCTAGAGCAAGACCCTACCTCAAAAAAAAAAAAATAAACAACAACAACATCAACAAAAGAAAAACTCTAAAATGTATCCCTATGGATAAGGGAGGACTACTGTATGTCGATTACTTCACATGTACCTCAGCCTATAATCATTCTCCTTATGTCTTGTTAGCTTGGGATACCTTACAAAATGCTGGGAAGTTTAAGCAACAGAAGTATGTTTTTTGCAGTTCAGGAGGCTAGAAGTCCATGATCAATTTTTGTCTAATTTGTATCTCTCTGGGTTCTTTTTATGCCTTTTAATTGCTGTGTTCTCGTGTGGCTGAGATAGAGCTTTGAATTATACTAGCATGTTGGATTAGGTCCTTATTCATTGACCCTATCTAAAATTGATCTTCTTCCCACTTTCTCATAGGCTCTGTTCTGTGCACAGTAATGTTGGGGATTAGGAATTCAATCTATGGATGGGATAGGCTACACCTCTCTCTTCAATCTGCCCCATCTCAGAAAATGGCATGGTGCCCAAATGTACCTAACTAATCTTAAATCATGGTCTTTGCCTATTATTTTAATGCCCCAAATCAATAGAACTTGTCCATGGATTAGATATTTATGCTCATGATCTCTTGAGCCAATTCACTTCATTTCCAGTTCTCTCATCGAAATATAAATCACTTTATTACATGCCTACATATCTAGCCCAATATCTTACTCTTTCCATTCATTCCAGCATTATTTTGAAATAAATAAGGTCAAGTCACCTGATGTTTTAAAAGAAACGAATTCTTTCCATTGCATCTTCTTTTGGTTACTTCTATATCCCCAATTACAGCAGAGTTCTTGGTACATAGTAGATGTTCAGTAAACATTTGTTAAATAAATAATTACTTAGTTGAATAGATAAGTTAATGAATAAAGCTATGGTTATCAGCCAGCTTTTCATTTAAACAAAAAGTCTACACTGAACAGTTGGTGTTTTCTTTAGAAGTAGCTGCCAGAGAGCTTCATCAGGTGGCAGGGACATAGCCAAGGGACAATGAGTATGCCCAGCTTACCATCTCCTTCCAGAGATTCAGCAGCTGAAAGTCTTGCTATATCCCCTTCCATTCTCAGATTATAAGTTGTTAATAAAACAGTCTGGTTAAAAGAAATAACAGACTAAACATTCATTGCCACTTCTAAATGGTTATAATTAACTTTAAGAGCCTAAAAACAGTGTGTGTGTGTGTGTGTGTGTACGTGTGTGTTTATGCTTATGTGTGTGAGCGTGGCTGCACACAGAGCACAATGAACTGTGGAGGTCAGAGGCCAACTTCAACTGCCAGGCTTCACTTTTTTTTCTGGTATGAGGCAGGGTCTCTGGTTGTTGTTCACCACTGCGTTTGCCAGGCTGGCTGGTCTGGAAAACTTCTGGGAAATTCTGTTTCTGCCTCCCTTTACCACAAGTGTACTGGGATTACAAATGCCTGACATAGCATCCAGATTTTACATGGGTTCTGGGCATTCAAACTTGGATACTCTATCTTGTGTGGCAAGCACTTTATCCACTGAGCCATCTCCCCAGCCCAGCCTAAAAAAAATAAGAGGACTTACATACATTACAGAATTAATATTTTTTAAGTATCATAAACTCTTAGATTCTATAGTTGTGATGAAAACATCTCATATTAAAACTAGTGTGCTCTTTGAAGTGAGTCAGACATGTTCTTTGTAAGCCCAAGCAGTAATCATAGGCCAGAATATAAGATTTGTGCAAAAATATATGTCTAAGGGACAGAAATAAATATTTGTCTTACTGATTTATTATTTACTTATATTTTGTATCAACATAGGATAGTTTTTATTATTTTATTATTATGAACTTCACAGTATGAACATACTGCATATTGGTCATATCCCATGTACTCTTATATCCCCTCTCCCCAGCCTCATTCCGCAGAGGATCCTCCTCAGTGGGGTTGGTGATATTCTCCACTGGGTCATGAATGCCTCAGTCAAGCTTGGTGGATGGGGTGGGCAGTTTGCCTCATTATACACTTTCCCACCCTGTGGCTCTTACATTCTTTCTGACCCCTATTCCAGAATGTTCCTTGAGCCTTGGTGGGTATGAAATAACCAAGATACATCAATACAACAAGAAAAGATATCTAACTGCTTGGAACTAGACTAGTTATCATTATCACATCTGCGATGGCCTTGGAGACATTACAGAGGAAGTGGTAACTTCAACCTGAGTGCTACACTCACTAGTAATGAGAAAATCTCCCCCAGGGATATGGTGGTAGACACTGAGGAGCCTCAAAACCCATCAAAGCAGACAATCAGAAGATGCAGACAGCTCAACTCTAAAGGAGACTTGCTTTACTTTTAAAAGAAGGTACACTAAGTAATGTAATGAGAAAAATAGCTTAAAATGAGCATCAAGGTTTAGAAAAACAAGGCAACACAAATGTAAGATTTTCCTTAATCCATTTGCTCTAAAAGTGTGTTCTACTACCCGTAGCTCAACCAAATTTTATTATAAACTGGAAAGCTGAGCATTTGTTGGTCAAATCCAAATGTATTCTTGTCAGTAATATGATATAAGCAACATTCCACTTTTAAGTTTAAACCATGTTAACTGGGACTGGGGAGATGGTTCATCAGTTAAAGGTACTTGCTTACAAAGCCTGCTGACAAGAACTCAATACCTCAGCACCTATGTAAAGCTGCCATATGCAAAGTGGCACTTGTGTCTTTGATCCCACATGTCTATGGAAATGGGAGAAGCCAGTTAGACTGTTCTTCTTTTGCCATGAGAAGAAACTCTCAAAGAGGGTAGAAGTACACAGACATATCAAGGCTATTCTCTGACCTCCACATGTCTGTTATGACATGTGAACACATGTCATATACACACCCACACCCACACACAGTTGTGCTTGCCAAAAAGGGTGTTAAATGGGAAAATTATATAAACATAAAAACATCATTAGCAGAACAGAGACCTTTTGAACAAAGAACAGCCTGGATTTTAGTAATACTCAATAAAACCATACATTTTCATTGCTAGAGACAAAAAATTAGAATTTCCATTTGAAATAACAATGGCCATTGTCACTTGTGAGTTATCTATTGTCTAAATTTCGGATTGACCTGGAAGTCAAAACAAGAGAAAGGAGAAAGGCTAACTATTTCAGTGTCTATACCATATCCATCCAGGGTAGAGTACTTTTAATTAATCTTGCTCTTACAGTAGAAATTTTGTAAGAGCACAGCAGGCTCTCCCCTTTCTAAAGGGAGTCTCCTGAAGCCTTGCTTGTAGGGCTCTCTTCCTCACTAGCTGGCTCAGGGTTGATGCCAGCCCAAGGAGAACCAGTGCAAGAACTAGGTTGCACTAATTACACTCACTCTCATGAGAATTACACAGGGGCTATTTGATGACCTGGATGAGTAAATTAAAAATTGTAATGTCCAGGCAAATAGTAGGCTGTGAAGCTACCTGCAGCCAAACAAGAGAAAAAAAAAAAAAGAAAAAAGAAAAGAAAACAGAGAAAAGAGAGATGTCACATTCTTCAGAAACAGAGATCTTGTAGCTGATTTCAGTTATAGTGTCTGTCTCTGCATAGCTTGGCTCTATGTCATTTCTTTTTTAAAAATGCCCTTAAAGATACCTACTTAAGCCTGAAGTAAATTTTCCTCAACATAAGATGGCTTAAGTGGGCTCTTTTCCTTGCCTTTTGATCCTGGGCTGCTACATTATTTTTTAATGTGGGCTCTGTCTAAAGTTAACTAGCTCCCCTGTCTGAAATCAGTCTGTGTGCAAACAGAGCTGGATCTTGTGTAAATGGACTGTTCTTAATGATAAACCTCATGTCTGGGGGCCAGATCTCACAATTTTAAAGCTGAAAATGCCATCAAAGAGCAGCTCCTAGGGTCAGGCAATTCCTGACTGACTGCAGGTTAAAACAAAAATGAAAACAAACAAACAACAACAACAGAAAACAACTCAAGCAGCTTCCTTCACAAATAGCCAAGGCGGGGGGGGGGGGTCATTGCATCTGAGGGTTCAGGCTTTCAGTGTCAGTTTTGTGGAGTGACAAGCAAGGCTTCAATGCTTCATTATAAAGTGTCTCTATGATAAAATGGCAGGCCTCTGAATAACCCAGTAGGATTATCTAGAGGATAATTCTTAAATGCCTGCAAAAGAAATTTGCTGACATCAATGGACATTTATTCTGAGGCCCTAAGAACTAGATGAGTATTAATAAATTTTGCTGAGCTATTTCAATCTGATCTGAAGTCTTTTTCCTTTTTGAGAGTGGGTTGAAAGAGAGGAGTATATGAGTACATGGGAACACTCTGATGTTCTCAGTGTTATGCTTGGAGATTTTGCTTATGCAGTCTGAGTTAGAAGAAACTTAGTCCAAGATTTTATTGCTTTTTATGCCTGGACTCTTGTCTCCTCTAACAACTTTCAGTTTTCCTGTACCTCTCTTACATGATTTCAGTTTTCATTGATTTACAGGAAACTTCTGAAAATGAGAGGTGGTGAGGTGCCACTAGGGAGTGGCACACTCCTGTGACCACAGAACACCAGAGTGCTAACGCAGGAGGACAGAGGTCTTGAGGCTACTGTGTGCTATATGGCAGGATTAGGTTGCAAAACAAATGACAAGATCACTGCGAATATTGATTATTTGATCATTCAATTTTAGAATCTTGTTATAAGCTTCTGTGCAGAAATCAGTTTTAATTTTTGGAAGGGTAGATATGATTAGATTGGTGATTAATTTTAGTGGAACTACTATGTTAACCAAAACCTCTTAGAAGGGGTCAACAGCAAAATGTTTATAATAAAATATATGTGGATTAAGTCATTCTGTATATACCCAGTTCTAAATCCTTACTGTATCATTGGAAGAAACATTTTTATGATGCATTAGGTACTTAATAAAGATTATAAAATAGGACACAAGTCCTTCATTTACTGTCCAATTCAAGATACTTTTAGGATGAAAGAATACTTTTACTAATTATACATTGATAAGAATATAAAACATGTCCCACAAATATGGCCTTAGTTGGCACTATTTTCTTTTGTAATATTAAAATCTTTGAAAAGAATAATGCTTAGATACTGTAAGTGGGGTATAAAAACTTGTACACCATTGTGGAAATCAGTATGAAATTTCCTCAAAAAACCTTAAGTGACTCAACTATGTCACTGGTATATACTTAAAGAACTCAAAGTCAATATATCACAGAACCAGCCTAGCTGTCCATCGGCAGATGAACGGATGATGAAAAGAATGAAATCATGACATTCATAGGAACATACATACAACCAGAAATCATTGTTAGTGAAATAAGCCAATCAGACAAATATTACCCTTTAACTTATGAATAACCTAGCTATAAAATTCTATCTGTCTATCTATCTATCTACCTACCTACCTACCTACCTATCTGTCTGTCTCTGTGTATATGTGCGTGAGAGAGAGAAGAGAGAGAGAGAAACAGAAAGAGAAATAAAACTAGAAAGGGAATCATGGAATGGGGAGGAAATGAACTTAAGGAAGGCAAAAGAGAGAGTAATGGAACATATCTGTTATGAAAGGAGAATGACCAGGGAAGGAAGAGACCCATCAGAAGGGAGAAAAAAAGGTATGCAAATGGCAGTGGGAAAGGGGGGCTAGTTAGACAAAAAAGAAAAGAATCTTTGAACATAGATTTCTTACAACTTTACAAACAACACAATTCAAATGTCCACTATTTACAGTCACCAGAATTGATTTCACACATAATTTCCCTCAGTTCAGACAACTGAGAGTCATCCTGTTTCAACTTCAAAATTAGTTCTGCTTCTATGTAATTTTTCTCTTCTAGGTCTCCTGCCTAATCTTACTGCTTTATATTTTTTCTTTAATTGTAAAACATCACAGACATACTGTTATATAGGCATTTCTCCTGAATTGAAGATTCCCATCCTGGAAGGTGGTTCCTTAAGGTTTAGGAAGTGTTGCAGTTGGGTTCACATTGCTGGTGGAAATCACCCAACCAAGAGCAGCTTCTGGGAAAAGAACATTTATTTTGGCTTACAGGCTTGAGGGGAAGCTCCACAATGGCAGGGGAAACAATGGCATGAGTAGAGGGTGGAAATCACCCCCTGGCCAACATAAGGTGGACCATAGCAACAGGAGAGTGTGCCAAACACTGGCATGGGTAAACTGGCTATAACACCCATAAGCCTTCTCCAAACAATACACTGCCTCCTGGAGGTGTTAATTCCCAAATATCCATCAGCTGGGAACCTAGCATTCAGAACGCCTAAGTTTGTGGGGGACACATGAATCAAAACACCTCATTCTTCCCCTGGCCCCCATAAACTGACAACCATACATGATGTAAAATGCAATGCATTCAACTAACTTTAAAAGTTCCCATAGTTTTTATCAATTCTAATGATATCCATACATCCCCATAGTCCAAGATCTTTTAACTGAGCCATAATACCAAAAAATAACCTCAAAAACCCCATGATGGCACAGAATAAATATTCACACTGCAAAAGATGGCATTGGGCATAGCAAAGAAACATTCAACCAATACAAGATTTAAAACAACCAGGGCAAACATAAAACTGTGTAGCTTCAAGTCCAACAACTCTAGCCAGTGACAAATCTCCAAGTCCGATAATTCTAACCAACAATAAATCTCTGGCGTTCCAATTCTGCCCCTCAAGCTAGGCTACTCACAGTCCTGGAAAACTTCATCGGGGCCAGCAGCTCTCCTTGGCAACCATCTCGTGGCCCAGCATCTCCACTGGGTCTCCACTGCAATGCATGGTTCATCCTCTTGGCACCATGGGGTCTCCATGCAGGCAACCAACAAAACCTGCTTCACACTGCCCATGGCCATTACCAAAACAGAAGACTGCATTGCAAACTCAATGACCCTCTCTTTCCTGCATTTCTTATACTCCACAATACCAAGTAGGGTGCCAATTTGTTAATCCAGGGAGGAATAAAGGAGACTTTGAAGAACAGGACACTCCTTGAGCATTCAGGCCCCTTCAAAAGAACCAGCATTCTTTTTTTAAAAAATTTTTTGGTCATTTTTATTTAATTAGTTGAGAGTGACAGAGAAAGAGGGAGAGGGAGAGAGAGAGAGAGTGAGAGAGAGAGAGAGAGAGAGAGAGAGAGAGAGAGAGAGAGAGAAAGAGAGAGAATGGGCATGCCAGGGCCTCCAGCCACTGCAAATGAACTCCAGACACATGTGCCCCCATTGTGCATCTGGCTGACGTGGGTCCTCGGGAATCGAGCCTCGAACCAAGGTCCTTAGGCTTCACAGGCAAGCGCTTAACCACTAAGCCATCTCTCCAGCCTGAAAATTCAACATTCTTCCTGTTGCCCCAGCACAGGTCAGCTAGCCTAGTCTCAAAGGTTGTAATCTCTCAGTTGCAGCTGAATGGGCAACAGTTCACCCAAATATTTTTCTTTCTGTGCCATATCCCTCTGCTCACACCAGTTCATTTCTATGCAAAGAAAGCCTGCACAGCTTCTCAGGACATGGACATAAGAGCAAGCTTCTCACAAAAACTGCTAGCCCAGCCCAAGCAAAGCTCTTTCTCACCGTCATAAGCCAAACCTCACAGTCCATAGTTCTTACTGCATTCAGGTCTTGCAGCTCAGACCAGAATAGTCCATCAAGCTGTACTTACAGCACTGCAAGGCATCTCTTAGGCCAAGGTTTCAAATCCTTCCACATTCCTCTTGAAAATTAGCTCCAAAAGGCCAAATCCACACAGTTAGGTGTTTAGCAGCAATCCCACTCCTCGGTACCACTTTACTGCTGCAGCCGGGTTCACATTGCTGGTAGAAATCACCCAACCAAGAGCAGCTTCTGGGAAAAGGAGGTTTATTTTGGCTCCACGATGGCAGGGGAAAACGATGGCATGAGCAGAAGGTGGACATCACCCCCTGGCCAACACATAAGGTAGACCATAGCAACAGGAGAGTGTGTCAAACACTGGCATGAGTAAACCGACTATAACACCCATAAGCCCATCCCCAACAATACACTGCCTCCAGGAGGCATTAATTCCCAAATCTCCATCAGCTGGGAACCTAGCATTCAGAAAACCTAAGTTTATGGGGGACACATTAATCAAACCACCACAGGAAGTAAACAAGGCTCAGGATATAGACAACTCACAAGTCTCAGGAAAGGACTGAGTTCACATAGCTCACATGACCTCCACCAAAGCTTAGAGAAGCAATAAACTGTTGTGGAGTAGAGATTCTTCCACCAGCTCCACTCCATGTAAATTGTGTTGTGAGATACAGGGATTCAGCTCCCATGCTCTTGTGGCCAGTTCATTGATACACTGCTTTTAGTTCATCCATGCTTCTATAAAAATTATCACATGTACTATGTCAGTGACCTCATGGTTCACTATGCTGGATTTTGTTGCAACCACACTTGTCTCTGTCATTCACGCCCTTTCTGAGATGAACATATGTCTGCATTTCCTGCAACCTCAGGAAATGTTCACACAACATACACAGGAAAGTATAAAACGCAAAACTACATTTAAATTATCATAAAGAAAATAACTGCATAGCAGTTGCTCAGGTCAAGACCTGAAATGTTCATATTACCTGAAGGCACTACTCAATGAAAACGTGTCCTGGCCAGATGTTGACAACAGATGTCTCTTTTGACTTGAACTCATGGCGATCCTCCTATCTCCACCTCCTGAGTGCTGGTATTAAAGGCATGTGCCACCACCACCCGGCTGACAGCAGATGTCTTTGTTAGTCACTTTCCACCTGGTTTTTTGATATGGGACCTTACAATAAACCCTGAGCTGTACAATCAGCTAGACTAGTTACCCAACAAGCTTCAGGGATCCCCCTGTCTCTGCCTTCCTGCATGCCTACCACCAGGCCCAGCTTTTATTTTTTTCACATGGGTGCTGGGTATCCAAACAGATCATCAGATTTGTATGATAAGTACTCTACCCACTGAGCAATCTTCCCAGCCAATTCGTGTGAATTCCTGAGCTAAGTATAGCTCAATTTTGCCCATTTTTTTGTTTAAAATTTACAGAAAAGACATTGTATATAGTTTTTATGTGTATTCTTTTATGTTCAATACATGTTGTAAGGAACCATCCATCTCTGAGAGATAATATTCATCATTATTAATAAAATTTAATTTAAAATTTTCTGAACATGCTAAGATATTTTTTTCATTACATTGGTAGTGGATAGCTGATTATAGTTTCCAATTTGGGGGCATCACAGATAATGCTACTATGAAGCAGTCTATTTATTTCTTATGGTGAATAAAAATATAACTTTCTCTGGGTATGGTGATGCATACCTTTAATCTCAGCTCTCAGGAGGCAGAGGTAGCAGGATCACTGTGATTTTGAGGCTCGTCTGAGACTGCAAAGTGAGTTCCAGGGAACCTGGGCTAGAGTGACACCCTAATTTGAAAACAAACAAACAAAAATCCCGACAACTTTCTCTAAGGGATAGTCTGAAGAACAGAGCTACTGGGAGGAGTATTTATAACTTTACTTTGGGCATGTAAGATGCACAATTTTCCAGTGTGCATCAACCATAACTTGTTAGAGATCTAAATTCCCAGGCTGCACCCAGGACCAGCTGAATTAGAAAGCCTTGCAGAGTAGCCTGGCAACCTGTGTAATAAGTCTTCTATGTTATTTTTATATAAGCCCAAGAGTCATGGTTCTTTAACTTGGCTGAAGGCTGGAATATTCTGGAAATCTTATAAAACAATGTCTAGTTGTTTTGCTTCAGGATATTCTAATTTAATTGGTATGAAATATGATTTAGTTATTGAGAATTCAAAAGTAGTTCTCAGGCACAGCTGTTAATTTAAAACCACCCAGGGAGCTTTAAAAAAGCAAAAAACAAAAATACTGTGCCCACAAAGATTCTGATATGATTGTCCTTTAGGGGTGAGAGGTCCATGCACTGATCTGTGTTTGTTTAGGTTTATTTTGATTCATTCTTAAAATGGTTCCCTAGGCAGTTTTAATATGAGGATAGCATTCCCTGCCTTAGAGAGAGAATGATCAATAATATGATTACAAACACCCGAGTCTGTACCAGTTACCTCTCTCCTATACACCCCTCCCATCACTATCACTCTCTTCAACATAGTTCAGCTCAGTTAGGAAAATAAAAAGAGAGGAATATAATTTCACTAAGTCATACAAGTGTGTGAATATGAATAGTCTCAGAGTCCCAGTTATTTCTTACTTCATACTGAATTGTTATCTAAAATGAATCTCTAATTGGCAAAATCTGGGTAAAATAAAAAACTGAAATAAAAGATAATTTGGAGCATGGGAGATAGTTAGCAATCTTAAGTCACATAAAACATTTTTCATTTGAGACTATTAGCTCCATTTTTTTCTCTAAATTGTCCACTTGTAATTTGTGATCTAGTGAAGACCATTTTACCCATCACTCATTTATTTCCCACTGAAGGATGTCCCTATTATATGTAAATGGTATTCAATGGGATATTTTGACATGCTATAAAAGTACTTGAGCAATTGAGTAGAAGAAAATTATACAAATTAAAAACTGCAGGAAGACATGTGGGTACTAATCTTCTGACACTTACTCCTAATTCTAAGTGATTATTCAAGAATTTGGAATGAAATCAACCAGATGAAATTTTTAGAAAAGCCAATAAAAGATTTAGTATTGACATCTTAAAGTATCTATTAAAATAAAAAATAATTTGTTTCTTACCAATCCATAATCCAGGTAATAACTGTATGATGCCAAGACATACAGTTGGGTTTTAAGCATGATTGTTAAAAATGGTTTTTAGTCTGCTAAAACTGATTACAGTAGAGTTAGATGAGAAGGATTTTGTTTACAATAAACTTTTATTTATCACTAGGTTTTTTTTTTTTTTTGGAACGTATAGTAGAGAACCCACAGATGGATAAGAATAACTGCCATTAGTAACTACCGTTCTATTGCCAGTTGCCACTATCCTTTATTCTGTCTCTATAAATATGTCTATCCTAGAATCTTATGTGAATGGAATCATACAATTTTTATCATTTGTAGCTAGGCCAGATTGTTTAGTGTACCATCATAGTTTTTGAAAGGTTCATGCTTGTTGTAGCATGTATTAGGGTACCCTTTTAAAGATGGAATCATATTGTTTGTATAGACCACATTTTTTGTCTATTGATGGACACTTGGATAGTTCCCACATTTCATCTACTGGCCTAATAGGGGTAGTAAAGATGGGTGCACAAATACTTGCTTGTGTCACAGTTTTCAGTTTTTTTTGCAATAAAATTGCTGAATCACACAATAACAATATTTTTAATTTCTTTGAAGAACTGCAACATTGTAACCTATAATAGCTGCTCAGGTTAACAGTCCTACTTAATAATGCACAAGTGTTTGCGGTCCTTCGACGTTCTCACCAACGCTTGCTGCTTTCCTTTGTTTGTTCTTTGTCATGGTCATACTCATGAACATGAAGTAGTCTCTTATCACAGTTCTGGTTTGCATTTCTCTCATGATTAGTAGTAGTGACCATTTTTTTCACCTGCTTATTGGCATTGATTTATGTTTTTTGGAGAAATGACTTTGCAAATCCTTTGGTGATAATTCATTAAAAATTGAATTTTTGTGGATAGACAGAAGAACTGCAAATTTACTATGGGTATTAAACTTTGGTGGGATATAGAAGTTGAAAATACCTTCAGTTACATTTTCTAATTTTCAGAGTATAAGCCCTTGTTTCTTATAAGTATTTTCTTCTACTTGATGTAATTGTAAACAGAATTGCTTTCTTCATATCCATTTTGCATTGTTCATTCATCATTATTATATAGAAGCAATGGAGTTTAGATTGCTCAGTTTTTTATCCTGTAACATTCTTGAATTTTTTATAGTTTGAATTGTTTTCCTAACCTTTTTTTTGTAGAATACTTCGGCATTCTGTATATAAGATTATATCATTTGCAGACAGAGTTAATTTTACTTCTTAATTTCTAATTTTAATGCCCCTCCTTCTTTTCCTTGATAGTGCTTCTTATTTTATATTAAAAAGAAGAGGCAATAGCCTGAATCCTGAAGAGTTAATGAAGCCCTAAAGTTGCTTGAAGGGTTAATGAAGTTCTAAAGTTGCTGAGACAAGTTGATCCTAAAACAGAGGCTTGGGAATAAAGGTCAAATTCCTTGGTACTAACAGTTTCCCAGATGTTGGGCCTGAGAAAGAAACAAACCCCTCTTCAATGTAAAGCCACTATTCTATACAATAACATATTCGTGTCCTGAAGATAGTTTAATCTTAAATGTTGTAACTGTCTCATCCGCAAGGGAAACAGCCTTGTTCTTATCTTGTTTTCTCTGACTTACATCCTTTCTCACATTCTTCTCCTCCCTCATTTTGTATAAAAGTCTACAAATATGCCACTGCAGCCTCAAACCCAAGGAGATCTTGTGTTCACGTCACTGCTTGGTCCCAGTAAATCAGTCTATAGTTGTTGAGGTCTGGTTTCCTTTCTCATTCATGTTACTCCAGTGAGTTCTGATCCCAATTCAGATCTCACAATCCTTCTCTTGCTTTTAATCTTAGAGGAAAAGCTTTTCCAGTTTTTCTCACTGAGATACAATTAGATTAATAATATCAGAAAGAATAAAAAATTAACAAAATTCTTGAAAAGATACAAAACATTGCTGAGAGAAATTAAGATATCTAAGTAAGTGTAGAGCAAAGCTATATAGTGGAAGAAACTCTAGTTAATAATGAAATGCTTGAAAAATAAGATCGACAGATAAGGGGATGTCAGATTTTTTCCATCAATATAACAAAATGACTGGCAATCAAATTTTAAAGAGGAATGTGTATTTTGTCTCATAGTTTTGGAGGAATCAACCCAAGATCACTTGGCTCCATTGGATTTTGGCCTGTGGTGAGGCAGCATGTTACAGCAAGAGCCTGCAGTGGAACAAACTGACTCATCTCATCGCTTGAAGACAAAAGAGAGTTGGAGGGGCCAGAATCCCACAGTTCCTTTCAAGGAACTGCCAGTAACCTAAAGAGCTTCTACTTGGCCCCACCTTCTAACACTTTCACTGCTTCCTAATAGCACCACCCACACATGGTCCATTGGGGGACCTTCAATATTCAAAGTATACTTGAGGATGGGTTTATAGATAGATATAGATGGAAAATGATAAAACAATTATTGTTAAATGCTAATGATAAGAGTATAAATGTTGAGTATAGGAGTGTTCGTTATAAAATTCACTCAGTGTTGCTATACAACCACATGTCATTTTATAACAGGAATACACTCTGGTACTACCTTTATAGGCAATTTCATCCTGTGCAAATATCATAGAGTGTACTTACACAAGCTCAGACAAGTCTTTCACTAGGCAACAGAATCTTATAGGCTATCACTGATATATATATTGCTTATATTTGAAAGTTTTCATAATAAAATGACATATAGCTTTTCATAAGTATTTAAGTTAATTTATATTTTAATATATGTAGAATATTTTGCAAGGGTATCCAAAAAGGCAATTACTGTGGGTGCATTTCATAGGTGGAAAGTTGAAGGTGACATAGAGAGAGACATCCTTTCTGTGCTTCCACATGTCATGCTCTTCCTCAGCGAGCAGGCTAAATGGTATTGGCCTTGAGAATAACTGTTAAAATGGGAGAGAGGATACAGATAAATGATATGAGGAGAAACCTGACATTGACCATACTTGTGTCTCTAAGTTTGGAAATCAATCTATATTTCCTTTATCAATATGAAGGCCCGCATAATCACTTAGGATCTTGAATGTTCAGCTGAGGGTTGTGAAGATTCCTCAACCCCCAATGTCAGATTACTGGGGGTGTTCATTATTACGCATTAACTTTAGGCTGCTGATGAAGCCACCCTTCTCATCTGAATGGAGAATGTCCCCTCAAGAGGCCGATCTTGTGCCTCGTTTGAAACAGTGAAATAATTCCTCTCCTTTTCAATATAGTACATTTCCTGAGGGTCACTTTGCAGTTAAATAAAGCAAATCCCCATTTCACTCTGCTTCTGATTTCCAGCTTGTCCAGATCCACACTGCCCTCAACTTGTGGGATTACCTCTATCTGTCCACACAGCCCGTGGGTGGGAGGACTTTCTTTCTTAATGGCTAAGCTTGAGGGCAAAGTTTTGATTTCTTTGACAACCTGAGTTTATTTTTAGAGACATTAGGATGACTCACCTCTCCTGACATTTGTTTCTATAAAAACTAACTTTGAAATGTCACCCTTCCAAATCTGTTCAAAGAGGGAGTGAAAAGCCACAAAAGCAACGGAAGCTGAAGAGGACTCCAGTTGAGAGTTGCTTTCATCCTGCCATTCTGTCTTCCCTCCTTTGCTTTCTTAGATTGACAGGCCTTTTCTGACCACCTCCTGTGACCACATCTCTTAGGTGTTTGTGTGTGTGATCTGACCACAGACATCAGGAGCAGGCAGCCAGTCAAGCAAGACAAAGTAAAAAGGAACAGGCATTTGCATCACCGCTGCCACACATGAGCTGGTGGCCCTTATGCTAGTAACTGCTAAATTACACATGGGCTTCATAGCATAATGCTGAAATATTTTAAATACTTTTTTTTTTTACAATGTAAAGCAGTATTCCTAGTATGATCTCAGCACATTGTGCCTTCTTTTCATTTTCTTTAGTTATCTCAGGAAAACTTGGCAGGTGCACATCAAAGAATGTAATATGAAGAATATATTAAAATGGATAAGAATCACAAGTAAACATTTTAGGATTTGTTTCAATATCACATAGTAAAAGAATAAGGTAGATTCCAAGAAGAATAGGTAAAAAGATCTCTCACAACTCATAACCTAACAACTCCATGGTGAATACCTGTAACCCCACTAAGGAGGACCATCAATGGAGTAGGGGCAGGAAGGAAGGAAATGATGATACCAACACATGATGTGTCCATACAAAGTTTCTACTTAATAAGAAAAAAAAGAGAGAGAAATGCAGACAGCTGGGCATGGTGGCACATGCCTTTCATCCCAGCACTTGGGAGTCAGAGGTAGGAGGATCACCTTGAGTTCAAGGCCAGCCTGAGACTACATAGTGAATTCCGGGTCATGTTGGGCTACAGTGAGACCCTATTTTGAAAAAAAAAAAAGTAGAGATGTGAAAAATGAAAAGTCTGTTGAAAAGCTAGAATTACAAGAATTAGAAAATTAAATTACAAAATTCTGTGCAAAAATCACCCTGTTCAATGTATTTCTTTTAAAATGAAAAACATAATAAAAACTGAACAATATTTTATTAATATTGTCTAAGTATGCATATTTGTGGGCATATATTCAAAATGCATTTACTTTAAAAGTTTGAGAAGAGAATGACCAGATTAGTTGTATTAAAGGATTCAAGGAAGCCAGCAACCTCAATGGTAGAGTGTTGCACCAGCAAGACATAGCAGGCCAGAGGGATGTTAGAGGAGCCAGTTGGAAAAGCACTAGGATAGGCTCTGGGTAAGATTCAGATTCCATAAAAGTCTGAAGCTGCTGAGAAAGTTCTCTTCATATTTTTTAATTAACTAAAGAAACATGAATAGCTCAATGACTGTTCCCATCACGAGTAATTAACCACCCAATGTATTTGCAATACTTAACAAGCACATAATGTACAGTGCCCACATTTGATCTAAGTTCCATCGGAGGCACACAACACAACAGATATAATACAATTCCTAAGGTTTATACAATGTAGAGATAACACAGATAGTTACTCTTACTTAAAAGATGAAAGACATATATATGAGCACATTGACTCTAATAGAGGAAAATCAGAAGTTTGGAAAACTTTATATGACAGAAATACATGGAGTATGAGTGATGAGTGAGAGATAAAAGTAATATATTATAAGTGGGAAGATCAACTTGTCTTCTTACAAAGGGCCAGCCAGGAGCTTTGATATCAACTATGTTCCATTATATTTTAGTATCTTTGAAAAGTATTCACAGATCCCAAATAAATATATTATCAGTGAATGTATGAGTAAAGAAACAAGACTGTCTTGAAGTGCGTTATGTCTATGTTAGAATGGACTTCTGTACATATATGACATTTTGCTCACTCTCAGGGAGATCAGAGCAAGAGTTTTATTCTCTTACTTTTTTTCTATGTCTAGAATGTTTGGAGTCCCTATTCTACAGAATCTGATTTAAAAGACTTTTCCCATCCCCCTGTACTCTCTTTGTGAATTGTGTCCTTATCATTTTGTTCTTGTCTATTTTCTTCTTGTTTGCTGACTCAGTTTCCGTGTGTTTTTCTTTCTGGCCTGTATCTCCTTACAGACATTGCATTTAGTCACTCTGTCATTGCCACTGCTGCTGCATGAGTGGGACAGCTCTGGTATCACTGCATATGCCAAGCCTCTAGGAACCAGCCTTCAGGGCCTTACCTGGAAAGGGGCTCCTGAGCTGAATTTGGAATCCATTCCATTGATCCTGTGTAAAACTGATGTCACAGGGCTGTCTTTTAGTCTGGATGACCCCATTCATAATGCAGCTTTCAGATTTTAGAAGTCTACTCTGCTGTTCTGAAACTAATTCCAATGAAGGAGAAGATGTGGATCATGATACTGAATTTGGAGGTCAATGAGAGAAGTCCTTATGGGAATCAGTTTCCACATGACCACATCTACGTATTGAGAGCTTATTCTTTTTTTTTTTTTTGGTTTTTCAAGGTAGGGTTTCACTCTAGCCCAGGCTGACCTGGAATTCACTATGTAGTCTCAGGGTGGCTTGAGAGCTTATTCTTACAACTGTGGAGAATGACTTTGGGGAGGCAGAAGTGACCACTAGGTGAACAGTTACAGAAACTAAAGTAGATCAGAGGGACAAAGATTGTAGTTAGGGCACATGAGACAGTAGAGATGGGAAAGCATGGTTTGAAGATATATTTGGAAGAAAGATTTGACAGAACTTGTTCATTTAATAGATTCAGGTAAAAGACTGAGAAGGTATTGATTTGTCTTGGAGTATCCTAAAATCAATGGAGGCCTGGGGCTCTTATGGTTTTATAATGAGCTTGACTTACATACAACACAGAGGCAACAGGAATCTGAACGTTAGTATTGTAACCAGGCATTGTCAACCAAGCATGCTTTCTGGATTGTAAATCAGTATTCTAATCCAAGTAAACCAGACCTTTCCTCTCTGTAATTTGGCAACTCTGACACTAGAGGTTTGTCCAAAGCTGTGAACATACACTGCTCAGATGCATGGCCATCTGCTGGGGACATACTACTCATGCACAGGCAGATGAGGCAATCATAAACCAAAGAAAGTAGCTAGCATTTTTCTGAAGGAAGAAATCCTGGAGGAAAGGTCCTAGCAAGTACTACTCTTTGAACTGCATCATCTTAGGACTGAAGCCCTTTACAATGGCCGGATTCATACCATTTCCCTGTCTATCAGAATGTTTTGGTAGCATAGGTGACTTTTCTCATTGTCCTGCCAATGCTATTATGTTCACCCCATTGCTTCTGCAGAATGCTCATGGCCAAACAAAGATATCAGTATACTGGCTTTCACATTAAGTATTTTTATCCTCAGTCATTGTAGGTCTATTGTAATATTCCTTTGGGCCATTGTGCCTTTTGAAAGCTCCAAATATTTAACTGCCAAGGAAAGTGTCTGCCTCATAAAGTTCATGTCATACAGCTCAGTGCTGAAGGGCACTGAGGCTTAGGCTGACACCTAAGTTCCCTTCTCTGTGTTCAGATAGCTTGCTATGGAGCCCAGACTGGCCTCAAACTCATGATCCTTATACATCACTTAGCCTTATGTGTGCTGGGATATGTGTACCATATGTGTACATATGTGTACTACCATACTCAGCTCCTGAACACATTTTAATTCAGACTCCTGTCTATTTTTAAGGACTGGTGTCTGAATTCCATATTTGACAAACCTGAACAGGGTGTTTTGTTGATGCTTTTGTTTTGATTTTGATTTATCAGGACAGGATCTTAGGTAGCCTAGGCTGGCCTCAATTTTGATACATAGCAAAAGCTGGCCTTGAACTCCTGATCCTTCTGCCTCCATCTGCTAAGAGATGGGATTACAAATGTGTACCTCTGGAAGATCAGGATGTTTTTAAAGGGACATATTACATTCACAAAAAAATTTTGCTGGAAAAATAATTCTTAAGAAAGACTTACCCACATGGTTCTTTGTTGTATATGTCTCATTTCTGTGTAGCATCATCAGTCACTCTTGAAAACAGATGCAGCCTCAGAAGGACAAAAAGCAGTGGAATCATTTAGATTTGCACATCAGGAGACAAGAAGAGCAAGAAAAGAAGCATCATTAGCTTTTAATTCTATGCTTTCATTTTGCAGTAGTGGCCCAAGTAAGCTGATTCTTTTCAGGTGCACCTGAAGTTAGGATGTGTGGCCAGTGCCCTTTTGTATGTGTTGTCCATGCAGTGAGTACATCACCTGAGATCTTGGCTGCTATTCACCATTGCCATCCTGTAGTAGTAGCCAGATCTGGTCTCTTCCATTGTGTAGGACTTTGCATTACTTTCTTATGATTCTTCATGTAAAGATTTATCACTGGCATCCTGATCAAAGCCCAGGGTTTAAGATGTAACCTTTTTCTTCACTGCTCTAGTAGATAGCAAGATAATGATCAAAGGAGAGGGATTCTATTTTAGGTAGTCTTTGTTTGTTTTTTTAATCTTAGGGTTTTTGAGTTGTTCTTCAAAAAAAAGTAGAAGCTTTCAAGATTACTGAAAGCTGCGAGACATCCTTATGCATTCATGGCTTTCAAAGCTCACTGAAATATGACTTAGTGTTTTTTTAAGCCCCAAGTATTAGGTATTTTCTTATAAAATCATTGCTGACTGTCGCCAAGTGCAAGTAAAAGACTCAGTGTAACACTGAAATGAAGTCTGAGGCAACACTGAAGGCACAGGCAGGAGTTGAGGCACAGCTCTGCTGCGCTCTGTTGATTGATACTCATCACTCAAGGTTTTCCTCATGCCTAAGACCTGTGAAGGCACTTACTCCTTCACATTTTGTTTTCAGTCCTTCAGGAGCAATCAATTCAGTGGGTTATCTCTACTTGAATACCTGACCTACAATTAAGACATGTGGACAAGGGGTCAGTAGTAGCACTGTGTCTACTTTGTACATGTTACATTTAATAAAGGTTGTCTTTTGTTTGCTACACTCCAGTGCCAACCTTCAGCAGGAGCTCTGAATCCTGTCACTTCCATCTTGGACTACTTTCTCAGATAGAGTGGTGAACCTCTACTGAGCAGGAATAAGAATTTTATCATTTTTCACAGTAAACTCCATGAAGCAAAGTACAAGTAGGAAAATAACTTTTTTATTGATATGAGACTGAAATTAAAAGATATACTTTACAAGCTGTTGATTCTTACATCAAGTTGTTTGTTGAAATAGGATCTCATAGTTGGGCATGGCTTTAATCCCAGCACTCAGGAAGCAGAGATAAGAGGATCGCCTTGAGTTGGAGCCCACCCTGAGACTACATAGTAAATTTCAGGTCAGCCTGGGCTAGAGAGAGAGACCCTACCTCAGAAAAACCAAAAGAGAGAGAGAGAGAGAGAGAGAGAGAGAGGATCTTGTGCATCACAGGCTGATCTCAAATTCCTTCTGTACTCTGTAGCAAAGGATAACCTTTGAACTTCTGACCTTCCTGTCTGTACCTCTTAAGTGCTGTACCATTATGCCTGCTTTACACATCTAATTTTTCAGGTTCCATGTTTATATTTGCCCAGGAAGTTTAGGGTAAACAAATCAGTGACATATTAAGAAACACTACACATATGTGTGTGTCTGTGTGTGTGTGTGTCATATTTTTCAGTAACATGGCTAAAAGTTGCTAAGGCTACAAAATTCTTGAATGTCATATTTAACAATCTTGACCTAATTGACTATATACAACACAACATATAGTGGTCAATAATACTCTAAGTGCACATGAGACAACTATTGAAACTGACAATATGATAGACCATGCAGCAAGTCCCAGCAGAATTAGGATTCAAATCATGCCAAATGTTTTCTGATCACAATGGAATTATGTCAGAAATAATAAAAAAGATGACTAGAAATTATTTTGAACTTAAATATTAAGAAATGTACTTCTATGAAAAGACATGTTAAAGTTAGTGGGATATAGCTAAATCCATGAAAGAGAAAATCTTAGACCTAGATATATGTATCATAAACATTAATTAATGACTTAAGCATCCCTAACAAAAAGGTAGAAAAGAGTAGAAAATGAATTTAAAAAATAGAAGGAATAAATGAGTATACATACAAATATAATAACTAAAATAATGCCATAATGATGCAGGCTTTGGGAGTCCAGGAGGGGTTCCCAGAATTTATGAACCCTACGTTATGTGCTTTGTCCTACCTTTAATAAAGAATTTGTAGAGGTGGACTCAAGAAGGATAAGTTATGAATTAAGTTTATTTAGGGTGAAATCACAAACTGTGTGGTTTAACTGAGGGAGATTAGAGTCTAGAAAGGAAGGCTATTATACACATGAAAAATAGGAAGCACTCTCTCATGTAGAAACATTGTATAGTTAATAAGTTTCATTTAAGAGAAAATGATGACGTTAGAAAAGGACTGGAACAGATTTGTAAGCACATGGAAAGTAGAACTTCTATGCATATGTAGAGAGACTCAGAAAACACATGTGGCATGTGCCATGTGCTTTCCTGAAGAGGGAGAGTATCAAAGGAGAAGATGAGGGTTTCTAGGGAAAAACTGGAATAGAGCTGCAAGCAGATGGAGAGGAATTAAACTGAGACTTTTAAAGAGGAATTAGGGTAAAGCTGAAAGCATGTGGGAAGCAGACTCTAGGAGCTCATGTTAGAAGACCTAGAAGGGTCCCGCATAGCATCTGCCATGTGTTTTTAGAGTAGTTAGGAGTTACGAGGACCAATGGTGAGGCTCAATGGAAAAATGTGAGAGAGCAGATATCAAAGAAGAGACTAAGAGATTCAGAGGAGAAATAAGAGTGATGAAGAGGGCTACGCTCATAGCTATCCTGAGGTTAGAATAAGTATACAGGTACAATTCTAGGGGTGGTAAGAGCACCCACATGGTAGATTCAGAGATCAGAGAAAAATCATACATGTAATTCAAGTAAGAAGTTACCCACACTTATAAAACAGAGGCAAGCAGAAAAGTTTACATCAAGAAAGAATGCAATGCTCACTTCCTGGTGGTGGCAGAGGCCAGAGTCACGTGTGTCCTAACAGCACAGGATAAGAATCAGAGACACACACACACACCTGGGGTCTCCCCAAAAGAGAAGAGAGGGAGAGGCTGGAAGGCCACAGTTTTTATAGCGACAGATTCAGGTATGTAAGGGGAAGACCTGATTGGCTAGTAAATTTGGAGGATGAGCCTGAGGGTCAGCCCATTTAGGTCAGCCCACCCAGGTAGCACAGTATATTATGTGCAGCAGGAGGGTGTGGGGTGTGGTAGATCAGTCTCAATAATACATTTTTGCCAAGAGTTTTATTCTTTTTCATATATATATATACATACATGGACAGAAAGAGAGAGAAAGACAGATAACAAGAAAGAGAATGGTCATAACAGGGTCTCTAGCCACTGCAAACCAACTCCGGACACATGTGCCTTAGGTTTCTCAGGCAAATGTCTTAAATGCTAAGCCATCTCTCCAGCCCAAGAGTTTCATTCTTGTGCCATGTAACCTGGTACCTCTTGGTTCTCCTTGAGCCTCAATCCCTAACTGAAACAGCTTAAAAGGACTCAGGTCCAATACCCCAGTACCCACATAGCACCAGATGCATAAGGTGGCACATGCTTCTGGACTTTGTTTGCAGTGGCTAGAGGCCCTGGCATGCCCATTTTTTCTCTCGTCATTTGCCTCTCTCTTTCTCTCAAATAAATAAATAAATAAATAAATGTACTTTTTAAAAAGCTAGCTTTCTCTTATCATCCTTCAATAAGGGTAAGTTGAAAATCTTTATAACTATACATTTGAGTAAAATAGACAAGATCATATAAAAATGAAACATACCAAATCTGTTCCTCCCAAAGTGAGAAAATCAAGTCATTTGTAGGAAAGAAATTGTCTTTTGTTCAAAGTCTTATTCAGAAGATGTGATCCATAATAACTTCTGTTTTTTTTCAAATGTTCAGTTATTTCTCGCAGTTAAGTAATGATGACATAAAAATTTGTAGAGAATAAATTGCAATGAAATATTTCCCAAGACAGTTTTTGAGATATGTGTAATTTAGATATCAAAACCTCACAAGTACATTAAAAAGACAAAGACAACTTATGTGAATATCTTTAAGTGTCCTAAATAAAATATTAGCAAATTAAATTTAATGATATACAAAAAACTCAAGAAGGATTAATTTGACTATATTAAAGTTAGAGTAATTATATCACTAGGAAGATTTCATTAAGTGAGTGAGAAGGTAAATCTAAAAATTAAAATATGTTCTCAATACTGTCATCTAAGGGATCATTTCCAAAATATGTAAAGAACTTTTATAACTCAGTAGAAAAAGACAAAGGAACTAAAAAACGGGTCAAACAAAAACACCACAGAAACAACGCAGAGGAAATTCCAAAGAGCCTAGCCCAATGGTCAATGAGCACTGACAAACTGCTTAACCTCCTTCCTCATTGGCAAATACAAGAGTATTCACTGCACGCCGCTATGACTTAACATTAAAAACACAGAAAGTGTCAAGTGTTTGTGAGGATGTGAGGTAACTCAACTCTCATGCATTACTGAGGGGAATGTAAAAATTTATAGTGAATGTGGAAGATTCCTCAGCAGTATACCTTAAAGGTGATTATGCATGGACACATTGACCTAGTTTTTTTTTTTTTTCAGTCCTAAACATCTCCAATTTAAATGCATAAAAATATGCAGTGCAATTGTCTCAACAAGATGCACTTTAAATGCTGCTCAAAAATAGGTGGAAAAAATTATAGTGTACAATAGGGTTCATTGTATAGCAATAAGACATGATAAATTCCAATGGCATAAACAAAATAGATAAATCTCACAGTTAACATTGCATTTCAATAAGAAATTCCTGACATTAAATGATAGATTATAAATGTGTACATTTATATGATGTCTAGAATGAGGTAATTCATGAATTTATAACTAAAGAGAAGGGGGCTATAGCAATACCTTATTGAGGAACATTGAAAGGACTATTTTAAAATGATAGCAACAGAAAAAAATAAAGCAATGGCACTGAAGAAAAAAGCTTTATGAAAATTAAACATTTTCAGGTTTGTTTGAATTTTTGTTTCTGTAATTTATATAGATATGCGCATCAGGAATGTTCAATGATCAAATATCTCTAAGCAAAAGCCTTTGATTCTTAGTGTATAATGATTGTTTGTAATCCCGCTATGACCGATGTCAAGTTAGCAAGGGGATGGTCCTGAATCCTGGGCTGTGAAGATGATCACTGCTTCTCCTGAGCTTGTCAGGCCTGGCTCCTCCATCCCTCTGAAGAGACCATAGTTAACAACATATTTAATTCAAATGGCATTTCAGGCTTAAATTAATAATGTTTTTAGTGCATCCAGAAATAAATTTATATTCGTTGTATATAAGGGTTTAAAATTTTAATTAAATTAATTTATTTTTAAACCATTTTTTTCTGTATTTATTTATTTACAGATGTGTGGTGGGGGGTGTTATATGTGTGTATGTGTCTTGGTGGGAAGGAAGAGCATGTCAGGTTCTCTTGCTACTGCAAATGGAACACCAGATACTTGCATCATTTTTTGAGTCTGTAAGTGGCTGGGGAATTGAACTGGGGTCAGCTGGGTTTGTAAGCAAGTGCCTTTAATAAATGAGCCATCTTCCCAGCCTCGCAAAAGGTATTTTGTTTAAATGAAACAGCTTATTTATTTGCACCAGTGTGTGTGTGTGTGTGTGTGTATGCTTGCACACAGGCACACCAAGATCTCTTGCCATTGCAAATCTGAAAATGAACACCAGATGCTTATGCTACCTTTAATTCCTGAATTACATGGTTGGTTGTGGTACTGAACCAAAGTCAACAAGCTTTGCAAGTGTCTTCAACTGTTTAGCCATCTCTACAGCTTCACGAGCGTTTCAATCAAAAGAATTATTGATACATACTGGGGAAAGGCAAAGTATTGGCAGTCAAAGCCACAGTGCAGGTGCCTGCTTATCCATGAAGGTGACATGGTTATAGTGCCTGCAATAACACACGCGCCAGGTTTTGCCATGCATAGGTGGATGATTTTTCATACATTTTAATTTATAAAAATAATGTGTTCTCTTAACAACTTGTTCTTATTTTATGGTTTCAGTTCCTTTGAACTCATTTAGCTTCTTGTTTTTCTTAATGGTAGAGAGGAGAGGGAAACAAACTACATAAGACTATATTAACCCAGAGCTTTACCCAAGCAATGTCTATATCTGCCTATTGATTTGAAAGTAGCTCTAAAGAATGTGTATATTTTGAATTCATAGTTTTTATATTTCAGCTTATTTCAGTGCCTGGCATATCCATCCACACTCAGTATGCACTCAATAAAGCAAAATGCTGTCAGAAAAGACACATAAAACAGATACATAGCTGAGTGGATTTCAGGTGCTAATTTTTCATATTCTATGGGTTACTGCCTTGTCATACTGCTGTACTACTTTTTTTAAACCAGTTCCTTCTCCTATACCTTGTGTCAATGTTTGAAGACACTGGACTGCTCTCTGCTCAGCTATTCTCCCTTCCAAAAAGGATTATTAATGTGCCACTATTTACACAAATATTGATTCTAGAGAATTAATCATCCTATTGAGATACTTTCTATCTTAAAATATTTGCCTACAGCAAGATGTGAAACTGACTTCAATTTTTCAAAACCCGCTCTTCTAAAGTGCAGAGAAGCAACTCAACATAACAGGGTCAGAGGAAATCACTAAGACACAGCAGTGAAGAATTCTCTTTGATTAGTAATTTCTAGCACTGGCTTTTTAAAAAAAAATAAAAATCGCCCATGAGAATGTCTAACACTTCCAAAGTCTTACCTCAGAGATTCACATTCAGAAAATTTGGCTTGTAAGTTTGGCAGCTACATTTTTAGAAGTGATTGATGTGTGTCCTGAGTTAAAACAGAGCTTCTCAAACTTCATGAATATTTTCATCACGTGGGAATCTTGTTAAAGTGCAAATTCTGACTGAGGAGGTTTTTGCTGGGGATTGAAACTCTAAATTTCTAACAAACTTCTAAGTTATTCAAGTACTTTTAGGAATCACATTTTGAGAACAAGACTATATTTAATACATGCACCCTAGCAGTTTTGAATTGGTGATGTGATCAGATGTGCTGTGTGAATTACTACCTCAGATTTACATAGTAGTCCTTAGACCTCTGAAATACACACTGGAAACAAGACGTTTAAGCAAATAAATATTTTCCTGCTTTAAGTACAATTTCCCTTTCCAGAAAATCCTAACAGATCATGCGTAAAAATATATTCATTTCAAACTAATGTACTTTGCTATTCTGATGTAAATAAATACTAAGTGAGTATTTTTGAGTCCTTTTATTGTTTTCACTCCAAAATTACAGTGGTTTTACTAAGATAGTTTGACTTGTCCCTTAGAAAATTATTCTTCTTTATTGCATTTCAGAATATACAGTAATAAATAAGCAAGCTTTTGAGAGTACTAAACATATTGGGGGTGCAGAAGAAAAAAATATTATAAGCTGTCAAAATTATCAAGGCGTTTTAAAATTTAAACAACACCAATGAAAATCATGTAAAATGGATTTGTAATTAGTTACTAATTTTCACAGTTGGAGGTATAATTAGAGGTGATTAGTGAAAGCAATAACAAAATAGAGAGTGCTGAAAAAGTTTTCTAAACCCTCCCAGGAACTTACAAACAATGAATGATAAAAGGGATGTTGAAGGGTACAAAAACCTTTAAATTTAATTATTACAGTGCATTTTATTTTTTTAAAAAAAGAGTTGGATGTAACTCACACTTTAGAGTTCATTGCAGAGAAGTGGAGAGAAACTGGGCATGGTCACACACAGCACTCAAGAGGTTGAAGCAAGGGATCCTAAGTTCAAATTTAACATGGGCTACATAGCAACCCTTTTCCTCTGTAGAAGAAAACCACAGCTCTTACCTCAAAACTGAACAATATATAATTTATTTTGTGTCAAATATGTGTGACTGTGGCCTGAAATGAAATTTTACAGTCACAAAAGTCACAGTTTAAGGCATTTTACAACTACATGGGAGGGAACATCATATCCAGAGAGGTTACCACAAGGTGGGTAGATGGGAAAACTCTGCTCTACGTTTTAAATACTATCTGGTGATGTTCTTAGCTTTGGGGCTGGGGCAAGCTAGTGCTCTTCTAAGAATACATTTCAGTGTTAGGCCAGACATTCATGTGGGTAATTGTGCCAGTTTGAGTGGATGTTCCCAACAGATTCACTTTTATTAAAGCTTCTTGGATTTCCAGCTGCCTTGGCTGGAGGGAGAGTCACTGGGGGTGGATATTAGGGTCCAGCTCTAAGGTGTGTTTGGGGGCAGATCCATCTGGAATTCCTAGAGCCTAAAGGTGTTCAAAGTGCCGGAGTTCTGCCTGGGTTCCTGAAGTGGGCTTGCTTGTGGTGCTGCTGGTGGTTGCTTTTGCCTCTCTGCTTGGACCTGTGAAAGGGGCCAGCTTCTCCTGCCATTATGGGACTTCCCCTGAATCTGTACGCCTCAATAGATTCCATACCTCCTGTAAACTGTGTCTAGTCTGGAAGTTCATCCCAGAAATGTTGAAGCTGACTGTGCTAGTAATGAATGGCTATTAAGGTGAACAAAGATAGCCAAACATAATTAAAAAATTTTTTTTTATTTATTTATTTGAGAGCGACAGAGAGAAGGAGGGAGAGAGAGAGAGAGAGAAAGAGAGAGAGAGAGAGAGAGAGAATGGGTGCGCCAGAGCTTCCAGCCTCTGTAAACGAACTCCAGATGCGTGCGCCCCCTTGTGCATCTGGCTAACGTGGGTCCTGGGGAATTGAGCCTTGAACCGGAGTCCTTAGGCTTCACAGGCAAGCGCTTAACCGCTAAGCCATCTCTCCAGCCCGCCAAAGATAATTTTGTTACCAGAGAAGGTCTTAGATGTCTTCACTGACAACAACTGAGCAAGACACAGTATAGAAACAGCAAAATTATAGATTAAATGTGAGTATAAAAGTACAAAAATACCCCGTAAGGTAGGAGAGGGCTCAAGCAAGGATGTAGTTCAAGAGCCCCTTGTTTCTGAGTTCATGGGCTTCTAATTGTACAGTGGGAAGGAGCTCTCTGAAAGTGTTCTTCTTTCTTTGACCAATGTGGTAATTGACTGCATATGTATCATCCCATAATACTCTGTTATTTTCTTTTTTTTTAATTTTTTTGTTCATTTTTATTCATTTATTTGAGAGTGACACAGAGAGAGAAAGAGGCAGATAGAGAGAGAGAGAGAGAATGGGCGCGCCAGGGCCTCCAGCCACTGCAAAGGAACTCCATATGCGTGCGACCCCTTGTGCATCTGGCTAACGTGGGTCCTGAGGAATTGAGCCTTGAACCGGGATCCTTAGGCTTCACAGGCAAGCGCTTAACCACTAAGCCACCTCTCCAGCCCTACTCTGTTATTTTCATAGGCATGATATGTAGTCTGTAGGCATTTACCCTTAGTTGGTTTGAGATATCCAAAACGTGACAATGGGCCAATATGTTCCTTAGTGTGTACATGTGCTCCTGTTATGATTAGTCCCATGTTGCTGGGATGAACTTCCAAACAGTTTATGAGAGGAAGAGAATTTCAAGCTTACAGATCTAGGGAAGTTCCATTAATGATGGAAGAACCTGCTTCCATACATCCAAGAGGAGAGAAAAAAAATCAAAAACAAAAACAAATAGCTAGCAAACATCAAAGAGCAGCAAGCACTAATGATCCAGAGCTCAAATTGCTTTGCACACACCTTTGAGCTGGAATCCAGATCCACCCAGACTGACAGATCCTCCAGCTATTGGCAGGAGACTTCAGCAGAAAATACCTGAGGCTCTCAGGGATGTACATTCACATTCAAACCACCACAGCTTCTAAGTACCTAAAACACTTTGTTTGTTTGTTTGTTTGCTTGTTTTTAATTTTCTGATTGTGGTTTTATTTTGTTGTTGTTGTTGTTGTTATTTTTTCTTGGAGAGGTTTGGATGACTCATAGTCAAGAGGGTTTAACCCTTCTTTTCCTCAATTTGAGTCCGTGACATTCCAGCTCTACACAATCAGGAAGTCCTAACCCTCAGTTAGCTTTGTAAAATATTTGACACATGTGTGTTCTTTTCTCTGGGAATTTATTTTGCATCTCAAACCAAAACTGTAAAGGACAGGGGAACAAACTTGTCATTTATCCTTTCTATTTGGAACATTGATGGATAGTGGATATGCACTACGATTCTACAGAAACAGATGTGTTACTGATAACCAAATTTTCCAACTTTAGTTTGTCCATGTTATGCATGAAGCTATTACATTCTGGACTGGGTTTACATATTATGTGATAACATACTCCTTATTCAAGAACAGAAAAAAACAAGAAATCAAAAACCAAACAAAGTAATGGTTATTGAAAGTTCACTCTATATCAGACTTTACATTAATACTTTACTTATTATAATTTTCTTACTTACAACAACTGTAAGAGGATGATAGGAGGTAAAGACAAGTAGTAAAACCTGGATAAAAGATTATTAAATAATAGAAAGGGACTCTATTTGGGAGCCAGTTGTAGACAACATTAACAGTTATCTCTGAATACCTATGAAAAGCCCCATAGATACCAAAATCCACACATGTGAATACAAAATGTTGGAATATTTGCATATTACCTAAATATATCTTTCTATATGCTTTAAGCCATTTCTAGATTACTTATAATATCTAACAAAATGAAAGTATCATATAAAAAGTTGTAATATTAAATCATTTAGGGAATCATGGCAAGATAACAAATTTATATTTGTTTATTTTTTTGGAATATTTTCAATGTGTCCTCGTATCTGCAGATAGAAAGCCACAGGTACAGACAACCAACTTGTTTATCTTTGAAAATACTTCCAATAATTTTGTTTTCAGCTTCCATATAAAAATGTTACTTTGTGATATCAAAAGAGAAGACAGACTAATTAGAAAATAGAAGGGATTCAATGGAAGGTGGATTTGGGAGGGGGGAAATTGAGGTGGTGGAAGGGAATTATCATTTATTGTCTGTACTTATGGAAGTTGCCAATGACAAGTTTTTGTTTTTTTTTTAAATTACTTTGTTGATACTTGGTTTGATTTAAAAACTAAGGGAGTTCAGGATACAGAGGCAAGCAAGAAGAGAGAGAGAGATTTTCAACCTATGACACCACTTTGATTATAAATAAACGTACCCCTTTTCTAGCAATGCACTTAGCAATTTGTAGGCAACCTAGCACACTCACATGCACCAAGTTGTGTTGGGCCTTGTGTTGGGCCTTGAGAGGCCCGGACGTGAGGCCTAGTGGAACTTCCTGAGCCTAGCTAAAGTTTGGCGACCTGTCTCTGGCCAGCTAGGACTCAGCAAGACGCCTAATGGCTTCTTGCCTGCTACTTCCGCGTAGGAGTTGGAATTATCATTTCAATAGTCACAGTTTATTATTGGCCCTTACCTCTCTCCCCATCCTAGAATCCCCGCCTTCATTCTCAACATTATATGGGCAACCGCCTGTAACAATAAAGCGAGTTCCTGCTTCGACAAGACTCCCGACTCAGTGTGGTTTTTCTCCGGTGACTAGGAGAGGTTCTGAGTCATCTGACATTCAACCTCCTCCTCAACCCGTTGGGAGGAACCAGCCAGCCTGGTCCTTCCTCAGCACTACCTGTCGGGGAAGCCTGGCAAAGTTGCAAGTACACTCCATTCCAAACAGTGGAATAAGTTTCTCCTTTTCTAGTTACCATTAGACAGTCCCCTTTTGTGGTCAGTTTCCATTCAAATATATTTTAAGACATATCCAGGATAGGAAGATAGGGCCAACGATCCTGGACTGGACTTGGGTGCATGCACAGTGAAGCAGACTGTCTCCTTAAGTGAACACTGAGGCAGAATCCCATATATATCATCCTATGGCTATGTATAGTTGAATGTATAGGTGATTACAATTAGATGCATTATGGGGAGGGACATGCACAGTAAAGGAAAGTTCATATAACCCACACCTGTCAGTGAAACCAGAGAACCACCTCAACTGTGCCCTTGACAACCAGTTCCTTATTCTTCGCAAGTCCCATTAAAACAAGCTCCAGGCATCTTCCAAGGCCTTTCAATACTTTCTCACACTGGAGGCCCATTGCCCCTCTTGGCAGTATATTCATGTATATAGACAAGCTTGCATGTTTGCTTTGCTCTGAATACAATTTCTTGTTGCCTTATTTGTACACACAAATCATACACTTTATTTGTACATTCTGTCTTCAATTCTATGAATAAACAGCAATAACCTAAAAACACCTGGACAGTGACCACCAGTGACATATTTAATTTCCATTAATGTAAATACCTATACATATTCAATTTCTGAATTTTTTTAGAAGTAATGGCAATTTAGGCCTTTAACTTAACCCTATGATTCTAGAAAACAGCAATAGTTAAATAAATCCCCTTACATTCTAGGTGCTGGGCAACTGTTTTCTGTGAAAGGTCAGTTTTCCAGGAAGACTTAAGTTTTAACACTAGAGAGACTAACTCCTTGCCTACTTTAGAACAAGGTCAGGCAAAGCCTTTTGCCTTATAAGAGATGAGTTGAATTTTTGTCATCACTGATCATACATGACACTTATTAATTTGATAACCAACTTAGTTAACCTGTACTCCAACTACAGAACCCTGGACTGACTCATCAGTTTTGTACAGAATTGCACCCCACTGAGGCTTCCAAGAAGCATTACCTACTGATCTCATGGAAAACATTGCCTGTCCAGACACCTTGACCTTCATTACCAATACTGTTTTTTACTCTTCTCTTATAAAGAAAAGCCTTCTTCAGTCTGTCCTTTGAGATACTTTCAGATGTCAGTGTTCTCCCTTGACAGCAATCTTTTCAGATAGACTTTTCGTATTTAAGTCTGGATTTGTTTTATTTAGCAATAGTCTTCCTATATAAAGGGACACATCTGCAATCAGTTCTTCATGCTCCCACAAGCAAGTCTGCCTATTACACAATTTTGGAGGACACAATTTACAAGGCAGTAGAAAAGAGAGATGGTATTCCCTGGATCTAAGCATGATATAAGCTAGTGATTTATCACAGCAGGAGTGGTCTTTAAAGCTCAAAACTGGATAGAGATATGGCTTAGTGGATAAAGCACTTACTTGCAAGGCCTAAGGACCCAGGTTTGAGTTCCCCAGTACCCACGTAAGCCAGATGCACATGGTGGCACGTGAGTCTGGAATTTGTTTGCAGTGGCTAGAGGCCCTGGTGTGCCCATTCTCCCTCCCCTCTTTTTAAAATAAAGCTCAAAGTTGACCACTTTCATTTTCTGTTTAGATTAGTGACTCATGTCACTCCAGAGAAATCAAATTTCTTGAATTCACATGCAAGGAGATGGACAATAATTTCATTCCCACTTATTTCTTTTTTTAATTTTTGTTTATTTTTATTTATTTATTTGACAGCGACAGAGAGAGAAAGAGGCAGAGAGAGAGAGAATGGGGGTGCCAGTGGCCTCCAGCCACTGCAAACAAACTCCAGACGCATGTTCCCCCTTGTGCATCTGGCTATCGTGGGTCCTGGGGAATCGAGCCTCGAACCGGGGTCCTTAGGCTTCACAGGCAAGCACTTAACCACTAAGCCATCTCTCCAGCCCTCCCACTTATTTCTTTATTAATATCTTCAACTATTCCTTGTGTCTGAATCCTTGTGCAAAACAATGACACAGAATTTAATAATGGAAAGGAGTCGCAAGGCTCACATAGCATACTCATACTCATCTTAGTGAAGGTCTAGGGCACCTTGAAAGGGGAAATGAAAGCTAGCACTGAGGGCTCAGCAGGCTTCAAACTGCAGCTTTCCATGACTCTTCTCAGTTTATTAGATGCATTTCATTTCCAAATAATGAACCAACAAGAAGTGTTTGAGAAATTAGTTAAATTAGGTGTAAATCATCAACCTACTCATCCATGAACAATGTAGACAAATTGGAGCTGGGAGCCACCAGGACACGCTTGACATTAAATAGTACATTGTAAATTGCTAACTACCTGATGCCTCCTTATCTCAGAAAGTAGTCAGTGTTGGAGATCCTGAGAAAGAAGCATAGAGCAGTCTAAGTCCAGCTATAACATATTTCTCTCTTAAACACATAAATATTTTTCTAGTCATGAATACACAGAAAAATTTAACTTTCTGCTATTGTGTCCTTGTCTTAAAAGTGTGTATGAATAATAGTATGTGAAGCAATGCATTATTAATTAGTTATATTTAGTCATCCTTCCTTGCATTCATATTTCAAAACCACCAATACATAAATATATGATCTTTTGTTAATTAAAATATTTTATTTTTAGAAAATTATATCATAATTAAAGCCTTTTAAAATTTACTAGTGAAGCTGGGCATGGTGGTGTATGTCTTTATTCCCAGCACTCAGAAGGCAGAGGTAGGGGGATCAGGAGCATCACCATGAGTTTGAGGCTACCCTGACCTACATAGCGAATTCCAGGTCAGCCTTGGCTGGAGCAAGATCCTACCTCAAAAAAATAAAAACAAAAAAATACAAGTAGTTTGGGCTGGAGAGATGACTTAGCCTTTAAGGGGCTTGCTGGAGAAGCCTAATGACCCAGTTTCCATTTCCTAGTACCCACATAGGCCAGATGCACATGGTGGTACATGTGTATGGAGTTTGTTTGCAGGGGCTAGAGGCCCTAGAATGCCCATTCTCTCTGTGTGTCTCTAATAAATAAATAAAAATAAAATATAAGAAAAATAAATTTACCAATCATTATAGAATCTGAATCACTAGTGCTCATTTCTAGCTATTGGTAGAGGAGATCTGGTGCCAGGTTAACTTGACAGCAGTTGGTTAATGTGGCTATTAGCATCAAATTCCTCTTTCTGTTTCCTTCTGTATTCCTTTATAGCCTGTCTTCCTTCTCTCTCATGAATGCTGTGTGCCCTCAGACTGTTACCAGTCTTCTTTGTTATTATATTCACTTTCAATAAGGTTGACTAAATTACTATAAACTAGAGTATAACACATAATGTGAGTTGAAGTGTTGCCAATTTCTGATTAACAAGGACCATAACTCATGTTTAAAAAGTCTGAAAGATTGAGCCAGGTGTGGTCGTGCATGCCTTTAATCCCAGCACAGAGGAAGGAGGCAGAGGTAGTAGGATCACTGTGAGATCTTTGAAGCCAGCCTGAGACTAGAGTGAATTCAAGGTCAGACTGGGCTAGAAAGAGATCCTATCTCAAAAACAAACAAACAGACAAAGAAACAAAGAAACAAAGAAACAAACAAACAAGGTCTGAATGATTGAAATGTCAAGTACTATAACCTGAATATAGAAATTTTGTATGTGTTTGATTTCTTTTCTTTCCTTTTTCTTCTTTCTTTCTTTCTCTGTCTCTCTCTTTCTCTCTCTCTCTCTCTCCCTTTCTTTCTTTCCTTATTTTTTGAGTTAGGATCTTGCCATATAGTTCAGGTTGACTTTAAACTTGCTACATAGCGTAGGCTGACCTTGAACTTGCAATCTGTGGTGGTCTGAATGTGAATGTATATTCCCCATAGCTTCGAGATTTTTGATTATGACTTAGTTTACAACTTGTGTCTCCAGTAGCCATGATGGAAGTGGTGTCAGTAGGGTTCAGATCGTTAAACATGTAAAAGGAAAACAAGTAAAAGTTAAACATGAAGCAGATAATATCATTCTATGAGTGTGAGTTGTTAACAGGTTTGCAAAAATGTTTCAGCATTTTAAAATAACTTACTTGCTATCCCACAGTAACATAAATAAAAGACTAAAAGTAAACCAGGTGTGGTGGCACATGCCTTTAATCCTAGCACTCAGAGAGGTACGAGGATTGCCATGAGTTCAAGGCTACCCTGAGAATACAGAGTGAATTCCAGGTCAGCCTGGGCTAGAGTGAGACCCTACCTTGAAAACACAAAAACAACAAGAAGAGACTAACAGTAAAATTATTGGACAAAATTTACCTCCATCTCAGCATACCTGTGGCAAATGTAAATCTAACAAACTGGGACTAGAAAAGACTTTCCTGAATTTTACAAGTATCAGCAAAAAAGAAAAAAAAAACATAATGAAACCATTCTTAATGATGAGAGATTTGATCAATGCCCTGGAAATTATAAAGGAGGCAAGGATTTTCACTACTCAATACCAGTTCTCTAGAATATAACAATGGATATAGCCACCAGTGCAATACAACAACAACAATAAAAAAGAAATAAGAAAGAAAAGTTGGAAATAACAAACACAGATATAAAGGTTGGAAAAATTGTCATCTGAGTATAACATGAATGTAATCTAAGACAAAAAATAATATGCAGATGCCTATTAGAGCTAGTCATTGAATTTAGTGATTTCATTTAATTCAGATTACAAACCGAACATAAATTACATTTTGCATACCAAAAAACAGAATGAAAAATTTAATGTTGCGATTTACAAAGTCCTTAGAAAGCATCAAATATCTCAGGATAAATTCTATATAAAACCTATACATAGACAGACTCAAAACATGTTGCGAGAAAGTAAATACAAAATATAGGACACTAATAATATAGCTGGTACATTGGCTGCCATTCCTCTTCTATTTAACAGGTAGAAAAGAAGGAATAATATACAGAACATTAATTGGGCAATAGGCCACTATGGTGGTTTGAATAGATGGCTCCCAATATATCCAGGTTTTTATTTGTTTGTAGTTTGCATCTGCAGCCACCTGGCTGGAGGCAGGTCACTGGGTGGATCTTAAGGTGTGGTGGTGGGTTTCAGATTTCAATCTAAAGATATGAAAAGTGTGCCTACATGGAGTTCCTGAAGTGTGCTATGCTTCTCTCTCTCAAATTGGACCTGTGAAGGCAGGCCAGCTCCTTTTGTCCATTATGGAACTTCCCCTGGATTTGTAGGCTTCAATAAATATCCCTTCCTCCGTAACTGTGCCTGGTCTGGAAGTTCATCTCAGCATACCTGAAGCTGTCTGCTACAGAACTTGGTACTGAGGAGTTGACTGAGATGAACCTGACTATGTGGATGTTGACCTTTTGGAACTTTGTTTTGGAAAAATGGGCATGGACTTGGTGCTTGCAAATGAAGATGTCTTCTGGAGTGGTAAGCCAAGTTTTATGGACTATTATGATGAGAATTTGAGAATTCTAATTGTAGACAATATTGAACTTCGAGGCTTGGTTTATGAGCTTTCTAAGGGAAAACAAAGACTGCAGAGGACTTTGTTGGAACTGGGCTATTGGCATAAGGGCTGGCTGCATCCTGCTGCCCAGGCCCAGACAGTGTGATCAAGGTTAAGTTTGTAATGGACTGATGTGCTTGGCTAGAGATATTGGACTGAGAGATTTAAGATTTTACGCTGGAAAACCTCAACCAAGTTAAAATTACAGGCACTGAGACTGGTTTTAGGCTACTGAATCTGCTATGGTCATACACATTAGCAATCTTAAGGAAGATGGTCTTATTGCTTTACCATGGAAAGAATGCTTGACAAAAGACTATCATAGAAATGCAAACACTTTTGGAAAGAGTTGACTGGAGAAGGAATCTGCTTTTCAAGGCTATGATTTGTTCCGTCCCTGAATTAAGAATATGGCTGTGTCCTGCACAACTGGTATTGGTTTCAGAAGCATGAAAAATGCATGGAGTGGTAGTGAATTGCACACGGTTCCAGGAGCTGCTGCTGAGATGCAGCATGAGACAGGGCCTGATGCCCTGATAGGCTGAAAGAGCCTTTGGAAGATGGACCGTGGTTTGCATGAAGACCTGAAGATGTTTTGTATATACCAGGACAATGCAAGGGCTACCATAGAGTGCACTGTTGGCCTAAGATGGAAGTGTTCCCTGGCTACTCTTCCCAGCTGGAGGGGCAGAATTGGAAAATCTGGAGACTGTCAGTCTCTGGTTATGTTGAACTTGAACTGCAGAAGTTTGATGTTTTTTTGACGGTGGTTGAGTTTGCATTGTTTTAGTCTCTCCTTGTTATGGTTTATACCAGTGGAAAATGTTTACTCTGTGCCTTTATATGTTAGAAGTGTTTTAACTTGTTTAATTTTACAGGTCTTAATATCTTAAATTGGTCAAGATTGTGGGGAGCTTTGAAATTGAACTGAGTACAATTTACAATGTGTGATGGTTATAAATCTATTGGGGGGCAGGGATGGAATGTGGTGGTTTGAATAGATGGCCCCCAATATATTCAGTTTTTTATTTGTTTGTAGTTTGCATCTTCAGCCACCTGGCTGGAGGCTGTGCCACTGGGTGGATTTTAAGGTGTTGTGGTGGTGTTTCGCAGATTGCATCTAATGATATGAAAAGTGTGCCTAGGTGGAGCTCCTGAAGTGTGCTGTGCTATGTGGCTTTTTGGCTAGTGCTTCTCTCTCTCAGCTTGGACCTGTGAAGGCAGGCCAGCTCCTTTTGTCCATTATAGAACTTTCCGTAGATCTGTAAGCTTCAATAAATATCCCTTCCTCCATAACTGTGCCTGGTCTGGAAGTTCATCTCAGCGAACCTGAAGTTGTCTGCTACAGCCACAGAAACTAATAAGAATTTGCTATGATGAATAATTAGAAATAATTTGCACATGTAAGTAGCTTACCTATGTCTTTATAATAACCACATAGTAAAATATTTCCTTTAGTCAAAGGCACTATTTATATCCAAAAATAAAATTGTGCGTGTGTGTACGTGTGTGTGTGTGTGTGTGCGCGCGCGGGTGCACACATTTGGAAAAAGACATGCCCTAGAATGTTACAAGCTGTAAAATAACCCCAAATTGGAAATACTTAACTACTTACGAATATAAACCAAGTTAAGAGGAAGTCCAAACAGCACTTATCCTTGAGGATGGATAGTCAGTGGAAGGGAACAAAATGAAAACTACTTAAATTTGGGCCCAAAAATATCTACATTGATATTGAAATTGTGAAGATTCATTGAGTTTTACCTTATGTGTCATATTATGTATTTACATTTTTATCAAAAACAATACAAAAGACATAAGGAGCTCACCATATTGATTGCTAATTAAAATGCGCTGTAACAAATTTAATGGAAGTTAAATAGTGTTGCTATGCAATCTCTAAAATGTGTGAAATGCATGGAATTAACAAATGCACAATCCCAATAAGTGGTGAAGATCAAGGAGGTACATAATGGAAATTCCAGTAAATTATGGCACATTTAATTAAGTAACTGAAGTTTTCTATGTTTTAAATCCATTCAGTGGAATGCTTAGTCTGGGTACGTGTAAAATGGAATAAAGCTCATCCTCCAGTCTTACAAGTTCAGTGTAAGATGGTGTAAAAACTGGTGTGTGATTGGTGTCTATATGTACATTTAAAAAAATCTTTTTAAAAATTTATTTGGGGTAAGGGAGAGAATGGGTGTTCCAGGGCCTCTAGCCACTGCAAACTAACTCCAGATGCATGTTTCACCATGTGAATCTGGCTTACATGGGTACTGGGGAACCAAACCTAGGTCCCCAGGTTCCGCAGGCAAGTACCTTAACCATTAAGCCATCTCTCCAAACATGTATGAACATTTTAATGTGGTATGTCTGTTCTGGGAAGAGTCAAAGAAAATTTCATTTCATAGAGAACCTATATGAGGACTCTTAGAGCTTCCCTTTTAGTAGAAGAGATAAAATAAGGACATATAGAGTATGTCAGATAGTAATACTGCAATATAATGTTAAAGCATTGAAGGATGAGAGGAAATATTGAGGTTAGTAATGTATTGTTTTTAGATAGTATCTTTTCTGAGGTGGTAGCAGACCAAAAACAAAGGAGATGAGGGAGTGGCTATATGAGTATGTTGGAGGTGAGAATTCTGTTGAAGTAAATAAAGATAAAAGACTGAGGCATGACCATGCCTGGTACTATAGTTTGAGCCTTAAATGTACCCCACCCCCAAGCCTACATTCTAAAAGCTTGCTTGCCAACTTGTAGAGCTTTGGAAAAGTAATAGACCATCATTAGTTAAGAGTGTGAGGGACTTTCTGGATAGAATTCCAATTGCTCAGGAAATAACACCAACAGTTGACAAACAGGATTTCATGAGATTTAAAAACTTTTTATAGCAAAGGAAACAGTGAATTGGGTGAAGAGACGGCTTACAGAATGAGAGGGAAATCTTTGCTAGCTATACTTCTGACAAAGGGTCGATGCCTAGAAAATAAAAAGACCTCAAAAACCTACATAGATATAAAACAACCCAATCAATAAATAGGCTAATGAAATGAACAGACAATTTTCAAAAGCTGAATCATGTATGTATAGATAACAAAAATGGAAGCCAGACTATCTCATACTTTCATGTTATAAATGGTGGGCTCACCTCCATGTTTCACTATTTCACTTACTCGTATGATCTTTAATATTAAACCTATCTTCAATGTTCTATATAATTAACTTTCTTCTCAATCATTATTTGACCTATCATAATTGTGATACAAACTGAAACTCAGCATCACTTTTATTTCTCTTATTTTTCCTTAATATAACAAATATTTATGAACCACTCATTTTGAACTAATCTTTTGACCAGGTGTGTTGAATCAGGAATATTGAACCCAATGTTATAGCTTTATGAAGCTTCTTTAAAGCATTTAAAGTCCCCCAGAAGCTTTTAGAATGATACCTTGGCCCACATACCAAGCATTTTATGTTCTATCTCTGCCTTGCTCCTTGATCAGCTTCTTTAGCACACATCCACTGCCCATTCTGCTCCAGTGATTTAAAACGCCAGGCGATTATTTTCTGCTACCTGGCTGTGCAACATTACAAAGGTCATTGTACTTTCAATCTCTTCCTTAAAAGTCATCTAATCAAATTTTAGCTGCAGTCAAAAATTTATGTGTGTATGGCAGTGGTGAAGAGTTATTTTTAGATATGAATATAACCAGGCTTACTATGAAGCTATTGCTTGGCTCGGTGCCTTTCATTTTCTAGAAGCTTCTGTTTGCTCCTCTCCATTTTTGCTGTCATAGGTTTCTCTTCTCACTCATGGCTTCAGATCCTGTGGTATGTTAGTTACTAGATAACACTGACTCTCTTCTTTCCTATAGCTCAGCATAGAGTAGAGAGAGCATGGACTATCACCACATGTACATCATCTTATGAAACAATCTTTTAGCTCACATTCTGAAGAGAGAATTTCACAATTCAGCCCAGTCTAATGGTAGGCTCAGCACAGGTCAGGTTAGATATATACAGCAACACAAAGGGAATCAGATGTCAGATGTTCAGGGAGTTGTAGGTGAGTGAGTTAAATGAGAAAACAAAGTATACTCTAACTGATATCTGAATAGATTGCACCCTCAGTATTTCTTAGCATTACCTTCATGTATCTGGGACAAAGCACCCAGCCAGAAGCAGCTGATGGGAGGAAAGTTGTTTATTTTGGCTTACAGTGTTGTGGGGAAGTTGCATAATAGCAGGGGAGAGACGGTAGAACAGAGGCTGGATATCAGCTTCTTGCCAACATAAGGTAGACAACAGCAATAAGACAGGCAGTGAGTCAAACTCTAAGGGGGAACTGGCTATGATAAGCCCACCCCTAACACTATACCAGCTCTAGCAAGACTCTGCTTCCCAAATTACCATCAGCTGAGAACCAAGGATTCAAAACATATGACTTTATGGGGACGCTTAATTCAAACTGCCATAGTATTCAAATTTGTCCCCTTCAAATAACTTATCGGTAAAAACACGGTTGTACACAGATCTTGTTATATAACTTCTTTTTCTGGTAATTTTCACCAATTCATCTCAGTATGTGGAAAAAAAATGTGTCATAAGGATTAAATCAGCAAAAAATCATGAAGTACTTTGCAGAGGGTTTGGAAGATTGTGAAATTCCCTAAATGATAAATTTATCTTTCCTTTTGTTTAAAAGTTTCAACTCAAGTATCATTTAACCTTATATTCTAAGATTACCTCTCAACACTGAGTAGAGTTGTAAGTCACTCCTATGTGCTATTATAGCATGTTTTGTTGTTTTTTATAATTTATTAAATTATGATTTTTGTGGTTTTTCTCCATCACACTTAAAACAAATAGAAGTCTGGAGTTTTGTCTTATTTATCTTTGAGTTTCTTTTACTACTACTTAGCATATACTAAACACTTTTTAAATAAATAGATGAGTGGATGCTGAATGAATGGGAATAAATAAAAGAGTGATTGTGAAACTGAGGCACTAATACACTAAATTATCACTATTGGTCATAAATGAGGGTAGCAACCCATTCCATTCACAGTTAAGTGGAACAAATCAAAAGACCAGACCACAGTGTCCCAATAGAGAAATGGAAAGTTTTTTTTTTTTTTTTAATGTACCAATGACATCACCTTCAGTTCAGAAAACCTTTTTCATTCCAGAGGGAAGCCCAGGAGAAAAGAGTCTAAGTAGAAAGCTCCTTAGGCTATGAAGAAAAATGGGAACTTAAAATCATGAAATAAGGCACGTCTCAACTAAGATAAAACCCTTAAACTTTCTGCATTCATGAGGGAGGGAATTTGAAACTCCTAGAGGCTCTAAAAGTGAGCTTTGTCTTTTTATATTTTAAAAATCCTTTAATCCTCCTGAGGTTTTGGTTTTTTTTTATTAAAGTTTTACTGTATTCCCTTCCTATATAAAGTATTAAAGAGCCCAGAAACATCAGTACATTCTCCTGACTGAATATCAAAATATTGAGCACTCACTACCATGAACCAGGGTTTTCAACTTAGCAGTAGAGATATTTGGGGCTGAATGGTTCTCTGTTGCACTGCATTGCAGAAAGTTTTGTAATATCCTTGCCCTCTTTTAGTAGATGTCAGTAGCAGCTCCTACCTCTTCAATATCTGTTGTGGTGAAAAAGAAAACTTCAATATTTGATACATTTTCCCTTTGGGCAAAACTGTTCACAGTTGAGAATCATTACCATAAATATTTAGTTGACTATGAGTTAATATAAATTGAGAAAACCATAGTATTGAGATTTCATTTACACAACCTATCAAGTAATATTTCTTTTTCTCTATTTATGATACTTTTAAAATATATTTTATTTATTTATTTACTTGCTGGAGAGAGAGAAAGAGAGAGAGAGAGGTAGATGGAGAGAGAATGGGCTCATGAGGGCTTCCAGCCTCTGCCATCGAACTCCAGTTGCATGTGCCATCTTGTGCCTCTGGCTTACGTGAGTTTTGAGGAATCAGACCTGAGTCCTTAGGCTTTGTGGGCAAGGGCCTTAACCACTAAGCAATCTTTCCTTTACTCATATTCATATTTAGAAAATATTTTATTTATTTATTCAAGAAAGAGGCAGATAGAGAATGGGTATACCAGGGCCTCTAGCCACTGCAAACAAACTCGAGACACGAGTGCCGCCTTGTGCATCTGGCTTATGTGGGTATTGGGAAGTTGAACTGAGTCTTTAGGCTTTGCAGGCAAGCAATTTAACTGCTAATCCATCTCTCCAGCCCTCATGATACTTTTTGATATGTCTTCTTCTCAAGCCCACCTAATCATATTTTTGTGCCAATTATTTTTTGAGATGATGTTTAGTTTTATTCTCTGAAGTTCTAGGATGATAACACTTCTAACACCTCTATGACAGGCTTAAAATACTGGTCAAAGTACTTACGGGCATTTCAGTTATTAAAGATTTTCATAGTGTTTTAATTTATTGTTTGCAGAGTGTAATTAGAAGGAGGCATAGAGCCAAAATCTTCAAAGAATACTAATTATATGGAGTCAGTTATCAGTAAAGGAATATTGGTGGATGGTATTGAATAATGGTTTTTGATTCAATGCAGGCATGTATAACAGGAAAAGAACAGGACAATGGCCTGGATGAGGTAATGCACAACTCTCATCTCTAGGTCTTGATAAGAGAAATAGGAGAGGGAATGCATCAACTAATGAGAGAGGACCAGTGTTGAAGTAATCTTAAGAGGAGAGGCAGATTTAATTATAGTAAGATAGTAAGGAAAATTTGGGAGTGTGAAAATTTGCTGATGAGTACTCCTGAGATTAAGGGGATATAGTAAGAGGGATGCATATGAGGGGTAAATGTAGAAGTAGTATCAGAAAAGGAATGTGCCATACATAAATTGCAGTCAAGATGATGGATGACAGATAAAACCTGGTCTTTTTAGTGTAATGATCTACTTATATTAAATTTAAAAAGGCATGATAAACCTTGTGCTTATATACCATATAAGCATAAGGGTTTTTAACAGCTGTAAGATGTCTAGAGAGTCCCTGAAACTCTAACTGATGGGTCTATAGAGATTGGGATTCTTAGTGCATTTATGTTGCTATAAGAAAATACCAATGCTTTAGATAATTAATAAATAAGAGAAATATATTTCCAACAGTTCTGAAGCCTATATAGACCAATATCAAGTTACTAGCAGATGATATTGGTAATAAACTTCCCAAGTTATTTGCCTCATTACTGTACCCTATCACCACAGTATGCAAAATGGACGAAAGGGACAAATGTATCCTCATATAGCTGAAGAGATTGATGAAACTAGTTTCCTTGAATTCTTTTCTGAAAAGTCCATTCCTGAGGAATTCAGCATCATGATTTAATTGTTTTGCAAAGGTCTCACTTCTTAATAGCACCCTGTTGAGTCTTGGGTTCTGTCCTGTTAATTTGGGTAGGGAGAATATATCTAAACCATCCACAAAGCAAGAGACAATTGTTGTAATCCATGCTGATATCTGCTGTCATCATCCATATTAATTTAAGTTTCTTGGCCACTTCCTTCCACCCAACTCATTCAGACTTTCCAAGGTTCATCCCATTATTATGTAACTATAGATAATTTAAAGTTACATTAAAATAATAACATATTTGACTAACGCTTACCATATTTATATAGTCCATTTATTCTCTCAATTCTTTAAAAAATTATTTATTTTCAAGAGGACACACACACACACAGAGAAAAAAATAGAGAGAGAGAGAGAGAGAGAGAGAGAGAGAGGTGTGCCCTATAGGGCTTCTTGCCACTGCAAATGAACTTCAGATACATGTACCACTGTATGCATCTGTCTTTATGTGGGAACTGGGGAATTGTACCTGGCTTCTAGGCTTTTCAGGCAAGTGCCTTTAACTCCTAAGCTCCTCTGGCTCTTACTCTCTCAATTTTTAGTCATACCTCATTTTCTCTAAATCACTCTCTTCGCTAGTCTAAATCAACTTTGCTAATGTATTATGTGCTTTTCTCATTACTGTGGCCAAATATTTGCAAGAAACAACCTAAAGCAGGAGAGATTTACTTTGGCTCACAGCTTTAAGGAATATCAGTCCGTTGTGTGAAGACGGCAGGACAGAGAGGCTGCATCTTTGGCAGTGGGACTATGAGATGGTGGCTATTCTTGTGGGTGCAGGTACAGGAGGCAGAAAGCACAGCTGGAACCAAGGGCAGGTGTAACTTCCAGAGGCCTGCCTCTTCTGACTAACCTCTGCCCGCTAAGTCTCAACTCCTAAAGGTCCCAGATCTTCCAAACTAGTGCTACTATCTGGGGACCAAACACTAGAATTATGAACTTGTAGTTCAAATCACAACAGCTAATGACCTTGCTTCTATTTCTGTGAATATTGTAGAAATGTTAAGCAGAAAACTTCCAAACACCCTCCATCACATTTTCATCCATGCCTATACATTTTCCCAAGGAATCTACTTTTCCTTCTCTTTCAGTGAGTAAATTATCAGTGGCCCTAGCAACTGACATACCCTATAGTTCAGCACTGCTTCATATCTTCTTTCTTCTAGAAAAGGATGGAGTCTCCACCACTATTTACATTAGTTTTGTCCGTAAATATGGTGTTTCTTCCTCCCTCCCCTCCTCTTTCTATTCCTCTCCCTTTCCCTTCATCCTCTCTCTTTCTCGGGGTCTCACTATATATCTTAGACTGGTATAGATCTTATAATCCTCCTGCCTCAGACTCCCAAGTACTGGGAATCTAGTAGTTCACCCCCACAGCTAGCTGTGGAGCATATTGTCAATCAAAAAATATAGTCTTACTATTTTTTTCTTTAAAATAAAAACTCCTTTCTTTGATCATTTTTTTCCTTTCAGGTCTAATCCATTCCATTCTTTCTCTCCAAAGCAAAAATCCTTGAAAACATTGGCTGTATTTGCTGATTCCCATATTGCTTCTCTCATTTAATCTGACATCCATTCTGATATGTCATAACCTTCAGGGAAACTTCTCCTGTCAAGGTCACTATAGACTTCTATGAAGCCAAATCATCATACTCATCATGCTAGATCAAACTGTATCATTAGACATAATTGTAATCTTTTAGTCTCCCATTCTGAAACTTCATTTCTCTGCTAGAACTCTCTGTTGCTTTCCCCCTTAACCTCTCTAGCTACACCTAAATCTACCTAATGTGTTCTAAGTTGTCAGTATCAGCATGTGGAATCTTGATGCTTGGACCTTTCCTCTTCTCAATTTGTGCCAGGTCATTCATGACATAATTGAGAACCATGTCTCTAAATTCAACCTTAATGAACCTAGGCTCTAGCTCAGTGGTAAAATGTTTGTCTAGCATCTGCAAGCCCCTGGGTTCAATTCCCAACCTTGCAAAATATAACAACTTTTTATATCTAGTTTTTATCATTTTTGACTCATAAACTCCTCATCTGTCTATTCAACATTAGCTTCAAGCTATCTCAAAATTAATATGTTTAAAATTTATTTACTTGTTTTTATCAAATAACAGCACCATTCTTTGAGTTATTAAAGTCATGTCAATATAATCCTTGAATATTTGATTTCCATCACATTATATATCCAATGACTGAGCATATTTAGAATCACTTTTAAATATCACCACCTAAAATTTTTTAGTCAAAACCATCATAACAGCTGACTGAAGTGCTACAATAGACTACCCTAGGTTGTCTCCTTGATCATCTATGTAATATTCAATGATGTGTTAGACCATACCACTCTTCTAATCAGTTCAACCCTCAACACATTTACAACTGACTGTGAGGAAAAGCATAAATGCTGTGTCAGAGAGGCTTACACAATTTAGTCCCTCTCTGACTCGTTTTCTTCTGGCTCTGGTCTCCACTATTCTGAGTTACACATTTCCAGCCATGCAGGCTCCTTGATGTTCCTCAAACATGTCAGGCAAGCACCACTGGGCATCTTACAATTCTCTTTGGTCATTGACTTCACAGATACTGACATGCATTACGACCTTGCCTTAAGTCTGTTTATATCATCTAAAGTCATATTTAGCTATCCTAAATCACAGTACCACCTCTTTCTCTACAAAACATCCCCATTTGCTTTCTTGGCTTTAATTATTTTCTTATCACATACCAGAATATAACATTATGTAAATTAATTTAATTGACCATCTTATATTGGTTTCCCTCTCTAGAATATTAATGGATAATACTGTTTCTTAATGTGCATCTTTCCAAGGTTTAGCTTGTATTAATCTTTTTTTTATTTCTTATGTAAGTTGGCTTGAAATGGTAAATCACTATTGGTGGCAAAACCAAGAAAAAATAACAAATCTCTGTTGTCAAGGTTTGAAATTTGCTGTCAAGAATCAGAATCAGAAATTCGACTTAAAAATCCCATTGTGCAAATCATAATTTGTAGATGGCTTACTTCATAAGTGATTTGTGCTGTCACTCTCCTAGTAATATGGATCACTTAAATGCAGGGAGAAATCATAAAGCAAGAGAGAAATTTACAAATCTAGATTAGTAAGAAAGAGGCATTTCCAACTAAAATTTTACATAAAATTAGAAGAAATAAGAAGAAAAAGAGGCCAAAATATGCTTTATCTGAACTTTATAACTTAAAAAGGAAGGATTGGAAATGAGTGGTAGGTACACAGACAAATCCTACAAAAAATTACCAGTAGAGCTTTCTTTAAGGATATAAAATATAAAATGTATACTCATAATCATATATAACGTATAATAGAAAGGAAAGTTAAAAATCTATGTTTAATTCCTTTTTATACTTCCTCTGCTTAATTAGTTAAAATATACTATGGGTCCTAAAAAAGAGATGGTACAAGAGATAAGATGAGTATCTTAAATTATACATCAAAAGTTGCAACCAAAATTTAATGCCATGATGAAATGATTGAGTCAAAGAGCACAGAAACAGTACTTAGTAGGCTGCAGTAGTTTGTCAGTAAGGCTCAATCAGACATTGAAAACTAGGGAGTGAGGAGACACCGAAGAGGCAGTCTAAGGAAGACTATCCATCCGCTATAATAAGAAGCACATTGAGAAGTCTCCTGACAAAGGTGGATTTTTTTCTGTTATTTTTTTGTGTTTTTGAGACCAACCATCAACTGTGCTATCGGTTCATGGAAGAAACAGACTGAGATTTTTATCATACTCAGGGATTTTTTAAATAGCATTTGGATAATCAGTGTAGATTGCCAACACATTTAAGGTGACACTAAGAGAGCATCTTGGAGAGATACTAGTGACAATAAGGAATCTGATTTCATTGGTTAGGAGAGAAACACTGTGGTAGTTTACAAAGGTGTTATCCCTAACAAAGAGGGTACAAGACTTCTACAAAGAAAATTATAATACACTGAAAGAAAAAACTTTTAAAAGACTATAAGAGATTGGAAATAGCTCTGATTATTCATGGATTGGCATAATATTAAAATGGCCATCCTACAGATTCAGTACAATCCCTCTCAAAGTTCCAATCATGCTCTTCACAGAACTAAAAAGACAATTCTAAAATCCATGGAGAACCACAGAAGACCCTGAACAAATAAACCAATCCTAAGGAAAGAGAGCAATGAGGAAATATCACAATAAATGAAATAGTAACAAAACCAGCATAATATTTCAACAAAAGTAACATACCTAATGTAACAGAAGATCCAAAAATGAACCTATGAATCTTCAGCCACCTGAGTCTCAAAAATGTGTCCAAAACATATGTTGGATAACTTTTTACACAAATGGTGCCCAGAACACTGAATATCTACATTTAGAACAATAAAACTAGACCACTATCTTTATTCTGTAGTGCAATTAACTCAAAATGGATCAAATATCTTAAAGTAAGACATGAAACTTAAAAACTACTAGAGAACTCCAAAAGAAAAATGTTTCAACATGTGGTTATATGCAATGACTTTCTCAGAAATTCAATTCCTCTAGAAATATTAGCAAGAATTGGCAAATTGAATTGCATCAAATTATAAGATTTTTGTAAAGCCAAGTAAATGAGAGTGAAAAATGTCCTACTGAAGGAGAGAAAAACTTACCACCTATGTAGCTGACAGGAATTTAATACTTATATAAAGTAATATAAAGATCATCAAAAATAAACATCAAAAGAACAACCACTTTAGTCAATAAGGGGAAAATAACTGATGGGACAGTGCTCCATAGTACAAATATGCAATAAATACACAACACATGTTCAAAAATCTTTATCCATAAAGAGTATACAAATCAAAGCTACAGTGAGATTCCATCTCACGTAAGTAACAAGGAATTATCCAGAATACCAAACCAACAGGTGCTGGCAAGGATAAAAGATGAATCATTGGCTAGAATGTAAAATAGTCTAGCCACTGAGGAGATTCCACATAAAACTAAAACTCGAACCACCATATGATTCAGAGGTCCCACTCCTTAGCATATACCTGAAGGAATAAAAATCAGCTTATAATGAAGATACCCATATCACCCACCATGTTCATCACTGTATTATTCATGATAATCTATGATGAAATCAGTCTAGGTATGCATCAACAGATTAATGGATAAATAAAATGTGCCAAGTAAACAATGGAGAATTTTTCAGTGTTAAAAATTAAGGAAACCACGTAATTCTTAGGAAAATTGACTGAGTTGGAGAATATCATGTTATATAAAATATGCTAGACTCAGAAAGACAGGTATTACATGTTTTATCTCATGGTGAATCCAGTCCAGACAGTATGGAAGTGCAGGAAGAACTATCAATGTAGAGAAAAGAGATAAGGGTAAGAGAAAAGAACATAAGCAAGATGAGCATAATTAAAATACATTATTTTCATGCATGACTATATTACAATTAAACCTATTGTTTTGAACTATTAATATATTAAAATAAAACAATAATAAAGAGAAAAGAATGCTATTGTCAACGGATTTTTCCCCCTTATTTTAAGTCAGGGGCAATTAGAAACAGGTCTGTAAACTGACGAAAAATGTATAGCAGGGATTTAAGTCATGAAGCAGAGGAACAAAACAAGTCTTTTGGGGTCAGTGTCCATGAAGAGAAAAGAAAGGATATCATCTATCATCTAATAGGTCTGATGGGTCAGTCAGAGTTAGAAGGGAAGGCTGAGTACTGGTAGGATAGTTGATGTAGTGGGAATCTGTGCAAGTTCTTTTTAAATGCCTTTCTTGACTTTCCTTCAAGAAATGCACGTCTTAAGAAACCTATTAGTATAACTTCTATAACTTTACAATCAGATATCTTTTCTTTGTTATATGCCATTTATATGGTCTTGTATTTTCTATATTAACCAAAAGTACCTTTTGAAAGTGAACATCTTTAATTGGTTAAGAGCTTTTGTTCTTTGTAGTTATTCAGTTCACGGAATTTAAAATACACAATGTGATCTTTTAGATTACATTGAATGTGAGTTTCCAGTGCAGAAATACAGTCAGTGTAATATTTATTTCCCAATCTTTCTCTCATATATAGCAAATAAGGACTTGGAAACAGAGCACAAATCTCTAAAAGATTTATAGAAGATGGCATAGAAAAAAATGGACTATTGAGATAGGTGATATAAAATAGAGCCAAATCTAAGGACACAAAATAATTACATTTTTAAAAGAGTCATTTTGCTATTGGCCAGGATTGAGTTAAGGCCAGACTTAACCCTCCAGCTGAAATAAAACAACAAAGTGTATGAATCAATGGCTTTCCTGGCATTCAACATTAGAAGACAAGTCATAGCTGTCTTTTTGAGGAAAGAAACAAATAAGATGAATATGATAATTTTCATATTAATGTCATGAAATGGTTTTATGCCTTGTTTCTGGGATTAGGCAGTAAGGCAGAGCAAGCAAGCTGCTGAATAGAGAACTCAGAGTGCTGAAGTAACTCATCAGGGAGCAGTGAGGACATTCAACAGGAAGATCATGTCAGAAACAGGCACCAGGTTCTCATGAATGTGCTCCTGAAAACATAAAAGTACAGCGTTCTGAGAAAAGTGTCTGAGGCTGAGAAGACAGCAGCATAGCAGAATTAATGGAAAAGAACATTTAAATATTTTATGTTCAAGAACCAAGAGGAAGAGTGCATGTGAAATATGCACAGGACATATCTTTTCAAAGGTGCAAATCAAATTCCACAGATAAAAAACAAACTCTATAAGATGGAATGCACATTTAATGGAAGATTGAAAGTTGTAAAAAAATGATTAGTGGACTTAATGACATACCAGCAGAAAATACTAAAAAAATAAAAAGTTATGGGACAAATTCAAACATCCTAATATGGAAGGAGGTTGAATAAATACTGGTCAAAAGTACAAAACTTTATTTAGTTAAGACAAGTCACATCACATCAGTTAGACAGAATCAGAGATGCAAAAGGAGACCATTAATTATATGAACCACTTAAAGAGCAACAATTTTCATGTTTGAATAAAATATAAACTTACATTTTAATGTATAATAATAAACTCAAGATGGACTGGACATAAAGACTATTAAAAACTTTGTTTCATTTTTTAAGAAAAAAATTTATTTTGATTTATTTATTTATTAGAGAGTGGGGGACAGAGAGGATGGGTGTGCCAGGGCCTCTAGCCACTGCAAACAAACTCCAGATGCATGCACCACTGTGTGCATCTGGCTTACATGGGACCTGGAGAATCGAATCTGGAACCTTAAGCTTCACAGGCAAGGGCCTTAACTGCTAAGCCATCTCTTCAGCCCTATTAGAACCTTTTGTCCTAACTTTATTATTGTTGTGATAAAAACTCCTAAAGTTAAATACCTAAAGAAGAAAATATTTAATGTGGCCAATAATTTCTGCAGTTTCAGTCTATTGCTGTGGCTTATGTTGAGACAATTCATTATGGTGGAGAGGCTATGATGGAGCAGACCTGTTCACCTTACAGTAAGAAGTAGAGGATGCTATCTTTCTAGGGCAAGTCCCTATTAACCTACTTTGTCCAACTAGGCCTCACCTCCCAACTATGTCATGTTGGGACTCCCCCATGGTATTAATCTATCGGTCAGGTCAGAGGCCCTAGAATTCAATCACTTCCCCAAAATCTCATCAGCTGGTGACTAACACCCAACTCATGAGTCTATAGGGAACATTTCTATTATAACAATAAGAAAATTTCTAAAAGTGTTGATTAATCTATTGGTCAGAACAGAGACCCCAGGATCCAGTTACTCCACAAAATCCCTTTAGCTGGTAACTAAGACCCAATTTATGAGTCTATAGGGAAAATTTGTATTATAGCAATAATAAACTTCTAAAAGTGTTGATAAAGACAACAATTATCAAAAGATACCATAGGAAAGAAGACATACTGTAAAACAGAGGAAGACTATAACATATTTCTTTATATCAAAAACAATGCAAGCTAGAATGCCATGACATGTATATTTGAAATTTAAACAAGAAATGTTAAATGTCAAGTTGAAATTGTCTACTCCATGAAAAGTCCCATACACAATTAAGCTAAGAATTTTCTAGATATAACACATCAAAATAAATTTACTCCCAGAAGACTTGTGTTTCATACAATTTTAAAGGAGATCTTGAAAAAGAAGAAAAATAATACTAAATGAAATACTAAATACTAAATGCAAAGGAATTCAATACACAACAATAAGGTGCATAACTGTAGAGAACAATGTGAAATTCACAAGTCGGGTGAGAGTGACAAATGTCTGGAAACTAAAGCAACAAAGACCCAACTAGGAAAAAGTTATCTCAGTATAAAAGGAAATGAGATGTAGTCAAAATTTTCCCAGAATCTACTTCAAAAGAAACTTCAGATATCACCTGTGAATTTTATAGAACATTTAAGAAGGAAATAATACTAGTTCTATACAAATTCCTCCAGCGAATTAAGAAGTAATACTTTCCAATCAGATTTGAAAACTCGTAGAATTGAACATCAGAATGTCAAATGCAAGGAGTCAACAATACTCTAAATAATGTTAAAAAATAACAAAATTGGAGAAGCCACAGTATGTCTGCCCCAGATTTGTTACATAGTAACAGTAATTATCAAAGTAGTATTGACATCTCTTTACATTATATAAACACATATATGCATATATATGTGCAAATATATACATATATATATATTCACTTCAATATTATTACAATTTCAAAGCAATAAAATGATTATTTGGGGCTGGAGAGATGGTTTAGCGGTTAAGCGCTTGCCTATGAAGCCTAAGGACCCCGATTTGAGGCTCGATTCCCCAAGACCCATGTTAGCCAGATGCACAAGGGGTGCACTCTTCTGGAGTTCGTTTGCAGTGGCTGGAGGCCCTGGCACACCCATTCTCTCTCTCTATTTGCCTCTTTCTCTCTCTGTGTGTTACTCTCAAATAAATAAATAAAAATGAACAAAAAATTAAAATGATTATTTGTATAAGGAAAAATGATCACTGATCCATATCTTGCATTATTTATAAGTAATTCAAGTCAGACAAGAATATAAAATATAATCTGGGCATGGTGGTGCACGCCTTTAATCCCAGCACTTGGGAGGCAGAGGTAGGAGGAGCCCAATGAGTAGGAGGTCACCCTGAGATTACATAGTGAATTCTGGTCAGCCTGAGCTACAGTGAGACCCTACCTTGAAAAACAAAAAACAGACAAACAAAAAGAAAAAACGAAAGAAAAAAATGTAAAATATAAAATACAAAAAAAGTTCTAAAATCCTTCTGTAAGAAGATAATGGAAAAATGTCTTTGTGGACCTTTCTTGAGCAATGATTTTAGTGACACATAACCAAAACAATCAATGACAAAATAATTAAATTGGACTTAATAGTGCTGGGATTAAAGGCATGTGCCAGCATTCCTGGTTAAAAGTCCTAACATTATTAATATTTATACAGTATTCATATGCAGTCATAGAATAGATATCAAGCTAACAGTTGGGAATATACAGATTTTCTTGGAAGTATGGAGAATGGGGAGGAAAAGGTATGTATTAGAGAATGAAGCTCTCATTGTGGAAAGTCAACAATTAGGCCTGAAACCAGGGGGAAAAGCAATGTGAAAGCATAAATATTTTACTTGGCACCATGGGTATAACACTCACAGGAAGAAAACAGGATAATGATAGTAGTAGCCTTTGGGATATTAAACTGATTGGTGGAAATTAAGATTTTTAAAGTAGGGTGTTGATAGGATAATTATACATATGCTTTTCTGCAGACGGATTTGTATCAATACAAGCAACACAGTGTGTTGGTGAGTGGTCTAATTAGTCACTGGCATGTGGTGCATTGTGGCACATATAAGGATCAACAGTGGAAAAATTCATAAAGCATGAGACTGTAAATAGAGGGTGAGAGCAGTTCACTGACACATTTGAATTATTACAGGGTTTTGACAGGTTTCTGTCTGTCATGTCAGCCTGCTGTCTTAAAACTGCCCACCACTCCATGAGGGAACCCGAAGAAGCCATGAATCTTAAATGATCCTATCATCATATCTGACTATTTAGGGATGAAGAGTCAGTCCCACTTTCATCAATTTATTCTGTTTCACGAATTCAGAATTTTCAGTTTTAAAAAATACATAGGAGCTCTGTTAGTAACTAAGAAATATTCTCAGTACTAAGAAGAAAGGCTTAGAAATCGCTAATTGGTCAGTCAACAAACTTTGTAGCAAAATATCCTGGCCTCTTAACCATAGACTCAGATAAAGGTAGTTCACTTGGCTCAATTACAATCAATCAATCAGCAAACCAATAAATTATTATTTAATCCATAATTACAAAACCATTGCATGGAGAGATACAGGGGCAATTAATTCAAGAATTGTTGACTTGAAAGTGTTAGAATGAGAAGTCAAACTTCGCATAGTCGGATTTTATGAGGAACAATCTATGCTGGAATGGCATGAGTGAAGAACAAGTGAAATTTTGAGTAAATAATTTTGAAGTGAAAAAAATGAAAAGAAAACTGATTAATTCAGTGATGTGCTTAGAGCAAAACAGAGATGCAGAAATACAATAAACCAAGTAGCCTGTCTGTAACAGTGCCTCTGTCTGTGCTAATAGTTTCCAGATCATTGGTATCTTTACAACGAACTACCCTTTCTTTGACCTCATGTGAGAAGATATTTGTTCTTTTCAAACAAATGGGCCGTCAAATGTAAGGACACACAAAGACTCTATTAACTTTTAATGTAATGGACATTCATTTGCTCATATCCATGCACTGTGCAAGGTCAGCAGTACCATGTTCAAGGGTAATGGACACTGTTCTGCTTGTTTTGAGATAACAGTGCATTTAATGGAAAATTGTTTTATGTAGCAGCGGATTGTTAAAAGCAATTAGCTGAGACAATCAGAATCCATATTCTTATTTTTCCCATCTTAGGGAAAAATAGTCAATGAAGATAAGTTATTAGCTTATTAATTAAACAAAACAAGCATGAAAACTTAATTACACTGGGCAGAATAAAACCTTTCAATCATTCAGTAAATAAACAGCAATGATGACTATTAGGGACAAAAGAGAATAGTCAATAAATAATTAATATCTTACTTTCAGTGTAGGAAAGTCATACTAAAATGGAAAGTCTGAAGATTATAAATAGCGTGAGCATATTCAAATGTGTAAACTTTTTGTGGAGAGGTAGCTTGAGATAGTCTTGCTCTAGTCCAGGCTGACCTGGAATTCATTAGGTAGTCTCAGGGTGGCCCCAAATTCATGTCAATCCTCCTACCTCTGCCTCCCAAGTGCTGGAATTAAAGGTGTGTACCATCAGGCCTGGCTTAACTGTATAATCTTTAATCCTTTCATTTTAGACTTATTATTAGGAATTGGCCTACTTTGGATCTCATGAAACATTTTACTGTTCCAATAAAACACCAAGGGGCACAAACTCAGGTAAGACCTGGCTCAAGAGTTGAGCTAAGAGAAGGAGAGCAAGAACGCATGAAAATGAAGTTTCACAATGTTCATCAACAGGGTTGTTTCCTTATTTTGTTGGTAAGCTACTGAGCCATGTCTTTTAGTATATTCCAGCACAGGTCAAGTTTGCAGGCATGGGAGGCACTATGAAAGAACTCTGGAAGTTATTATCAGCCTATTTTTCCAGTCTCATTTTCCAATATTCTCTCCTCTGGTAGACTTAGTTTGCGAACTGTTAAATGTCCTTGGCAATTCAGTGATTTTAGTGCATGTTTTTCTCATCATCTAGAATTTTCTCTTCATTCTCTATGAATTCTTCTGTTGGCAAAAAAAAAAAAAAAAAAAAGATCAAGTTCAAATCCTATCTTTTCTATAATACCTTCCTAGTCCCCTGGGCATAGCACACTGCTAACACCTAGAATTTGTTATTTATGCTTCTGTCTTGAAAGTTGCATGCATTCTCAAAGCAGGTCTTACTTTTTACATTTTAAAGTAGCATATGAGTTGAATAGTTATTTGACTTTTACAGAATCACGGTTTGGTTTATCTCTGACAGTTTCAAGTCCTTGCCAGGGATTAAACCTAGGTCCTAGCTCAATGCCCATTGTCTGATTGCTGGTGACTTTAGAAGTCACCACGATTAATGAAGGTGAATCCCTGTGTACTGCATTCTATCCAGCTCCATTGCCTCCCTCAGTGTGCATCCCTTCCCTTCCCAGTTCACTAGGAAATGCTCTCTAAGTTACGCATGTCTTTGTGCATCAATATATGCCTGTGATCCTGTCCTGATTCTAAATGGGGCACCTTTTCTCTCACAAGCAATTCAATTCAGATATAAATTAACCATTAAATTTGTATTTAATGATTTTATTGTCCATTAATGATAATTACCTTGGTTGTTTCATTAGGGACTGTGTAGTGCTTATCCAGTTCTATCATGTTTATTTTCCAACTGTAATACATCTGTAGAACACTCTTTTCATATCCTCAGGACTTTTGGGGTCCCCTAAAAGCACAATTTTTTCAGAATGGCAAGGTAAAAACTTACTTTCCTTCACTTGTCACTTTTTAAAATATTGAATTAGTGCCCAGCCAATCTTCAATGTTTCCAATATTCACTGAGTTGTGAGTTGTTTCTCCCTTGAAAAGATCATTATGAATGCATTGCTTTTATACATTAATTTTCTTTTTAATATGTTATTTTTATTTATTTATTTGACACAGAGAAAGAATGGGCATGCCAGGGCCTTCATCTACTGCAAATGAACTCCAGACACATGCATCACCTTGTGCATCTGGCTAATGTGGGTCCTGGGGAATTGAACCTGGGTCCTTTGGCTTTGCAGGCAAATGCCTTAGCCACTAAGCCATCCCTCCAGCCCCATTAAATTTCCTTTAATTAGCCACAGTCTTTTTATTTATCAAATATCCCATATTTGGACAGTGAAAGTCCATTTAAACTGGCTCTTGTCATTTTAAGATTGCTTCATTTCCTTTTCATGGCATTTGTACTTTCTGGCATAAGATCCAAGGATTATTTTATATCTTTCTTAAATTAGATCTGTAACCAAATAGAATCATATGTCACAATGGAAATATGTTCTAGCAAACACATTCTCCAGTGATCTCATTATGTGGGAGAGCATACTGTTCGTACATGTTCTTAAGACAGCAACAATAGACTAGATGTACTTAAGGGACCACTGTCCATTTTGCTGATTGATACTGTTTTGTGATACTCCCTTGAATTTCTTAGAAGCAGTAATTAAATAAATACTCCAGAAGTGAGCTTCAAACAAATGCTCCCTTATTTTCCCCAAATTTCAGCAGAAACAGCTCTTAAAGACAAATAATAAATATGACCATCAGGCTATGTCAGCATGTGACAGTGACCATGTAGAAAGCCATATAGAAGCAATTGCTCTGAACATAACAAATATGGTCAGTATGTTAATGAAGTTTATACAGTTTAGATGGAAAATAAGGCTTCCACCAGTATTAACATACTATGTTACAAGATCTCCAGAAAGAAAATATGAATTTCTTTGTAATGCAAATGAATATAAACAGTATGCACCAAGGTTTTGATCTTTTTTACTAACTGACTTAATTATTTTTTATAAACATATGATTTTGATATGTTCTTGGCTGTTCTTTCCTCTTGTCTTTAATCAGGTAAAAATGTACCTCTTCAGATCCCTTCTTAGTGACTTTTACAATTCCTGCAAAAATTTCCAAAGATGCTACCAGTTCATAGAGTTCTCTACCTAGAAACATAAATAACTGCTTTCATTATCCTCAAAAGGATTACTGAGACAGAAAATTCCCTCAAAACCTATCTCCAAAGCATCAGGTGAAAAATTTTAAAAATGATTATTTTTAATTCAGAAAATGAAAACTTTTCCTTTCTTAGTAATTATTCAGTTCCAATGATCTACAGTTTTGCAGTAGACAATGGTTTTCTGCTAAGATAGAAGAAATTTGCTAGGTAGCAAAACATGGCTTCTATTTGCTAAGTAATGAAAAAATCTTGTTGTATATTTCTTAGAGTATATGCCTGAAGCCCACATTTCACCTCAAAGTCATACTTAACCTATGAAAGATATTCACCAGGCTCTCAGAGGATTTTAAAATAATAGAACTTATGACAGGGCTGGCTTATATTTATGTTCATCCTTTGCTTTTCTTCTTAGCATTTTTCAGCAACATACATGAAGTAACTAACAAATAATCCTGCATATGAAAAAATTGAGTTTTATGGAAAAATTATGATTGCTTGAATAAATCATGTATTTTAAGCAGCTACACAGTTCAAGTTAGATAGAATTTAGAAATTCATTTTCCTCTCACTTAGGAATACTATATATTTAGTCTAAAAATATATAATGTCAGTTTATTAAGTTTCTCAAACCACTGTACTTGACAGATTACAATTACCTCTGCTCCTCACAGGCCCTCAGACATGGATGAGATAGGCTCAGAGTTTATAGCATAATTCAAATATCAGCACTTTACTGGACTGGGTGGTGTGAGCTGGATGTAAAAAATAAGTAGAAGCAAATAGAAAATCAAATTATCTATTTAGCATGTCATTAAGCAAAGATTTTTCTGCCAAATAATCCTGCCCGCAATATCTGTAACTATATCCCAAGACCATATGTGCCAATTTAGTTTGAAAAATGTCCATTTAATAGTCAACTAAAAATGGGACTTCGACCTTTCTCTTTAAATATTGTTTAGAAGACCATAAATAAGAAAAATTCTCATTAAAGCAAGTAGATTGAAAATTGTTGAGAAAAAGTTATCAAAATGGCAAATCTATGCAATTCAATATTTCTTCCATAAATAGTTGTTTAAATTGAATTTCTTGTTTTACTTTGCCTTAATAAACAATAAAGGAATTAATTGTTTGCTACTGAAGTTTATGTATTTCTTTCCTGAAATATTTTTCCGGGAGATTTTCTCAACTGTACATTAAGTGTGGGTAACAAATAGAGAAAAGAAAGAAACCAATTTCCCCTTTGCCATATCTTTTAAAATTTAAATTTGGATGTGTGCATGCATGTTCGTGTCTGCATGTGCTTGTGTATGTGATTGTATGAGAGTGGGTGTGGAAATCATGGGGCACATGCGGAGGTCATAGAGCATGTGTGGCGGGTTTTCACTCTGCTGTTCTTGGCTAGGCACACCATGAACTGCCAGGACTCCCCTCCCCTCCGGCAGTGAGAGCATCAGCATGCTGTGACGACAGACATGCTCCTCACTGTTTGAGCTTTTATGTGTAGTGTGGGAATTGACTGGTACTCTAGCCTGAGTTGGAAACACTTCATTCACTGAGTCATTTCCCCAGCCCTATGCTATATCTTACAAGCTGTGTTACATTTCCCCAAAAGAATTGAAAGCCGGAAGTGGCGGCGCACACCTTTTATCCCAGAATTTGGGAGGTAGAGGTAGGAGGATCACAGTAAGTTCGAGGCCACCCTGAGACTGCATAGTGAATTCCAGGTTGGCCTGAGCTATAGTGAGACCCTATCTTAAAAATAAAACAAACAAACAAACCAAAAAAAAGAAAAGAATTGAGATATATCTCCACTTTTTAAAATCTTCTTTTTTTTTTTTTAACAATTTGTATGAGTTTTGTGTTAGCCACCCAGTCACTCAACTCAAGGCAACAACTGTTTGATGACTTAATTGTTTTAGGATTTCCATAGTGACTAGAAAATGGCAGTTTGTGCTAACATTGTTTTGGTTTGTGGATATTTATTTATTTATTTATTTTTGAGACAAGGTCTCATGTAGTTCAGGCTGGCTCTGAATCACTGTGTAGCCAAGGATGACCTAGAGCTCCTGAACACCCTTGCCTTCGCCATGAGAGTCCTGGGATTACAGGGGTGCACCACCAGGCCAGGTTTATGTGGTTCTAGTGATGGACTCTAGGGTTTCTGGGAGCTAGACAAGCATTCTGCCAACTGAGCCACAGCCCTGTTGCTGGTCTATGGATATTTAGCAAAACTAGAGTTGCAACAGTATAGACAGTTGGTTTAAACAAGTTGGTCAGCAATAAAGGGCAACTAAAATGAACACACCTGAACTGCTGGGTGCAGTCCTCCCAACAAGCCTGCCTGCCCAGGGTCACCACAGGATGTCTGGAGAGCCACGTGAAGGCCTGACCAGCCGTGGACCAGTTAAGAAGAGGGCATCTGGCAACACTGAAACAGCTCAAGTCAAAGTAAAGCCAAAAAAGGTAAAAGATTCATTCTTTAAAGACAAGCTTGATGAACCTACAGCACTGTCTCCCTTGTAACTTTTTATCTCCACCCTGCCCACCACACAACTGACTGGACTGGAGCCCCAATCTTCACTGTTGTTAGAATTTCAGATAAATAATGAGTTTAAAAAAATGCTTACTATTACAATCTTAGGGCACGTAAGTTCTCTTCATTTCTTTTTTAAATATTAAAAAAATACCTTTATATATTTATTTACTTGACAGAGGAAGGAGAGAGAGAGAGACAGATTAAAAGAGAGAATGGGCATGCCAGGGCCTCCAGCCACTGCAAACGAACTCCAGACGCGTGCGTCCCCTTGTGCATCTGGCTAATGTGAGTCCTGGGGAACTGAATCTGGGTGCTTTGGCTTTGCAGGCAAATGCCTTAACCACTAAGCCATCCCTCCAGCCTCTCTTCATTTCTTTTTTTTCTCTTTCTTTCCTTCTTTCTTTCTTCCTCCCTCCCTCCCTCCCTCCCTCCCTCCTTCCCTTCCTTTCTTTTCCTTTGAGATAAGATCCCACTCTAGCCTAGACTGAGCAGGAACTCACTCTTGTAGTCCCAAACTTGCCTCAAACTCAATGGCATTCTTCTACCTCAGCTTCCTTAGTGCTAGAACTAATAGCACGTCTCACTATACCTGATTTTATATATATATATATATATATATATGTGTGTGTGTGTGTGTGTGTGTGTGTGTGTGTGTGTGTGTATATATATATATATATATGTGTGTGTGTGTGTGTATATATATATATATATACACATATATATGTATATATATATACAAATATATATACGTGTGTGTGTGTGTGTGTGTGTGTGTGTGTGTGTAATTTAAATTAGTCTCATGTTGACTAGGTTGGTCTCCATCTCAATAGTGGTCTCACAGATGTGGGACTAGAACCTAGGGCCTTGTGCATGCTAGGCAGACTCTCTATTGCTGAAACACAACCTCAGCCCAATTCTCTTAGTTTAATTACAAAATAGATATATTTTTTTCTTATAAGTCTGGTAAGTCAGAAGTATCTTTATGAATGCTATTTTTCTTCACTTTCTCTTAACATTTTATAGAGCTTTAAATCTACATTTAATGATTTCTCTAGCAACAAGCACTTTTTGACCAGTTGTTAGTAGATTGAAGTTTGTGCCAAAATTGTTTCTGAAAAGTATCATTATTTTTTTTTTGTCAGAATGACATTTAAAATCAAAATGTCAGTAGACCTGGTAATATAATTTAAACATGCATGATGGCTCTTTAAGACACGAACTAGCAATATGGGTCTTTAGTGATAATCTTAAAAATACAAGTTGTGAAATTGCTTTAGATAATGACATTATTAAAAAAAAACATAACTTTAAGAATATGATGTAAATAGGTTCTTCTTAGTATTCATTTGAGGGGAAAAATTTGAACCTTTTTATTCTACATGTGAGGGCAGTCTACATTTCCTCAGCATAGTTCTTTGTATTTTTTAATGATTTATTTTTATTTTTATTTATTTATTTGACAGAGAAAGAGAGAGAGAGAATGGGCTTTCCAGGGCTCCAGCCATTGCAAACAAACTCCAGTCGTATGCGCCCCCTTGTGCATCTGGCTAACGTCAGTCCTGGGGAGTCGAACCTTGGTCCTCTGGCTTTGCAGGCAAACACCTTAACCGCTAAGCCATCTCAGCCCAGTTCTTTGTATTTTTGACATTTATTCTTCAAATACCAAAAATTCAAGCAACTAGTTTAAATGAAAATTAAGACAAACATATAGTTGATTACTTCATTACTCCTTTTAATAAAGATACCTTTGTGTTAGAAGAATACAGCTTCATTGGTTGAAATAATGTACCCTGTGGCCTTAGGCAGACCTGGGATTTTATCCTTTTACCATCATTTACTCAATTCAGTGATTCATCTTTATGAGTTGAGGAATTCAGTTATCTTCAGAATAAATGATTTCTTCCCCCTCAATCTCTTCTCAGTCTCCCACCTTACTTTTCTCATCTTAAGTCATTCTTTGGTGGAAGGTTGGGTCAGAATCATGCTGCCCTTGAGCACCAGCGTCATAACATGTGACCTAAGCTTAACTACTACCCAACTTCCCTCTCCTAGGACTTTGTGTCCTGAATACAGAACTCAAAGGAAGGAGGATAGTTACAGTTTGACGTTTGTTGATAATATACATTGTCCTCAGGTAGAATGTATCTACTGCCTGCCACGGGGACAAGACATCCTTTTGTTGTTAATTGTTTTCCAAAACTGAGCTTCATATCTCAAGTCAAGTGAAGAGTTTTATAACCAGCTTGGAATAAGTTCTCCATCTTCTGTAGCAAACAAGATCAATTTTTGTTGCTTGGGAGCAAATGCCCTTATACTGTGGTGGTTTGAATAGAATAGATGGCCCCCAATATATTCAGTTGTTTATTTGTTTGTAGTTTGCATCTTTAGCCACCTGGCTGGAGGCAGTGTCACTGAGTGGATCTTAAGGTGTGGTGGTGGGTTTCAGATTTCAATCTAAAGATATGCAAAGTATGCTATGCTGTGTGGCTTTTGGCTTTTGGGCTTGTGCTTCTCTCTCTCTCTCTGCTTGGTCCTGTGAAGGCAGGCCAGCTTCTTCTGCCGTTATGGAACTTCCCCTGGATCTGTAAGCTTCAATAAATCCCTTCCTCCATAACTGTGCCTGGTCTGGAAATTCATCTCAGCGAACCTGAATCTGTCTGATACATACACCTACTGGAATCAACTTAATAATACTTACTGAAAGATAACAACATTTTAAAACTTTTTGTACTGATAATTTTTATACATGTACATAATGTACTTGATCTAATCCCCTACTGTTATCTTCTTTTTTCCACCATCTCCCTTCCACTGAATTCTTTCTTCTTTCCAACTGGTTCCTCTTTTATTTTGATTTATTTTTTTCCTCTTCTGCTAGACATAACAACATTTTAATAGGCCCAATATTGGGTAGGTTTTGTACAGGTAAGTTGCTGTGAAGTCATGAAAGCAATGGCTGCTTCATGTCTGGAAAACAGTACTCCAGAGCACTGTTCCCATTTCTCTGGCTCTTACATCCTTTCTTCTTCCTTTTCCACAATGGTCCTTGAGCCTTAGAAGGCATGATAGAGGTGTCTTCTCTAGAACTGAGCACTCAAGGGTCACTTATTCTTGGCAGCTTGACAAGTTTTGAATTTCCTCAGTGGTCACCACCATTTGCAAAACTAAAGTGATGACAGCACTAATCTGTGGGTAAAAACATAAATATTTACAGGGCAATTTGATGGACAGAACAAATGGATATATTTAGTCAAATAACAGTAGTATTTTTTCCCCCTAGGGCCTGTGACCAAGGTCATAGTCAAAGATATCAAGTCTTAATGTCTGTAGTTTTAATTATTATATAATTTGGATAAGCTCTTTGTAGATAAAGTTGATAAATATTTTGAAATAATCATATTATAATAGGTATCCCTATAAGAGAGGAAAAAGCACATGCCCCTACACCCATGCTTACACATGGGAAGTCAGATGAAAATGGAGTGGACATTGAAGTGATGTAGTCACAAAACTAAGTAATGGTGGCACCTGAAAAATGTAAGGGTTTCCCTCTTCAGCCCTTGAAGGGAATGCCAACAGGTTACTGTTGAGTGTCTGGTGTATAGTCCTAGGATGGAAAAAAAACCATTCTGCTTGTTTAAGACATAGTAAATAATTTGTTAGAGCAGCCATGGAAACAAACCAATAAATAAATAACTAAACAAAGAGGAGTTAAGAGATGAAACAAATTTCTCTTGAACTTTTTTTTAAAGACAAAGTTAATGTTATATAACAGAATGACTACAATCAAAATCCAAACCTCTTTGGTTCATGGTTAAAGACTATTTAACCTATTTGGTTCATGTTTAAAGGCTATTATTTTTAAATGTCTTATGACAGTGGATCAAGCAGATAAGACCACTCCAGAATGTAGTCACATGTAAGGGCCATGTGTTAATTCAACTTTGAAGTTGTTGGACAATGGAACACACAGGAGCCATACACTGTCACTAGAAACTTTTCAGGGCCATGAAGGGATACCTTTCAGGGAGTTGTTGGCCAGGGAGGTCCCTGATGCCCCCAAAACGGTAAAGGCCATTGCCGAAGCTCTTGGTTTCCCACCAGGAATAGATGGCAAGACCCTATTGCTGAAGACTCCACATACTTGGGCTGCAAGGTTGCTGAAAAATCCTACTGGAGCTGAGCTGAAAACCTCTGCCATGTAGACCAGCTGACAGAAAGCTGGAAAAAGCCACACTGCATGTAGTTCAATGGGAGAGAGAAATCACCGGTGAAGATACTCAGCAGTGGACATTGCAAGCCTTATATTTGGCCAGCCAGGCCATATGAGCCAATGGGTGCAATAGTGGCATGTCTGTTATGGGGAAACCAACTGACCTCTAATTTGACTGGAGGCTCACTCAATGGGAGGGAATATATTCCCTGATACTGAAAACCTACAACAGGGGTAGTCATGAGCCCTATGGGTGTAATGTCTGCTGCTGTCTTGCTAAATATATATACTATGCTCGCCAAACTGCCAAGTAAGCACCTCTCTTAATGTTCATACCCACATATTAATGCTACTTTCACTTTTGTTTAGAAAAGCTTCACTTTTCAGATGGTAGTGACCTTGGGATGACTCAGAAGGCATCATGGGGCTGGGAAGAAGTGACAGAGGAGTGCTCAGCACTGAAATATCTCTATCATACCTTCCAAGGCTCAGGGTCAATTGAGGAAGAAGTGACAGAAAAAAATGTAAGAGCCAAAGAAAGGGTAGGACTCCTTACGATGTGCCCCTCCAGACACAAAATGGCCTGGATATCCGTGACCTCAAAGTGCCTGACACTACTTACACAAGACCATGATAATAGAAGGAAAAGATCATGACATCAAAATAAAAGAGAGACTGATTGAGAGGGGGAGGGGCAATGATAGAGTGGAGTTTCAAAGGGGAAAGTGGAGGGGGATGGGAGGGAATTACCATGGTATATTGTTTACAATCAGGGAAGTTGTCAATTAAAAAAAATAAATTAATTAAAATAGGGCTGGAGAGATGGCTTAGCAGGTTAAGCGCTTTCCTGTGAAGCGTAAGGACCCCGGTTCGAGGCTCAATTCCCCAGGACCCACGTTAGCCAGATGCACAAGGGGACACATGCGTCTGGAGTTCACTTGCAGTGGCTGGAGGCCCTGGCAAGCCCATTCTCTCTCCCTCTGTCTATCTGCCTCTTTCTCTCTCTGTCTATCACTTTCAAATAAATAAGTAAAAATAAACAAATTTTTTAAATAAATGTAAATAAATAAATAAATAAACCAGGTGATCCCTGGTAACTGCAATCAGAATCAGGAAAACATTTTGTATTTTATATGAAAATTATTTTGACCAAGTATGTTGATCTGTGCACTTCAGAGGCTTAGGTAAGAGGGTAGCTGTGAGTTTGAGGCCAGCCTGGACTATAGGTGAGTTCTAGGGTGAGCTTGGGCTAGAGTGAGACACTGCCTCATAAAAAGTAACAAAACAACCAATCTGTCTCTCACTCACTATCTTTGCTTTCTTCAGCCCTTCCCTGCCTGCCTCCTTGCACAGCTCATCAGAACACTGACCTCACTGTGGACTAGAACAGAATCATAGAATCACGTGTTGATATCAGTAAGACCTTCACTCTAAATTGGTTGTAATGTTGTATTTTGACTTTCCAAAACCATTTTTTTTTTCATTTGTGGATCATTCCACTCTAAAAATAGTGATGGAAACTGGGAGGTTTGGAGAGCAAATCAGTAATGAAATAAAAGGGTCAATCTGAGAAATAGGAGTTTTGAAGTCTCTGTGATACTCTTGACAAAGCATGATAAATGGAGCATGTGTATTTATTATTACTACTAATATTACTATTGCAAAGAAATAATATGTAAGTGAAACTTATGGACTAGTGAGAAAGAAGTTCAATGCTTTTGGATAATGAAAAGCATGCTTATGGTGAGGGACTGTTTTTAGCAAATAAAGTAAAACCTCTGGTTGGGGGAAGGGTGAGTATGAGGGTATGAAAAGAAAGTACATAAAGTTACAAGGCATTTCTTCAAATCTAAGAGGGCTTGGGAAATGATGGTCCTTTGTTCGTTCTCATCGTTGCACCTTGAAGTAGAAACTCCATCTCCTCTGCTCCTACTAGTAATGCTTTGCCTCCACCCTGACAGATGATGGCAATTTCTTCCTGGAGTAATGTATTCAGTATACAACTGATGCTGTTAATACCAGACACACAGAAGCAGGACATAGACAAAACTGGCAAAAAAAGATATTGTGACATTCTTCATGTAGAATACAAGTAATTCATCTTTCCCTCCCTAAAATGAAGACCTCAGTATTAGATGGGAGAGATTATCTAGGTAAACATAAATGAGTCAATAGATTGACTGATGAAAATGGAATGTTGTTTTTGCATCTATGTTCTCAGTGAAATATGAAATGTGATGTGTAGTATTCAAGTAAGAGTGGATGGGATGGGTTGGGTGAATTTCATAACATTTAGGACAAAAAGAAGAGTGAAATAGTCAGTGGATCAAATACCTCCAGGATACTTCCCAGATTGTGGCATCTAATATCATTTTCCAATAAAAATAAAACACCAGATCTTCTCAGAAAAGTGGCTGACTGTAGGATGGGGTCAGAAATAATAAGTCAGAAGCATCTTCCTTGCTAGAGAATAAGGAGGTGCTATTAAAGAAACTATCCATGATGATAGGACAGACACTGAAACCACACAGAAAACAAAAGTAAGAGCTTTAAATGGGCAAAGCTGGAACAATGCAAGTCACAAAATAAATATGGTAAGTTTGGATGATATCTTAGAGTACAACATACATATCTATCTATCTATCCATATTGATATGATTATCATGATTTAACATATAATAAATGGGACTAAGAAATAAATCTCTGGTGCAGAAAATTTCCAAATAATTTATGGAGCCGTTCCACTTGTAAGGAAATAGGACATAATTCCTCATTTAAGTCTGGGCTGCACATAGTAAATTCTCTTCCAAGAATATAAGACACTTAGTGCTAGAGAAACTGAAAAATGCTGCCTCATCCAGGTGGTCAAGGGGAACAACCCAGTGGTAATTCTTGTTGGTAGCTAGGTATCTTTGATAATGATATGGTGACAACGGTACCAGCCCTCTGAAGGCTTCATACCCCAGGCCTATAACTACAGTGACATCAGATGTATCCACTTTTTACAAAAGACTCAAACTAAGAGACAAGAAAAACACATTCATGCTTACAGATAGCATAGCTGTGTAGAATGGTATCAGAAGCTATGATGTAAAAGGAGATGACATCCTTGGTTCACTGTAAAATGATCTTAGAGGAGCTCCTTGGTTGTGGCATGCAAGAGTCTATGGAGGTGAGCATGTGTCCCAGAATAAAATGGTAAGTTCTAAGGGCTGGAGAGATGGCTTAGTGGCTAAGCACTTGCCTGTGAAGCCTGAGGACCCGTGGTTCCAGGCTGTGTTCTCCAGGACCCACGTTAGCCAGATGCAGAAGGGGGCGCACGCGTCTGGAGTTCGTTTGCAGTGGCTGGAGGCCCTGCCAGCGCCCATTCTCTCTCTCTCTCTCTCTCTCTCTCTCTCTGCCTGCCTCTTTCTCTCTCTGTCTGTTGCTCTCAAATAAATAAATAAAAATAACCAAAAAAATTTTTGAAAAATGGCTAAGTTCTAATTAAGCTCATCCACAAGTGACTAGTCAGTTTTCAAAGGAGTGGAAAGTGTCTAGCTTCCCCAGAGTTACAGATTATCCAAAAAGTAGCAGTGAATTCAGTTGTATTTCTCCTTTTGAGATTCTTAAACAGGAACACATGTTGGTATTTGATGTTCAATCAGCTTTCTGCAATATAGCAACAAAATCAAGCTCCAGTGTTCCAGAGAAAAATAAGAATTTTTGGTAACTGTTTGCATAAGTAGAGTTGAAGCAGTTAATTCTTTGAACTTAATCTAGCTTTCTGCTTTAGAGCTGAAAAAAGTAACAATTTCAAAGAGCCAGATTAAATTTGGGCACAAGTACAACTATTATTTATCTGTTTTCTGACATTTGCTAATCACATTGTAATGGCACATCAATTTTAAAGCACTTTACAGTTTTCATGAGCTTAACCTGAGGTAGAAAGAATGTGCATTTTTATTGCAATTTTTCCAATGTTAATTCAGATGTTGACAGGACTCAGATCACTTTCTTTATATGGTACAGTTAATAGAATTCATACTTCAATTTTACATTCTCTGACTTCAATCCAGTATCACACTTGATTACATTTTAGACCCTGATACTGAAATCCACACCTTCTTATGTGTTGGATCTTTATTATCTTCATTGGACAATTTTAAATATAACATTTGTAAATCTTTATTGGCTTGGAATTTTAAGTAAATGTCACTCACTAGTCTATGTAGTCTGTAAGGTAGGACCATATTTTGTTGCTGTCACTATCCAGGTTCAACCCTGTCAGTTTCAAATAAATAAGTGGATACATTTCAGAGAATTTTTATATGTAAATATATTTACTATTTGTTAATAGCCATACTTTAGATATTTGAGGCAGTATATTTTTATTACAAAGAGCCCTGTACTTAGGATTAGAATATGTGTTTAAATTTTTTATTTGCTTCCTCCATTAGAAAATAAAAAATTAACATCTTTGACATTAGAAACATGTACTGCAGGGCTGGAGAGATGGCTTAGCAGTTAAGGAACTTGTCTGCAAAGCCTAAGGACCTAGGTCCAATTCCCCAGGTCCATGTAAGCCAGATGCATAAGGTGTCACATGCATCTGGAGTTCATTTGTAGTGGCTGTAGGCCCTGGCATGCCCATGCTATTGGTCTTTCTTCCTCATTCCACTTCTATATCTGTCCCCTTTATTATTTCACTTGGAAATGACAAAAAATTACTTTCCTCAAAATAGTTTCTTTGATATTGTGGTCACCCATGTAGCATGTCTTTCCATGACCAATGGAATGTAAGCAGACATGATATAAAGCTAAAACATTGGTTGACGCTGACTTAAGCAATTTGCCTTATGGTCTTGTGCTCCCTTGCCTTGTGGTCTTGTGCTCCCCTTGTGCCATACCCCTAAGGAAGTGTCCTAGGCTACAGGTCTGACAAATAGAAGGGACTGCTAATATGTAATAGATACATGTATGCTTATTGTTGCATGCCTCTAAAACTGAGATTGCATGTTATGCAGTGATATTTGACTAATAACCTGTATTGATAGCTCAACTAAGAAGATCATTATCTATTATCAAAGGAAAAGAACTGAGAGAGTTCTTCACCTGTTTGGATCTTTAATATTACTCCCTTTCCTACACCTGGATCTTTGAGTCATGTAGGCTTTGCCATCCTCAAAGTTTCATCACTATAGGCTTCTGAAAATATCCATCCTCACACTTTATATACAAGTGTTAAAATCCTTTATATTTATTTATTGATCCCCTACTTTGGGGATCTCACATTTCTCTAGATTCATCTTCGTCTTAGAGATGAACAGGTTTCGTATTGAACCTCATCATATTTCTTACTCTGTTGTCTAGGGCATCTGTACATCTTAGCTGACACAAGATTGAACTGAAAAAAAAAAAACTTTTAGGTTTAGAATCTTGGGTTGTCCATTCATACTAGTGCTTTAGGGATGGGATCCCAGATCTTTCTCCTGGAAGTACTCTGTTTTGTAAAATTTTTTAAAAAATTAACAAGTTTGCTTACGGCATTTTCATAGATACTTTGTGTTCGCTGATTCCTCCCCTGTGCTCTGTCTCCTTGCCCTGCTTTAGTCCTTTTCACCCTCAGTATTCCCCTACCACTTTACTATCTCATGTGTTGTATTATCTTCCCCACCCCCAACTTAAAGCTTCTTTTGTTCAGTGCAATGGGCTCCTTTCTAGTTTTCTGGCATTTATCCACATTTATTCCCAACCAGAAACACATATTTAACGTTTAGAGTCTATAAACTGCATATAAGACAGAATACATGGTATTTGCCCTCTGGGCCTGAGTTACCTTCCTTAGCAATAGTATTTTTCTAACAGTCTCAACTAGCTTCCTTCTTCTTCTTTTTTTTTCCCTTTATGAACTAAATAAAGTGAGAAAAAGACAAAGGTATCCACTCTATCCCCACACTCCCTTTTTTTAAAAAAAATTTCATTTATTTATTTGAGAGATAAAGGCAGAGAGAGAGAGAGAGAAAGAATATGAATGGGCACACCAGGGCCTCCAACCACTGCAAGCAAACTCAAGACATGCACCACCTTGTGGATCTGGCTTAGGTTAGTCCTGGGGAATTTAACCTGGGTCCTTTGGCGTTGCAGGCAAGCACCTTAACTGTTAAGCCATCTCTCTAGCCCTATCCCCACACTCTTATTCAGAATGATACTTGAAGTCTTAGGCAGAGCAACAAGACAAGAGAGAAATAAAATGTATACAAATAGGAAAGGAAGAAGTCACAGAATAGTTATTTTCAGATGAGATAGATAGATAGATAGATAGATAGATAGATAGATAGATAGACAGATAGATAAATGATAGATGATAGATAGATAGATAGATTCCTTCAGAAAATTTTTAGATATGAAAAAGACATTCAGCAAAGTGGCAGATATAAAATTAATATGCAAAAAAATCAGGAGCTTTCTTATATACCACTAACAGCCATGCTGAGAAAGAAGTCAGAAAAACAATACCATTTGCAACTGCCTTTGTATACTCACACCACTTCGGAATAAACCTAGCCAAGAAAGATCTTAAAGAAGATTCTAGAATATAAAAATACCTTTCATGGGCTGGAGAGATAGCTTAGCAGTTAAGCGCTTGCCTGTGAAGCCTAAGGACCCCGGTTCAAGGCTCGACTCCCCAGGACCTACGTTAGCCAGATGCACAAGGGGGTGCACGCGTCTGGAGTTCGTTTGCAGTGGCTGGAGGCCCTGGCATGCCCATTCTCTCTCCCTCTCTCTATCTGCCTCTTTCTCTCTCTGTCTGTCGCTCTCAAATAAATAAATAAAAATAACAAAAAATTTTAAAAAATACCTTTCATGTCTATGATTAGAAGACTTACTATTGTGAAAATAGCTATACTGCAAAAAGTACATATTAAATGCAATCGCAATTAAATTACAATGTATTACTTCACATAAATAGAAAAAAATTAAAATTCATATGGAAGAACAAAAGACCACAGAAAGCTGAAGTAATCCAAAGGAGAAAAACACGATAATAGAAGTATTATTATACCTTATTTCAAGTTGACTATGACTCTACAGTCTTAGTAATCAAAATAGCAATATACCTAGAACAAAAACACATATGTAGATCACATATAGAGGGCCTCAAAGTAATCCCATACAGGCTACATCCGCTTAATTTTTGACAAAGATGTCAAAAATATACATTGGAGAAAATGTAGCCTCTTCAATAAATGGCACTGGGTGAACTAAATATTTATATGCAGAAGAATAAAACTAGACATATATGTCTCACCATGAAAATAATTTCCAAGTCAATCAAAGACCTAAATATGAGATCTAAACTGATAGAGGAAACTCTGAAACTGATAGAGGAAACAGTAGGAAAGGGAAGACTTGAAGATGCTAGCAAAGACAAGGACTTTTTGAATAGAATACAGTCTCCAATGATTGACAAATGGTTAATGAAATTAACAGTCCTCAGTACAGCAATGGAGAAAAGGAACCGAGTGAGGAGTCAGCCTACAGAATGGGAGAAAATCTTTATTAGCTACACACATGACAGAGGATTAGTAGCTAAAATACACAAATAAGTCAAAAAGCTAGACACCAAATCCCTTAATCAATAAAAGGGCTAATAAATGAACCAATATTTCTCAAAAGATGAAGTACAGTGCAGTGCTCACTTTAGCAGCACATATACTAAAACTGAAACTATACAGAGATTAGCATAGCTCCTGTGCAAGAATGGCATGCAAATTCTTAACATAGTCCATAAATTTTTCTCAATTAGTAAAATAAAATTTCGAAAAGATGAAGTACACTTAGGTAATAAAATATGAAAAAATGTTCAACTTCACTAGCCACTACAGAAATGCTAATTAAAACTGCATCTTACCCTGGTCAGAATGGCACTGATTAAGACAGCAAATAACTAATGCTGGCAAGGATGGGGACAAAAAGAGCTCCTCATTAATGTTAATCGATATATAGCTTGGTCCAACCACCATGGACATCAGTTTAGAGGCTCTTTAAAGAAAAAGAAAAACTAAAAATAGGGACTGGAGAGATGGCTTAGCAGTTAAGGCATTTGCCTGCAAAGCCAAAGGATCCTGGTTCAATTTTCTAGGACCCATGTAAATCAGATGCACAAGGGGGCACATGCATCTGGAGATCGTTTGCAGTGTCTGGATGCCCTGGCGCGCCCATTTTCTCTCTCCATCCCTCTCTCTCAAATAAATAAATAAAATATATTTAAAAAACTAAAAATAGACCTACCATATATCCTTACATAACACTCTCAATATTTACTGAAAATACTCCAAACCAATATGTCACAGAAATGCATGCACATCAGTATTCATTGCAGTATTATTCACAGCAGCCAAATGACAGAACCAACATAGGTGTCCATCAAAATGAATGCATTAAGAAAATATGCTTTCTATATACAGTGGATTTTCTTTAGCCATAACAAAGAATAAAGTCATGTCATTTTTTTTTCTTGTTCCCTAGATTTTTTTTTTATTAATTAGTTTTGTATTCAGCGAATACAGTCAGTTTGGTACCATTATTAGGCTCATCCATGACCCACCCCCTCCCCTTGGCCCCTCCTTGTTGAGGCATATGGGTCATGCATTGTGGAGTTAGCCCACAGTTATGGGTAGGATAAATGTCTCTGCATATCATGACCCAACGTGTGGCTCTGACATTCTTTCTGCCCCAGTCATGTCATTTTTAAGGAAATGGAAGCAATTATTGATAATCATGTTAAGCAAATTAAGATAGTCTCTGAAAGGCAAATATTACGTTTTTTTTTTTCATTTCTGGTTTCCAAACTTTACAGATATATAAAGTCATATCTGTACGTATGACATGAAAATATAAGGGAAACTAGGGGACCAAGGGGACTAAGGGGAATATGCGCAAGTACATTATACCCTTGCAGGAAAATAGCCATGTGCAGCACTGTATAAAATAGAAGAAATATATTTTAACTAAAGGATTACAGTGTGGCCATTCCACTTTGCCCCCAACTTTGCTACTTTGCTTTCTGGGTCTTTCTTGTTTAACAGGAAGGAGACTAGAATAGCAAGTTTCTATATTTGTCTTACAAATGTCAAAGAGCTAAACTCGCCAAAAAAAAAAAGACAAAGATAAAAAATCTACTACTTATAGTATAGTTTAATGATTATAGAGGTGACTATTGTCTTATATTACTGACCAACCTTCTGTGAGGTGCTTTCTTCTTCTTATTTTTTAATTAGAAAAGCATTACCCATACTGTCTCTAATGAGACACTGAAGTATGCCTTATTAAATATCTCCATTTCTATTATTTCTAGTCTCTCTTTTATAAATTTTCAAAAAATTACTATTTTTATTATCCACATTACCTTAAAAACTAAGTTCAACTTTGAAAATACATATTGAAGTACTTGGGAAATCTCCATTTGCAGATGTGGACACTGAGTTGAAAGGTTTCTAGTTATTTTCATGAGGTTATATAATGTATAAGTAGAATAACTAGGTTTAAACCAAGGCCAGTTTTATTTCAACAGCTCATTCTCTTCCTACAAGGCCACATTGCTTTTATGTTAAATCAAGTTGAAATTGCATTTGAATTATCTCCTTTATTCTCTTTATGATGTTTGCTTAAGTGCCCTTAGAGTTCTTTATGTACACTATAAAATTTCATGATTTCTAGAAAAAAAGCACTAGAATGTTCCAACAAAAACATAAAAGTAGCAGTATGAAAAGAGCAACATGCAGATAAAGACTATTAATAACAAAATCCCTACACAAGCTGACAGTCTATTTCTTTCCTCTATCATTTAGGCTTCTCCACACTTTGCTTTTGCAGCACAACTTGCCAATCAGACGTGGCTATGGTTGTGTTCACAGTCCAGATGAATGGCGGGTGGACCTAAATGTAGCAAAAGTGGTACCTTTAAAAATATCAAGTTCTTAAGCTCTCTCATAGGTGCTGAAATTCTAACATTTAGAAAATATCACACCAAAATATTCAAGAGAAATTGGTTATTGATGGAGAAGAACAAAATAAAAACTAGTTTTATAAAATTCTAGCCCATTTCTCTAAGGTTTTTTTTCTTTAAAAGTGTAGCAATGACCTCTTTCAGCATATCCCCAGCACTCCTTGTCTAGGCATTATCATTCTGGTAGAGTATATATTCTCCAAAGTATTCATGCATGTAGCCTCTCTTTCCACCTGATTCTCTCTACCTTGGTACATTACCCAGCACATTAAAATTTCCATCCAGGAGAGAACCTCTCATTCAGTCCCAGCACTTGCTCACTGCCCCTGCAGAGGCTGAATGGATTGGCAAATGAAAAGCAATGGTTAAGGTGTGGGTTGAGCCAAGCTTCTATTTTCATTACCAGGTAAGCAGCAGCAAATGCTATTTAAGTGAACATTGTTTTCAAAGGGGTGTACTTTAATAAAAGAAAACAGGATTTACAGATTGCTTGCTACATAAGGGACTTATGATAAAGACCAAAGGGAAGCTATTTTTAATGCACAAGGCAATTTGAAGGAGACAGGTATAATAGATGTGTTTATATGTATGCATTTGAACATGTGCTCCATATATAAATAAATACTGCCAAGGCCAACATTCATGCACATTGTTGGATGCACTGAAAAATGACTTTGTTGCTAGCAATGTAAGTGGAGTGAGGTGTTGATCAGACATGGAAGATATAACAAATAAAGGAGATGATAAAGACGCTAAGAACTATAGCAAGAGAGCCTCTTCTGTAAGTGTGAGAGAGTGAGCAAAGGAGGCCAGCAAAACAGTTGTTCATCTCAGGAGACACAGCCCTGTGGCCATTTTGTCTCAGTAGTCTCACATGATCTTGTGTTCAGGAGTTTTAAATATTCACTTAGTTGTGCTTGCTAGCAAAGAATAGTAAGTGTAATTATCAAAAGAGATATTTGCAAATTAAAAAGGTAAAATTAGGCAATAATCTAGATATTATGCAGAACCGAGCCCTGTAAGTGAGGAAACTAAGGTTATAGATTTTGAGGAAAGCTGTTAATCATCCTCCTCAGGTTCTCCCCATTTCTTCAGGTCACCCCTTAACAGGGTATTGGAACTTTGCTGTAGTTGTTGGCCTTTTTTAAGGTAGTATCAAAAATGGCTAAGGACAGGCGATGCATTTCAGGAAAGCAGCAGCACCAGATCCAAGATGGCGGCCAGCAGGAGGCTGATGAAGGACAACCCTTCATAAGATGAGGGGGCCTTCAGAATTGAAATCAACTTTCCAGCAGAGTATCCCTTCAAGCCACCAAAGATCACATTTAAAACAAAGATCTATCACCCAAACATTGATGAAAAGGGGCAGGTCTGCCTGCCGGTAATTAGTGCTGGAACTGGAAGCCACCGACCAAGACTGACCAAGCAATCCAGTCCCTCATAGCACTGGTGAATGACCCCCAGCCTGAGCACCCCCTCCGGGCTGACCTAGCTGAAGAATACTCCAAGGACCGTAAAGTATTCTGTAAGAACGCTGAAGAGTTTACAAAGAAATATGGGGAAAAGCGACCTGTGCACTAAAATCTGCCGTGAGTGATTCCAGCAAGTGTGAGCAGAGACCCCCGCAGTGCATTCAGACAGCCGCGAAGCAGGGCTCTGCAAAACTGACACGTGCCAGCACCTGGCGTTGGCTTGTGGCAGTTACTAACTTTCTACAGTTTTCTTAATCAAAAGTGCTCTAGGTAACCTGTAAAGAAAGGATTAAAGATTTCAGATTTTCTGGTTCTGCTTTCTTTGTTTTAAAAATCACTGCTTCAATCTACTTCAGAAGAATGGTGTTTTTTTTATTGCCCCAATTTACCCCGTATCTTCAAGTTACATTTAGCCCAGAAGGTTTTTTTTTTTAAAAAAAAGTTATGGCTCCCTTCCCTTTCTACTTTCTTGCATTCAGATTATTTTTCACAAATTCTCTTCTTCGGACCCAGGCCCTGACTTCAGCAAAGAAGAGAAACCAGCTCTGGCAGCTTTTCTCTTGTGGCACCTGGGCAAGTACTCAGATTCTCTTGAGGCCAATTTGCAGCATCCTTTGAAAGAATTGTAAAACAAATAACCACACTCCTCCCTACCCCTTCTCCAAAAAAAGGGACGTCAAATTCATACAAAAACCTGGGTAAATGCTTCCACAGTAACAGATCAGATGGGCACACTCCACTGTCTGTGTACGTGATTAAACTGTGCCTAGCGTGGCCTGTGTAGGAAACCGTACAATGCCATGTCTTTGGTGGCCTGGAGGGAGGGCCTGCCAGCTGAGGACCTGTGCACTTGTGTGATGAATTTATCACCAGAAAATCTCCTGAGACCAGAGGTCAGCACCCCTCCCTGCAGCCACGTTAGAAGATCTGCTGGTCATCACAGGCAAAACAAAAGCCACAATGTCCTTTTGAAATTCCAGGCTCCTCCATCACCAAGCATTGGAAGGTGCCATGGAGTGCTTCGACTCCTCAGCGTAGCAGCCCCACCACAGACCTTCCTTGGCACGGTTTGACCCTTTGGGAGATTGGAGTTGGCGTGACCTGCTTTGTAGCTGACACCAGCCTGGGGTGGCATGGGCTCCTGCTGGCCCCTTCCTTAGGAGCAGCTGTTGGCCCTGCTCAGGAACAGGATGTCAATCCCACTCCCTATGGACTCAGAGCCTTTGCAGAGTCAACCTCCATTGGAAGCTCACTCAATCATATCCTTTCAATGTGTTTTATATTGTTTTGATTGCTTTTTTTGTATGAATAAAAATTGACCTTAGAATTTATCATCAGATGAACTTTGTCAGGATTTGAATGTTAATGTCTTTTCAAGGCAGGTGGAACTGTCCCTGAAGCAGTAGCAACCACATGGTTCTCTGACACCTTGTGGAAGGCGATTATCCCATCCCGTCACCTGTGTATCACCAAGTCCGCTTCTGCCACTGATGGCTTCCCTTCTGAGTACTTGGGGTGGGGAGGACCCAGATCAGATGGTGAAGATGGTTTGAAGGTTTATTTGCTGTTTAACTAATTGTTCTGTCACTTGGGGATTCCTAGGGCTCACAGACTTGTGACACAACTCTGGGTTTCGCCTGTGCATAGTGTGAAGTAACAGAGGAAAGCCTGACACTCTTGGTTGGCCAGGCACAGCCTTGGCATGCTGAAATAAATTGGGTTTCTTTAGTCCTAAGTCTGCCAGGGAGACTCCCATGTGCCCAGGAGGGCAAGAGCACCAGGACAACATTTCCACATCTGTCTCTGCACTTGCAGAAAGGTGATAATGGAGTTTAGCCACTCAGATTTTTAATAAAATGCCAAATTTGGTCAGAAGCTAAAAAAATTAAAAAATGGCTAAGGACAAAAAACAAACCTGGCCTAGGAGTCGGAGCTTTTCACCAGTGAGTGCAGTGTTGATAGATGTCTACTTACTTTAATTTAATTTAATTTAATTTAATTTAAGTATTGATCAAGACAGTAGGCTCCAAAATGAATTCACTAAGTGAAACAGTTTGAAATTAACTTGTTTTCTTCCAAATTTTACCACGGTTACCAGGAGCTTATGAAGAGGGGTGAAGAGAGGGCTCAGTAAAGCACTTGCTGAGAAAGCATGATGACCTGAGTTCAGATTCCCAGTGTGAAAAAGAAAGCTGGGTGTGGTGACATGCACCTGTGAGTGACTTTTTTTTTTTTTTATTGCTTATAATGCTTGCTTTCTTCAACTGCTGCCTTAACTTCTTCAATCTATGTTGAGAGGGTAAGTTATGGTAAAAACCATATCTTGGCCAGGACTGCTTAGCTACATATGCATCTTGCCCTCTAAACCTAAACTCCAGTGCCCAGAAGATGAATTTAGGGGATCAGTCTGCATCTTTGTTCTATTCCCCAGTAAGACGATATTACATAAAGCTCCTTCTTCTGCTTCTCACTATTACTTTGTCCATTTCATTATCTATTATGAGTAGGTGGTCAAGCCTAGCTTGTTGGGGCTATCAAGACCCAGGACCTGACATTATATTCAGGGAACAATAGATAAGTGGTTACGCTGGAACCGGGAAATTATGTAGAATTGAGAGCAGGATAAATATACCCTGAGGAAACTCCTAAGGATGATAGGCATGTCATTATCTTTACTATTATGATTGTTTCATGTTTGGATATGTTTGTGAAAATTACAAACATATATACCTTAGATATTTAGTTTTCATATTTCAGTTGCCTCACTGGTAAGGTCTCTCCTGGGAAAAGCAGGGCCTTTGGCAGCTATGGCCCATACCCAGGTCAGAACTAGGGAGTCTTTGCTACTTGTCTTCTGCTCTTCCAGCCTTCCGCCTGGGCTCCCAACAGTTCAGCTAAACAAGAAGGCAGACTTCAGAGGAGGCCTATTGATACAATTCAGAGCTTAAACTACTTGGGGTGGAACAGGAGGAGGGACAAGTGAATCTACAAGTTTATGCAGAGGCCATATGGCATGTGGAGTACTTGGTGAAATTAACACCTTTTTGCTAGAATGTTGAGGGACTCAGTACTGCCGCCAGTAACTAAGGGTTTTCACTTCCCTGTATCAACATAAGGGACTTTATGTAACATGTTGTTGAGTGGCAGATTTGCTTTTCCTTTATGAGACTGTTTTTGCATGTGTATTTATATGTAGAATTCCCTTTGTAGTCTTAGGGTGGCCTTGAATTTATGGTAATCCTACTACCTCAGCCTGCCACGTGCTGGGATTCAAGGCGTGAGCCACCACACCCAGCCCAGCTATAGTCAATTTTGACAACTGATGTCATCTGTTTATTTAATTATCAATCTAGAGGACTGATGTTAAAAGCCACAATGAAAGTTTCATATCATAGGACAAATTTTACAAAAAGATTTACATATTTGTCCAATAAAATCAATTTTACAATTATTACATAATTTGGTAGAAATGCACCACAATTCATTGTACTAGAATCATTCCTACTGTTATAACAATGGTATTTGGCCAGTGAAGGTTATACTCTAACAGGAAAATATCCTTTATATTACAGATTGTTTCCAACATTTAATACTTGAAAGTTAGAGTAACATAATTAACTATAAAAACATTTGGAACTGGAATGTTTTCTTTTAAACATTGTCCCTTTCTTTGAGTTAATAGTGGAGAAATGATAATGAAAAAGGGTAAATGCTAAGCCAGGCATGGTGGCTATGCCTTTAATCCAGTACTCAGGAGGCTGAGGTAGCCTAATCAAGTCAAGGTAATTCCATTATTTGATACTATCTTCCTTTTCTGGGTTTGGGTAGGAAATGGGAGAGGGATAATCCATAAGATGTGTGATCCAACTAAGAGGAGCATCTCTCATAACCACAGAGGAGGGATTATGCCAGTTTATGCTATAGACGGGACAGAGTCACTGAGCCCTTGAATTGAGAGAATACATTAAAAGTTTTGGAAAGTGAGTTCCCTGGAGTTTTGTAATGAAACGTTAAAGAAGTCACAAGAAATTAAGCTAGATAAAGGAAATTTTTTTTAAAAAAATCACATTTTCTGTATAAACATTGACTGACAGTTGTATGAGTTTGTCGTGCTCTCAGAAGAGCTAAGTTTGCCCAGTTCTGTGACCTGTTAATATTTCACAAGAATCTTCTTAGTGGTAGTCGCCTAAGTGGCTCTTTTAAACTGTCCAACCCACTGACTGATGGTAGACAATTGAAGTATTAAAATGAAGGAACATTTAAGCAAAGGTAGCAAAGAGGATTTTTGTTCTTAGACTTACCTTCTGGAGAAGATGTTTGGCGATGGGAGAGCAGTAGTGCCTAGGAAAAGGGTGGCATTTTCAGCCCGGGGTGGAGCCCCCCCTTCCTTCACAAAGGTTTTATGGAACCAGCACCATAATAGCCTATAAACTGTCACGAAAATCAGGTGTAAAGCAATTGAGGAATGCACTAGAAATCATCCCCTGGCTTCCATACACATATGCACACTACACAGACAAATGCATGTAAAAAATAGTGATGTTTTACTAGGAGGTGGTAGCCTTACCTTCTTTAAAGGGCCTAATAAAAGCCATGCTGCCTTCACCCTCCTCCCTTCTACATGATGTTTTTTATTCTAAGGAAGAGCAGTTACGATACCTTTCCCTTCTTTAAAATTAGTGCATTTCCTGGGAGGTGAGTATTGAAGGTGATTATGAAGGAGGGGACCACCTTAATGACCTTGAAGTCTGCTGATTTCCAAGTAGTTACAATACCAGGTACGGTGCCAATTTGTTAATATAGGGGAGGGGAAAGAAAGCAGACTTTGAGGAACAGGACACTCCTTGAGCACTCAATCCCCTTCAAGAGTCTACATTCTTCCTTGTGTCCCAGTGCAGGTCAGCTGACCCAATATCAAAGGTTGTAATCTCTCAATCACTGCTGAATGGGACAGAAGTTCATCCAAAGATTTTTTTTTTTTTCCTGTGCCATATCCCTCTGCTCACACCAGTTCATTTCAATGTAAAGCAACCATGAGCAACTTCTCAGAACATGGACATAACAGCAAACCTCACACAAACTGCTAGCCCAGTCCAAGCAAAGTTCTTTCTCACCCTCATAAGCCAAACCTCACAGTCCATAGTTCTTACTGCATTCAGGTCTTTCAACTGTGACCAGAATAGTTCCTCAAACTGTACTTACAGCACTGCAAGGCATCTCTTAGGCCAAGGTTTCAAATCCTTCCACATTCCTCTTGAAATTCAGCTCCAAAAGTCCAAAGCCACACAGTCAGGTGTCTAGCAGCAATCCCACTCCTTGGTACCACTTCACTGTTGCAGTCAGGTTTGCATTGCTGGTAGAAATCACCCAACCAAGAGCAAGCTTGTGGGGGAAAAAAGAGGTTTATTTTGGTTTACAGGCTTGAGGGGGAAGCTTCATGATGGCAGAGAAAATGATGGCATGAGCAAAGGGTGGACAATAGCAACATCATGTGGACAATAGTAACAGGAGAGTGTGTCAAATACTAGCATGGGGAAACTGGCTGTAACACTCATAAGCCCACCCCCAACAATACACTCCCTCCAGGAGGTGTTAATTCCAAAATCTCCATCAGCTGGGAACCTAGCATGCAGACCACCAAAGGTTATGGGGACACCTGAATCAAACCATGACACTGTCCTTAAATATGTTATCTGTTTCATTTTTTCACTTAGTTTTATTGTTGTGCGTGTGTAGTCTATGTCTTTTGCAATATCTATTCTGCTACTGATAGTACTCAATATGTTTTTCATCTCAGATTCTTGGTGTCCCCTCTCTCTCTCTCTCTCTCTGTGTGTGTGTGTGTGTGTGTGTGTTTGTGTATGAGTGTGTTATAGGAAAAGTATCTGTTTTCAGTCCTACATTTGACTTCATTTGACTCAGAGTCACCTATCCACCTCTCTATTAACCAGGATAGGTGGCCTGCAAATTTCTGGTGAATGATTCTATCTCTTCCACCATTTTCATTATTGATACATACTGGAGTTACAAACATCTGCTGCAGCATGCAGCTTTTATATGGGTACTGGGTGGGGACCCAAACTCATGCACTCATGTTTGTACAGCAAGTACTTCATGCACTGATCCATCTTCCCCAGCCCCTTAACCTCAGATACTTTTATTCACATTTGAAAGAGTTGTTTGGTATTTGATATCTTCTTTACATCAATTTATCAGGTTCAGTATTTATATTACTTCTTTAACATATGGAATATAATTATTACAGTGTGCAACGTTCTTGCTTACTAATTTTTTCACCTGACTCATCTTTGACTTGGTTAAAAATGATTAATTTTTGTGTTCTTAGTGTTCTTTTCTGCCTCTTTACATGCTTATTACCTTTTGATTGGACACCAGATATTGTGAATTTGATTTTTTAAAAATATTTTATCTTTATTTACTTATTAGAGAGAGAGAGAGAGAGAGAGGGAAAGAGGTAGGTAGAGATAAAGAGAGAGAATGGGCATGCCAGGGCATCCAGCCACTGCAAACAAACTCCAGACGCATGGGCCACCTTGTGGCATCTGGCTTATGTGGATCCTGGGGAATTGAACCTAGGTCCTTTGGCTTTGCAGGCCTTAATAGGTAAGCCTTCTCTCCAAACTATGCATTTGATTTTATTACTTGCTCAGTATCTTACATTTTTATAAATATTCTTTTTGTTGTTGTTGTTTTTTTTTTTTTTTTTTTTTTGATTTTTCGAGGTAGGGTCTCACTCTGGCTCAGGCTGACTTGGAATTCACTATGTAGTCTAGAGTGGCCTCCAACTCTCAGCAATCCTCTTGCCTCTGCCTCCCGAGTGCTGGGATTAAAGGCATGCGCCACCATGCCAGGCTTTATAAATATTCTTAATCCTTTTTTTTTGAAACATGGTAAATAACTTGGAACATTGTCAATATTTGAAGGCTTGCTTTTGATGTTTGTTAGAATCAGACCAGATCTCTGTTTACTCAAGGGTTAATTTTTTTCCTAAATACTAAGGTAAAATCCTTTGACTTTTAACATATACATTCTTACTTTTTGTTTTTGTTTCTGTTTTTTGTTTTTTGTTTTTATTTTTGAGGCAAGCCCAACAGACTGGCCTTTTTTTTATATATATATACTATGAGCAAGAGCGAGTGAGAGAGAGAGAGCTTTGGTGTTCCAGGGCCTGTAGCCACTACAATTGAACTACAGATGTGTGTTCTTCCTTGTGAGCTTGTACAACCTTGCACGCTTGCGTCGCTTTGTGTGTCTGGCTTACGTGGGATCTAGAGAGTCGAACATGAGTCTTTATGCTTCACCAGCAAGCACCTTCACCTCTAAGCCATCACTCCAGCTCTGCACTCTGAATCTTGAGCAATTCTATTCTTAACTTTCATAACATGTAAGATATTGTATGTAAATTTCAGGTATTTTCCTATATAAACCTTTTAAAGTGTTTTTTGCCTGATCTTGAGTTATTTTTGCATGTGTCTGTGCTTGGCAGTACTTAATTGAATAACCAAAGGGAACTCTGCAGATACCCATAATTCTCTTTCTGAGCAGCTCAATATCTTAAGGGATATTAATTCATAGATTTTTCTCTGCTTTTTAGTGGTAAACTGATTGTGTATCCCTTTTTGTTTTATTGTTTTATTATTTTATTATTTATTACATTTTAAGAGCCGGGCGTGGTGGCGCATGCCTTTAATCCCAGCACTCGGGAGGCAGAGGTAGGAGGATCACCATGAGTTCAAGGCCACCCTGAGACTACATAGTTAATTCCAGGTCAGCCTGGGCCAGAGTGAAACCCTACCTCGAAAAAAAAATGCATTTTAATATTTTATGTATTTCTTTACTTATTTATTTCAGAGAGAGGGAGAGAGAATGAGGCACATAGATATATAAAGAGAATGGGCACTCCGGGGCCTCCAGCCACTGCAAACAAACTCCAGATGCATGTGCCACCTTGTACATCTGGCTTATGTGGGTCCTGGGGAATTGAACCTAGGCCCTTTGGCTTTGTAGGCAAATGCTTTAACTTCTAAGCAATCTCTCCAGCCCTATTACATTTTTAAATAAGCTACATGATAACACAGCAGACATATTGTTACCTGTGTATATGGCAAACTAATAGTATAATTAACATAAAACCCTTAAATGAGTCAAAATTAATGAAATAAAAATAAATGATTAAAGTTTTAAGGTATCAAAATGATCCCATAAACTGGGAATATTCATTTTAGTAGTAATTTTGAACAACTCCTCAATTTTTTATTGTCCCTAACTCATATTTTCCTGAAGGAATAACTCAACCTTGAATACTATTAGTATTCACACAGACAAAGGGGAGGATAAGTGCTTTGATCCTAGTGTGTAATACGGGATAGAGCAGCTACTGCTCAATGTAAGCAGAAACATTCAAGCAGATTTCCATATAAATCTAAAAACATGAGGGGTAAACATGAGAACTCTGGAAGTATTTGAAAGAAATGCCTCAAGGGAACTAGAGAGAGACTGGCAAGGCTGTGAACAAGCTATCTAGAATGGCCTAGAGGTCCCTGTGTTTTATTTTCCTTGTTCCAGTGTTTTGTTATATGTTCTTCTTAACTCCTAGTTCTGCTGAGTTCTTTCAGACCATGATAAGGGCTAAAAGATAGTAGATGGGGGATTTATTGTCACACAATATTTCCCACCCCCACTTTGGTCAGGGAAGCACACCCTCTAGGAGTTCTATGTTTACTTTCTAATGACGACCTGAAAGTGTTTTGAAGACAGTGCTAAATGGATTTATAAACTTGAATGTCTAATGACAAAGTTCTGGGTTTACCCTCTGTTTCCTCAGTAATAATTCTGAGACTCATAGAAAGATAAAATGCTGCAAAACCAAAGTTCTCATTTACTTTGTGGTCACTTTTGGATTGCTGCTCAATAAAATGTCACATCATTTAAAAGCTTAAATGTGCAATTTACAAAGCACAATGAATTCAATGCTATAGTGGCATTTTCAAGAATAATTGTCTACAATTCAAAGTAGGAAGTGAAGCATAATTTTCCCATTCTACCTCTATTAGAGAATTTTATTTTTTTAAAGCCATATGAGCAAAAGAAAGAAAGAAGTATATAGGCGAGTTCAGAGTATATGCAGAGGAAATCTATATGGAGAAACTCAATCCAGGATTCTAAAATTGCAAATCACCATCTCCTTTCTATAGACATAGTAAGAGATCCATTTTTCATCAGATATTGAGCTTTTCTACTGATTACTTTTGCTATAAAGAAAGGGCATTTTTGGAATAAAGCCTGCTTTTTTTTTAGTTAGTGAGATGTTCTATTTTTTAACATAAAAATTTCAAAACAGCTAGAATTTCTTAATACTAGAAGAGTAAAAACATAGTAGATGCATTATAGGATTCCAATTATGGATAACCCGATCCTCATCTCAAAGTAGCTATATCAGAAGCAGGCATGACCAATTCACAAGACATAGCTCAGTTTTATTTGTGGCTTCCCTTGCAGGGTTCTGCCTCTCTTATTCATCTGGATTTATGCCAAAGGGGTTGCCTATATTCATAAAGAGCTAAATAATAATTAAACATTTAAAAAAATTAAAAGCACTGCTTTGGGAAATTAGAGAAAATCTGGATTTGCTATGAGTACTTGTGAGAAGGGTTGGAATACAAATTCACTATGTGAAGGTCAGTTCCTAATCTAATGAAAGTTGTGAATATTAAATGTATGCAAATATTAAACATATAATACATATTCCATAATTTCAAATATAATTATTGTTTTTAAAAATTATCTTTATTTGTTTAAAATTTAAGAAAGCATTTTTTTACATTTTACATTTACTTTGTGTATATAATGAATTCATTTCATATTTGTTTTTGCTGCTAACAGCCAAATTAGTATACTCTCAAATATAAATACTAGACCTTAATTTCAAAATCACAAATCAGTTTTGACATGTACCCTAGTTTCAGATTTCTTCTTTCTCATGTCAGAAGTTTCTTTATGACTCCATCATATATTCAACTACTACTTACTGATAAGCAAGTCCTTGTTATTCCAATTATTGCATAAAAATGCTATTGCTACATTTAAAATCTGACTGTTATATTTCAGTGGAATTAGTGTACTTTGCAATTTGTCTATTATATTATCTTTTCAGAATGCTTAAGATATTTCCAGGAAGTTTCCAATAATCAATATAAAATATTTTGGTAGATATTTTAAAATATGATAACACAATAGAGCATGGTGGCTCATGCCTTGAATTACAGCACTTGGGCACTTGGGAGGTAGAGGTAGGATGGTCACTGTGAGTTCAAAGCCACCCTAGACTACATAGTGAATCCCAGGTGAGCCTGGGCTAGAGGGAGACCCTACCTCAAAAAACTTTCCATGAAAAATTCATCTCTATGATTATATGAACACAAAGCCAAACCTACAGAGAATTCTTGAGGGAATCCACATAGAATAGTCAAACAACCAATCTCAAGAGCCAACAAGAAGATCACAATAACCAAAATAAACCAGGGTCAAATCAGTACATAACACAAGAAAGCACCAAACCCCATAAAATACCTCATCATGGCAGGGATTAACTCAAACTTCATAGTAATAACCTTAAATATTAATGGTCTTATCTCACCCATCACAAGACATGGGTTATCAGGATGGATCAAAAAAATGGACCATTCTATCTGCTGATTTCAAAAAACCCACCTCACCACTAAAGATAGACACCTCCTCAGGGTGAAAGGTTGGAAAAATATATTCCAAGCAAATGGAAATAAAAAAAAAAAACAACAAGTGGATGTTGCTATATTAACATCTGATATTATGGACTTCAAATCAAAGGTAATCAAAAAGGACAAAGAAGCCCACTTCTTACTCATCAAGGGAATGATCCAACATGAGCACACGACAATTATAAACATATATGCACCAAACACAGGGGCACTGCAGTTTATAAAACAAAATCTACTCAACAATAAAACAGAAATAAATACCCCTCAGGCCACCTGACCACACAGTTCCATACCCTGAACCATGGAACAACAAGCCCCTCAATAGGTCTCTGGGCCCCCACCAGAGCCTCATAGACTCCTTCCCTGTAAGCAGGCAAGCCCCATTGCCATCAGAAGCCTAGTGGAAGCAAACATAAAAGGGAATAATCACTGAAGTCACTTCAAGGGTAGACTATAGCTTCCTCCTAAACTAAATAAGTTTCCTACACTGTGATGGGCAGACCACAGCACAAAAGGAATAACATGAAAAATCAAATGAAAGTAAATCCAACAGGATTGCCCAATCCCACAATGGATGCCTCTAATCAAAACATAGAAGAGACAACAGGATAAGAACCCCAAAATGAAGATATAAGCTATGTAACCCTGACCAAGCAAATGGCAGAACTTGTAGAAAATCAACAAAGCTCTAATAATTTTATAACTGCTGTCCTTGCTAGATTATACCTAATAGAAAATAATCTGGAAGGGTTCCAAAGACAGTTAAATGATCTAAAGGAGAGCAAAATAAATAAATAAATAAATTAGAGGGCCTCAATAACCAGCTGGCTAAGCTCAATGAAGACATAAAGAAATGCAAGGATGAATTCTAAGGAGCATTAAGAAAATCAGAAAATGACATGAAAAGGGAACTTGATAGAGGGATGGAAATGGAGGACAGGAGGAGGCTAATGATGGTTCCAACATGACTGTATATACACTGTGTATGTAACTAATACAAATACAAATTAAAAAAAAAACAGTAGAAAATACAAACCAAATTGAACAAGTCCAAAACGCTATAGAAGCTCTCATGAATAAAGTTAACCATGTGGAGGATAGAAATTCAGAACTGGAAAAAAAACAGAAGAAACCCTTCATGAGTTCAAAAGTTTTAATAAGTTCAAAAATTTTTGTGGACAGAACATGAGGGAACTGTGGGATACCCTTAAAGGTCCCAAAATTTGGATCATGGGAATACCAGAAGGGAAAGAAATTCAGACCAAAGGTATGGAGAACATATTCAACAAAATTATTAAATAAAACTTTCCCACTCTCTCAAAAGAAAGTCCCATCAAGTTATAAGAAAGTAACAGAACTCCAAACAGACCAGATCAAAGGAGAAATTCACCAAGACATATCATTAAGACCCTAAACATTAATACCAAAGAGAAAGTCCTAAAAACAGCTAGGGAGAAACAATACATTACATATAAAGGTAACCCCATCAGAATTGCTTCAGACTTCTCAATGGAAACCCAGAAGGCTAGAAGGGCCTGGAATGGAACACTGCAAAGTCTAAGAACCTATGGCTTCCAACCCAAACTACTCTACCTAGAAAAACTATCCCTCATAACAGATGGTGAAAGAAAAACTTTCCATGATGAAACTCAGCTTTACAACTACATGAACACAAAGCCAAACCTGCAGAGAATACTTCAGGGAATTCTCCACACATAAGAATCAAATAAGCAACCTCAAGTGCCTACAAGAGGCAGATCACAATAAACAACTCAGAAAAGGCACAAAAAAATTACAAAGTCCAAGAAAAAAACCAAACTACATAAACCACCACAATAGGGCAGGGATTAAATCAAACCTCACAGTTATTACCCTAAATATTAATGACCTTACCTCACCCATCAAGAGACATAAGCTAACAGGGTGGATCAGAAAATTAGACCCCTCAATCTGCAGTTTTCAAGAAACCCACCTCACCACTAAAGACAGACACCTCCTCAGGGTGAAAGGGTTGAAAATGATACTCTAAGCAAATGGAAATAAGAAACAAGCAGGTATAACTATACTAATATTGGATAAATAGACTTGAAACTGAAAGTAATCAAAAAAGACAAAGAAGCCCACTTCTTACTTATCAAGGGAATGCACCAACAAGAGGATATCACAATCATCAATCTTTATGCACCAAACACAAGTGCACCACAATTCATAAAACAAAACCGAGTGTACAACAAAATAGAAATAACCACTAACACCATCATAGTTGTGGAATTCAGTACTCCACTATTAGTGATAGATAATCACCCAAACAGAAAATTAACAGGGAAGTAAGAGAGCTCCACAAAAACCACAGATCAATTAGACCTAAGGGACATATACAGAACATTCTACCTAAAATCCAAAGACTACACATTCTTCTCAGCAGCCCATTAGACATTTTCTAGAATAGATCATATACTGGGTCATAAAGTCTGCCTCCATATATTTATGATGATTGACATAATTTTCCACATGATATCAGATCACAATGCTGTATTGCTAGAACTTAGCAACAACAGATATGCCAGGAATCCCGTCAGCTCCTGGAAACTGAACAACATATTTTTAAGCAATAAATGTGTAGTGGGTGAAATAAAAATGAAATTGCAAAATTTCTAGAAATGAATGACAATGAGAACACAACATACCAAAATTTATGGGACACAATGAAGGCGGTCCTCAGGGAAAATTCATAGCACTAAATGCCTTCATAACAAAGACAGAGAGATCCCAAATCAATAACCTAACCATCCACCTAAAGGCACTGGAAAAAAAATGAAGAATCCAACCCAAAAAGCTCCGGATGGAAAGAAAGAATTAAGTCAGAGAAGAAATTAATGAATTGGAAACTAAGAAAACAATTAAGAAAATTGATGAAACAAAGAACTAATTCTTTGAAAAAATAAAGATTGACAAACCCCAGGGTCAATTTGATCAAATGACAAAAAAAGAGATGCTTCACATTAACAAAATTAGAAATGAAAATGGAGAGATCACAAGAGACATAAATGAAATTGGGAGAATCATCAGGGCTTATTTCAAAAACCTCTACTCCACAAAACTGGATAATATGGAGGAGATAGATGAATTCCTGGACATATACCACCTACCAAAGCTAAACTCAGAGCAGATTAATCTTCTAAACAAACCTATCACACCCATTGAGATTTAAAAGTTAATCAAAAACCTCCCCCAAAAGAAGGGACCAGGACCAGAGGGCTTCTCAGCTGAATTCTATCAAACCTTCATGGAAGAACTGAAACCAATCTTTCTCAAACTGTGCCCCATATACAGAGAACAGGGAAAGCTCCCCAACTCCTATGAAGCTACAATCACCCTAATACAAAGACCAGGCATGGATGCCACAAGAAAAGAAAGCTATAGGCCTATTTCCCTGGTGAACTTAGACACAAAAAGCCTGAGCAAAATCCTTGCAAACTGAATTCAACAACACAACAAAAGCATTATTCACCTTGATCACATAGACTGCATCTCAGGAACATGAGGGAGTTTAACATATGGAAATCTGTTAATGTTATACACCACATAAATAAGCTTAAACACAAAAACCACACGATCATTTCGACAGATGCAGAAAAGGCCTCTGACAAAATACAACATCACTTCATGATCAAAACATTGGAGAGAATAGGCATGGATGGTATATATCTGTACTCGATAAAGGCTATATATAAAGCTCCTAAATGCCAAATAATACTTAACAGGGAGAGACTGAGGAATTCCCATTGAGATCAGGAACAAGACAGGGGTGTCCACTCTCACCTCTGCTCTTCAACATAGTACTGCAAGTCCTAGCTCAAGCAATAAGACAGGAGAAAGAAATAAAAGGAATACAAATTGGAAAGGAAGAAGTTAAGCTAGCCCTATTCACAGATGACATAATTCTATACATAAGAGACTTGAGCAACTCCATCTCAAAACCCTTAAAGTTGATTAACTCCTTTAGCAAAGTAGCAGGATACAAAATCAATGCACAACATTCAGTAGCCTTTCTGTATGCAAAAGACAAAGATACAAAGAAAGAAATAAGTGGCATTGTCCCAATTTCAATAGCAACAAAAAAATAAAATACCTTGGAATAACATTAACCAAGGATGTGAAAGACCTATACAATGAGAACATAAAATCACACAAGAAAGAAATTAAGGAGGACTTGAGAAAATGGAAAGACCTCCCATGCTCCTGGATAGACAGAACTAACATTGTAAAAATGATAATCTTAACAAAAGCAATATACAGATTTAATGCAATGCTAATAAAAATCCCAACATTTTTTCTACACAGAGATAGAAAAATGATCTCAAAATCCATATGGAATGGCAGAAGGAAGGCCTCAGAATCCAAGCACATCCTCAGCAAAAGAAACACCTCTGGAGGCATCACCATTCCTGATCTAAAGCTATACTACAAAGCCATAGTAGTAAAAACAACATGGTACTGGCATAAAAATAGGAACATAGACCAATGTAACAGAATAGAGGACTGGGACTTCAGGTCAAGTAACTACAGCTACTTGATATTTGACAAAGGCCCTAATATTGTAGCCTGGAATAAAAAAGACAGCATCTTCAACAAATGGTGTTGGACAAATTGGATATCCATATGCAGGAAAATGAAACTTCATCCACATACCTCACCAGGCACAAAAATCAAGTCCAAATGGATCAAAGACCCCAATATAAGACCAGAAACTAGGCTACTACTGGAAGAAAAAATATGAAGAAATTTCCATGATATAGGAATGGGAAAAGACTTCCTAAACAAAACCCCAGTAGCTCAGGAACTTAAACAATCACTCAACCATTAGGATGTTGTGAAGCTGAAAAGTTTCTTCACAGGCAAACATACAATAAACACAACCAATAGATTACAAACAGAATTGGAGAAAATTTTTGCTGGCTATACAACTGACAAAGGCCTAATTTCTAGAATCTACAAAGAACTCAAAACCTAAACAATAAAGAGTCAAAAAACCAACTCATAAAATGCAGCAGGGAGCCTGGCCTGGTGGCGCATGCCTTTAATCCCAGCACTCGGGAGGCAGAGGTAGGAGGATTGCCATGAGTTCAAGACTACCCTGAGACTCCATAGTGAATTCCAGCCCAGCCTGGGATAGAGTGAGACCCTACCTTGAAAAAAAATGCAGCAGGAACTGAACAGGGAGTTCTCAGAGGAAGAAATATGAATGACTAACACACACTTAAGAAAATGTTCAACATCCCTAATCATCAAGTAAATGCAAATTAAAACAACTATGAGATTCCACCGTACCCCAGTTAGGATAGCAAACATTAAAAAGTCTAATGACAACAAATGCTGACAAGGCTGTGGAGAAATAGGAACCCTCATTCACTGATATCCCACTGATAGTGGGAATGCAAGCTGGTACGACCACTATGTAAAACAATATGGAGACTCCTAGAAAGGATGACTATAGAGACACAGTTATTCCCTTACTGGGAATTTACCCTAAAAGCTCCAAGCCTCAGCTCAGAGATATTTGCTCAACTATGTTTATAGCTGCTCAATTCATAATAGCTAAGAGCTGGAATCAACCCAGATGTCAATCATTAGATGAATGGATAACTAAGATGTGATATATCTATATGATGGAATTCTATACAACAGAAAATAAAAATGACACAATGAATTTGAAGTAAAATGGTCAACCTTGGAACAGATCATTCTCAGTGAACTCACCCAATCACAGAAAGACAATCGTTGCATGGTCTCACTCATCTGTGACTCCTAACCTGAATCTGCCCAAGATGCTGACATATGTAATAAACATCTAGGGGATTATTAGAGCCACAAGTTGGGGCATTTTGCACAGAGACATTGCCTGCACTCCCCCACCACAATGCATGACCCACAATCCCCATGGGGTTGACCTACATCCACAAGGAGGAAGGCCTCTTCAGAAAAGGGGCAGGGAGAAGGGAAAGGTTGGTACCAACATGTGAAGTTTACATACAAAATATGTCCATATCTAATAATAAAAATTAATTAATTTAAAAAGCTAACACATCAAATAAGATCTTCATTTTAAAATAAAGTTACATATAGTGAGGATTGTCTTGCTTTGCTCCTTGTTCAGAAGAAAGAATCTGGAAAATTTCTTAAAACTTCAACTGTTAAAGTAAAAAGAACAGCGAACAAATCAGGTAACATCAAAGAGACTGGAATAGAGTAGTAATGAGGAACCCCAGACGTTATACTGAAGTACAGTAAGTCACTGAACATGGCCTGGGGAGATGGCTCAGCAGTTAATAGTGCTTGCTTGCAAAGCCTGCTGATGTGGGTTCAATTCGCCAGCCCATGTAAAGCTGGAAGCAAAATGTGGCGCAAAAATCTAGCATTCATTTGCAGTGGCAAGAGACCTGGTAAGCCTCCTCCCCTCTACCCACTCCCCCACAGAGATAAAATAAATATTTTTTAAAATTAATCACTGAATGTCACACTGAAGTCCAGTATATCCATATTAACTTTGAAGATCTGGGATCAGATTATTCCTTTCTTAAAAGCTCACATTGGAAGTAGGAAAGAATACAAAGTAATAACTGAGAAAACAACTGGGATGTGATGGGAAATTAAGGAAATGAGTAGGATGTGACATAGATTAAGACAGAAGCAAATCAAGCATCTTCTAAAAAACATTATCCTTCAGTAAGCTGGAGGTGATGGAAGTGAAACATGAGATGTATCAGACTATAATTCATTTATATATGAAGTACAGATCAAAGAAGAAATTTGTAGTGCAAGGAATGATCAGCCTAGGTTTGGACAAACTGAGCTTCATATTCTGTTGAAAACTTTAGAACTATCAGTAGGTAGTCAGAAATATGGGTCTGGAATCCACATGAGAATAGGGAGTCATCAGCTTCTAGGTGGGCGGACAAGAGACATGAGTGTGGCTTGAAGAAGCAGTGCTTAGTGTACTAGATGGCCAGCTGGCCCCTCGGAGACTCGTGATGAACTGTGTTGCTCAGGAAGTCAGAAGAACAGCAACTAGAAGAGTGAACATCCTTGCAGTCCACACCAGGGAAGGCTGTATGCTTGTCCCTGGAATTGCTTGGATACAGCAGGGAGAACACTGAAAGTAACTGTATTTGTTTTCAGAATTGGATGAATAACAAAAATGAAAAATATTTCTATCTGAGAAAGTAGTTTTAGAGGCTGGAGAGATGGCTCAGTGGATGAGTGCTCTCCACTCAAGCATGCCAGAGTTCAGTTCCCCAGCACCCACATAATTAGCTAGGCATGGCCATGCACAGCTTTAGCCCCATTCATGTGGATAGCAGAGACTAGAGAATTGTGTAGGCTCACAAAAATGGCAAGTTCTGGAACCAGTGAGATACCTCATCATATGGATGATCAGCGAAGAAGAATACCTGATAGTCTCCTCTTGCCTCCAAACATGCACACACAAACACAATCACACAACTGGCACACTTGCGTGTGTGCACACATGCACACATCATCCCACATGCACTACACACATGCAAAGGAAAGGAAGGATGGGAGGAAGGAGCAGTTTTTTTTTTTTAATTAGTTATTTGTGAGCAGAGAGAATGAGTGAGTATGGGAGTACAAGGGCTTCCTGCCACTGCAAATGATCTCTAGATGCATGTGCTGCTTTGTGCATCTGGCTTTTCCTGGACAGACTTTGCTAACAAATGCCTTTAACTGATGAGCCATCTCTCCAGCTCAGGAATTGGTTTTTAAAGGAATGAGATAGGAAATAGCTACTTAGTCAAACAGGAGAGTTCAGATTTCTGAGAGATGATGCCCTGTGTTATGGGTCACTGTTAGGAATTTATTTCCTGAGGTCCCCCTCCTCTTAAGTTACAATAGCCTTTGGGTGACATGAGGTTAGCCATTGGCATCTTCCTTCTACATGTACCCCACGTTTGTTTAAGCAGCAGAGGGCAGGATTGTACTCCCCTCGGGATTGCCTCTATGTTTTCTTCCAGGAAGAATAACAGGCATTCCTCTTTCAAAGGGAAAAAATGATTTCTAATACCCTTTTGTATGGGGTTCCTAAAGCATTAGCTGAAGGCTCTCCCTCCCATAATACCAACTTTCTAAATCAGAAACATTGGAAAGGATTCTGGGGAATTCTGGAAAGAATTTTCCTGAATCCTGCCAAGTCTTTGGCAGTGTCAGACAGAAAAATGAACTCTGAAGTGATTCTTTCTTTCTTTGAGGGAAGGGCTGACTTTGTATGTGGCTCCCACAGAAGTCACAAGAACTCTCATAAATGCTGCATTTGCCTTTTTAAATGTCTTTCATCATCATTATTCTGTAGGGGACTAGAACAAAAATACCCCCGGCCAAAGAACTAGGCTATCTCATCTGTAATTCTAACTTCTTTTCAGAAAATACCGGTGTCAGTCAAGATTCCTTCTGGCTACAGGGAACATAAATCCAATTCAGCCTGACTTCATCAAACCTTGCTAGCCTGCATATCCAAGTCACGGACAAGTAGGATGAGGTTTGCTTTAGAGATAATTAGATGCAGATGTAGAAGTCCATCTTTCACACTTCTCTTGGATCACTAGCTGTGTTCTCTTCACTGCCAGATTTTCTCCATGATCTGACAGGATAGCTTTAAATTCTGATGCTAAGAGATGTAGGTCTTCTCTGTGTCAAATAATATTGCATCATGTCAACATATTACACATCATTTTATTCTATGAAGGAGAATAAATATGCTCCCTGTCAGTCATATATTTACCTATCCTTTGAACCAACCACTATGTCTTGGGAGATGAGACCTACAATTTGACCAGACTAGGTGACATCCCAACTTTATGGCATAGTTGCAATGCCTGTTGTCACAAAAGAGGAACCCAATAAGGAAAAGTACAAAACTTCAAACCTCTATATTTAATCTCTGCATTTAGCTGACAAACAATAATAGAAGAAAAAGCCCTTTAAGATAAAAGAAATAATTATTAGGCTTTAAGTAGTCTCATAAATTAGAGGTCTTTATCATGTACCTGGCAAGAACCTGGACAAAAGGTATTTAGCTAGAGAAAAGAGCATCCTCTGGATTTATCAGAGAAGCCTGGACTTTCTACTGTTTAGTATGTGATACTGGGAATGTTACATAGTCACTTTGAACATCGGCTCAGTTCTAAGATATCACTTTTACTTAATAAGAGGCATTTTCTCAGAAAATTAACTTAAAAAAAAAGTGAAGTTCCTTGAAGATGCATGCCCAAACAACTGATCCACATAGCTCCTTTCTCTTTCTGCCATGCCCAGGTCAGATGTGAAGACTGACTGTGCTGCGCAGTATTTTCATATACTGTTATGAAGGTTCGAAACAGATATAATGCAATCTGTTCAGAGAAAAATGGTTAATGAACTCACACTGTCTACTCTAAATGTTTGTGCACATGATACTGCTCACTTATAACCCTGATTTTCGTCTCATCATGTTACTATCTTTCTCATTATAAAGAGCTGCCACTGTGTTCCCTGTAAGCAATGAGGCACAGAAAAGCAACGAGGTGAGAAATCTTTCCACAGGTAATACATGAGGTGTGTTTGAATTTTAAGGATTGAATTAACTTGTGACATACCAGGGTCCAGGCCCAGAGGACAAATGTAATAACTATGCCTGCAAAGAATGTTTAATAGAATGAAATAATGTCACTCTTGGATTGTTTCCTATGAATTTAATCCCCAACTCTGACTATTGTTAACAAGCAGTATGAGAAGTATGTTTGAATTTAAAGGCCTTGATTAACTTGTGACAGCCCAACATCTAGCCCTACAGGACAAATATTTAGTAATTACACTTGGAAAGAATTGGTTATATTGTGAAATAGTATGCCTCATGGATTATTCACTAAGGATGTAATACCTGGTTCTATTATTACTAACAAGATGCCCTTAGTACACTGATTAGCCATTTTGAGAACACTAGTAGTCTACATCTAAAATAGAGATATTACTACCTTAGTTGAAAAAAGAGCATAAAAGATGATGAAATAGAAAATATTAAGAACTTTTAGACCTTAATAAAGCATATGATGCCAAGAACTGTTTCTGCAGACAGCCATGGCCCACAAAAACCTTCAAAGTAGCACATAAACAGACTGATAGGGACATGACTTCTGGCCTTAATTTGAAGACTTAAAAAAATTATTAGTGCTATGGTCTCTACCAACCTACCATATGAGTTATGATATGGAAGCAGAGATAGCTGCTCAACCAGGATTGGCATCAGGTTACAGCTGAATAATAACTTAAACTTATAGCTGAAAAAGAATATCCCAAAATGTGAATAAAGTATGATTTTGACCTGAGGGTAGTATCTAGATAAAGACAGCTATCAGATCAATAGATATGGAAGAAACTATGGCAAAAAAAAGAGAAAAATGGAAAATAAGGGAGACTGAAAGGACAAAATTCTGACAAATCTAGTGTAAGAAACAGACAAATAATAGTAGCAAATGCCTGCCACACACAACTTTCCATAGCAACAAATGCCTGCCACTCACAACCTCCCATAGCAACAAATGCCTATTGCTCACAACCCTCTATAAAAGTAATATCAAGGACAACAGCCCATAAAGTTAGAAAATATGATTCTTTAGTAGAGTTATGTGAAGGCATGACCTTACGACAGAATGTGTAGTTCTGGATCTACTATTCACCTGTTACCATAAGAAATCAGCCCATTGTATAAAGTTTTCTCATCAATCAATTAGATACACAATAGAATTTACTTAATTGAGTTTTTTGAGATGAATTGAATGAGTTCAGATGAATAAACTGACTTAAAATAATACTTTACTCATACGAGACACTATAAATAATTTGTGTGTATCAATATTTAACTTTGAGAAACCCACTTTTACATATTTTAGTATTTATATAACAATCAGAAGCTTTATGTAAAATTAATCCAGTGTGAATCTTCACATAAATAAATCAAAAATAGTAGAAAAAGAAAACATAAATATAAAAGTGATTATTAACCCAATGAAAGATGCAAACAACTTGACTTAAATAGTATTATCTATCTAACAAATACATAGCACAAACCAAGAAAGCTCATATTTGGCATTAAAAATGATTCAAGGGTTGGAGAGATTGTTTAGTGGTTAAGGCACTTGCTGTGAAGCCTAAGGACCCATATCAGACTCTCCAGGTCCCTCGTAAGCCAGACACACAAAGTGACATAAGCAGTCAAGGTCGCATATGTGCACAAAGTGGCACATGCATCACACAAGGTGACATAAGCACTCAAGGTCGCATATGTGCACAAAGTGGCACATGCATCTGGAATTCGGTTGCAGTGTCTGGAGGATCTGGCACGCCAACTCTCTCTCTCTCTCTCTCGCCTAACAAAAGGCCAGTCTGTTGGACTTGCCTCAAAAACAAAAATGACTCAAGACACATAAAATGCATTCTTGGACTAAAAAAGGAATTAAATTAGAAGTAAGCAACAAAAAGATCTTTAAAATATCTTTGAATAAGTACTAAGTAGCACACTTCTAAGATAAACTTGTTGTGTGAAAGTGGTTAATCTTGATTGTCAATTTGACAGGAATTATAATCACCGTAGAAACAAACCTATGGGTGTGTCTATAAGGAGTTTCTAGATTAGAACTACCTTTAGTATAGGCAGGACCATTTAATGGTCTGAGAGCTCTGGACTCCTTAAAGAGGAGAGAGTGAGCTCATCATGGGCATTCATCTCTCTCTCTGTTTCCTGACTGCAGACTGAATGTGACCAGCTGTTTCATGTGTCTGCTGCCATTCCCCTCCCCTCCATCATGGCCCACATTCTCTCAAACTGTAAGCTGAAATAGATTCTTTTTTCCTTAAATTGTCATAGCAACAAAGAATGTAACTAATATACTGAATTAATTAAAGAAAACGAAGTACATATGCAAGGAATGAAACAAAATATAGTATAGCTGATTTGTGAGATTATGGTAAAGTAGGAACTGGAGGTAAATTCAGCACACCAAATGCCTCTTTAACAAAGAAGAAAGGTCTCAAAGCACCTTACAAAATTAAGACGGGAAGAATAAATGAAACTCAAAGTAAGTCAAAAGGGAAATAACATGGGCTGGAGAGATTTCTTTGTGGTTAAGGTGCTTGCCTGCATAGTCTAGGGACCTAAGTTTGACTCTCCAGAGCTCACATAGGCCAGATGGCCCATATATTTTCAATTCCTTTGCAGTGAGTAAAGGCCTTGGCATGCCCATCCCCCACTCTGTCTCTAATAAATAAATAAAACATAAATAAATGAAATATTAAAATAGAAAGGACAAAGGTAAGAATTGAAAACAAAGAAATAAAGCAATAAGAGAAAATTAAAGATCCTCAAAAATCAATAAAATTAATAAGCACAGCAGATAGATAAGGAAAAGCAAAATACATATTGCCAATGTCAGTAAGAAAAGATGTTATGAGACAATGTGGTTATAGATCTTAAAATAATTTAGGGAATTTAGATGAGTGGTAGAGTACTTACCTAGCAAGTATAAGGCCCAGGGTTTGGTACCTAGCACTGGGGAAGAAAAGAATTTAAAGGTAGATCTGAGGAGATGGCTCAGTGGCCAAAACACTTATTTTATAAGCATGAGTACCTAAATTCAGATCACTACAACCTATGTAAAAGAGCCAAGAACTGAGGTGAGGGTCTGTAATCCCAGCATGCCTCCAGTGAGTTAGAAGGCAAAGGCAGGTGAATTGCCTAAAAGCTCAAGGATCCTTGTCCTGGTGAAGAGCAGTGAACAACAAAATAACAACAATAAAAAAGTATCCAACTCTTGCCCAGCATGGTGGCACACACCTTGAATCCCAGCACTCAGGAGGCAGAGGTAGGAGGATAGCTGTGAGTTTGAGGCCAGCCTGAGACTACATAGTGAATTCCAGGTCAGCCAGAGCTAGAGCAAGACCCTACCTCAAGAAAAAAAAAACAAAAAAACAAAAAAAACAAACAAACAAAAAATCCTATTGTTTAGTATTAGAACAAAAATAGAATACTTTCAAATAAGGTAAAATTTACATAAAAACTGCATTAGTTGAACGTTATAAATAGGGAATTGGTCATAGGAACAATCTAGAGGACATGAAGTAAAGAGGTGATGTGGTTCACCACAATCTGTAAATACCATGTCATTCCCTTAAGAAAGAGTCCAGAGGTTTTCATTATTGTATTGTACCCTTAATCTTCTGAGTTTTATGTCACAGAGACCACCTCCAACTGGAGCTCCAAAGATTAAACCTAAAGCAATGAAAAAAAAAATCTAACTCTCAGGAAAATAGAAATAGAAGAGAATTTTCTAAAACAGATAAAAGGCATCCAGGAAAAATTCCTAGCTAACATTATATTCAGTTATGAAAAGCTTGTTTTCCTTCTAAGAATAGGAACAAAAGGATATGTGCCCCCCACTATTATCATTCGATTTTCATTCCCAATCTTAGTGAGTGTAATAAGACAAGAAAAGCAGAAACATTCCCTTGTGAAGGAAGAATTATATTGTCATAGTTGTGTATGTTATTCTTTCAATATAAAAATCTTTTGAACTTGGTAAAAAATATACTAGAAACATATTTAAACCCACAGTTTAGCAAGGTTCTGGGTTCCAGACTACTACAAAAAGTTTTCTTTATGCTGTAATAAACTATTATAAATTTTAATACAAAGTCAACTTTTATTGAATTAAGTGAATTAAGTACTTAGGGAATAATCTAGCAAATAATATGGAGGTGTTGAGTGATAAAAAGTACAAAATATTACTGGAAGAAAAGCTAACCAAATGGTAACAAAGTAATATATCTATGCACTTTCTATCATTAAAATTATATTCTTCCCAAATTAGCTATAAAAATGTTATCTCAATTAAATGTTCCAGTAATATTTATAAAAATTGTTATTCTGATTGTACAATTTGTTTTAAAATTAAAAGGATCTGAATGGTTAAAGCAATTTTCAACAAAACAGCAGTGTTGGAGGACTTACACTAATTATTTAAAGACATATTTAATACCCAGTTGTCAAGATAGATACTGGGATATTGCTGTTCATGACATTCCTGGGAATAGTGTAGAGTCTACTTACATATAGATAGCTGATCTTAAATATAAGGCCACTGTAATTTATTACATGTACTCTGTTTCAAGTGTAGTCAAAGCCACTACGTATCCATACTATAACGAATGGACATCCATGTCTACCTCATCACCAAAACAAACATTTTTAAATACATTATTGGCCTAAAAACAAAAGCCATCTGCAAAATTCATAGAAGAAAACAGAAAAAAGGCAGGTAAACATTTCATATAACATCAAAAGCATAAAAGATAAAATTAATATACTGGACATTATTAAATTAAAGTCATATGATCCTTGTGTCATTATAAATAAAATGGAATGTTAAGCAGCAGACTTGGAGAAAATATTAGAAATCAAAAAGAAAAAGATGAATGGTGCTGAATATGTATGCATAGGGCTGTCCTCTGCTCTCTACACATATGTGTACAAGTGCACACAGAAACACATACACACAGAAGTATAAGATACCACCTTTTAATCTATATGAATTAATGAAAGTTTTAAAATATAGAAAATCCATGAGTTAATAGGGATTTAGAAAAAAAAGAATGAAGGAATTTGTCCATAAAATTACTGATACCTGTAAGTTCAAAATAATTTTATTCATATTTAGGACAAAAGACTTCATTAACAAATAAATAAGCAAGTTTGGTATATTCATACAATACAAGATAATTCAACAAAGAAAAATAGTAAAAATCTGTTATGTACAATATGGATATGCATCACATTCATCAATGTGAAAGAAACAAGTTTCACAAGACGTAGTTGGACATATTTGTCTAGTCCATTATAACAGAAATAAGATTAGTGTTTTTTTTATGCAGAGTAAGGATAGCAATAGTATAACTGAAGCATGATATAAAATTTCAGAGCAGATTGTTAGTGAGCAGATGGTTATGTATTTGTTAAAAATAGTTAGGTGTGAGTTTATTTTATGTAAATTATACTTCAATAAAGCTAATTTAAAAATACTGGTGATAGGAGCTGGAGAGATGGCTCAGTGATTAAGAGTACTTCCTGTTGATGCACGAGGGCCTGAGGAGGCCTGACAGGCCAGTAGAGTTGGATCTTCAGGAGACACACAATAAGCTGGGACACTATATGTGTCTGTGACTCCTGTCCTAGAAGGCAACAGAGACCCAAGAATAACTGGAGCTCAAGAAAAAAAGAAAAGGCAAGGTGTGGAATCAGTAAGAGATTCCAGCTTAAGTAAGAATGGGTGGAAGAGTGATGGAGCCGGACACCAGAATATCCGCTCTGGCCGTGGCAAGAGAGCATATCCTGCTGCAGGCAAGTGCATGGAGCATCATGTGGACACATCCTGTGTAAATGCCACATGAACAACATACATACAGACGTCATACCAAACCACTAAACACATCACATTACACATGGACACACAAACAAAAATTTAAAAAACAAAAAACTTTGGAGATGAAATGAATGATGCATTGAAAATATCAATAATGTTTGCCTATGGCAAGGGATGAAATGGTGGGAGAAGCTATATGGCAGCATGTAGTGTTTTTAAAAAGATCTTATGTTGCTGAAGTGATAGGTTGATATGTGCTTAAATATTGCTAAAAATAATTTAGATACAAAGAAAATATTTATATGTATTTTTAAAGATAGAAGTCCTTTGTACATTGCTGTTTTCTCAAAATCTAAAAACATATCTGCCATATGACCCAGCTATACCATTCCTGAATAGTTACCCAAAGTACTCTAAAACATAAAGCTGAAGATAAGAGAAGTAAAAAATCCAACACAAGCCAGGCGTGGTGGTGCACACCTTTAACCTCAGTACTCAGGGGGCAGAGGTAGGAGGATCACCTTGAGTTCAAGGCCATCCTGAAACTACATAGTGAAAACCCTACCTTGCAAAAAACAAACGAACAAACAAATATGCAACACAAAACCTCAATGACCAACTTCATTCTCTTTCAAGTTGACTTGGTGCTTAATGAAAGAATAATTGATAACAATCTGGAATGAGGATTACCAAGTCCATTTTGAAACAAATACATCACTTTACTAAAATCTTTCTATCGATGTTTGATCTCAGTAAACACAGCTGTTTATTGATGTCTTTGTGTAAAGATTTCAATATTTTATACCTACATTATGATTGGAGAGTAAAAAGAATCAAACTGTGGCATTTGTCAACATTGGGATTTAAGGGGTTGAAGAAATTTTTTTCTACATTTTATCTCCTTTCTCAACATGTATTAATCATTTTGGAGATTTCAAATTTCATGGTCTATTTAACTCACTGTTGCTGTTTGTGACTCACAGTGTTCAGTAACCTCACTGTGCATTCCAGGCACATCCCTGTGACCTAGTTAATGAATGTCCCAAATGCTCTGAGTAGATTTATGCTGATGATACGCTGCATTCAAGCCAGAGCACAGGACAAAGCCCAAGAGGGGTTCATTTTCTCTCCCAGCTACTGATTTGCTATGTAAACTTGAATATTATATTTAGCCTTCTGACTTAACTCCTCCTTTGCAAAACAAGGCTAATGATGTTATATTTTGATTGTGAGGTACTTTGGTAGTCTTTTCAGAAAAACACGATGAGTGTACATGTCATTACTGATAAGTTTTAGAAGATACTTAATGGGGATTATTTTACTTTCTCCACAAACTATTTCCATAGAAGTATACCAATGAATCCTGAACATTTTCAAATAAATTAATCTCTCACTGAAAAGAATCTGAAGTCAATAGTTTTACTTTCATGTTTATCATCAGCATTATTATAAATGACACTTACTGTACATAGTATATTGTAAATATTATAAATGTTGGTAGGTCTTATACATTTTATGCCACCAATGATTTACTGAGTAGCCATCCAGATGATTTTTCACTGTCCATTAAAATTGAACATAAGATGAAACAGCTGTCATAAGATATTAATTACATAAAACTAACTAAACAATTAATGGAAATGTGAATTGATGTGAATTTAGATACTAATATTAATAGTGTAAGTTGGACATTGTCAAATAAATCTATCAATGGTAATCAATTAATGATACTATATATTTGTTCAAAATAAGATTGTGTTCTTCTATTTAAGCAGAATATTTATAAAAAAAAAAACACCTGCAACAAAAAAACAACTACTCTAGAAATACACTTGTTTCGTAGCTGTGTCATCTTGTATTAGTTTGGCAGCCCCAAGCAACACTGACTTTGTTCAATAAAACATTTAATTTAGGAATTGAGTGATGGCTCAGAGGTTAAAGGTGCTTGCTTACAAATCCTAACAGCATACATTCAATTACCCTGTATACATGCAAAGCCAGATACATAATGTGGCACATGTGCCCAGAGTTTGTTTGCAGTGGCAGGAAGGCCTGGCATGCCCATTCTCTCTCTCTCTCTCTTTCTGCTTCTGAATATAAACAAATTTTTAATACTTGAATCTAATTTCTGTTGGTTTAAGATGCCAGTGAGAAAATGACAGAGCTTATAATAAAAACGTTCATCATCACTATGCCTAAGCTAAAATAAAAAAAAAACTCTTTATTTCTAACTATAGAATAGCAGATAGTCAAACTGGAAATTAGTGCTAGAATTTAGAATAAGAATTAGAATTGTGAGGAGTTAGAGTTCTTAAGCCTGAGATATACCAAAACAAGTACGTGACTTTGGGTTAGAGGTTCTAATAACTGTCCAAAAATGTTAAGCAATAGGCTAATAACTAGGAGAGAAATCAAGGAGTCACTATGTCATCTGTAAATACAGGCTTGGACACCTCAAGTCTTCAGTCCAAGGCTAGAGCCAAAAGTTGGGCTGCTTGGCCAGGACAATGGTAGTTTTATCAGAATGAAATCTTGACCTGCAGTCTGTATTTTGAGTGTGTGAAGAGCTATAATCTAAAGAAAATTAATGAAATAAATGATCTGTAAACAATAAAACATCTTAGTCATAGTCTACTTCCTCATGTAACTATCCGGGAGGGATTATTTCCACAATCCATGGTTCACAAAAAACCTCTGAAGAGATTATTTTCAGTAACAAGGAACCAATACATAAAATTACAAAGTATGCAATGAAATCGATTGCCATGAGTTATAAACAACTGTGAAAGTGAAACTGAAGGAATTACAGATAATAGAGCAATTGGGAAACGACTGAGAGAAGTATTTGAAAATGTTCAAAAAGATAAAAGGATTGACTAAATGAGTCAAAACAGGAAATATGTAAAGTGCAATGAAATAGAAATCTAATACATTAACAATTGGAATTTCAGAAATTATTCTGCTGTTCATTAAAGTGGAACATTGATACAACTAAAAAGAACTGTTGAATTGAAAATATATTTCAGGAAAGATATTCTGTGATTTAGAAGAATTAATATGATTAAAGCTGTCTATAATATCGAAACAATACATTTCCAACAAAATTAAAATGGTATTTGTCACAAAAAAGAAAAATTTTAAAATTTAGATAGAACTATAAAACACCTTATACATTCAATACAATCTTGAGATAGGGAAATGAACTTGGGAGCAGAACACTTCCTGATGTCAAAATATACTGGAAAGCTATAGTAATCAAAGTAGCATGATGTGACATAACAGTAGACACAGACAAACATGAGACAGAGTAATCAGATATAAATATACCCATTCTGTCAACTAATTTTCTTAAGGTCTCCAAGAAGACATAATGGAGAAATAACAATGAATTCAACCAGTAGCATTTTGAAAACTGGATGTGTACTTTACATACAAAAATCAACTGAAATGGGTTAAATATATAAAGGAAAGACCTGAACCCCAAATGCCTAGACAACATGGGGAAAAACCTCCCTGACTATTGTGAGTAGAGCAGCAATAAACATGGTTGTGCAAGTATATCTAAGGAAGTGAGAAGAGTCATTACAATATATGCCTAGGAGTGCTATAGCTGGATCATATGGTAAATCTATTTTGAGCTGTCTCAAGAACCTCCACACTGATTTCCACAGTGACTGTACCAAATTACATTCCCACTAACAGTGTAGAAGGCTTCCCCTTTTACTGCATCTTTGCCAACATTTATTATCATTTGTTTTCTTGATGGTAGCCATTTTTACAGGAGAGAGATGGATTCTCAAGGTAGTTTTAATTTGCATTTCCCTGATGGCCAAGGATGTAGAACGCTTTTTTAGATGTTTATATGCCATGTGTATTTCTTCCAGTGAGAACTCTCTATTTAGTTCCATAGCCCATTTTTAATTGGGTGGTTTGATTTCTTATTGTTCTGTTTTTTGAGTTATTTGTACATTCTAGATATTAATCCCCTGTCAGATGTTTAGCTGACAAAGATTTGCTCCTATTCTATAGATTGTCTCTTTGCTCTATTCACAGTGTCCTTTGCTGTACAAAAGCTTTGTAATTTCATGAGATCCCAGTGGTTGATTAGTGGTTTTATTTTCTGAGAAATTGGGGTTATATTCAGAAAATCATTACCTATGATGATATGTTGAAGGATTTCCCATACTATTTCCACAAGCAATTCCAGAGTTTCAGGCCTGATATTAAGGTCCCTGATACATTTGGATTTGATTCTCATGCATGGAGAAAGACAAGGATCTATTTTCATCTTTCTACATATAGATATCCAGTTTTCCCAGCACCACTTGTTGAAGAGGCTATCTACAAAATAGCAAGGAAATGCAACCAGCCTAGATGTCCATCCACAGATGAATGGATAGTAAAGATATGGTACATTTACACAATGAAATTCTATTCAGTGGTAAAGAAAAATGAAATTATGAAATTTTGTAGGGAAATGGATGGATTTGGCAAGGATTATACTAAGTGAGGTAACCCAGGCCCAGAAAGCCAAATGTCATGTGTTCTCTCTCATATGTGGATCCTAGCTACAAATGTATAGACTTGTGTGTGAGCTAGAACCAAAAATCAGTAGCAGAGGCCCATAAGCTAGAAAAAGGCTATAAGGGAGGGAGGAGAGGGAAGGTCTTAAGGAGATGGTATTGTATATATGTAAGTAGAACAGATTACAGGGAAGGGAAAGGCCTCAGGTAGGTCAGGGGAAGAGATTGTATAAAAGTAGGATGGGGGGAAGGGCCAATCAAAATCCAAGATATTCTGAATAAGACATATGAAAATCTACTTTCTTGAGTAATGGCACATCCGGAAGCCATAGATTGTTACTGGAAAATTTTCAGTGCCAGGAATGGGATATCTTCCAATGAGTTGTTGGGCAGGGAGGTCCCTGTTGCCTCCAAACCATTACAGGCTGTTGCCAAGGCCATTAGTTCCCATTGAAAAGTGATGGTAAGACCCTATTGCTGAAGACTTCACATGCCTGAGAGGCAAAGTCACTGAGAAATCAAGCTGGTATTGAGCAGAAAACCTTCTCCCTATAGACCAGCCAACTGAAAGTTAGAAAAAGCTGCACTGTATGCAGCTTTAGGAGAGACAGAAGTCATCATTGGTGAAAACAGTGGACACTTAGAAGCCTCAAGTTTGGCCAGACAGACCAAATGACTGAACAAGGGCAATAGTGGCATGTCTACTCTTGGGGAAACCAACTGCTCTCTAATTGGACTGAAGACTCACTCTATGGGAGGAAATACATGCCTAGTATTAAATAACTAATCAAAAGCCTATGGCAGGGGAGCTCAAGAGCCTTGGGGGTATAAAGCCCGCTCTTGTCTGGATAAATGCGTATATTACTCTCACCAAATTTCCCTGGATGCACTGCACTTAATGTTCATATTCATATATTAATGCTAATCTTACTTCTGGTTAGACAAACTTCTCTTTTCAGATGGTGATGACCACTGGGATGACCAAAAAGACAATACAGTGCTGAGAAGAAGGGACAGAGGAGTGTCCAGAACTGAAACATCTCACACCCTCCAAGGCTTAAGGTCCATTGTGCAAGAGGTGGTGGAAGAATGTACGAGCCAAAGGAAGGGTACCACTCCTTACATACAACTGTCTGGACAGAAATTGGCCTTGATATCCAAGACCTTGCAGTGCCTAGCAATACCTACACAATACCTTCATAATAGGAGAAAACGATGATGACATCAAATTAAAAGAGAGACTAATGGAGAGAGGGAGGGGATATGACAGAGAGCAGAGTTACAAAGGGGAAAGCGGGGGATGGGAGGGAAATACCATGGCTTGTTGTCTGTACATATAGAAGTTGTCAATAAGGTATATCTAAATTCCCTGGTAGTGGCCTTGGCAATGGTTTCTTGGATATCGCAAAAATAGCACAGTCAACAAAGGATGCATTAGAGAAGCAGGACTATATTTAAGCTAAAAAGCTTCTGAACAACAAAGAACATAAAGTAACAAAGGGGTGAGGAATAGTAGGTTTGCAGAAGCAATCAAGGAAATTGCAAGGATCACTTAAGTGCTATAATTCATTTCTTTCTAGTGGTATTGACCCATTTTTTTCTATAATTAAACTTTTTTTCTGTGAAACCATAGAATTTTGCAATAAGAAAGTCACAAAAGTACTTAACTTAAAAACAAATTGTATCACTTGTAATTCTTAGCCTTCAATTATAGTTCCAACTCAGTGTAAATTCTCCTAGTTGATCTAGGACTAATGAAGCTGTTTACAGGAGAGAATCAAATTTGACCAATGGGTGAATTTTAAAATATCTAATAGTATCCTTGCTATAGTCTGAATGTTGGTCCTCTCACCTTCAGATTGATAAGGCAGCCTAATACCCAGTGAGATAGTACAAAGATGGAACCTTATGGAAATGGTTAATTTCTGAGGGGTCTATCCTCACAAACAAGGTGCACGCCTTTAATCCCAGCACTCGGGAGGCAGAGGTAGGAGGATCACTGTGAGTTCGAGGCCACCCTGAGACTCCATAGTGAATTCCAGGTCAGCCTGGGCTAGAGTGAAACCCTATCTCGAAAAACCAAAAAAAAAAAAAAAAAAAAAAAAAAAAAAAAAAACAAGGTTAGTGCCCATGGAAAAGAAAAAAATTTCCCCCTCCAATATATGAGGAAAAAAAGAAGTTACCAAGTGAAGAATAGGCCCTCATGAAACATTAAGACTACTAGCTAGCACCTCCAGAAAAATGAAAACTAAATTTATGTTGGTTATAATTTGCTCATTGGGCTGTATTAGTTTGCTCAGTGGTTAAAGGCACTTGCCTGCAAAGCCTGACAACTCAAGTTTGATTCTCCAGTACCCACATAAAGCCAGATGCACATAAATTACTCATCCTAGAGTATTTTGTTATATTAACACATACAGAAAAGATAGCGCCAATGATCACAGAGAAATTATCCTAATGCCAAAAAGTGAACATAGCCCTATATTAAAAGATAAAACACACATTTGAGTAAAATAAACACTTAAGCGATTGCATCAAAGTTGTAGGAAATGCTTAAGCAATTGTCTTGTTTGTCCCTGGGATGTTACCATGCTAAGGTGTCATAATTAGTAAGGAAATCTACAGAAGTGTGGGAATGTTGAGGAACTCCTGTATCCTATCCCTTGTGACATCAATTATTCCTCTTATGTTAGAATATGAGTAGTGAATTTTGATTGTCTCTGTGGCTTTGATAGGAGACCAATTCCATCCAGACAACTTTTCATCACCTTTAATCATAATATTTTATTTCTCCTCAAGAAAAAATACCATAAAACAGGACATCTGGTCAACCTGATTTTATCATGCTAAAAGTCAAGGAACTTCTCATTGGCTATCCTATCTACCCATAGGAGTGATCTTTCTAAATAGGAAACATTAGGATGGACATTATGTTTCATTCTTATGCTGTTTAAACTTTGGAAAATAAAAATAGAAACCATATTATATGATAACTAAAAAAGAAGAAATGTACTCAAAGACTCCCATAAAATAGATCAAATTCAGTGATAGGAATATACCTGGTTGGATGCAGCAGTACTTAGCAGGAAAAAGATCTTTTCATAGGAATAATAGCCATGTAGCTGGTTTATGGATACCTGTAACATTATAGGTCAGTACAGAGATATAAAGCAAATTCAAAGGACAGCCTACATGGAAGGGCCTTCAGTCCTTCGTGCATAATCTTGCTGCCAGATCATTTATTCATGTAGCAGTAGCACTGTCCTCTTCTCTAGTGTGACTGCTGACTAGGTGATTTCAAGACATTTTCTGCAGTTATACAATATGGCAATTCAGCGACTAGATTTTTGCAGTAGTGTGAATGATAAGGAAAACCTAGTCCTCTCCTGATATGATCAGAGCTTGTTCCACACTTTTCTCTTTACCAGATTAATTGATTTAATCACAAATCTGCAGATTTCTGTGATTTAGTGTGGGGTAACTCATTTTCTGAAGCCTGCATTTTCAGCCTGCATGAAATCAGTATTGAACAGGTGACATCTTATCTTTTAAAGGAATATTATGTATTTCACTCAGATGATGATTAGAGATGAGACAGGTAGAGTAATGCTCCAAAGGAGACTCTTTTCTTTTTCATATTTTCTCTGTTTTACTGTGCATATCTACCTTTTTCCTTCATTCTAAAAACTAGCTTCCTCTACTCCTCAGGCATGGTTGATGATGATGTGCCTGACTTTGAATTAGACTTACACTTTAGTTTCAGCAACAAATGAATGTGATCAAATCCCAGTTACTTAGAGTAAGAATATCTTTTGCTCAGTGTGAGATATATTCATCCTTTTTCCTATATGCATTGGTTCTGAGAGGCAAGATAAAGTTTGAAAGTGTCACTGCTCTGTTGAATCAGCCATTTCTGCCATATTATTTAGGAAGTTATGACTTTGATTGAAAGTGTCAGAAATTCAACCAAATTATCTTATGTCAGTTTGGAAACATTAAGAAAACAGTTTCTATATTTTATATAATATATTTTCTACCATAAAGAAAAACCAATTCTGGGGCTGGATATATTGCTCAGTGGTTTAGGAACTTGCTTGTAATGCCTTATGGACTGGGGGTTCAATTCCCCAGTACCCATGTAAATCCAGATGCACAAAATGGTGCACAGATCTGGAGTTCATTTGCAGCAGTTAGAGGCCCTGGCACTTATTCTCTCTCTCTTCCTCCCTGCCTCCCACCTTCCCTCCCTCTCTCCCTATCTTTCTCTCAGTGTTTGCAAATATATAACAACAAAAATATTTTAAGGACAACAACAACAACAACAACAAAACTTTGAGAACTCTTTATAAGCAGATGGAGCACATTGTAGCTGAGAAAGTTTCTGCAAGAATTTGGAAGTGCAGAAATAGTTACATGAAACATGGAGTCATCCTAGAAGGGTGAAGGTGCATCTCTGAACTGACAACTCATGGACAGCTCCAATGGACCCTTTGTATCTCTCAATGTGAATTCATCTCATGACTTCAGGAAACAAATCATAAAGTTCACAAAAACAGGAGCTACTTATACTTACCCATAGTTCAGGCCTGGATAGGGGGATGGGGAAGAGCACTTTTTATCACTCATGCTCTATACTTCCACATGTTTCCATACTTCGTGCAATTCAATGGGAGAGAGCAATCACAAGTGAAGATACTCAACAGTGGACACCACAAGCCTTAAATTTGGTCAGCCATGCCAAATGAGCCAATAGATACAATAGTGGCACATCTGTCATGGTGGAAACCAACTGCCCTCTAATTGGACTGGAGGCCCGCTCCATTGGAGGAAAAACATCCCTGACATTGAAAACCTACAACAGGGGTAGTCATGAGCCCTAAGGGTGTAATTTCTGCTGCTGTCTGTCTAAATGTATATACTATGCTCACCAAACTACCCAGTAAGCACTTCTCTTAATGTTCATACCTATATATTAATGCTACTGTCACTTTTGGTAGAGAAGCTTCTCTTTTCAGATGGAAGTGACCTTGGGATGACTCAGAAGGCATAATGACCCTGGAAAGAAGTGACAGAGAAGTGCTCAGCGCTGCAATATTTCTATCACACCTTCCAAGGCTCAGGGTCCATTGCAGAAGAGGTAGTGGAAAGAATGTAAGAGCCAAAGGAAGGGTAGGACTTCTTACAATGTGCTGCTCCAGACACAAAATGTCCTGGATATCCATGACCTCACAGTGCCTGACATTACCTACACAAGACCATCATAATGGGAGGTAAAAGATCATGACATCACAATAAAAGAGAGACTGATTGAGAGGGGGAGGGGATATGATGGAGAATGGAGTTTCAAAGGGGAAAATGGGGGGAGGGAGGGCATTACCATGGGACATTGTTTACAATCATTGAAGTTGTTAATAAAAAAAATAAATTAATTTAAAAAATACTCATGTATTTGAGATGCACAACACCTTAAGAAGTACACAATTAATTCTTTAATTTTTTTCTCTCCTTATATCCTCTCCTCTCTTATTTACCCTCTCTCCTTTCTGCCCTCCCTTTCTTTAACTAAAGTTAAAATTATGGAAGCAAATTGTAGTCACATAGCTTAGCAAGTAAATGTCATTTGAAATCCTATCTTTCCTATTACATTATATTTCCTCTTAGCAAGTTCCCAGAGGTCCTGGATATTCATTGAGTGTTTCTTTTTATGTTAGTCAACATGAAATTGACAGTTTTATCTTTTTGTTCCTAGATTATAAAATTCAACATGAACTTTTTAAGCAGTAGCAGCTGAGTCACCAGATAGCCCTATGTGGTTGGATCCAGCTGCCACATAAATACAGTTTGATACCTATGGTGAGATCTGTAGAAGTTCACAGTATACTATTCACAGATCAGGCACTCAGAAAGTAGTTTCTGGATACTACTAAATAGCTTACCAACTGATAGTATTGTATATTCTACAAGTAGGCTCAAAGATAACAGAATACTTGCCTATAGACATTTATCTAAAGCTCTTTGTGGTAAGGAGACTGTACACAGTATTCTATTTCATCATTGTTAATCCTTTCATACTATGGCATTGTCACAAAAGAAAATAGATCCCAGTGATGATGAATAACTCATTAGAGGAATGGTGGAGGTGAAACATAATGGGTACCTTTGAAAGCCATTTGTAGCAGTCACCTTCCCATTGCTGGAACAAAACACTTGACTGAAAGCCACTTGTGAAAAGAAATGGTTTATTTTTGGCTTGCCGTTTCTAGGGGAAGTTACCTCATGGTATATAAAAGTACAAGCTTGGAATTACATCTTGCACAGCAGTTAGAAAGTAATAGCAAAAGCAAGCTAGTTGGCACTGGCCGGGTGAGCTAATAAACTTCGGAGTCTGACACTGGTGACATACCACCTCCAAGGCTCCACCTCCCAAACTGCCACCAGCTGGAGATTGAGCATGAAATTTAGTTACAGACACTGGATGCTATGGGAAACATTATCTATTTAAACTACCACACTATTGATAGGTCATTGTGGTTCTTATTAAATGACTGATAAATATATTTCTAGGTTCATAATTCCTTTTGTCTGATTCAGTGAAATCAAGTTTTCATACTCTGAGGCCCAGGTGACTATCATAATAATTTAATAGAGGTTTAATATCCATTTAGCTTATAATTATATAATATCTGAAAATCCCACAATCACTTATGAAACAGCACCATGGTTAAAATAATAAACATTTTCATTATTCAAATAGTCATTCCCTTTTATCCCTGTAAAGAAACTGCATTTTTCTTTCTGTACACATGCTTTTCAGAATGCAACAAAAATGGAATACAGTTTGTAGTCTTTTAGTTCAGCTAATTTGAATTAGCATAAAACTTTTGAGATTTACACACATTATTACATGTTTCAGTAACTTATTCTCTCTCTGTAGTCCAGGCTTGCCTTAAACTGTTAATCTTCATTTCTTGGACTCCTGGGTGCTGATATTACAGGCACGTGCCACCGTACCCAACAGAAATTTGTGCTTTTTATTGCTGAGAAATATTGCATTTTTCAATGTCTGAATTTCCTATGTATTCATTAGTATATAAACATTAGAAATGTTATAGGTCTTAGGCAAGTATAAATAAAGTTAATAAAAACATTTGCATATAAGTATATGTGAAAATGTTTTGATTTTATTTGAACAAACACTTAAGAGTAGGATTGCTGGTTTGTGTGTGTGTGTGTGTGTGTGTGTGTGTGTGTGTGTAATTAGCTGTCACAATGATTTTAAAAGTTGGTGTAACATTTTAGCATTACTGAAGTAAGATAATAGCATTCAAATTGCTCTATAATCTCACTGGTTCTGTTTTAAGCTGCTCTAATGCTATCTTAGTGCTAAGTGGCATGTCATTATAACTTTAATCTACGTTAACATCTAATGAGATGAATTTTTTTGTTCCTGATCTTGTTTGCATCCTCGTCTTCTTTAGTGAAGTGTCTTCAAATCTTTTTATTGCCTGGTAGTATTCATTTCATCTGTTCGCTTTTGGTGGTCAGGGAGTTTAGTTGGAGAATGGAAATATTTACCCCACACTGGCAATGATGGGTGGACCTTTCCCCAAGAAAATATTTTCAGATGAATCATCATAAAACAAAGATTTAAGACCCAGAGTTTCATACCATAATAACCCAAATATTCATATTGACAAGAAAGAAGGAACGGAGAAAGAGAGAGAGAGAGAGAAAGAGAGAGATCCTCAACCTGCCAAGACCAGGAAGGTCTCAAAGTCAAATCATTCAATACCAGCATCAAGGTGACAGAGATTCTGGACTTACCTGGGGAAGGTAAAGCAGTCATCATGGAAATAAGCTAGTGAGGGAATATGAGGATTTTGAAAGCAAATGAAAACTCCAAATTTAAGAACTAAATTCAAATTTCACATCTGAAGTATTTCAATAGCTGAAATTTCAAATAAAATGATATAATAAAGTAAAATCAATAGAGATCTCAACACAAAAATGGAAGGAACAGTGGAAAAATCCAACAACTGAACTGGAGATAAGCCAAAAGAAATCCTATCTGAACAAAAGAAATATTTTTTTTTAAGCCTGAGAAAAAAATGAGCAAATCTTCAACAACATGCAGAAAATATTTTTTTTAACTCAAAACTAAAAAATTGGTATCACTGGAATCCCAGAGAGGGATGAGAAAGAAGGCAACATTACTTGAAATAAGAATGTCTGAAAATATAGTAAACTTGACAAGAGACATAATTTACAAATTCAGGAAACTGACTGAAGTTCAGACTGGCTAAACCCAGAAGAAATCAATAGTAAAATCAATCACCTAAAAACCTCTGGAAATACAAACTAGTCAGGGGAAAGCAGCAGGAGAGAACTCACCCATAGAAGAAGAAAACAAACACAGAAAACAGAAAACCCACGACTGGATTTCACATCAGAAAACAGAGAAGAAAGTCAACAGGACGAGTCATATTTTTCCAGCCTTAAAAGAAAACATTTTTAAAAACGGGGAGGGGGATAGAGATGGATCAACTGTTTAGGAGCTTGCCTGAAAAGCCTACTGACCAGGGTTCAATTCCTCACTACTTATGTAAGGTCAGTTGCACAGAGTGGTGCATTCATCTGAAGCTCATTTGCAGGGGCTATAGGCCCTGGTGCACCCATTTCTCTAGTCCATTTCTTTTCTCTCTGTCTCTGTGTGAAAATAAATAATTTTAAAAAACAAGAAGGGGCTGGAGGGATAGCTCAGCGGTTAAGGCATTATCCTGCAAAGCCAAAGGACCCAGGTTCAATTCCCCAGGACCCACATAAGCCAGATGCACAAAGTGAAGCATGAGTCTGGAGTTCATTGCAGTGGCTAGAGGCCCTAGCATGCCCATTCTCTCTTGCTCACTCTTTCTCTCTCTTTTTCTCTCTCTCTCTGTCATAAATGAATAAAAATAAATAAATTTAAAAAATAAAAACAGAAAGAAAAGAAAGGTAATACTGAGATTCTAATATGCAGTGAAAGTTTCCTTCAGATATGAAATAGAACACCAGATGCTCAAATTATATATAAAAAAAAAAGGTAAAGAAAACTAAGCAAAATTTGTTGTCAGCGAGCGTGGTGGCACATGCCTTTAATCCCAACACTCGGGAGGTAGAGGTAGGAGGATCGCCATGTGTTCGAGGCCACCCTGAGACTACAGAGTGATTTCCAGGTCAGCCTGAGCTTCAGTGAGACCCTACCTAGAAAAAGAAAAAAAACACAATATAATTTTATCAACAGAGCGGCACTATAAGAATTGCTAGTGAAACTTCTCCCTAAAGAAATTCACTGCTCTGCACAGTTGGAAGACACATGAGTAGAAACCATAAGATATACACAAATATAACACATATTCTTCACATTTTGAGTTTTCAAACTGCAGTTGATGGTTGATATAAAAAACCATAGTGTTTTCTGATGTAATTCTGGATGATGTAAGGAACCATTTTAGGATCACTTTAGTAGGAATGGTAGAGAGATAATGGTTGTTAGAGGTGAGATCTCAGCACTCTATGTTCACTGGCAATGTTGGCAAGGGCAGCAGGCAACAAATTATGTATGTTTAAGCCACAACACCATGAAAATTAAGCACTGGAAGAGTTGTACAAAGAGCCTCAAAAATACTCAGGATAGATCAAAATGGAATTTTTAAAGAATGTCAAAAATCCATAGAAAGGCCAGAAAAAAATAACAGAAAGGTAAAACAAAATGGACAAAGAACCAAAAACAAATTAGAAGACTGAGGCTCAAGATAATAATTTGGGTCTCAATTGCTCCCACTGAGCTCTGGCATACTTTCACTTTTATCCATACTCACATGGAGCTTTGTGTCTTTTGATCTGTGCCAGAATTTCTTTCAATACTCACCTGAGAATCACTTCCTTTGATCTGTTAAGTCAGTGACAGTGTGTCAGTTATTCTGTACCTTTCTGTCTATTGGATTTATACTCTAAAAATTACATGTAATCCACTTGGTGGACTTTGGGGGAAAGTAAGTGTCCAATGTATATGTGCTTTCATTTTTTAAAAAAGAAAGTTTTAGGTACTGTGCAGAAGAAATAAGCAATGGAAATAATTAGAAATTGAAGAAACACAATCTTTATATGGCATCCCCATAACAACTACTGTTAAAAATTTGCTTTCAAATACTTTTGAAAACATTTTTAAAAATATTTTTATTTATTTATTTGAGAGATAGACAGGAAGGAGGCAGACAGAAAGAGTGTGAGTATGGCATGATAGGGCCTCTTGCCACTGTAGACAACTCCAGCTGCATTTGCCATTTTGTGCATCTGGCTTTACATAAGTACAGGGAAAAGGAACCTGGGTTGTCAGGTATTGCAAGCAAGCACCTTTAAGTGCTATGCCATTTCTCTAGCCCACCAATATTTTTTTAATATGTGTAAAAAATGGTATGTGCTCAAAGACAGTAAGAAAATATGTTTTACACAAAAACGTTCATAATACAGAGATATCCTGATTTCAGGGTAAGATGGCTACATAGGAGCCATGCCAATACAGCCAAGGGAGGGACTTAAGCAAAACCATAGCAAAACACACTCTTCTTCCAAAAAATGAAGGTGTATAGGTTGTTATTGGCCACAGGGAGAATCAGGAGAGACTAAGATCTATCAGAAAGGAGGAAACCAGCAAGAATCCTGCCGAGGTGCTTGCTGACCTGCACCCAATCTGAGTAGATCTGCAAAGATACACACAGTCACCCAGCACAAGCTGCAGGAGCAGAAACTGAACAAGGGGATTTTCCAACCTCATCAGACTCCTTGCAAAGTCAAGAAACTTGAAAGGGAGATAGAAAACAACTCTAGGCTTCCTGCATTCTCCCATCCCCCAACCAACAGCACCATGACTGATCCTCCAGAGGATGCATTCAGCCCCCAGAGGCAGGGCATCCAGCACAGCTGATCAGAACACCAGAGTCAGCACAAGAAGGGATTGAGATGAGCATTCAGAATTGGTGAAGCCACCCAAAAATGTAACGAGGCTGAGTGACAAAAATGCAGGCACATAGGAGTGCATTGGAAGTGCTAATCTCTCTTTCCATGTCAGGGCAAGTTATGGGTTACATATTCTTGGTTGGCTTTATCATTCTCAATTCAGCTGTATTTGGGGGTTGGTTATTGTTGCCTTTAATGCTTTCAGATTCACAGGGCCTCTGTCTTCTTCTTCTGTCTTTATTGGTGACAGAGTCTGATTCAGACCCAGGCTGATATGTAACCCATTTTAGAACAAAATCTCAACCTTCCAGCTAATAGGATTAAGGGTGTAAAGTAACATACACTCTTAGGCTTTATAAGGTTACCTGTTTGTTTCAACACCCACACTTGCCTACTTTGTGCTGGTTTTTATTGAATATGTATATTCTCAGCTGAAACTTAGAATTTGCCAGTAAAATCACCCTACCCACTAAAATACTTGAACAGCAGGCAAACCTGACACCAAGGGTTACTTCTGTAGTAGGCTTGGAGTAAAAGAGCTATACATGGTATCTTGAACTCCTACTCTGAAGGTACATAAAGCTGGATTTCCAAGCCTAAAAGCACCTCAGATAATTAGAAAATCTGAGCATCAAATCAACACAGGATGCAAAAATCATTACATTATAATACAAGAAAAACAAAGAATAAAGACAATACCATCCTACCCCAAATTATAAATCCATCATAAATGGCCTGCAATGAGATTGTTTTAGATAAAATACCTGACAAAGATTTCAAAAAAGATTTTATCTATACACAAATAAATCAAAGAAGAAATCAAAGGGATCAAAGAAAAAAAGGGTTAAAAAGTAAACAAACTCCTGAAGGAATTCCAAGAAAATACAGGAAAGCAGTTTAATGAAATAAGAAGGTCATTAAAAGACATGATAAGGAAATAGAAGTATTAAAGAAAAACCAGGCAGAAATACTACTACTGAAAAACACAGACAGTCACATAAAAAAAAACCTCTGTGGAAAGTCTCACCCACAGAATGGATGAAGGGAAGAACAGAATATTTAAACTAGAAGATAAGGTGGCAGATCTAATACAGTCCAACAAATAGAAAAACAAGCTAATAGCAAGGTATGAATGGGAATTTCAAGGTATCCAGGACACTATGAAGAGATCAAACATAAGAATCTAGGGTATAGTAGAAGGAGAGAAATTTCAATCTAGAGGCATAGAAGGTGTTTTCAACAAAATCATAAAAGAAAAATTTTCCCCAAATTGGGAAAGAAACGCAAATGCAGATACAGGAAGCTTTTAGAACACCAAACAGAAAAAAACAGGGAAAGAACCTCTCCTCGCCATGTTATAGTTAAACTACTAAATATACAAACCAAAGAAAATATACTGAAAGCAGCTAGAGAGAGAAAGCAAGTCACATATAAAGGCAAGTCCATCAGACTAACAGCAGATTACTCATCACAAACTTTAAGAACCAGAAGTGCTTGGAATGATGTATTCCAAGTTCTGAAAGATAACAACTGCCAACTAAGATTACTTTAGCCTGAAAAGCTATCTATACAAATTGAAGGAGAAATAAGGACATTCCACAACAAAAACAGGCTAAAGGAACTTATAGCAACTAAGCCAGCTCTACAAAAAATACTTGAAGGAATCCTTCATACTGGAGAGAAAGCAAAGCATACCTGGGGAAACAGGAAATAATAAACCAGTTAAAACAAGAGAATAAAGGGAACTCAGGAAGCATTACAAAACAAGAATGGTGAGAATAAACACATACCTTTCAATAATAACTCTTAATATCAGTGGCCTCAGTGCCCCAACCAAAAGACACAGGCTTGCAGACTGGATTAAAAAGTAGGATTCTGCTGCTTGTTGCCTCCAGAAAACTCATCTCTCAATAAAAGGTAGACACTATCTTAGGATGAAAGGATGGAAAATGATATTTCAAGCAAATGTACCTAGGAAACAAGCAGAAGTTGCTATCCTAATATCTGACAGGGTAGAATTCTAACCAACATTAGTGAGGAAAGATGAAGAAGGTCACTTTATACTGATTAAAGGAACACTGCAACACGAGGGCATTACAATCCTAAATGTATATGCACCTAACATAGGGGCTCCCAATTTCATCAAACAAACACTATTAGACTTAAGGTCACAGATAACACCAAGCACAATTGTAGTGGGTGACTTCAATACCCCATTTTCATCAATTGACAGGTTGGCCCAGCAAAAAATAAACAGAGAGGCATCTGGATTAAATGATGCCATGGAACAAATGAACCCAACAGATATCTACAGAACATTTCATCAAAATGCTGCAGAATATCATTTTTCTCAGAAGCATGTGGAACATTCCCTAAAATAGACCATATATTAGGACACAAAGCAAATCTTAACAAATACAGGAAAGTTGAAATTATCCTTTGTACTCTATCTGATGACAATGGGATTAAACTACAAATCAGAAACAAAAAACTACAGAGCATACAGAAATTTGTGGAGACTAAACAGTACACAATTGAATGACGGATGGGTCATTGAAGAAATCAAAAAGGATATCAATAAATTCATAGAATCAAATGATGATGAGAATACAACATACCAAAACCTTTGGGACACAGTGAAGGCAGTAGTAAAAGGTAAATTTATAGCTCAAAGTGCCTATATTAAGAAATTAGCGAGTTCACAGGTAAACGATTTAATGCTTTACCTTAAGGCCTTGGAAAAAGAAGAAGAAGTCAAGCCAAAAATCAATATACAGGAAGAAATAATAAAGATTGGAGTAGAAATTAATGAAATAGAAACTAAAAAAAAATCCAAAGAGTTAATGAAACAAAGAATTGGTTCTTTGAAAGGATAAATAAGATTTTAAACCCTGAGAAATCTGACCAGAAGAGAGAAGAGACAAAAATTAATAAAATTAGAGATGAAAAAGGCACCATTACAACAGATACCAAAGAAATTCAAAATATCATGAGGATATACTTTAAGAATATATATACCTCTAAGTTTGAAAATCTGAAGGAACTAGATGATCTCCTGGATTCATATGACCTGCCAAAATTAAATCAAGAAGAGATAAATCATAAATAGACCTATAAGAAGTATGGAGATCCAAGCAGTTATAAAAAATCTCCCAACTTAAAAATGTCCAGACCTAAAAGGATTCACTGGTGAATTTTGCCAGACTTTCATGGAAGAACTAACACCACTGCTGCTCAAACTTTTCCATAAACTGGTAAAGGAAAGAATTATACCGAATTCCTTCTATGAAGTCAGCATTCCCCTGATGCAAATCTCCCTCATGAACATGAATGAAAAATTCTCAACAAAATATTGGTAAACAGGGACTGGGGAAATGGCTTAGTGTTTACAGCATTTGCCTGTGAAGCCTAAGGACCCAGGTTTGATTCCCCAGGACCCACGTAAGCCAGATGCCCAAGGGGGCACATGTGTCTGGGGTTCATATGCAGTGGCTAGAGGCCCTGGCATGCCCATTCTCTCTTTCTCTCTATGTGTCTCTTTCTCTCTCATAAATAAATAAACAAATAAAATGTTTTTTAAAAATATTGGTAAACAAAATACAAGAATATATCAGAAAGATTATTCACCCCAACCAAGTAGGCTTTATCCCAGAGAGGCAGAGATGGTTCAACATTTGCAAATCAATGTATGGAATACATTATATAAATGGACTGAAGGACAAAAATCACATGATCATCTCAATAGATACAGAAAAGGCATTCAACAAAATCCAACATCACTTCATGGTAAAAGTCCTACAGAAACAGGGAATAGAAGGAACATATCTCAATAATCAAAGCTATTCATGAAAAACCTACAGCCAACATAATACTAAATGGGGAAATTTTCCAGTAAATTCAGGAACAAAACAAGGGTGTCCACTGCACCCACTTTTATTTACTATATTACTGGAAGCCCTGCTATAGCAATAAGGCAAGAGACACTCATAACAGGGATACAAATTGGAAAGGAAGAGATCAAGTTATCATTATTTGCAGATGATATGATTCTATACATAAAGGACCCTAAAGACTCTACGAGCAAACTGTTAGAGCTGATAAACACTTTTAGCAATGTAGCAGGGTATAAAATAAATACACAGAAATCAGTAGCTTTCCTATATACTAACAACAAACATGTGGAGGATGAAATCAGGGAATTGCTTCCATTCACAATTGCCTCAAAAAATAACTAAAGTACCTTAGAATAAAAATAACCAAGGAAGTGAAGGGTCTCTACAATGAGAACTTTAAAACACTCAAGTGAGAAACTGCAGAAGACACTAGGAAATGGAAAGACATCCCATGTTCTTTGAATGTAATAGTCAATATTGTGAAAATGTCAAATTTACCAAAAGCAATCTACACATTTAGTGAAACCCTCTTTAAAATTCCAATGGCATTATTCACAGAAAGAGACAAAACAATTATAAAATTCATTTGGAAGGACAAACAACCTCAAATAGCCCCAAAAAAAAAAAAACTGAGCAACAAAAATAAGGCTGGTGGTATGACCATACTCAATTTTAAGCTATATTACTAAGCCATAGTATCCAAAGCAGCATGATGGTACTGGCACAAAGACATAAACATAGATCAGTGGAACAGAAGAGAGGACCCAGGTGTTAATCCAGGCAGCTACAGCTATCTTATTTTGACAAAAATGCCAAAAATATTCATTGGAGGAAACACATTCTCTTTAACAAGTGGTGCTAGGAAGATTGGATATCTATATGTAGAAGGATGGTAATAGATCCTTGTCTTTCTCCATGCACAGGAATCAAGTTCAAGTGGATCAGGGACCTTAATATCAGACCTGAAACTCTGAAACTGCTAGAGGAAAAGGTTGGGTAAACCCTTAAACATATTAACATAGGCAATGACTTTCTGAATATAACCCCAGTTGCTCAGAAAATAAAACCACTAATCAACTACTGGGGTCTCATGAAATTACAAAGCTTTTGTAAAGCAAAGGACACTGTAAATAGAGCAAAGAGATGACCTACAGAATGGGATAAAATCTTTGCCAGCTATACATCTAACAGATGTTTAATATCCAGAATATACAAAGAACTCAACTGTTAGTGGGAATGTAATCTGGTACAGCCATCGTGGAAATCAGTGTGGAGGTTCTTGCGACAGCTAAAAATATGTTTACCATATGATCGAGCTATAGCACTCCTAGGCATATATCCTAATGACACTTCTCACTACCTTATAAATACTTGCACAACCATGTTTATTGCTGCTCTATTCACAACAGCTAGGAAATGGAACTAGCCTAGATGTCCCTCCACAGATGAATGAATAATAAAGATGTGGTACATTTACACAATGGAGTTCTATTCAGTGGTAAAGAAAAATGAAAAGTATAAAATTTTCAGGGAAATGGATCAATCTTGAAAGGATTATACTAAGTGTGCTAACTCAGGTCCAGAAAGTCAAATGTCACACTTCTCTCTCACATGTGGATCCTAGTTACAAATGTTTAGACTTGTGTGTAAGCTAGAACCAAAAATCTGTAGCAGAGGCCAGTAAGATTATAAGAGAGGGTGGAGAGGAAAGGACTTAAGGAGATGGCATTATATACATGTAAGTAGAAGAACAGATTACAGGGAGTGGAAAGGCCTAAGTGAGGCTAGGGGAAGAGATTGACTAAGAGATGGTTATGTGAAGGGTCAATCAACATTCAAGATATTCTGAATAAGACATATGAAAGCCTACTCTTTTAGATAATGGCACATCCAGGAGCCACAGTTTCATACTAGAAAATTTTCAGTGCCAGGGGTGGGATACTTTCCAGTGAGTTCTTGGCCAGGGAAGTCCTTGTTGACTCTGAAACATTACAGGCTATTGGCAAGGCCCTTGGTTTCCCATGAGTAACAGATTGTAAGACTCTATTGCTGAAGACTTGCATGAGATGAGAACTTTCTCCTGTAGACCAGCCAACTGAAAGCTCGAAAAAGCTGCACTTCATGCAGCCCTATGGGAGACAGAAATCATCAGTGGTGAAAACAGTGGACACTGGAATCTTCAAGTTTGACCAGCCAAGCCAAATGACACAATGGATGCAATAGTGGCATGTCTGCTCTGAGAAACGAACTGCTCGCTAGTTGGACTGGAGGCCTGCTCTATGGGAGAGAATACATGCCTGGTACTAAATAATCAAAAGCCTGTGGCAGGGGAGGTCATGAGCCTTGGGGGTATAAAGCCTGAGTTTGTCAGCTAAATGCATATATTATGCTCACCAAACTGCCCTGAAAGCACTACACTTGATTTTATTATTCATATATTAATGCTACTCTCACTTTGGGTTAGAAAAGCTTCTCTTTTCAGATGGCAGTGACCACTGGGATGACCCAAAAATGCAACATAGTGCTGAGAAGAAGTGACAGAAGAGTGTCCAGCACTGAAAAATCTCTATTCCACCCTCCAAGGCTCAGGCTCCATTGTGGAAGAGGTGACAGAAAGAATGTAAGAGCCAAGGGAAGGTACCACACCTTACAATGCAACTGTCCAGACAGAAATTGGCCTTGATATCCATGACCTTGCTGTGCCTAGCAATACCTTCACAAGACCCTCATAATAGGAGAAAAAGATGATGACATGAAAATAAAAGAGAGACTAATGGAGAGATGGAGGGATATAATAGAGAGTGGAGTTGTTAAGGGGAGGTAATTATCATGGTTTATTTTCTGTAAATATATAAGTTGTCAATAAAAAAAGAGATTCTTGGCAATTAACAAACAGTGCTTGATTAAAAGTATATAATCAATCCATAGAACATTATGCTTTTAAGAATGATATTTAAAATAGATATTGTCAGGGCTTGGGAAATGGCTTAGTGGTTAAAGCATTTGCCTGTGAATCCTAAGGACCCTGGTTCGATTTCCCAAGACCCATGTAAGCCAGATGCATTAGGGGGAACATGCCTCTGGAGTTTGTTTGCAGTGGCTGGAAGCCCTGGTGCATACATTCTCTCTTTCTCTCTGCCTTTTCCTCTCTCTCTCTCTCTCTCTCTCTCTCTCTCTCTCTCTTTCTCTCTGTGTGTGTGTGTGTGTGTATCTGTCTCTCTCTCTCTCAAATAAAATAAAGAAAAATCTTTTTTAAAAAAGAAAATAGAGGGCTGGAGAGATGGCTTAGCGGTTAAGCGCTTGCCTATGAAGCCTAAGGACTCCGGTTCGAGGCTCAATTCCCCAGGACCCACGTTAGCCAGATGCACAAGGGGGCACACGCATCTGGAGTTCCGTGTGCAGTGGCTGGAAGCCCTGGCGTGCCCATTCCCTCTCTCTCTCTATCTGCCTCTTTCTCTCTCTGCCTGTCACTTTCAAATAAATAAATTAATTAATTTAAAAAAAAAAAAGAAAAAAAATTGTCCAAAAAAAAAAAAAGAAAATAGATATTGTCAGACATAAAAGATGATTCTGTTATATCACTAATTTTTACATGCTATGAAATTAACACACAGAGTTTAAAACCTCTTTTAAAATACATTTATGTGCACTTATTCAGATAAATTCCTGTGTCAAAATATGTGCAATATCCTAAGAATTAGTTGAAATTTTTGTTTGAGTTTTCTTTTTCTTTAAAAAATATTTTATTTATTTACTAATTTGAGAGAGAAAGAATGAATGGGCCCACCAGGGCATCTAAGCACTGCAAAAGTCTCCAGATGCATGCTCCACCTTGTGCATCTGACCTTACATGGGTACTGGGGAATCAAACCTGGGTTCTTTGGCTTTGTAGGCTAGCACCTTAACTGCAAAGCCATCTATTCAGCCTTTTTAATTAACACAGAAAGTAACGGTTTTATTGTTGCATCTTTACACACCCTTTGTCTTCATTCACAAACCTCTTTCTCTCCTCTCTCTCTCTTCCAATTTCATCAACACCCTCCTACCCCTAGTATTCAACTCCCCACACTCATATCACATGTATTCTATTGCCCTCCCAACACCTTCCTTAAAACATTGTCTTCCCGCTCATGATTATGTTTCTAGTGTTACTGCCTATGCCTGCAGTCACTTTCATAAATACATATTAGGATTCATATAGGAGAAAGTACATGTGGCCATGTGGTTTTTAAGTCTGGGATAGCTCACTTTATTATAATAATTTCCAGATCCATCCATTTTACTGCAAAGTTTATAATTTTAATTTTATGAACAAATAGAATTCTATTGTGCATATGTACCACATCTTCATTATCCATTCATCTGTTGATGGGCATCTAGGTAGATTACAATTCATAGCTATTGTGAATAGAGCAGCAATGGACATGGATGAACACATATCTCTGTGATAGGATATAGCATACTTTGAGTATATGCTTATGAATAGTAAAGTTGAGTCACAGTTAGGTTTTTGAAAAAACCTCCACACTGATTTCCACAGTAGCTACACCAGTTTATATTCCCACCAACAGTGAACAAGTATTCTCCTTACCAATATTCTCACTAGCATTTAGTGTCATTTGCTTTTTTGATGATAGCCATTCTCATCGAAGTAAGATGGTACTCAAAGTACTTTCTTATGAGAGAGAAATAATTGGCACACCAGTGCCTCTAGCTACTGCAGTAAAACTCCAGACATGTGAGCTACCTTGTGCATATGCATGACCTTGTGCATCTGGCTTACGTGGGCTCTGGGGAATTGAACCTGGGTCCGTGGGCTTCACAGGCAAGGACCTTAATAGCTAAGACATCTTTCTAGCCCATAAAGTTCTTTTAATTTATATTCCCTTGATGGCTAAAGATGTTACACACTTCTTAGATTACTGACCATCTTTGTTTCTTCTTTTGGAAACTGTGTGGTCATTGACCTACTTGTTGATTAGTAGGGGTGTGTGTGTGTGTGTGTGTGTGTGTGTGTATGAGAGAGAGAGAGAGAGAGAGAGAATTTTCAGTCTTTCATATATTCTATGCATTAACCCTGTATTTGAAGTATAGCTGGCAAAGATTTTTTTCCACCATTTTTAGGCTGCCTGTTCATACTTTTGATAGTTTCCATTGCTGTAAAGAAGCATTTTAGGGCTGGAGAGATGGCTCAGCAGTTAAGGCACTTTCCTGAAAAGCCAAATAATCCAACTTTGATCTTTGGTATCCATGTAAATCCAGTTGCACAAAGTGACACATTCATCTGGAGTTGAAATTCCTGGTGTGTCCCATTCTCTCTCTCTCTCTCTTTCTCTGTCTCTCCCTCTATTTTCAAATAAATAAATAACTTTTAGAAAGAAGCTTTTTAATTTCACATGGTCCCTTTTGTCAATTCTTGAGGTTATTTCTCCTGTTGTTTAAGTCCTGTTCTAAAAGTTCTGGATTACACCTGTATGTTAAAGTGATTCCTTATGTTTTTCTCTAGCAGATTAATGTTTAAATTAAAGTCATTTGTGCAGGGTGAAAAAATAGGTTCTAAATTTCTTTCTTCTGCAGGTTGATATACAGTTTTTTTATTTATTTTATTTTATTTTATTCTTATTTTTTTATTTTATTTTTTATTTATTTTTATTTTTTTTAGTTTTTCGAGGTAAGGTCTCACTCTAGTCCAGGCTGACCTGGAATTCACTATGTAGCCTCAAGGTGGCCTTGAACTCATGGCGATCCTCTTACCTCTGCCTCCCAAGTGCTGGGATTAAAGGCATGCGCCATCATGCCCGGCTTCGATATACAGCTTTGCTAGCATCATTTGTTGAATAGATTTTTAATGTATGATTTTGACATTTTCTTGTTTGTTTTTTTTAGAACCTTGAGGTACATCATTAGGATATTTATTTGAGACTGCTCTTATTGTTTTATGTGAGACTTAGAGCTATAAAGAACTCTTGTGATTGCCTTGACTGTATCACAAAGGTTCTGGTAGGTAGTGCTAACATTTTCAAGTGATTATAGCATATCTTTAGTTTCCTTCATTATTTCTTCCATGACACACTGTTCATTCAAAAGTATGCTAGAAAGAGAGACAGAAAGAGAGGCAGGGGAGAACAAATGACTGAGAATGGGCACACCAGGGTCTAGTGGTGCTGCAAAGGAACTCCAGACACATGCTTCACTTTGGATATCTGATGTTACCAGGGTACTGGGGAATCCAATTGTACCCATGCCTTCAGGCTTTTTCAGCAAGTGCCTGTTACTGCTGAGCCATCTCTGCAGCCAAATAAGTATATCCCTTGTGCATTGGGAATCATTCTACACAGGGATTTGTCTGCCTGGGGCTCTGAGGTCCTGTGAGGACTGCTCACCTACATTTACCTGTTATTTTGCCTGTTGGGATATTACCACAAGCTCTGCCACATGTGTCCTATGATCTTCATCCTGACTTAGTTGTACTGATCATGGTGGTTGTGGTGGAGGAAGAGGTGTGGGGTGACACTCTAAGCTTCAAACTTCCTTACCACACTTCTGCTGCTCTCTCCACCACCACCTGCACTGCTTGGGGTCTGCTGCTCTCATGAGCATGGTTACAGTGTGCTATTCCCATCCCATACATCCCATGCATCTCCAGGCAATGTTGGGGGACCAGTGATGTGGGTGTTTTAGTTCTCCTAGGTTCACACACCCATACTCCTGTTCTGGTTCTGTGTTTGCAACTTGCTGTGCACCAGTTTCCTATGGGCAAGCTGAAGTCAGCCTCTGGTTTGGGTTTAAATCAGCATGAATTCCTTTTCTCCCTAGATCCTGAGGACACCTGGGCTCAGAGTCCTTCAAGGCCTTTTAATCACCAGTAAAATGAAAATATTTTATTTTATTTATTTGTATTATATTTTTATATTATATGTATTATATTTTAATTATACATATAATTAAAATAGCATATTTCTTTTAATTAAAAAATAAACAAGACTGACAAAACTCTGGCCAATTTGATCAAGCAAAAAAAAAAAAAAAACAAAAAAAAAACAGGTGCTTCAAATTAACAAAATTAGAAATAAAAATGGAGAGATCACAACAGACATAAGTGAAATTGAGAGAATCATCAGGTCTTACTTCAAAAAACTCTACCCCACAAAATTGTAAAATATAGAGAAAATAGATAAATTCCTAAACACATACCATCTACCAAAGCTAAACTCAGAGCAGATTAATCTCCTAAACAAACCTATCACATCCATCGAAACTGAAAATGTAATAAAACCTCCCCCAAAAAGAAGAGCACAGGAACAGAGGGCTTCTCAGCTAAATTCTATCAAATCTTCAAGGAAGAACTGAAACCAATCTTTCTCAAACTGTGCCACACAATTGGAGAACAGGAAAAGCTCCCCACCTCCTTCTATGAAGCTACTACAACCCTAATAACAAAACCAGGCAAAGATGCCACAAGAAAAGAAAACTACCGGCCTATTTCCCTGATGAACTTAGACACAATGATCCTGAACAAAATCCTTGCAAACAGAATTCAACAGCACATCAAATACATTATTCATGTTGATCAAGTGGGCTTCATCCCAGGAACGCAGGGGTGGTTCAACATATGGAAATCTGTCAATGTAATACAACATATAAACAAGGCTAAACACAAAACCACATGATCATTTCGATAGATGTGGAAAAGGCCTTTGACAAAATACAACATCACTTCATGATCAAAACATTGGAGAGAGTCAGCATGGTTGGTTTATATCTTGACACAATAAAGACTATATACAAAACTCCTAAAGCCCAAATAATGGAGAGAGACTAAAGGAATTCCCATTGAGATCAGAAACAAGACAAGGGTGCCCACACTCACCTTTGCTCTTCAATATAGTACTGGAAGTCCTAGCTTAAGCAGTAAGAAAGGAGAAAGAAATAAAGGGGATACAATTTGGAAAGGAAGAAGTTAAGTTAGCACTATTCACAGATGACATGCTTCTATATGTAAGAGACACAAGAGTCTCTATTCCAAAACTCTTAAAGGTGATAAACTCCTTCAGCAAAGTAGCAGGATACAAAATCAATCCACAAAAATCAGTAGCCTTTCTATATGCACATGACAAAGATACAGAGAAAGAAATACGTGGCATTGTCCCATTTTTAATAGAAACAAAAAATAATATAATATGTTGGAATAACATTAACCAAGGAAGTGAAAGATCTATACAATGAAAACATAAATACACTCAAAAAAGAAAATGAGGAGGACTTAAGAAAATGGAAAGACCTCCCATGCTCCTGGATAGGTAGAATTAACATTGTGCAAATGACAATACTTCCAAAGGCAATCTACAGATTTAATGCAATTCCCATCAAAATCCAACTGCCTGAACAAAACCCCAGCACTACAGAAACTTAAACAATCACTCAACCAATGGGATCTTATGAAGCTGAAAAGTTTCTTCACAAACATACAATAAGCATAGCCAATAGATTACCCACAGAATGGGAGGAAATATTTGCTGAATACCCAACTGACAGTGGCCAAATTTCTAGAATCTACAAAGAACTCAAAAACCTAAACAGTTAAAAGTCAAACAACCCACTCACAAAATGGGGCAAGGAACTGGACAGGCATTTCACAGAGGAAGAAATACAAATTGCAAACACAGACCTAAGGAAATGTTCATCATCCCTAATCATCAGGGAAATGCAAATTAAAACTACTATGAGATTCCACCTTACCCCAGTAAGGATAGCAAACATCAAAAAGTCAAATGCAAACCAATGCTGGCGAGGATGTGGAGAAATAGGAACCCTCATCCACTGTTGGTGGGAATGTAGGATGGTACAACCACTTTGGAAAGCAATATGGAGACTCCTAAAAAATGCTGACTATAGAGTTACCAACAGACCCAGTTATTCCCTTACTGGGCATGTACCCTAAAAGCTCCATGCCTCAGCTCAGAGAGATTTGCTCAGCCATCTTTAAAGCTGCTCAATTCATAATAGTCAAGAGCTGGAATCAACCCAGATGTACGTCCATCATTAGATGAATGGTTGACTAAGATGTTGTACAGCTACACGATGGAATTCTACACAGCAGTAAGGAAAAATGACACAATGAAATTTGAAGAAAAACGGTTGAATCTGGAACAGATCATTCTCAGTGAACTCACCCCCCAGTCACAGAAAGAAAATCGCCACATAGTCTCACTCATCTACAGCTCCTAACCTGGATCTACCCAAGTTGCTGACATACCTAGAAAGCTTCATGAGGACCGGACAATAGGGGGGGTGGGGAGGGAGAGGAGAATAAGGGAGGAGGTGGGGGACACAAAACTGGACCCAAAAGGAAATGGTACCATAAAACTACATCCTAAAACACAGACCAATTGGTTGGACCTTTGCCAGGGCCTTAGAGGGAACACTGCATTCACAAGGCTCTGGAGAGGGTACAACGAAAACTGACCTTTGTCTCCTCCTGTTTCTGCTTCTCTCTCTCCCTTTTCTCTTTAATCTCTCTATCTCTTTTATATCACTTATCCTTTTCTTCCTTACTTCTTGTGTTGACCTGTAACTCCTGGTGCCAGCAGGTAGATATCATCCACTATGAGCTTTGGATCACAGAGACCTACAAGGTCTCCAAAAGAAGAAAGATTTATGTCAGAGCACTTGATGACCCACCATAGGTTAGTGGTAAGACCCTATTGCTGAAGACACTATACACTGTTGGCATGTATCATGGAGCAACATGGCTGGAAGCTGGAAGAGAGTCAGTCCCCAGACAGTTAGCATGTCTAGTGCTGGAAGATGCTACATGAGTGACTGGGGGATCATGACCAATATCTGTCCAAGCAATGCATGGTCTAACCTACTTATCAGCAAACAACCCGGCATGATGCTCATATAAGTGCAATGGTGGTGCATAGCCATGGTGGGAAACCAACTGCTCTTGATTTGGCTAACTGATCTGTTCAGTGGAATGGAACCCTTAGCTGAAGCTGGGAAACAAGTCAGAACCATATCCAAAAATGAGCCAGCTCTCCATTATCAAGCTCCTACCAATAGTGGGCTAAAAGAGGGCCTACACCAATTAAATTCTCTCTAAAAAATAATGGTTATCTCATTTATCTGGTGCTAACTTTACTATTGGAGAATCTGCTTCTTTTTTTCAGATATAAGCAGATACTAAGGAGAGAACCACCCCATCATACCTCAAAAGGGCCCCAGCTGAAACTAAGACTAATTGGGGAAACATGCAAGAATGCTGTTTTCTTTGCAAACCAGGACCAGCACAATGGTGAAGGAGATAGACACAGAGAACAACCAACCCCTACTAAGCTAGATATCCAGAGACACAGAGGCACCTAAGATCTAAATACGGAAGCAGACCTAATATGAACCCAACTTGGCTCAGGGAAATTTGTGGAGGAGGGGGCAGGAAGAATGACAGAGCTGCATGTTGGGTCATGACATGCAGAAACATTTCCTCCTACCCAAAACTACAAGCTAACCCCATAATGCATGACCCATAAACCCCAACAAGGAGGGTCTCTGTGGCGGGAGGAGGACAGGGAGGAGGCTAACATTGATACCAACTTGACTGTATTCACTGACTACAAAAATAAAAAACAATAAAATAAAATAAATAAATAAATAGAATAAAGTATACAATTATGAATTTTATTTTAAATATAAACACATTGCATATTCTCATATATTTATTATTTTCTCAATTGTTATTTCATGTTTTTATCCATTATTTTCCTGGGCCAAGTTTTAGAAAACTTTTTAAGTTTTCAGTTTTAGGATTATACTAAGATGTTGTCTAGGACTATAAAAATCAGACCCTTTGAATTCTACCTATAGAAATTTATCCTAAAGAAATTATCTGGAATGTGAAAAAATATTTATGTATAAAATATACCATTCAGCATTAATTATAAAGAACTTAAAATTTCTTGTATAGCATCATAATTCTGATTGAGAAAATTATCAAACATTAAATGAAATATTATATATGAATAAAAATAATATTTGTAGAAAATATTGTTTCAGTACTTAGGAATGAATCAAGGGCCTCAGGCATGCTAAGCAAACACTCATACCTCAGCCCAGAGTGTGTGTGTGTATATATATGGTAGTTAACATTAAATTTAATTTAAAATAGGAAAAGTAGGGGTTAGAGAGATGGCTTACACTTAAGGCATTTGCTTGCAAAGCCAAAGTACCTCAGTTCAATTCCCCAGAACCCATGTAAGCCAGGTGCACAAGGTGGCACATGCATCTGGAGTTTGTTTGCAGAGGCTGGAGGCCCTGACATGTCCATTCTCTCTCTCTCTGTCTATCTCTTTCCCTTTCTCACTCTCTCAAATAAATAAATCAATAAAATATAATATTTTCTTATACATGTGTTGATATCTATAGTGTGATCTTCTGTTAAAAATATACTCAATTATAAGACATATAAGCATCGAGATAAAGATCTTGAAATTGTTTTGTTATATTATGTTTCCCCTTTTACTTTTAGAGCAAGGAAAATATTATTAAAGTTTAAGAATATGCTAGACATTGCTTTCTGCTTTGTATTTCTTCAGTCTTTTCTCTTATAACCTCATCAGTTCATGGTTAGCTTTATCATAGCAACATGAAGCAGTGGGAGCATTAGAACAATTTAGAAATAGTACCCAGTTACCTACAATCATTTGGTAAAGCAAATGTGTTCTGAGTCCCAGTAATTTTAATATATCCTAAGGACACAAAAAATAAACCATGGAGATATTCTTAAGCAGATTGCTCCATGTGAAGGAAACTAATTCTTTTGTATAAGCCTGACATTAATTCCATGTTGCAGTGATAAAGTTTTAAGGAAAGCCAAAGTGAGAGTTGTAAATTCTAGCTGTGAGTGTTGGCGATTTCAGAAAGAAGTGAAGAGAGATACCCTTCAAATAGGAACAGTATGTTTAGAAGAACATACCTTCTTGGTAACAAGGAGGAGAAGGGTGATGAAGGTAAGGACAGTGACTGTGTCTGACGTTAAATGCAGACTTCGATGTTTTAAACATCCACTTTGTTATTTAACCTTTACAATACTTTCATGGTGTAGGGATTTTATATTTTCATTTTAACATGAGGACACAGAAATTGAGAAAAACAAGGCAAGTTGTCCAAGGTCTTTCAGTATATTCATATTTGATCAGAGATTCACATTAAATTTAGCTGATTCCATGGTTGAGAGCTTAATCATTGTAAAATTCATCCTGGTACAAATGTACAGAACACCTGGGAATATAACTATATACATCTGGATCAGTTAGACCCAGAAATTAAATATAAGCAGAGTAAAACACCACAGAGCAGAACTTTGAAAATCCTAATGCAATAATTCCACTTGCTACATCCTATCTCCTTGAACCTAAACGAGAAGTACAGAAGCTGCAAGGTGTCATTTACAACAGGGATTTAGCAATATAAGTTCAGTGACATTTTAAAGTGATTATATCTAATGTGTTTACAAAACCTGTTGTCACTACCACAGTAAGACTTCCACTGAAATGAATCTTGGTAAGATGACCAATATCTTCAGACGGTTAACACACACTGCCTGTTTGTTCTGTGTTTTCTCCAAACTCAATATTGAAAGATGCTGAATGCTTCAACAAGATTGAAAATTTCCTGATAACTGGACGCCCTAAGTGAATATGAAACTCAAGGGTGTTACCCATCATAGTATGATATATTTAAACAAGCAGGTATTGTTAATTCAATGTATGTTATTTATTTTAAGTCCAGAAATTCTCAGATCTTTGCTCTCTCTCTAGTTAATAACACAGATGCCAGTTTTATGGAGACATGCCAGAACAGAAATCTGTTGAAATAAATTACTTCTTAGAAAAATTCCTCACTAAATTCCCTTTGCTGTCAGTATAGCTCCCAAAGTGATAGATACAGTTCTTGAGAGAGAAGCATGGAGATCTGCTATGCCCTGGGTACTTGCTGCCAATAGGAGCACAGAGAGGCTTGCTCCATTTCAATTTTTACATATTCTCACTCCACTCTTGTTTCTCTCAGTTGTCGACAGTCTTGGCCCTGGGAGGTTTATTCTAGCAGACTTGCATCTGATATTCAGAGGGAAAAAATAAGCCAGGAACTTTCTGAAGCTCTAGGCTGTGTAGGAAATGGCTCACCTTTCCATCAGTCCTGTTATATGAATTATGACTTTCCTGCTGGGAGGAGTGATGACTCACTAACATCAGATGCAGCTATTCCCAATTGCAGGCTTGCTATAAATAAGCTGGTAGCTGTGCTACATTGGAAAGATTGTTTTAGATATGTGCCAAAAGAGAGTAAACAGAAACAAGAAAGGCTTATAAAACAGACAATAAAAGGAAAGCACAATGGCCTTGTCTTTCTGTTTAAATGAATGGCTTTGTGTTGCTAGGGGGGTGGATTTATGCCAGCCATGCTTCCTTACACCCATGTGAGTCAACGTGTGTTTATTCCACACTGAGGGCAGGGAAAAGGTTTTGCCAGCTGTATGCTTAACCTTGGGATTCTCAACTTGGAATACTCTTTAAGATTTCTGTGAACCTTGAAGAATACCCAGGCCTCCATTCTGCATCTCTCTGGACTACTATCCTGAAATTGTAATAAGCAAAATAGAAAAGCTGGGCAGGTATCAAAAACTCAATGGCCAAGAAGTTCATGTAAACAAGAAGAATTTTTCAGTCTCAAAAAAGGATATTTTCTATTACTTTTCTTTAAATATGCATCCCCCTAGGGATTTTTTCTGTAGAGAAACATGAATATATACATATAACACATAATATTTTTCCAATTCAACTACATTGTAAACAAAATTATTAAGCAAGTATTCATTACCAATGACAACTGCTACAAGCTTCAGTAGTAAAAATATGTAGGAAATAGTAAGAAATATAGTGAACTAGCGAGTTCAAGGTATAAACATACAACACTTATTTTGTACCCTAATATTATTCTACGCCATACTATGTATATCATACTGTATAACACTCTACTATATTACACTATAATATAGTAGTACTCCAACTGATTTTTTAATAAGAAAATTAATGAAGATCTCACAACTTTCTTTAAAAATAAAAGGCTGATTCTACCTACACAAGACTGGCATAATAGGAGGGAAAATGATGATATCAAAATAGAAGAGAGACTAGGTGGAAAGAATAAAAGGATTCAGTGGAGGGGAATTTGGGGGTGGGGAAGAAAGGGTAGTGGGAGAACATTATGCTCCTGGTAAATTACCTATATTTATGGAGGTTCCCAATAAAAAGTTAGAGAAAAACATCATGTTTCTGAGAAAACAGCAGAAATAGGAAAAGTAAGTGTAAGTGGGGAAAGGGCTAGAAAGCCAAGAATATGAATGAAAAACCTTGTGAGCTCCCAATAAATGGAACAACTACTATTATTCTACTGCTATTGTAGTCTAACAGACAATCCTTCCCTTGATTTATTTTTGTTTTAACTTATTTATTAGGCGGGGGCAGGGAAGGGAGAAAGAAAGAGAGAATTTGTGTTCCAGGGCCTCTACCACTGCAAATTAACTCCAGATGCACGTGCCACCTTATGCATCTGACTTACATTGGTTCTGGGAAATTAAACCTGGGGCTTTAGTTTTTGCTGCTAAGCCTCTTGATATTTTTATTCACATATTTGAAAATATATATATATGTTTATCTGAAACATAAGAAATGTCTTCACAGTTTATATATTTTAAACCAAAAGTTTTTTGAAGAGATGGATATTTGTAAGATTTTTTAAGACTTAAAAAACATGCATTAGTATCAGAAAAGACCTCTGTTTTACTTAAGATCAGATATGAGTTTAGAACACAGAATAAAAATACGAAATGATTTAAGAAATGATATTAAATGTAGTTCATGGATTTTCTATTTTCTGAACTATTTTCAAATAAGTAAATGAATCCATTACTAGATTTCTGCCTCTGGTTGTTTGTCTTGATCATGATGAGTGGCCAATGTAGACAGAAGGACAGACAGGCAAATTTAATTCATGTAAGAAAAGCAACAGCCCTTTGAAAAAGAGAGGGGACCTTAAACTGGGTTGCCAAGATGGGACCTTCATTCAGGGATTTTGTATGTTGTAGAAGAAACTAGTTTGATTGGGCTTAAGGAGAGTCCTATAGGACTCTCAATTGGGTCTAGAGTCTTTTTCTTGCTTTGTAGGCATGCTGAACCAGAGGAAGTGGGTCATACTGGATGTCTGAAATAATTTGTATTGCCAGATTTTTCTTCATAAGGGTGTTAGTTGGGGCTCCAAGGGTTTCCTTATCAGGTGATTCCAGATGAGGAGTTCCCTGCTTCATGTTTTGACTATAGGATGTTTCTATGATATCACTGGTGTTTGTCAGAGCAGGTAGATAGTTTTGTTCATTTGGGCTCATGACCCTAACTAATTGCACACAAAAATGAAGTTCTCAATCATTCCAAAACTTTTGTGTTAGAAAGTTAATACCAAGTGTAATAGTGTTTGGACATAGACTTAATTGAGGGAGTTGAAGTCATGACTCATGAATAGATTAGTGCCACAATATAAAAATAAGCTGGCTGGAGTGAGCTCTCTCTGTTCAACTCTTATGAAATGTGAGGACAGAGTTCATTTTCTTTATATCCCTCTATTTTCTGACAAAAGAAGAAACCAGCAAAAATGTCTGTATGTATTACAAAATACTGGCATCTTGAGCATAGACTATTCAGTTGCTGGTGTTGTGAGAAACACATTCAGGGAATTCTGACATAGCAGCAGAAAATTACCTGAGACAGTGATCTAATAGTTCGAACAACAATTGTAATTCTCCTGTTGATAAATCTCTGATTAAATAAGCAAATAGTGGGCTGGAGAGATTGCTCAGTGGTTAAGGTGCTTGCCTGCAGAGCCAAACGATCTGGGTTTAGTTCCTCAGTACCCATGTAAAGCCAGATGCACAAAGCAGAGCATGCATCTGGACTTTGTTTGCAGTGTCTGTAGGCCCTGGCATGCCCATTCTCCTCTCTTTCTCTCCCCACCTCTCTGTCTCTCTTCTCTCTGTCTCTCTATGCTTGCAAATACATAAATGAAAAAGTCTTTTAAAAGTAAGTTAATAAGGCTGGAGAGATGGCTGAACAATTAAGGAGCTTGCTTGCAAAACTTAAGGACCCAGTTTTGGTTCTCCAGAACCCACGTAAGCCAGATGCATATGGTGGTGCATGTGTCTGGAGTTCATTTGCAGAGGTTAGAGGCCCTCACACGTCCTTCCCTTCTCTCTATCTCTCCCTCATAAACACGTAAATAAAAATAAAATATTTTTAAAAATTAAGCAAATAGCTTCAAACGTAATGGTAAATAGAGACCTAAACATGTGTGGTTTGCATGTATACATGTACGTATTTGTGTGAATGCATTGTGTGTGCAGATGCACATGCATGTATGTGCTCATGCATGAGAAAGGCAGTGGGTCATGTCTTCCTCGGTGCCTCTCCACCTTATTCTTTGAGGCAAAGTCTCTTCTTGATCCCAGAGCTCACCAATTTAGCTATAATAGATGGTCAGCAAGCCCAGGTAATTCTGTCATCTCTAGCTTCCCAGCACTAAGATTACATGAATGTGCCACCACATCCAGATGTTATGTGGGTGCTGGGGATTCAAAATCAGATCTTCCTGTTTGGATGGCAAGTACTTTACCCACCAAAACATCCCTGCATCCCCAGGAGCACAGCTTTTCTGTGTAAGCTTCTCTGAAGAAATCACAGCAAGCAAAAAGTTCTTATACATATGACTTTCCCTTCTTATGCCCAGTGAGATTTCTAAGGATAGATCGAATACATGAATTTTTTTTAATCACACTATTGGGCTGGAGAGATGGCTTAGCAGTTGAGCTCTTGCCTGTGAAGCCTAAGCACCCTGGTTCTAAGCTCAATTCCTCAGGACCCATGTTAGGCAGCTGCACAAAGGGGGCACACGCGTCTGGAGTTTGTTTGAAGTGGGGGGAGGCCCTGGCTTGCCCATTCTCCCTATCTACCTCTTTCTCTCTTTGTCTGTTGCTCTCAAATAAATAAAAATAAACAAAAATAAATTTTTAAAAAATCACACTATTTTGAAACTTTCCTTACTTCTTGGTTGATATTTTGGAATTGTTCCAAGACTGAGGGTATAGGAACTGTCAGTATTTATTAGCATTAAAGGGACAGGATGTACAATAGGTGGTCATTCTTCTCCCTCTTACTAAGCCAAGCACTTAAATTTTCCTCCATCCCAACTTCCATAAGTCCTTCTTCATCAATGCTCCTGTCTCATTACTTGCTGTACTTCACTCAGAGCTACCTTTCTAAAACAAAATGTCATTTATCACCATGTTTTGAAATCTTTCAAAGTCTCTCCACTGACCTCATAATACAGTCTAACAGAGCCCCTCAGTTCCTTGCTCCAACCTAGCTTCCCAACCTTCCCCCTGCCCTCCCTCCTCATCTCACTAGCTGGCTTCATCCATAAAATCATTGTCTATTTCCCCCAAATTTCTAGCTTATCTTTCCTGAATTTCGCAAATGTTAAAATACCCCAGAACATTCTTTCCATTTCCCTTTTGATCCTCATTATTTCTATTTATGTTCAAGTCTCAGTTTATACATGTTTGCTTTAAAAGAAATCTTTCTGAACACTTCCTTAAGTCTCTGTTTACTTTGCTGAGCATTAATTTTGACACATTGCTACTCCTAGCTCACCTTCCTCACTGAATCATAAGAAACACGAGAGGATACTATGTTTATCTTATTCCTCCAGTGTCAATCATACAGCCAGGACCATAGAAATAATTAATGCATGTTTTCTGAATAAACATGCAGTATAAATTTTCTTAGAGAACAGAACAATAGGGGAATGAGCTGGGCCTTCACTTGTGTTCATGTATTATAGAGCTAATGTATAAATGGTGTTTTAAAAACAATTCCTTCTATTAACAGAGAGCTTTTTGCTATTCTACTTGCTTCCTAAACCATGAATTTCTTGCAGAGATTCCAAGAGCAAGTTAGGGCAGTAGCAATTATCAACATGAAATAGTTGAGGAAATTGAAGCTTGCAGAGAGACCATGTGACTTAATTAGGAGTTTCTGAGACCAATTGCTGTTCTGGTTGTATGTCACTGAATTTCCATGCTCATAATTTTTCTTTGTTTATATTAGGAATGCATATATTTGCATACTTAGCAGCCAATCCACATTTGCATTTATGTCTAGCTCAGAGTCTGTATCCATCCAGAACAGAGCAAAGCAGTCCACGCATTCTCTAGGGGGAAAGAGGCAAGGTTTTGAAAGATAAAGCTAGACAAAGAAACCTTGCAAGGAATCTGGGCTCCATGCAGAAAATAGAGTTGACTCTCCTGATTCTAAAGGGTTGCTATGTATACAGAAGTTACCTTTCCCCATGAGTTTGTAGAGAGAGAAGTTTCATGCACACCTATGCTTCCCTGAGGCTCATTTATTCAAGTCTTCTTGTGTTCGAAATGGGTGCATGTAGACAGCAAATTCTTTTTTTAATATTTTATTTCCTTATTTATTTGAGAGAGAGAGAAAAAAAGAGAATGGGGGTGACCAGGCCTCTAGCCAGTGCAAATGAACTCCAGATGTATGTGCCACCTTGTGCATCTGGCTTTATGTGAGTATTTAGGAATCTAACCCAGGTCCTTAGGCTTTGCAGGCAAACACCGTAAAAGCTGAGCCATATCTCCAGCCCATAAATTATTTTTAGAGGAAGTTATATTCTAGTGGTGTGAAGGAAAATACATGAGAAAATAAATAAATATAAGAGGACAGTATCTGTTTAGACAAGTGAAGGTGTGGTGCACAACACAGTGGGAATGTTCTTCAGATAAAGTGTAGATAAAGGACCCATGATGGGGCAATATTTAGGCTGTGGTCTGCCAGATTAAAAAAGAGCTTCAGAGAAAAATATGAGAGGAAAAAAAACCACCATAGGTAGATGAGTGAGCAAATGAAGAGTCTTGACACAAAAAGAACTGCTACAGCTCCTCTTTCTTCATTCCAATATTAATTGAGATACCTGGCTAGAGCAGGAGAGAGTCTTTGGCCCTTCCAATCTGGAAACATCTTAGTCCTGAGGCTTTGGAAAGGAATTGTGAAGCCAGTGATTCCTTCCTATGATTTACTTCCTGTTTTCTTTCCCATTGTTCCCAAAGGTTCTGTTGCTTAGAAGGCTACTCAGAACCCCTTCAGTTTTCCATATACTTATGCAGAACACAACTGTTTGCAATTATATACAGTGTAGTGATAGAATATGCAAACATGTCTGGAAAAGTTGAACAATCCCTGCAAGTTTCATAAAGGGAATTCACTTTCAAAAATCTCAAAGGATCTTGCTACTTAGAGAAATGAAAGGAAAAGAAAATAATTTTATATTGAAACAAATTCATTACTGGCATCAATGCTATGATCAAAATTGATCTGTCCATGAGAGGCCAGAGTGATTCAACATATGCAAGTCAAGTAATGAGATATATACAGTAACATTTCAAAGGATAAATGTGACAGGATCACTTTCATAAAGAACACAGGAAAATTTAATGTCATTTCATGATGAATACTCTCAGACCACTCAGTACAGAAGGAATTTAGCTCAACATAAGAATGGCCACATGTCTGGAGATATGGCTTAGCAGTTAAGATGCATGCCTGTGAAGCCTAAGGACCCAGGTTCAATTCTGTAGGTTCCATGTAAACCAGATGCACATGGTGGCACATGTGTCTGGAGTTTGTTTGCATTGGCCGAAGGTCCTGACACAACCATTCTCTCTCTCTCTCTCTCTGTCTTTTTCTCTCTCTGTCTCTCTCTTCCTCTGTCTCAAATAAATAAATAAATAAATACATCTTAAGAAAAAAGAATGGCCACATGTAACAAATCCTCAATGATCTTCGTACCCAGTGCTAAGAAGATGGACGGTTTTTTGCAAAGATCAAGAACAAGATAATATTGTCAGTTCATTCTTGCTATTTCTAGTGGATTGAAGGTCTTTACCAGAGGATAAGAGGAGAAAAAGAAATAGAATACATAAAAATCCAGATACTAAGAAGCAAAACTATCTTTATTGCAAATAACGTGTGTAGAAGTCCCTATGGACTCTATCAAAAACTGTCAGAACTAGTTAATAGAATCAGTAAATTTTCAGGAATTCAAAATCAACATGTAAAGACCAATGGCCTTTCCATATACTAATAAATAATGGTCCTAGAAGAATACTAAGGAAACAATCCCATTTATAGTGAGCATCAATAAAGAATAAAGTATTTAGAAATAAACTAAGCAAGCAAGTGAAAGACATGTAAACTGAAAGTCAAAAAATATTGACTAAAGAATGAAAAAAGACACATATTAAATAATCATCTTATATTTAGTATTATTAAGATGGTTGCACTACCAAAAGTAACTTGTGGAATGTGCAAAAATATTTATAACCCCTATTTCTGACAAGGTATTACTATAAAAATATATAAGGGTTCCCTTAACTCAATAGCAAACTATTACTACTACTAACAATAATAATGATAACAGTCTGACTTAAAAATCACAAAGCATCTAAATAGACATTTTTAAAGAAAGTTAGCTGACAATACAAGTACAGGTTCTTAAACTCACTAATCCTCAGAGAAAAAAAATCAAAACTCTAATGAGAGTTCATTTCACATATGTAAAGTATCTATTACTTGAAATATAAGAGATAACCAGTATTGGTGAGAATGCAGAGAAAAAAGAACTCTTGTATACATGGTATGGATATAAAATGATACAGGTCCTATGGGAACCAGTAAGGTAGTTCCTCAAAAATTGATACAAAGAGGGAGAGACAAAGAGAGAGGGAGAAGAGAAGAAAGAGGAAAAGCACATAAGTAAGTAATCTCATTTGAGTGTATATTCAAATGGATTTAAGACAGGATCTCAAAGAGCTATCTGCACTCCCATGTTGTTACAGCATATCAATAGTCAATATGTGAAATAATTTCAATACCCACCAATTGATCAAAGAATAAATATAACACACACAAATTGGAATATCATTTATCCTTAAAATGAAGGAAATACTGTCATATGCAACAACATAGATATAGATGGATAATAAGTGCAGTAAAGATATGTAAGTGAAATGGTCAAAAGGACAGATGCATGATCCCTATATTGTGATATATTAATATAGGGCCTTTTGGAGTAACAGATTCTTCCCCGGATTAACCCAGGGTGCTAAGAGGCTAGACAATCAATGAGCCAGTGGCTTTTGAGTTCATTGTCATACACTGAAGAATTAAGGAGCATTGACATGTGAACAAAGTGAAGGTAGATTTACTAGAACAAGTTCAACCCTTAACTGGAGGGTCTCAAGAGAGAAAGAGAAAGAGACAGAGGAGAGAGAGAGAGAAAGGGGACTATCATTGAGCTGCTTATTCTACTGGTAGGCCTTTATGGCCTTATGGCTGGAACTGGATAGAATCTGTGGTAACCGTTATTCTTTATATACATCATTGGCTGAACCGGGGCCTGTTGCCTGGATCAAACCAGGAACTGATCATGTGTTGTTCATCTGAATCAGGGAGTGGGCAGGCATCATGACTATCTTGAATGCTCTCTCTCCCAACTGGTTGTACTTTTCCAAAGGCTATTGACTTTGTCATTTATTTTATTTTTTGTCCTTGGGCTACATGAGCTTATAATTCACCATAAATTTTCAACCTTACTGCTTATATAGGGAGCTAACTCCCATTGCCTTGCTTCCTGCAGAGATAAACTCCTACCTATCATTAGGACATAGGGATGAGGATTGATATGCCTGTCATGTGCTGATTTGGGGTACCAGAAGGAGCTGGTAATAGGAAATACCCACTTAAGGGGTAATCTAGAAACTCATGATAGAAATCAGGAGGAATTTCCATAATGAGTTCCATTTGTAAAACCATCTGAAGTTTAATCTGTTTCATCTAGATGAGATAAAGCTTACTGCCAGGTTGACCACACATGCGGAAAGAAAGGAGTAACAGAAAAATTGTAACTAGTAGGCCCCAAAAAGGGAAACACCATGTCAGTTTAGGACTCATTTGAGATATGGGGCTGAGGCTCCCACCTTAAAATGTGAAACCAAATTGTCTGCTTATCCATTAGCTGTACCTATTTTTATTAAGTGGGAGCTATTAGCACACATGCAATAAGTTTTGTTTAAGAATGTACAGATTGGTTGGAAGAGATTATGATCATGGTATATTACCTACATTTACAAAAGTTGTTAATAGGAAGTTTAAAAAAGAAATGATGTACAGGCATTTCCTCCCCTTTTATGGCAACAAATTATCTAGAGTTAGGTGGTAATGGTGCACCAACACTGCCAGGGAATCAACTGGCTAGTACAACCCAGTAATGAGGTCTCAGTGCTTTAGAAGGCCAGCTTCAAAGAGGTAGTTAAGTCTCTTGGAGTTATTTCATGATAAGTGAATCCTCTCCAGAGGGCCAGGGTAGCTTCTTTCAGTGCTGTGGCCAGGATAAGCATATTAGAGAATCCTAGCTCTCTGGAAGAGTGTTGTATAAAATGATAATTTGCAGGGTTCACAGTTTCCAAGGTATATTCCCCTTCATTGTCTATTGCCTAGGTACATGAGAGTTTTACAGATATGTTCAAACTCTTCAAATTATATACGTTGAATATATACAGGGAATTTTGTATCACAACTTCAATTCAGTAAAACTATTAAAATATAGATCCAGGCATATACACACATATACAAAATAACTCCACACTATCTGTTTAGTTAATTGCTTGTATACTAGGCTTATTTATTTGAGAGTAATGGAAGTCTTTTAGGGCCATTCATTCACCTTCTTATCATCAATGGGCTAGAAGTCAGGAGACTCTAAGACAATTTTGTTTGCAGAAAAATCAGTTTTCCTGGACATAGAGAATTAAATTATCAAGAATATCACAAATATCTCCTCATAGATAAACTTGAACAAAAGCAACTGAGATTTCCTGCATCCTATTTTAAGTCCACAGAAGCATACTAATATCTTAAAGTTCACTTTGAAAGTGTCAGTTACATGTGCACGACAAGAAACCATTATCTGAATTACTTACTCAAGTGGATTTCATCTTTAAACATGAGAAAATAGGACGCAACTAAAAACTCCAATCTCAGTGTTGAACTGGATTATGAAATGGTATCACTTCAAACTTCTAATTCCTAAGGAGACTGCTGATGAGTTTTATCACTTATCTACCTGGGCCATTTGTAACACATTAGCCTTGCTTTGCCAGGAAGGTCATTTTCACGGTTATATAGCCAAACTTCCAGGAAAGCCAGCCATCTGTCATTTTCCCACTGAGTTTAATCATATTCACTTCAGGAAACTATTTGTCCTGGGAGTACTGAGTTTGTTTTGGTGCTATAATTTATCATATGAGACAAAATATCCATTTATATACTGTCAAAAATCCCTTCAGGATAGAAAACGAGATAAAAATCACATTGTTTCCAAATCTAAATCAATGCTTTCATCATTTAAACATGTCAAGTATATAAATATGCCATACAAAGCACAAAGAAGAAGAAAGAAAGAAGGAAAGAAAGAAAGAAAGAAAGAAAGAGAAAATTTTCACAACATTTGATATAAAAAATTAAAATGCATTTAAGTGACTGTAAAAAAAAAAAAAGAAAATGGCATGCCTGTGATCCTTACAATGATTTTGTAAAGCATTATTAACTCTATCTTACACAGACAGAAATGGGCCATAGGAGACCCAATATAGGGCCAGAACTATCCTGCTGAGAAAAAACCTGCATTCCCCTCCATTATCCCCAAAAGCATATAATGCAATATCAAAGAAAACAAGGGATGTTAAAATGCATATAAAAATGAGGTAACAGGTATAGCAATGGTATGAATGCAGGTATTCATAGATCTCCTCTACTTCTTCCTGTTCCAGAGAGAGGAACCCAGAGAGCAGTTTGCTGGATAATTTTAGTAATAGGCTCATGGTAACATTGTGTCATCGGGTCTGGTAGGTATCATTTTTGCCTTCTCTACAGAAGAAAGTTGTTTACTAGATACTCTGCCTTATGGCAGGCCCATGTTCCTTACCAGACATTTTATCAATAATGCTCTCTAGAATCCAGCTCAATAGTTTAAAAGAATAACAATGTCACTGACTCAACTGTTTCTTTGGGTTGAGTGGAATGGATCTTCTGCTCCATAAAATTTTGGCCAAAGGCCTTAACTACCTGAGGGCTTAGACAGAGACCCAAGTGGGCTGATTAACATGGCTGACAGCAAATGCTTGCTTGTAGAGTGGAGTTGTCAACTACAGTAGCACAGCCCTCTTTCAAGGTTAGATTTTTCATAGCACAGGGGCTTAATGCTAAGAGATTTTCCTGATAGCATTTGGAAAGGAAGATACCAATCTTCTAAAGCCTCACTTTAGAAAGATATAATATACCACTTCCCTGTTTCTTGTGCTATTCCAGACTTAAGGAGAACAGTAAGCTCTAACTTTTAGTGTGACCCTCAGCAAGACACATGGAGAGAAGAATTGTGAGGACATCTGTAGAGTCAAACTCCCACCAGAGACATCTTTGGTTTTTTTTAGAAAAGCATCTAAGAATGATCCTAAAATCTTCCTATTAGGAGACAGTTGGCAAATACCACAGATATTGTGGGTAAAGGGATTCTGGTGACATAGATCCAAATACTTTAGAAGTAGATAAATATATGGGAGACTGTGTAGACAAGAAATGTTGAGCCCAATCTCACTAAGATAGCATATGCAAGTTGAATGACCTCAGTGAGATGATATTCAGCTTTCACTTGTACAACACACAAACTAGACTGCTGTCTGTAATAAATGCTATGTTCCCATGATCTATAGTAGAACTCTCTCTCTCTCTCTCTCTCTCTCTCTCTGCATGGTATATACTAGTACTACCTCCCATGGTGTATAGCAGTACCTTCTCATAGTCTGTAGTACCACTACCCCATTGCAGTCTGTAATAGTACTAGAACCCCATGGTCTGTAAAGAGCACTACCTTGGACTGGGCAGAGTGGCACATGCCTTTAATCTTAGAACTCAGGAGGCCAAAATCACTGTGTTTGAGGCCAGCCTGAGACTACATAGTCAATTTCAGGTCAGCCTGGCCTATAACAAGACCCTACATTAAAAAACAAAACAAAACCAAAACAGCCCAAAACACAGAGTAAAACTTTCCCATGGTGTGTAATAGTACCACCTCCTCATACTGTATTAATAGTCTATACAGTAGTACTGCCTCTGCATGGTCTGTAAATAGTACTACCTAACTCCCCATGGTCTGTCAGTAGTCCATAGCAGTATTACTTCCCCATGTTCTGTACTAGCACCAGCTCCCCATGATCTGTAGCAGTACTGCCTCCCTGTGGGCTATAGTGGTGCTCTTTCCCCATAGTCTGTACTACTGGTGAAGATTGAACTCAGGTCCTCATACTTGCATGGAAAGTACTTTATTGACTGGCTTTATTGAATGTATTATATTTGCCTAATGAAACAAGCCAGAATTCCCTGCTGAGGACAAGGGCATGCCCCCAAACTCCCACACCACTAAGATGTCAACTAGTAGTCCCTCCCCATGGTTTGTACACAGTGGTACCTTCCCATGGTCTGTAGCAGTACTACCTCCCCAATTGACATTTTAATCATTAAAAAGCAGCATACCAGTGAGTCTGAATTTTACTATTAAAAAGATGTAGAACAACAGGCAAACTATGTTTTATGACACTAAGACAGTCTTATAAATCCCTATGAATCAGTCTGCACCAGAGCTTTAATGGTAACCAAATAACATATTTGTGACAGATAGCAAACCAGATGTCTGAATATGCATTACATTGGGCTCTTGCCAAACAACTTTTTAAACACACAGCCTGTCAAACAATTGCAAATGACTCATGGATTTATCAAATGTGTTATATTTACAGTAAAATAAAAGTGACAAATGACCATATATGCCAAATAGTGTGTGTCTTCTGTGGGGAAAAAATTAGGTTGATATGACATAACCTGTGTGCTCATAGCAATTTCCTGTGGTTATTTAAAAGTCACAACCTAGTGCTACAGTGAGCACAGCTTTAGCATTCTGATAAGATGAAACAGAGCTGGAGTACCAAGTAGGTGTGAGGCAAGTGTGGTCTCTGCAACAGAGAGGATTGCAAATGAAAGCAAAGACAAAAAAAAAAAAAAAAAGAAAGAAAGAAAGAAAATTTTCCATGGTGGATACTCATGGGCCTGTTTAATTGCAAATCTACTTTAAGAGCCAGATGCTATGTACCTTAAGGTCCTTAAAATACACACAGTCCATAATTAAATTTCTAAAAAAAATACAGTATATTGGAAAATTTGGAATGGTAGAGGTGAATATAAAATCTTACCCTAAAACGCACTTTGTTTCGTTTTAAATTCAGGCATTGTTTTGTTGGTTTATTCATTTTTACATGTACATTGTGTGGTGTGCATGTCTGTGTGTGAGTGCCAGTCTGGGGGATGCACATGTGTGTAGAGGCTAGAGGTAGGGTGTCTTACTCAAACACTCTCCACTCATACACACACACACACACACACACACACACATATATATATATATATATATATATATACACATATATATGCATACATATACATGCAAATATATATATATATATATATATATATATATATATATATATATTTGCATGTATATATTGGTTTTTCAATATAGTGTCTTATTCTAGCTCAGGCTGACCTAAATTCTATGTAGTCTCAGGCTGGCCTTGAATTCACAGCAATCCTCCTACTTTTACATCTCGAATGCTGGGATTAAAGGCATGCGCCAACATGCCAGGCTCCATCTTATTGTTTTAAGATAAGGTTTCTCACTGAACCCAGAGTTCACTGATTTAGCTAGACTAGCTACCTATGAACCCCAGGGATCCTCCTATCTCCATCTCCCCAGTGCTGGGATTATAGGCACATGTCAATATTTTTATGTAGGTGGTAGAGATTGAGCTCAGATCTTCATGCTTGTATGGCAAACACGTTGCTGACTAGATTAATTGAATGTATTACATTTACCCACATGAAACAGACCAAAGATACTTCCCTGCTGAGGTCTAGGGGTTGCCACCAGACTCCCAGACCACAAGAGTGTCAACAACTCCATGGTTCCACCACCAATCCCAGCCAAATAGTTACTTTTTTATCCAGATTCCTATGCAAGCTGAGAGCCATCTGGCTCAAGGCTGAAACAATGATACTAAGACTCTGTGTATAACTAGAAAGGTTTGTGGAGGCAGCCTTGTTTTAATATTTGAGGTTGTCCAATCATATTCTCTCTCTTGCCCAGCAGAATCTAGATTAACTTGAATGCAACACAAATTCAAAAAGCAAATCAGCCCAATAGTCAGCACTTCCCTCAGCTCACAGCTTAATGCAACCCCCCTGGGAGAGCAAATGGATATAAAGTCTATAAAGATTCCATCAACTTTGTCTTTATAGGACTTCAGGTTCCAACACCATCATAAATCCTTGTGAACCTGACAAGAGACAGGTACTTGAGGCACAATCATATACAAACTGAGGATAAGATCCCTGTCAAGGCTGTCTCTCTCACTGCTGGGCATTAGCAGTCATGATGGCTTTATGCACACATAGCCTCTGAGCTTGCTATATATGGAGGTGTGTGATGATCTAGGCTAAAACATGAGAAAAATACTTTTGTAAATATTTATTTTTATTTATTTATTAGAAAGAGAGAGAGAGAAGAGAATGGGCATGCCAGGGCTTCCAGCCACTGCAAAGAAACTCCAGACACAAGCGCCACCATGTGCATCTGCCTTATGTGGGACCTGGAGATTAGAACCTGGATCCTTAGGCTTCACAGGCATGCACCTTAACTGCTAAGCCATCTCTCCATCCCAGAAAAAAATGTTTTTAAGTTATTAGGGAAAACATCTTTTTTTCTGCTCTTCCCACTAGGATGCTCAGTAATACAAACCTTATCATATCTCTCCTTTCCCCTCCAAGCACTGTGCATGGTCTGCCAGTAATGAAAGCCAGCCAGAGCTCTGGTTCTGATGCCTCTATAAGGTGTTTCTCATGAATGAATTTCCAGTTCCTTGCTGAGAAATAAGCCAGAAAGAGGAGCATTTACAGAGAACAGAGGGGGATAGGAGGACAAAGAGAAATTCCAAGTGCAGCAAATCACAGGTTCACTGTCCACATCTTTGCATCTTTTCTGCTAAATATTGCAAGCACCATGCACTTATGTAGCACACAACTTTTATAATAATAAATTTAAAAAGTACATGATGTTACTTTTACCTGAGTTTCATAAATACTTTATTATTTCCAGACATGTAGTTCACTTGAAATTTGTTTATTATGGTAAAACCTAAAAGAAATAGAGAATCTTTGACATCTTTTTGCATATTTCTTTTTAAACTTCTTCAGGATATATAAAATGACTAAATCAATTGATTCGAACATTTTTACAATCCTTGATTCATAGCAATCAACTCTTGTTGAAAGAGTTATGCCAATGAAATTGACTGAAGATGGTATCTAAAGTTCTTTTCCCCATGAAATTCATACCTTGGGTTTCTTTCTTTAGTGTTCATTTTATCAGTTATGTCCAGCAACAAGCACATAATGACTTTTCTTTTCTTTTCTTCAATGTATTTGGTGACAACAGGGACTGGTCAGTTGCTAAGAAAGTCATATCCAAAAAATGTCCTTTATTTATTGAACTACTTTCATGTTGAGTACCTTTAAGCTTGCAAGAGAACATAGGCAAAAATGATGGAGGGAGACCAGTTTCTACAGATACAGAGTAGCTACCAGATGATGACTGTTGTTAACAGAATACCATAACAAAGATAGGAGTTATCTTAAATAGTTATATACTTTGCAGGAAAATTCCCAAGCCTTGCAGAAGCATTGATAGGAAACTCAAGGATTCATGATTAAAGTTTTCACTTTTCTTACCCTATCATTCATGATTTCTTTTTCATCTTCAGTGGCATCATAAGAAGATTCTGGCTAAATGTTAACCATACAAGTTGTATTATCATTTTCCAAAGACTTAGCACTTAAATTATCTGATGAATCTACATTACCTTTTCCCTAGGACTATGAAAGGCATCTTACATATTGGCTTGAGAAACATAGTTATATCCATTTTTTATTTTATGTTTTCTAAAAATTAATTTAGTGGAAAACACAAGCTAATATTTAAATCCTTTTATTCTTGAGTCTAAAACACATCTATTCCATTTCATTAATTAATTTTATTATAAAATCATAGGTGATCAAAATTTCCTATTTACAAGCTATCATTTTTTCTTAATTGCCTTCTCTTGGACCAAAACAGTGAACACAGCAGTCATTTTCTAATCTTAGCACTTTGATCAATGTTTCACATTTAAATAAACTGAAAATTCTGATACTTTATAATTTATTTTATTAAATCCTTTGTCTAAGTAATTTGTCAACATGACAATTAGAACAATTTTGATTGCATTCCACACATTCATATCTTTAGTGTCTTTCCATTGCTAGTCTCTTGCCTTATATGTCTAATTTTCTAACTTAATGTTGATTAGAGACTAATAAATATAAAAATCCATCTCCACTGTGCAAGGAAGCTGAAATATACTTATTTTCCCCCAAAATTTCCCCTTGTATTAGTCAGCTTATCATTATGACCAAATACCCAAAAGGATCAAGTCAAAAGAAGATTTACGTTGTCTCACAGTTTCAGGGGATTCTTGCCGTAGTTGTTTGGCCCTATGTTCTTAGGCAGAATATCATAGCCATAGTAATATTTGGCATTATTGCTGTTACTTTACATCATTGTGGGCAGGAAGCAGAAACAGAAATATGAAGGGATTAGGGACATGATACACCAAAGGATCCACTCTCAGTGAGCTCCTTCCTCCATCCTGGCCCCATCTCTTAAAGCAAACAGAACTTTCTAAACTAGTGCCACTGACAAGGGTTCTAGGCATTAAAGCACAAACTCACAGGGGATATTCCTTAGTGCCTTTGGCCCCCAAAGTTTATGGCCATATAACAGTGACAACTGCATTTAGTCCATCTCCAAGAGTCTTGAAATTCTTTTTATTTAGTTATTTATTTTTCTATTTGAGAGAGATAGATAGAGAGATAGAGAATAGGCACGTCAGGGCTTTCAGTCCCTACAAATGAACTCTAGATACATGTGCCACCTTCTGTATCTGGCTTACATGGGTCCTGGGGACTCGAACCTGGGTCCTTTGGCTTTGTAGGCAAGTGCTTTAACCACTAAGCCACCTCCCCAACCCTCAAAATTCTTAATAGTTCTAACATTGCTCAAAAGCTGAAGTCCAACGTCTCTGCCGAGACTCAGGGCAGATTCTTTGATGTGAGTCCTTGTAAAATCAAAATGAGTAGCATAGTTCCAAGGTACAGTGGCACAGAGTAAACATTCCCATTCAGAATGGAGGAATTAAAGAAAAGCAAGGAAATATTAGGCCAAAGAAAGACTTCCCAACAGGAAAGATGTTAAATCCCATATTGTAATTCGAGGAATATTAGGGTGTGATGTGAGCACTGAGGGGCTTAGGCAGTTCCACCCCAATGGCTTTGCTACTTGAAGCTCCTATGGGCACTCTCTTACACTGATTCTGCCCACTACAGTGGTTTTCTTCAGCAGACATTCTACACTCCTAGAATTAAAAAGGAGAAAACGAAAAGCTTGGGATTCACCATCATAGCTTCATATCATCCTGTCTGAGGCAGCCTCCAGGAACTCCAACCCTGTCACATTTCCAGGCTTCCCAAATATTCTTTCACAATTTGTTGGAAGCTCCTTCTGTCCCTGCAATTCTTGCATTGTGAATGCATACAAATCAACATTTTATATCTACTTCAAGGTCTGTTGTCAGCCCAAGAAGTATCTGAGCCCCCTCCACTTTGACCCTTGTTTCAAGGGCTTCTGAAACTAAGATGTCTGAACCCAAGAAAACCTTCCCTAGTTAGCCCTGTAGGTTCCCTTTTAGCTTTCTCTCCTCAAGAGAAAGTCTTCCATGTGACTTTTCATATCCTTAATACTGTGATGGTTGGGGTCTAACCAATTCCTAAGATGCTGTTAAGGTATCTTTCCTAGTGTCACGATGTAAACTGCTTGATTTTTCTTTAATACCAATAATATATTTAACAGCCATAACTTCCTTGTCCATACTTTCAGCTTGCTCCTTTTTTTGGGCATATTGTAATAGTTTTCAAATCATTGTGCTTCACTGTTTTCTCCTGGTTTGGATTGTGGCTAAGTGCAGTCACTAATCACTATGGCACAGCCTGAATGCTGTGCTGCCCCGAAAGATCCTCTATCAAATTAATTAATCTATTGATTTTAAACTTAGCTTGCCATAAATTCTCAGGACACCAACAAAATAAACTTATTGCCTTAAAGTTCAATTCCTCGTAGAGTGCTCACTGACACCCGAAATCTCATGGGCCTTTGTCACCACGCCTCGGTCACAGTGTCATCTTCTGAAGTCTTGTCGAATTACCCATCAAGCTCTGCTTACAGTATCTTAGGCTGTCTTCCAAAGTCTTTCAAATCTATCTTACAAACCAGTTCCAAAGCTTAAGATTCACATTATCTGATAGAGACAGCAATAACCCCACTTTCCTGATAGCAGTTTTCTGAATTACTTTTCCATCAAGGTAACCAGAATACTGGAGGAAAAACTTGCATGGTAGAAAGGATTTATTTTGGCTGTGGTTTAAGAGGGTTTAGTCCATGTTTACTCCGCATTGTTGGAGAAAGCACGATGGGTGTGAGACTGTGTCCTAGAGGTACTTCTGCACTTCACTAGAGACAAAAGCAGAGGGAAAGAGAGAAAGAGGAAGAGAGGGAGGAGGAGAGAAAGGGGAGAGAGAATGAAGACTGAAAACCCATTATAACTTTCAAAGTCATTGACCTATTTTCTCAAGCATCTCCTGAAGCTTCTGAAATCTTTCAAAATAGTGCTTTCAGATGAGGAATTAGATTTTTCTTTTCAAGGTAGGGTCTTACTCTAGCCCAGGCTGACCTGGCACTCACACTATAGTCTCAGGCTGGCCTCAAGCTCACAGCAATCCTCCTACCTCTGCCTCTCCAGGTGCTGGGATGAAAGGCGTGTGCTTCCACACCCAGCTTACACTATTTTAACAAACATCTTTACTTTTTTTTTTTTTCATTTGTAGGCAAGGGGTGAGGTAGAGAGAGAGAATGGGTGCACTAGGGCCTCCAGCCAACAGCAAACAAACTCCAGATGCATGTGTCACCTTGTGTATCTGGCTTTATGGGTGAACTTGGGAATCAAACCCTGGTCATTAGGCTTTGCCTAACCAAAGATCCGTCTCTCTAGGCCTAGACTTTTTTAAAGCACATAAGTCTGTGGGAGACATTTCATCTTTAAACCATAAGCTTGCCTCAGTATGAATCATTTTTATTCCTCTTATAGGCCATATAATAACAATTTATGCAAGACCATAATCAAACATTTAGATCTAGAAAACTAAAGAAGTATTATTTTATATCCTTAGTTCCTTCTAACTTTATGATTACTCTAATGAAATATTATCTTTAACTTCTATTCTCTTGTGCTTGCTTAATTTTCCAGTTTAGAAGTTTTACAAGTTTATATTTATAAAAGATAGTAATGTTCTAAAATGCTGAGAAAGACATTAAAACATTGGGTGATTAAAAACCTTCTCTTGCTACTTAAGTTTCATATCAATAATGAGTCCTAATGAAATTTACCTCCGGCATGACACACACAGTAATTTGTTCCCATTATTATGCACTAGCTATGTTTATCTGGTTAGAACTTAGCTAATACTTTTCTGCTTACCAGAATTCAACATCTTGACTTTTATTTCTATCTCTCTCTTTCTCTCCTGTTCTCACTTCCCTTATATACACTGCAAGCTTCATACATTTACCAGCTAAATGATTTCCTAGATGTAAGTTTTATGGGGAAAGAACTTGTTTGGATATGGGAAGATAGATATCCACTTGGTTTTACAAGAAGCTACATTTTGTCAGGTCTGATGCAAGGTACGCAGTTCCAGCTACTGTGGAGACTGGGGCAGGAGGACATCCAGCTTAAGATCAGCCTGACCAACCTAGTGAGACCTTGTCTGAACATAAGTAAAAATAGGGTTGGGGATACAGTGCAGTGATCGAATGCTTGCTTGGCATGTACAAGGACCTGGGTTTTATCCCCAGCATGTTAAAGAAGGAAGAGAAAAAGGGAGGAAGAATGCTAAATTAATTCTAAGCTCTTAGAAGCTGTCAGCTCTTCTTGAACCACATCATGCGTCAGGGATAACATCATGCAGCTCCATGACTAGGGACAGCTGACTGAGGAAAAGCAGACCTGAGGAGAATGGATGGAGCTGGAAAGGCTTGAGAGTATTAGAGCTATTTTTACTATTCCTGATTCCTTTTTGGCTGACAGCACAATGACATCCTCCAAGGATAGTTTTGTGATTCCAGAACAAAGCAGAAGGAAACAATTTCAGATGAGCTCTCTCTTTGTTTTAATGTGAAGTTAATGCTTCAATGAATCATGGTGATTGAGCAGTTTCTAAGACCATTATGGTAGAATGGTCCTTTTTTTTTTTTTTCTTCAGCCAGCTACCGAGTAAGTTCTACAAAATCATGGATTCACTGCTAAATATAGTGAGGGGAAAAATATTTCTAGGAGAGCATGTGATTATTCTTTACTTTTACTCGTAATTGTCATTGCATATCACCCCCACAAACACATCTAGGAAGTCGCTCATGCTGGAGTGAGTTTCATACTTGAAGCACTATTTGCTGCTCCTCCGTGGTATTCATCAACATTGCATTCCCATGATTCTTTTATGACTCACTGCCTCCGTAGACTCAGAGATCCTTGTCTATAGAAATATGTTTTTTCATATCATATTTGTTGCTGTATCTCCAGTTATAAGCACAGGTAGGCTAGTAAAAAACATTTTTGAATGAATGAATAAATACAAAATTGAAAAAAAAATGAATAAATCCATGATTACAATATTATCCCAAGTCTCAAAGATTTCCATAGAATACCTCGAATGTGCAGACTTTGTTCTGGTACTAAAGCAGGGATGGAGATAGACACAAATACGTCATTTTCAAGATCATTTGTCATATGTTTGTGAAGTGAATTAGCATCATAAAATGTCCTTAATCAGAACTATCTGTCCAAAACTTTGTGTGTGTGTGTGTGTGTGTGTTTTAACACAGCTGCACCTAAGAATGTACTTTCATTTATGCAGACATTTTAACATGAGAGCACCTGAATTAATTTTTAGAAAATGGCCTTTGTTTTTATTCTCCTCCCTCTCCCATTGAACTCATGCTTCATTAGTTGGAAATAATCTCCAATCCGTATTGATCCTGAATTCATGTGTTTACTCAGTCTGAAAAATAAAAAAAAGAATTGTTTCCACACAGTTGATTGCAATATAAATTAAGCACCAGCTGGGCTTATGAGTCAGCGGTTAAGGATTACTGCAGTTTTATGTCATGGCACAATTCCAGCTGTGAAATCAGTCATGTATAATAAATTTTAAGAATGAACAGAAGTTTTTATTTCCCAAAGGATTTCAGAAATGTGTGTGGAAAGTTTTGAAAGGAAATCAGATTGAAGGCAGCCATCTTTAGACTGCCTTCTCTGATCTTTTGGCTTTCCTGTACGGGCAAGTCTATCCCTTTTCTCATGAGTGTTGAAGACACTGCCTGCACACTAACACTGTTTGTCTGATTGGTTTTGTTTAGCTTGTAACAACTGGAAATGAAAACACTGAGGCAGAGCAGTTGATGGGAGCATCAGCCACACTACTTTCTTCTTTAGTTTGTGAATGTGAATAGCTATCAAACACCTTTACACCTTATTTAGCTCATTATTAGTCTGTCATAACCTTGGTTCTGCCACTACCCAGGTGAATTTAAGCAAACTTCCCTTTTCAACTGAAATACCCTCGATGACTATACCTACTCATAAAATCAAGATACTTGCTTCTTATTTCAGAGTACTGTAGTAAAGATTAAGTGAAATAATATTTGTATAGCACTTGAAAGATAGGCTGGTCTGCAATTAATATTCCACAAATAACCATTACTATCACTTCTTTTATATATTCTTTTATGAATTACTCAACATTCTGTTTGTTCACAAGGTCAAAGTATATTAAAACTTGATGGATAGGGGTTGCAGAGAGGCTCAGAGTTAAAGGTACTTGTTGATAAAGACTGCCATACTAGGTTCAATTCTCTAGCACCCACATAAAGCCACAGGGTCATTTGTTTGCAGCAGCAAGAGACCCTGGTACACCCATACACACACACACACACAGACACACACACATACATACACACACATACACACACACACACATACACAAGTAAATAATTCTTCAAAGAAAAACCTGTGCCAGTGTCTTACACCGTTAATCCCAGCACTCAGGATGTAGAGGTAGGTGGATGCACAAGGGGGCGCACGCATCTGGAGTTCGTTTGCAGTGGCTGGAGGCCCTGGTGCCCATTCTCTCTATCTATCTACCTGCCTCTTTCTCTGTCTCTCTGTCACTCTCAAATAAGTAAATAAAAATGAAGAAAAAAAATAAAAATAAATGTTGTACAGTCATATACATTCTACACACACAATTTATCTCTTTGCTTTCTGAAAAGAGTAGGATACAATGAGCGAAAAAGAATATAGGCTTTAGGTTAAGATAATGGAGTAAGTTCTTCTTCTTCCTTTTAATTAATTAATTTAGTTATTTGAGATGAAGTCTCACTTTGTAACCCAGACTGAACTTGAAGTCATAATGTTGACCAGGCTGGCACCATACTCATGGTATGCCTGCTGCCTCAGCTTCCAAAGTGCTAGGATTGCAAGCATGCACCACCACACTCTGCTTTTCTACTTTCTTTTTTGAGTAAGTGGCTGCCTGCCAAAAGCCCACTATGCACTCCGAAAGTTAAATATTCTTGGCATACAAGTTTGTAACTTATACATACTGTTCTTCATATTCTTGTTAATCAACAATATTAGACTGGAATTGCTACCTTCTAGAGCCCTTATAAAATTGAGTAGAGTAAGGTCTAGAAAAACCAACAGAAGGCATAGATTTTTCATTTAATGCTAACTGTTATTATTGTCTTCAGATTAATAACACACATCAACAAAAAGACTCATACTACTTTGCTACAAACATGACTACTTGTAAGTACTGTTTTTTGTCCAGTTTTATGAGGTCTTCTTTTCCTAGAGTTTAACAAACACTCCATAGTTATTAATTTATTTATTAAATATACAGATTTTGTGTGTCAGTTTTGTACCAGGCAAAGAACCAGGCATATATATATAGTTTTCAAGAATGATCACAAAAGTCATGATATGTGAAAAACAGACACTGAGTAGATATTATATACATGAAGAAATATGAGATCTGTATATTTTCTTTTTTTAATTTATTTATTTGAGAGAGGAGGGAGGGGAGGAAAATGGGCACAACAGGGCCTCTAGCTACTGCAAACAAACTCCAAACACATGCATTACCATCTGGTTTATGTGAGTACTGAAGAATTGAGCCTAGGTCTTTAGGCTTTGTGGGCAAATGCTTTAACCCTAAGCCATGTCTCCAACCTGAGATCTATATTTTATAATCTCATGGTGAATAACTCAGGAGCTACTCTGAAGCAGCACCTTTGACAGCCTAGCAGAATTTGCTCAGGAAAATACCCCACGTCTCCAGGTGGTGCACTAATCCTGCTGTGAGTGGAAGTGTGGCTGAGTTATCAGCATCTCACCAGCAGACTCAGCTTTCAGAATATTCCCACGACTTGTGTACATTCTGCCAAAGTGCCACTGATAGGAAAGGCATGTCCTGACATGCCTGGGAATATGTTTGTTGTTTCATGAGACTTGGCTTGTATAAAAGAAACGAGAAAGGCCTAACATGGCCTTTTGTTTTGAGAACATTCTTTCTGAGCCCTTTCCTGGCAACGTGATTGCATTTCTGCACAAGCTTTCTAATGCATACCACTGTAACCAGGCCTGGTAGCACACTGAAAACCTGGCTATGGTTTCAAGGATGAGCAAACAAAACAAATGAGGATGAACCCAGACTCCTTCTAGCCCTTTCCATGTCTCACACATATATAGTGCAAGTTGAATTGCTTTTCCTTTCCCTTTCTTCCTTCCTTCCTTCCTTCCTTCCTTCCTTCCTTCCTTCCTTCCTTCCTTCCTTTCTTTCTTTCTTTCTTTCTTTCTTTCTTTCTTTCTTTCTTTCTTTCTTCTTTCTTTCTTCTCCTTTCCTTTCCTTTCCTTTCCTTTCCTTTCCTTTCCTTTCCTTTCCTTCCTTCTTTGCTCCTTCTCTCCCCCTGAATGATAACAGAAAAACATACAGAAATTGTGAAGTCAATCTTTCACAAATCATATGTTTGAAAAATTTTATAAGTGCATTAAGAAAATCAGAAAAGGTATTGAAAAATGTTTTTAATACACATACATATATATGAGAAAAACTATATGTAAGACTCTCTTGAGTTGATACACATTTCCCAACATGCATTTTTATGATTTCATAATGTGCTTTCATATGGAAGTAACATAATTTAATTAACCAACCTTCTATTGATAGACATTCAATTATAATTTTTATCCATTATAATTAATGCTGTAGTGATTGCCACTCCAGTGAATTGTCTTTAGCTGTTTCATTGTATAGTTATGATTATTTCTTATGATACCTGTCTAAAAATTGAATGGCCAGGTTCAAAATATGCAGAGTTTAATGTTTCCTGGGTAATTCCTAAAAAAAAAAAAAAAAAAAAAATTCTCTTCAGAAGGGGTACTTATTTTCACCATTCCCAGAATAGGCTACTGAGAATATATATTTTCAGATGGCATATTTGAAATAAACTCGTGAAATAGAAATACAACAGTTTAAGTTTTATTTCTTATTTCTTTTTTACAAAATAAGACCTTTGCTCATTTTTTCTCCTCAAGTATTCTCCTCTCCTTCTGAGGCTGCTGCTTGCTTTTATTCCCATCCATTTCTCCATGTGTGGTCACTGGAGCAGGCCCTTTGCCCAGCCGAGACTTTATTCTTTATCAGGAGGAATGTAATGCCTCATCTGACCCTGACTTGACACAGCTGAGGTTTAGCAACAAATGCCTCTTATCTTCCTTATCAGCAGAAAGGTCATAGATGAGGTGATAAATCTAAGTGCTATTTTTGGTTATAGAAGACTGACATTCCCTTTTCATCTGAAATATAACAAACCTTCATTGTTTTCTCTTGTTGGATTCATTTCTGGGTACTTTTGATTTATTATGTCCTTCTTGGAGTCCTGTATAATGATTTGCTAGTATGTATGTGATAAGGGAAACAATGATTTTGTTTTTATCTTATAAAAGATAAAGAACTTCCCTATTTGAAAGAGTAAACATTCCAACAACTGTGAACATGCTGCTACTCAGCACCATCCCTCTGCCTCCAGTACAGATTAGCAGAAGAGTTTCACCATCCTGACCTCCTGGCTTCCACCTCAACAATAAACACCGCATTAGGTAACACATGCCTAGATCCACACTATCAATACAGCAGCCACTAACCACATGCCATTTTTGAACTTCCTATAAATTAATATTAAGTAAATTAAAAATTCAATCACTCTGGGCTGGAGAGATGGCTTACCGGTTAAGTGCTTGCTTGTGACGCCTAAGGACCCCGGTTCAAGGCTCGATTCCCCAGGATCCACGTTAGCCAGAGGCACAAGGGGGCGCATACGTCTGGAGTTCGTTTGCAGTGGCTGGAGGCCCTGGCGTGCCCATCCTCTCTCCTCACTCACTCTCTCTCTCTCTCTCTCTCTCTCTCTCTTTCTCTCTCTGTCTGTCACTCTCAAGTAAATAAGTAAAAATAAACAAAAAAAAATTCAATCACTCAGTTGCATTAGCTACCTTTCTAGTGATCAATAGGCAAATGTATGTCATGGCTGTCTTGAGCTGAGCAGATTATGGAACATTTTTATTATCACTCTAAATATTAGATATCATTCTGAGGCAGTTTAGGAGCAATAGGGCCCACCAAGAGTAAAGGCAAGGTATATCTTTGAGCCTGTCATTGCAGTCTCCACTTTGCTAGAGGTCAAAGTATCTAGTTTCTCTTTATCTCTTTTTGCCTAAAGGCTGTTTTTTCTTAAACTCAACCTGAGTCCATCTCTAGAAAGGGGTTCCCATTTCCTAGAAGACTTCTCTCTCCTAAATACCTGAAAAGAGTAAACCTGAACCCCCATGTAGAATCAGGGCTGGTCAGTTTCACCCCCATCCAGGAACTAGAATAGACCCCAATCTGGGTATAGTCCATGGTAGGATCACTCCGTCTTTCTGAGTCTGTGGTGAGGCCAAACATCATAATCAAATGTACAATTGACAAAACTGTCCAAATTATGGTGTCCTAGAAGTGGAGAGAATTACACGATTGGACCAGGTCAAGTTACACTCTTCAAAGCAGGCCCCAGGGACCTACTTTCCCCAACCTTACCTCCCCTTCCATAGTTTCACTGCTTACCAGTAGTCTTCAAATTTTGAATCTCTCAGTAGATCAAAGTGAAACATTTATCATCCAATAGCTTCCCTAAAGCCCTACTTCTGAATATTTCTGGAAACAAGTTATCAGACCTTTAGTCCTTGAGCATATGGGGAGAACACTATATATCTAAACCATGACAACCACCTTTGAGGCAGGAGAGAAGGGCAGGAGGTATCTGGAAGGCCTGTGTAAAACCTTACAAAATGAGAATATTTATTCAAAACTGTCAAAAGAGGAAGGCTGGAATACCCCAAGCTGAAGCCAATTAAATCCGGCTGCCACAGTTGCAGACATGTGACACATGAAGTTTTATGTACAACTATGTCTAACCGAGCAAGGGAGGAAAAGCCTTCACTGCACAGATCACCCAATGGCCATCTGCTGAGTAACACAAGAGCTCCAAGACTCTGTATGGCAGGGACACTGAGCTCCTGAAACTCCTCCCTGTTCCAACCTGCTCCGTCCCTTGGAAGTACACCCTTCCTTTATAAATCCTGCTCTTTCACTTGCTGCTATTTATGTGTCTCTGTCCAATTCTTTATTCTTAGACACAAGAACCTGGAACTCCTTCGTGTTCAACAGTTGTGGTATTCTTGAATACAGCAAGACTCATTTCAATGGTTCATGTAAATTTCTTTTACCCCAAACTCCAAGCCTTTCTCCATTTCACTCTCACTCAGTTTGCATACTTAACATTTGCTGTTCATGAAAATCTCTTTGTTCTCATTTAATACTTGCCTCAACATGCTCCTTTCAAGTGATGATCATCATTAAATAGGTTAGGGACATCAGAATCATTGCTCCTAGACAATAAGGAAGAAATAACCCTTGAAATGGGATGTACACTAAGTGAAATGTGAATTTGTTTTGGGCTAATCTCATAGCAAACAAAACTTACTGTGTACTTCATCTTTGCTGGAAATATGCCCAACATGTACCAAATGCTACAAAGGGATGTCTCTGAAATAAACTAAAATGCTTACATGTTCTACCCAAGTGTACGAAACATCTCTTACAAAGAAGACATTAATTAGCCAGAATAGATAAAGATTTAATGTCATGCATAAGTGGATTCCATAAGGTGGTTCTTCTTCAGATAAGATCTTTTAGGCAGCAGCAATTTCCTCTTTGTGTGTGGGTTTTAATCAAGTTATTTCCCTATGAAGTAACATTTAGTTTCAAAGGATGAATGGATATTAATCTATACTCAAAAGTAATAATAATAAGTCATTCTGAGGACATTAAAGGAAGAATGTCAAGCTGATATTGAAATACTGAATAATGTAGATTCCAGATTACATGATACATCCTGAGTATTTAAAAATGATGACTACCTGACAGTTTGCTAAATATATATGTATATAATGCTTGGGCTAAGGAGATGGCTTACTGTGTAGCCACTTACTACTTGCTTTGCTTGCTACTATCAAATACAATGTGAGGACACAAATCCCAATCTCTAGAACCCACATAAAGCCAGATGCAGTAACGCATGTCTGTAACCCCAGCACTACCACAGTTAGATGGGAGGTGGAGGTATGAAAGTCACAGGAAACTCACAGGCCAGCAATACTGGCCTATGTGACAGCAGACAGGAGACACTGCCTCAAGCCAAGGTGAAAAGTGAGAACTGATACTGAGAATGTCTTCTGACTGTCACACACATGCCATGTGACACACATGACCAATCTCATACACATACCCATGCACACATAAGTCATACACATACACAAAATACCTATCTATTTTCTATCTAGCTATATATGTATCTATATCTATCTATCTATCTATCTATCTATCTATCTATCTATCTACCTACGTACCTGCCTATCTATCATCTATCTAATCTACCTATCTATATATCTTTGTTGAATAGTGAGAGAAGAAAATACTAACCCAAATATAGCATTTACTATCCAGGTGTTGAAAGAGAATAAGAAAATTTTATTCATGCGCATATATTTATATATTCTCATTAACTTTGAAAATTTAACCCTGTACCACGTTATTTTAAAGAAATTTTTAAAATTTGTTATTTATTTTTTTATTAGAGACGGGGGGAGAGAATAGGGGTGCCAGGGTCCTCTAGCCACTGCAAACGAACTCCAGACACATGCGTCACCATGTGCATCTGGCTTATGTGGGATCTGGAGAATCGAACCTGGATCCTTAGGCTTCACAGGCAAGCGCCTTAACTGCTAAGCTATCTCTCTAACTCCATACCACATTATTAACATTAAAAGCATTCATTATATGCAGGGTCTCAGTGAAATCTCATTCCCAGATCTGCACATACTGGGGAAGCATTCTGCATACATTTTTACTTCCTTATGCATTTAAGATGAACTTTTGCTGCCAATGTACATAGACAGTTGCAAACTACTAATGGGGAAGGAGTGTCTGTGTTACTATTTACATGAACTATGATCCAATAACTTTACTCAGTCAATGCCTTTTAATTTGTTGTTACCTTTTTCTTCATCAAATATTTGTTAAGCATTCACTTTTAAACCAAGCTTTAAAAACTTTATTTTAAGAAATAGAAGTAGCACTAATATCTTAAGATAGTTTGCAAACCTTTCTTTCCTCTTTATCTAATGTTAGACTAAACAGTGAATATTATGAACTTGCAGTGGTCTTGGACCTCTCAAGGATGATAAGCAAAATGCTTACCTTGTATGCGGGCAAAGAGTGGCTGACTTCAGTAGAATGATGGCTGCAATGGGAATCATGAACAATCTTTTGGGATTGTGAACTTCTTCAGAGTTTTCTTTTTTTAATTTTATAAATTCAAATGCCACTAAAGGAAAAGGAATATTAGTTTAATAACGGACCTTGCTTATATGTGTGCAATTTTCAAGAATACAGTGATGAAAAATCTCTTTATATATTTTGTTGAACTCTATAATTGATTCATACTGACCACAATAAAGCTGTTTCTAACCAGCTCTTGACAGGCTGGATGGCTGAGGTGTGATTGGGAAAGCTGGGGCAACTGTATCGCTTCAGAGCTCAACAGCCTTTATTTCATTTTTACTGCAGTCACAATGTGTAGTTCTGATGGTAAACACAGCTGTGTGTGTTTGTCAAAGATTATTCATAAACTGTGTTCATCTCTAACTAATCTGAATAAAATATTAATTTACATCATAATGATGGGACTTTAAACACTTACACAAACCGTCCTACAATGACAAACAAATCAATCATCTATGCTAATATTTATAATGAAAAATCTATGGACTAGACCTCTCTCTCTCTCTCTCTAAATATATATAGTACTCAGTGAACACAGTCAAGTTGGTACAATTGTTAACCTCCTTCCTGTCCTTCCCTCTCCATAGGGACCCTCCTTGTTGAGGTATATGGGTCTTGCATTGTGGGGTTAGCCTTTAGTTTCGGGTAGGAGTAAATGTCTCTGCCTGTCATGACCCAACATGTGGCTCTGACATTCTTTCCGCCCCCTCTTCCGCAAATTTCCCTGAGCCATGTTGGGTTCATATTAGGTCTGCTTCCATGTTGAGATCTTGGGAGCCATTGTGTCTCTGGATATCTGATTTGGTAGGGGTTGATTATTCTCTGTGTCTATCTCCTTCACCATTGTGCTGGTTCCTGGTTCACCAAGAAAACAGCATTCTTGCATGTTTTCCCAATTAGCCTTAGTTTCAGCTGGGGCCCTTTTGAGGTATGATGGGGTGGTTCTCTCCTTAGGATCTGCGTCTGTCTGAAAAAGAGAAGCAGATTCTCCAATGTAGAGTAAAGTTAGCACCAAGTAGATGTGATAACCGTTGTTTTTTAGACAGAGTTTAATGGAGAGCGGGCTCATTTTTGGATATGGTTCTGACTTGTTTCCCAGCTCCAGCTATGGGTTCCATTCCACTGAGCAGATCAGTTAGCCCAATCAAAAGCAGTTAGCTTCCCACCATGGTTATGAGCCACTATTGCACTTATATGAGCAAAAGGTCAGGTTGTTTGCTGCTAAGTAGGTTAGACCATATGTTGCTTTGGATGATATTGGTCTTTATCCCCCAGTCGCTCATGTAGCACCTTCTGGAACTAGATGTGCTGTCTAGGGACTGAGTCTCTTCCATCTTCCAGCCATGTCACTCCATGATACATACCAACAGTGTATGGTGTCTTCAGCAGTATGGTCTTGCCACTAACCTATGGTGGGTCCTCAAGTGCTCTGATATAAATCTGTCTTCTTTTGGGAAACCTTTGGAAGTCTCTGTGACCAAAAGCTCATTGTGGATGATAACCACCTGCTGGTACTGAGAGTTACAGGCCAGCACCCAAGAAGAAAAGGAAGAACAAGATAAGGGTTATAAAAGAGACAGAGGGATATGAGAGAGGAGAGGGAGGGAGAGAGAGAGATAGAGAGAGAAGCAGAAATAGGAGGAGATAATGGACAGTTTTCATTGTACTCTCTCCAGAGCCTTGTGAATCCAGTGTTCCCTCTGGAGGTATTTTTGAGGACAGTAGGAATAAATAAATTGTCCTTTACTCTGGAACTCACTGTGAGTCCTGCTAAACCTAGCTCTTTATGAGGCATTTACTACGAATTTAGAAAACTTGTATCCATGCATATGTAACCGTTTCATTATAAATATTATCTCTGCCTTTAAGCAGTTCAATACCCCATCTCTTTCATCACTAGTTATTTCTGCATATGAATATAAAATGAAGTAAAGGATTTAAAGCAATTAAACTTAACATTTGAGTAACTTTATCAGTTATGAACTGATTCACATGTGTTAACTCTTCATGCTGCAAATGATTCAATTAAGTAAATTATACTAATAATTCCATTTATTTAAAAAGAGAAAACTGAGATGGAGAAAGAACAATTTAATATATTGTTCAAGACTCTGCACTCAGTTACTGGCAAAATTAGAGTTCCAATATGTGTTCTTGAACTCCAAGGAGCCCTTGGGCAGGTACTTGGTTAAGTGCATTGTTTGTCCATAGAATTTTTTTATGAGAAAGGCATCAAAGGATAATAAAGACATCCTCTGAGACATCTAAAGCACAATTTTTCTTATGTCATAAGATCGTAGTACACAGGTGCATGTGTGGAGTCTCCATGGGTTCCAGTGTGCTACTATCACAGCCTTAAAACTTGGGGAATCAGGGCATTGTTGCCTTAGCAACAGGATGTGAGGAAGCCTGCCTAGGGAACTTCCATGCCACCTCCCATGTTATATTAACAAGATAAGCAAGCTCTGGGTGAATGTGCACAACTGAAAGCCAGGCCCCTCTGAGAAGAAGAGGAATGTGTGGAATAGCAGCATTACTAATTTTCAGTGCAGGCACCCTGCATCCTGTAAGGGCAGTCATAGTTAGTCAAGGTCATTGTGTTAGGAAGATGTCCATTAATTCAGTATTCATAAGTGATTACTCAATTAAATGGGACCCTAAGACCACATTCATATCTGTGATACTTTTGTTCCACAGCTATTCATAAGATTATAGAACAAATAAAATACAGTATCCTGTAATACTGACAAACTTTAGGATGTATTGTTGTTGCAAACATTGTGGGGAGTCTCTCGATTCTTGTCTTCTTAAAGGAATAAATTCAGTTACAAGACATGTAGTTTGAGCAGAAGTACAGAAGTAAAGCTGAGCAAATCAAGCACTCCAAGGGAGTGTCTGCAGTGGGTTGTTCCAGGGTAGGAAGTGGGGTGGGGGGGGGCAACTTAATAGGTTTATTTATTATAGATTTTAAAGATATTTTATGCCTGTTGAAATTCATGTCAATAAGGCAGTTTGAGGAGGTCTTCAAAGAATAGGTAAAGGGATTATTTTTATTTTTATTGTTATCTTCTATTTTTGAAAGAGTGAGAGAAAGGGAGAGGGGGTGGGGAGAGAATGAGCATGCCAGGCTATTCAGCCACTGCAAATGAACTCCAGATGTGTGTGCCCCCTTGTGTGCATGTGTGACATTGCATGCTTGCATCACTGTCTGGCTATGTGGGACCTGGAGATTCAAACATGCTTTCTTCAGCTTCACAGGCAGGTGCCTTAATCACTAAGCCATCTCTCCAGCCCCAGAAGAATTCTTATAATCCATTCTTTATATTTTGGGGGGATTTTTTTGAGGTACGGGTCTCACTCTAGCTCAGGCTGACCTGGAATTTACTATGTAGTCTCAGGGTAGTCTTGAACTCACAGCAATCCTCCTACCTCTGCCTTCCAAGTGCTGGGATTAAAGGCATGCGCCACCATGTCCGGCCAGCTATAATTCATTCTTATTTGTAATTTAGTTTATTGACACTGGGTACAAGACTGTGAAAGGGCAGCAGTGTCATGTAAATGTTGCTCAGGGGCTTCCTGGGAACCTTCCCTGTGTGTGCTATGTTGCTTTATCAGAGTCCTGTCCTACCTGTTATCTGGTCAGCTTGGTTCTCTCACATCCAGATGCAAGCCTGCTAATTTCACTTTCTTGGCATTTCTGATTTCACCATTTTATCTCTAACATCACTATTTATACCTATAATATCATTATTTAGAAAAATGAATATAAAAGAGACTTTCCTCTTGATTTATAAACTATAGCTAAAATTGGCTTTGGAATCAGAGATAACTGCAATTATACTTAACTTTGCCACTTAAGTATCTGTATGACATATGATCTTGCTGTAAAATGGAGATAATACTTTCTAGCCAAAGTGTGGCAAGGATCAAAATAAATGAGATCAGTAGTTTTTTTTAATAGGTATGGTTTTGCTCCCATAAGACTTTTGGATATACATAGAGTAGTTGCACACAATTCTCTTTTTTTAAATTTATTTATTTATTAATTTATTTATTTATTAGTTTTGTACTCAGTGAATACAGTCAAGTTGGTACCATTGTTAGGCTCATCCATGTCCTACCCCCTCCCCCTCCCCCTGCCCCTCCTTGTTGAGGTATATATGGATCATGCATTGTGGAGTTAGCCCACAGTTATGGGTAGGAGAAATGTCTCTACGTTGCATACAATTCTTTATTAAATATCTAATGTAAACATTGCTATATAAGAAAAATACAGAGTTATGTTTTGAAATGACTTCTACCTTGGAAAATAATCAATGGAAGAAGAGTTTAGTTCATGAGAAATACATATGATTAAGAAACAAAAAAGTGGTTATCAATTTATGAAATGGCAGAGTTACCTCTGTGAGCCCACTCTCCTTAGCAAACAGAATGTGGACAAAACCCACAGAAATAAATGATTTCACAATGTAAGCAAATAACAAAAGCCACAGGATGAACTGAGAAACATCTCCCAAGAGACCAAGAGGACCTCAATAAAATAACACAGCTTATAATATTTTGTTGGGATTCAGCAATCACAAACTAGAAATTTACAGACAACAGAAAGTCCTGATTGACTCTGAAGTGCTGTTGAAGAGTGCTACCACTAAAACACGAACTTTTGCCAGACTTGAAGATCCCTGGAAAGTTGGCAGGTCAGGTGTGGTGGTTACTTGATTGAACTCCAAGTTCAACTCAGCAAAGGAGCAGACATGCTCAAAGCCTCGACATGTTCTGAGAATGTGAATAATTGAGCACCACTTCAGGAAGCCTAATCGCATACCTAACAAAGATAGAGGAAAAAGATAGAAAAGATATTTGAATAAATCTCACTACTCATGGACCATTAAACTAGACCATCAAGAGCCCTAGGAAGCCAGGCCTAATAGGGACATATAACTGGTGGAAACCGTTCCCACTGCTCTATGTTATGTCAAGATTTTGAAAGCTGAGATCTGTTTTAGTGGTCACTATGGCAACATAGAGCACAGACCCAGGTTGATAGGCTCCCTTGATTGGTCCCTGTGTTTTTCACATTAACATACTCAGCCAACCAGGATTAATTTGGTTCTATTTAAACCCTTGCTTTACACCGTCTCTATTTGAGACTCCTCAGATGCACCAGACTCCGCTTAAGCTAAGAGCCTTGGACTTACATTTACCTCTTCCTCTGGAATCAACCATGTTCCTTTCTGTACCAGGGCATTGAATAGAATCAGCTGAACTGCCCACTCTTTCATATTCAACAGAAAATGAAACCTTTATGTGTTTTGAATACACTGTCCGCCACAGCCTCACGTGTTTGTGTTTGTTGACCCTCACCTGGTGTCAGTTTGGGAGATGGTGCCTTGCTGGAGCACGTGTGTCACCAGGGGCAGGTCCAGCTCTAAGCCCAGTACTTAGACAACTTTCATTCAGGTATGTGACTACTTCTGCTCATGCCATGCTTTCTGCACCGTGATGAACTTCTCCACAAGACTATGAACCAGAATAAACCCTTTCTTCCCATCAGCTGCTTTTGGTCCGATCTTTTGTCCCAGCAGTGAGAGGCAACTGTTACACTCCATCAAGTAAGGTGACTTAGGAATCACAATAGAAGTTTAATCAGCTGTCATATAAACAACTTGAATATTTCTAGTTTATCATCTGGGAGAATTAAAGGTAATACTCTGGGCAACTTTCATTCAAAAGTTCATCCACTCTTTCACCTATCTATATCAAATTCTGTGTTGAAAGAGAAAAGAAAGAGATTATGCATACCTGAATCTGATCTTAAAATACTTATGGATCTATAGAAGTTTATTTACCAAGACTGTTGTTGAAATAAAAAAGTGTTCAAGTCAAATTATCTTAAGCAAGGAAACGAATAGAGAAATATGAAGCACAGGTAGCTGACTCCAGGACAGCCTATTCCAGGGCACAGTAGTGTTATCCAGGGACAGGACTCCCTTCTCTTTCGGCTAGGCTTCACTTTGATTGGCAGCATTGTCTGACAGAACGCTACTCACAGCCCCTTTCTCACATGTTTTCAGGACAATACTCACTCCTGCTTTTCCTTCTGCTATGTTCTCACCGTATCCTTAATAAATTTTAATAATTTACCCTTCTCTCAGTACACTGTTAAATTCTTGCTTATGTAGACAAGAATGTGACACTTGAGAGCTACATATGTGGAAATAATAATCTCACTCATATCATCACATCAAAAGTGGCCATACCTATATTCTAACAAATCTGTCTCTTGAAGAGTTAATAAACCAATCCTAATGAAGGTTCTGATGAGCCTGAATCATGTGTTTGCCTTTCTTGTGAAATTGTTGGTGGTGGGGGGGCACAGGTTAGGGGGGAGTAGAAAACACAGGATTGCAAGACTGGCATTCTCATTATCCTGAGAGGTCATTATTTCACTACTTTAAAACCTGCTCAACTTATATGAAGGACATAAAAGACAGCATTTGTTTAATGCTGAACAAATGGTGTAAATGAAGTGTTAAGGTATTAATAGGATTCTGAATAGAAATGACTTTTCTAACTAGAGATGATCAGAAATCTTTATGAAAAAGTGTCATTTTTATTTGAAATTAAATGATTTCCAAAATGAGTTTTCACCAGGTAGTGAAGGGGAGGAGGACCTACACAGAGGACAGCTGGGCAAAAGCCTGGTATTTCACCATCTTGATGAAGCTGGGTGTAACTGGGAAGGCAGAAAATCAGAGAGTAGAAAATGATCCCCTACCTCTCTCTTGTGGTCTTCCTTCATTTTCACATAATCATATGGAGGTTACAGGTTGTTTTATGTATGTATATATATATAATTTTTTTATTGACAACTTCTATACTTACAGACAACAAACCATGGTATTTCCCTCCTCTCCCCCAATTTCCCCTTCATAACTCTGCTCTCTCTCATATCCCCTCCTTCTCTCCATTAGTTCCTCTTTTAATTTGATGTCATCATCTTTTTGTCACATTATGAGGGGCTCGTGTGGGTATTGCTAGGCACTGTGAGGTCTTGGATATCGAGGCCAAATTCGGTCCGGACAGTTGTACGTAAGGAGTAGTACCTTTGATTTGGCTCTTATATTCTTTCCTCCACCTCTTCCACAATGGACCCTGAGCCTTGGAGGGTGTGAGATGTTTCAGTGCTGGACACTCCTCCGTCCCTTCTTCTCAGCACTATGTTGAATTTTTGGTCATCCCCATCTGAAAAGAGAAGCTTCTCTACCCAGAAGTGAGAGTAGCATTAATATATGAGTATGAACATTAAGTGTAGTGCTTTCAGGGCAATTTGGTGAGCGTAACATATGCATTTATACAAGCAAGAGCAGGCTTTATACCCCTAAGGCTCATGACCTCCCCTACCATAGGCCTTTGATTAGGTTCTCAGTGCCAGGCATGTATTCCCTCCCATAGTATGGGCCTTCAGTCCAATTAGAGAGCAGTTGATTTCCCCCAGAGCAGACATGCCACTATTGCATTCATTCACTAATTTGGCCTGTCGGGCCAAACTTGAGGTTTCCAGTGTCCACTGTTTTTACCACTGATGTCTTCTGTCTCCCATAAGACTGCATACAGTGCAGCTTTTTCCAGCTTTCAGTTAGCTAGGCTACAGGAAGAAGGTTTTCTGCTCAGCACCAGCTTGATTTCTCTCAGTGACTTTGCCCCTCAGACATGTGAAGTCTTCAGCAATAGGGTCTTACCATCTCTTTCTCATGGAAAACCAAGGGCCTTGGCAATAGCCTGTAATGGTTTGGAGGCAACAGGGACCTTCCTGGCCAGCGACTCACTGGAAGGTGGTATCCCATCCCAGGCACTGAAAATTTTCTAGTAACAATCTATGCCTCTGGATGTGCCATTATTTAAGAAAGTAGATTTTCATATATCTTATCCAGAATATCTTGAATTTTGATTGACCCTCCCCCCCTGCCCTTATTTTATACAATCACTTCCCCTGACCTTGCTTAGGTCTTTCCCTTCACTGTAATCTGTTCTTCTACTTAAATATACACAGTACCATCCCCTTAAGACCTTCCCTCTCCTCCCTCCCTTATAGCTTTTTTCTAGCTTATGGGACTCTGCTACTGATTTTTGGTTCCAGATCACACACAAGTCTAATATTTGTAGCTAGGATCCACATATAGGAGAGAACATGTGACGTTTGGCTTTCTGGGCCTGGGTTACCTCACGTAGTATAATCTTTTCCAGATCCAGCACTTTCCTTGCAAATTTCATAACTTCATTTTTCTTTACTGCTGAATAGAACCCCATTGTATATGTACCACATCTTTATTATCCAGTCATCTGTGGATGGAAATTTAGGCTGGTTCCATTTCCTAGCTATTGTGAGTAGAGCAGCAATAAACATGGTTGTGCAAGTATTTCTAAGGTAGTGAGAAGAGTCATTAGGATATATGCCTATGAGTGCTATAGCTGGATCATATGACAAATCTATTTTTAGCTGTCTCAAGAGCCTCCACACTGATTTCCACAATGGCTGTACCAGATTACATTCCCACCAACAGTGTAGAAGGGTTCCCCTTTTACCACATCCTCACCAACATTTATTGTCATTTGTTTTCTTGATGGCAGCCATTCTGACAGGAGAGAGATGAGATCTCAAGGTAGTTTTAATTTGTATTTCCCTGATGGCTAAGGATGTAGAACACTTTTTTAGATATTTATATGCCATCTGTATTTCTGTCAGTGAGAACTCTCTATTTAGTTCCATAGCCCATTTTTTGATTGGGTTGTTTGATTTCTTATTGTTCTGTTTTTTGAATTCTTTGTATATTCTGGATATTAATCCTCTGTCAGATGTGTAGCTGGCAAAGATTTTCTCCCATTCTGTAGGTGGTCTCTTTGCTCTATTCACAGTCTTCTTTTCTGTACAAAAGATTTGTAATTTCATGAGATCCCAGTAATTGATTAGTGGTTTTATTTTCTGAGCAATTGGGTTTATATTCAGAAAGTCATTATCTATGCCAACATGGTGAAGGGTTTCCCCTACCTTTTCCTTTAGCAAATTCAAAGTTTCAGGTCTGATATTAAGGTCCCTGATCCACCTGGATTTGATACTTGTGCATGGAGAAAGACAAGGATCTATTTTCATCTTTCTGCATGAGATACGCAGTTTTCCCAGCACCACTTGTTGAAGAGGCTGTCTTTTCTCCAACAAATATTTTTGGCATTTTTGTCAAAATCAGATGGCTGTAGCTGCCTGGATTAACAACTGGGTCCTCTCTTCTGTTCCATTGATCTACATGTCTGTCTTTGTGCCAATACCATGCTGTTTTTGTTACTATGATTTTGTAATATAGCTTAAAATCGGGTATGGTGATACCAACAGCCACATTTTTGTTGCTCAAAATCATTTTGGCTACTTGAGGTTTTTTGTGCTTCCAAATGAAATTTAGGACTTATATTTTCTATTCCTGTGAAGCATACCTTTGGAATTTTAATGTGGTTTGCATTAAATGTGTAGATTGCTTTTGGTAACATTGACATTTTCACAATATTGATTCTTCCAATCCAAGAACAAGGGATATCTTTCTAATTTCCTTGTGTCTTCTGCAATTTCTCGCCTGAGTGTTTTAAAGTACTCATTGTAGAGCTCCTTCACTTCCTTAGTTAAATTTATTGCAAAGTGCTTTATTTTTTTCTGAGGCAATTTTGAATGGGATAGATTCCCTGATTTCATTCTCTGCATGTCTGTTGTTTGTATAAAGGAAAGCTACTGATTTCTGTGTATTTATTTTGTATCCTGCTACATTGCTGAAAGTGTTTATCAGCTCTAACAGTTTGCTCGTAGAGTCTTTAGGGTCTTTTATGTATAGAGTCATATCATCTGCAAATAGTGATAAGCTGAACTCTTCCTTTCCAATTTGTATCCCTTTTATGAGTGTCTCTTGCCTTATTACTATAGCTAAGACTTCCAGTACTATATTAAATAAAAGTGGGGACAGTGGAGCCCTTGTTTTGTTCCTGAATTTAGTTGAAAAGCTTTGAGCTTTTTCACCATTTAGCATTATGTTGGCTGTAGGTTTGTCATAAATAGCTTTTATTATGTTGAGATATGTTTCTCCTATTTCCAGTTTCTGTAATACATTAACCATGAAAGGATGTTGGATTTTGTTGAATGCCTTTTCTTCATCTGTTGAGATGATCATGTGATTTTTGTCCTTCAGATCATTTTATATGTTGTATTACATTTATTGATCTGTGTATGTTGAACCATCCCTGCATCCCTGAATAAAGCCAACTTGGTTGGATTGAATAATATTTTTGATATATTCTTGTATTCTGTTTGCCAATATTTTGTTCAGAATTTTTGCATCTATGTTCATGAGGGAGATTGGTCTGTAATTTCTTTTTTTGTTCTATCTTTGCCTGGTTTAGGTATGCAGGTGATACTGGCTTCATAGAAGGAGTTCGGAAGAATTTTTCCTTTCCTATTTCATGGAAAAGTTTGAGAAGCATTGGTGTTAGTTCTTCCATGTAGGTCTGGTAAAATTTGTCAGTGAATCCATCTGGGCCTGGGCTCTTTCGGTTAGGAGATATTTTATAACTGCTTGGATGTCTGTACTTGTTATAGGTCTGTTTAAATGGTTATCTCATCTTGATTTAGTTTTGGTAGGTCATGTGAATCAAGTAAATCATCAATTTCTTTCAGTTTTTCAAACTTAGAGTATATCTTAAAGTATGCCCTTACAATTGTCTGAATTTCTTTGGTATCTGTTGTAGTGGTACTTTTTTCATCTCTAATTTTATTTAGTTTTATTTCTCTCTTTCTTCTGGTCATATTTGCTAAGGGTTTATTAATCTTGTTTATCCTTTCAAAGAACCAACTCTTTGTTTTCTTGATTCTTTGGATTGTTTTGGTTTCTATTTTATTAATTTCTGCCCTAATCTTTATGATTTCTTCTCATCTACTGAGTTTTGGTTTGCCTTGTTCTTCTTTTTCCAAAGGCCTCAAGGTGGAGCATTAGATTGTTTGTTTGTGAACTCTCTAATTTCTTCATATAGGCATTTAGAGCTATAAATTTCCCCTCTTAGGACCACCTTCATTGTGTCCCAAAGGTTTTGGTATGTTGTATTACCATCATCATTTGATTCTATGAATTTATTGATTTCCTTTTTGATTTTTTCAATGACCCATTGATCATTCAATAGTGTACTGTTTAGTCTCCATGAATTTCTGTATGCTCTGTAGCTTTCCTTGTTGCTGATTTGCAGTATAATCCCATTGTGGTCAGATAGAGTCCAAGGGATTATTTCAATTTTCTATATTTGTGGAGATTTTCTTTGTGTCCTAATACATGGTCCATTTTAGAGAATGTTCCATGTACTTCACCATTTGGATGGAAAGTTCTGTATATATCTGTTAGGCCCATTTGTTCCATGATATCATTTAACTCAGATGTCTCTCTGTTTATTTTTTGCCAGGATGACCTGTCAATTGATGAGAGTGGGGTATTGAAGTCACCCACTACAATTGTATTTGATGTTATCTGTGACCTTAAGTCTAACAGTGTTTGTTTGATGAAACTGGGAACCCCCATGTTAGGTGCACATATGTTTAGGATTGTAATGTCCTCCTGCTGGAGTGTTGCTTTAATCAGTATAAAATGACCTTCTTTATCTTTCCTCACTAGTGTTGGTTTGAATTCTATCCTGTCAGATATTAGGATAGCAACCCCTGCTTGTTTCCTAGGCCCATCTGCTTGAATTACCATTTTCCATCCTTTCACCCTAAGGCAGTGTCTGTCTTTTATTTGGAGATGAGTTTCCTAGAGGAAACAAATGGCAGGATCCTGCCTTTTAATCCAGTCTGCAAGCCTGTGTCTTTTGGACAGTGCATTGAGGCCATTGATGTTTAGAGTTATTATTGAAAGGTATGCATTTATTCTTACCATTCTTCTTATTTTGTAGTGTCTCCTGTTTTCCCATTACTTGTTTGTTTTAACTGATTTTGAGTATAGTTTATTTTTTCCTATTTCCTCCTGTGTGTGTATTGCTTTCTTTTTGGCATTAAGAATCCCTTCAAGGATTTTCTGTAGAGCTGGTTTGTTTAGTTGTCATAAATTCCTTTAGCCCATTTTTTGTTGTGGAATGTCCTTATTTCTCCATCAATTTGGATAGACAGCTTTGCAGGATAAAGTAATCTTAGTTGACAGTTGTTATCTTTCAGAACTTGGAATACATCATTCCAAACCCTTCTGGCTTTTAAAGTTTGTGTTGAGTAATCTGTAGTCATTCTAATGGGCTTGCCTTTGTAGGTGACCTGCTTCTTCTCTCTAACTGCTTTCAATATATTTTCTTTGGTTTGTGTGTTTAGTAGTTTAATTATAAAATGGCAAGGAGAGGTTCTTTCCTGATTTTGTCTGTTTGGTGTCCTAAAATCTTCTTATGGGTCTTCTGGCCAAGATGGCGACAGCCTAACTGTGCAGCACATCCTCCCAAAAGAAAGGCAAGAAATGAAGGGTTCACTGGGTCTTTTAGAGGAGAGAAATCTCCAATAGATCGCCAGTGGGAGGGCACAGAGGGGAAAAAACAGGGAATTGCTGATTCCATCATGGGCGGGTAGCCCACCCCTCTCCCCAAGCAGCTGCCATACCATGGTTCCAGCTCAGGAAACTCCCACACTTACTGTAGGAAAGGGTTCCAGGCCAACATACTTCCACTTGCCTCACTGCACAGGGGTGATTGCCCAGCTACCCCTGCACATGAGTGACCTTGGCCAGGCTACACCTGCTGGCCCATTGGAGCTCAGGCTCCCTTGATCAATTTAAATGGCACCTGCTGCAGCTCAAATCTTGCTTGTGGAAGTTTAGTCTGCTCTGCCCACATTTCACTTACTGATCCACAATCACACATTCATGCGTGCGAGCCCAGGCCAATTTTCAACTCCATATGTGAGCTCAGACTGTGTCTTTCACTTAGGCTAGCTCAGATGCCATTCCCTCCCAGTCTCCCACACTGGCCGACCACCATTGTCCTGTTGCGGGGCAGTGCAGACTGCTTGCGGGTCCCAGTGTTCCGCCACACCAGAGTTTGGGCTGCTTCAGTGCTCAGTGCCTCTGTGTGCCTCCTAGTGTGAGCACAGGAATCTCTGGCACATTACTGCACGAGAGCTCAGGCAACTTTGGCACCCCAGCCAGGCAGGAACACAGGCAGCTTTGGCAAGCAAGAGCCAAAGCCCAGGCTTCTTGGCAACAGCATCAGGCTGCTTCAGATTCCCACTGTGCTTGAGCTCAGGTTGGTCCACCCACCCATGTTCCCATACACTGCAATGGGCAGACCCCAGTGCAAAATAAATAACATGAAAATTCAAATGCAAGAAAATCCAGTTAGATCACCCAGTCCTACAATGAACATCTCTAATCAAAACATAGAAGAGTCACTAGGATCAGAACACCAAAATGAAGCTATGAGCAATGCAACCCTGACCAAGCTACTTGTAGAACTTGCAGAAAAGCAACAAAAGACCGATAATAGTGTTGATGCTGCCATCACTAGACGAGACCTAATAGATAAGAAAATTGATCATGCAGTGATTTTGTATCTTGTCAAAGGCCTATCTATCGAAATGATCATGTGGTTTTTATGTTTAACCTTGTTTATGTGGTGTATTACATTGACAGATTTCTATATGTTGAACCACCCCTGTGTTCCTGGGATGAATAGATAAGAAAATTGAAGGATTTCAAAGACAGTTAGGAGATATGAGGGAGAGTGAAAAAAAAAGAGGACCTCAAGAATCAGCTGGCAATGCTAAATGAAGACATAAAGAAATGCAAGGATGAATTCCAAGCAGCATCAAGAAAATTAGAAAATGATGTGAAAAGAGAGCTTGACAGAGGGCATGGAACTATACATAGAAAAGAAGTAGAAAATGAAAAACTAATTGAACAAGTCAAAAACTCTCTAGAAGCTGCTCAGGAATAGAGTCAGCCATGTGGAGGATAGAATCTCTGATCTGGAAGACAAGATAGGAGAAACACTTTGAGAGTTCAAAAATGTCAGTAAGTTCAAAAGTTCCTGTGAACAGAACATGAGGGAGTTGTGAGATACACTTAAACGTCCTAATATCAGGATCATTGGAATACCAGAAGGAGAAGAAATTCAGACCAAAGGCATGGAGAACTTATTTAACAAAATAATTGAAGGAAACTTCCCCAGTCTCTTAAAAGAAAGGCCCATTAAGACACAAGAAGCCAAGAGAATTCCAAACAGACTGGACCAAAGGAGAAACTCTCCAAGACACATTGACATTAAGACTCTAATCATTGACACCAAAGAGAAAATCCTCAAAGCAGCTAGGGAAAAACAGCACACCACTTTTAAAGGAAACCCTATCAGAATTACTCCAGACTTCTCAATGGAAACCCTGGAAGCCAGAAGGGCCTGGAATGAAACGCTACAAAGTCTAAGAACCTATGCCTTCCAACCCAAACTATTCTACCCAGCAAAAGTATCCCTCATAATAGATGGTGAAAGAAAAATTTTCCATGCAAAGCTCAGCTTTACAATTACATGAACACAAAACCAAACCTACAGAGAGTATTTCAGGAAATTCTCCACAGAGAAGAAACAAATAATCAACCTCAAATGCCTACAAGAAGCAGATCACAATAACCAAACTCAGAGCACAAAAAACGTCAAAGCCCATGAAACCACCAAACCACATATACCATCACAATATGGCAGGGATCAAATCAAATCTCACAGTCATTACCCTAAATATTAATGGCCTTAATTCACCCATCAAGAGACACAAGCTAACAGGATGGATCAAAAAATTAGATGCCTCAATCTGTTGTCTTCAAGAAACCCACCTCACCACTAAAGACAGACACCTCCTCAGGGTGAAAGGGTGGAAAACAATATTCCAAGAAAATGGGAATAAGAAACAAGCAGGTATAGCTATATTAATATTGGATAAAATAGACTTCAAACCAAAAATAATCAAAAAAGACAAAGAAGGCCACTTACTTCTCCTAAAGGGAATGATCCATCAAGAGGATATTACAATCATAAATCTGTATGCACCAAGCACAGGGGCACCACAGTTCATAAAATAAAACCTACTTGACAATAAAACACAAATAAGCACCAATGCCATCATAGTTGGGGACACCATTATCAGTAATAGACAGATCATCCAAACAGAAAATCAACAGGGAAGTAAGAGAGCTGAACAAAACCATAGATCACTTAGACCTAACGGACATCTACAGAACTTTCCACCCCAAATGCACAGACTACACATTCTTCTCAGCAGCCTATGGAACATTCTCTAAAGTAGACCATATACTGGGTCACAAAGACTGCCTCCACTTATTTAGAAAGATTAACATAATTCCTTGCATGATATCAGATCACAATGCTATATTGCTAGAAATTAACAACAAAAGACCCACCAATTAAGGCAATTGACAAGACAAAGAGCTGGTTCTTTGAAAACATAAACAAGATTGACCAACCCCTGACCAATTTGGCCAAGCAAAAAAAGAGATACTTCAAATTCAAAATGAAAAAGGAGAGATCACAACAGACATAAGTGAAATTGGGAGAATCATCAGGACTTATTTCAAAAATCTGTACTCCACAAAACTGGAAAATGTGGAGTAGATGGATAAATTCCTGGATGCATACCATCTATCAAAGCTAAACTCAGAGCAGATTAATCTCCTAAATGAACCTATCACACTCATTGAGATTGAAAAAGTAATAAAAAACTGCCAAAAGAAGAGTCCAAGACCAGATGGCTTCTCCGCTTAATTCTATCAAGCATTCATAGAAGAACACACACCAATATTCCTCAAACTGTGCCACACAATTGGATAACAGGGGAAGATACCCAACTCCTTTTATGAAGCTAGCATCACCCTAATTCCAAAACCAGGCAGAGATGCCACAAGAAAATAAAACTACCAGCCTATTTCCCTGATGAACTTAGATACTGAACAAAATCCTCACAAACCAAATCCAACAACACATCAAAAGCATTATCCACCTTGACCAAGTGGGATTCGTCCCAGGAACACGGGGGGGAAGGGGGTACAGCATATGGAAATCTGTGAATGTAATACACTATATAAACAAGGTGAAACACAAAAACCACATGATCATTTCGATAGATGCAGGAAAGGCCTTTAAGAAGTTACAACATCACTTCATGATCAAAACATTGGAGAGAGTTGGCATAGTTAGTTCATATCTTAATAATAAAGGCAATATATAAAGCTCCTAAGGCCCAAATAATACTTAATGGAGAGAGACTGGAGGAATTCCCATTAAGATCAGGAACAAGACAGGGTTGTCCACTCTCACCTCTGCTCTTTAATATAGTACTGGATGTCCTAGGCCAACCAATAAGACAGGAGAAGGAAATAAAAGGGTTGCAATTTGGAGAGGAAGAAGTTAAGTTAGCTCTATTTGCTGATGTCATGATTATATATGTAAGAGACCTGAGAGACTCCATCCCAAAACTCCTGAAGGTGATTAACTGCTATATCAAATTTGCAGGATACAAAATCAATGCACAAAAATCAGTAGCCTTTCTATATGCAAAGGACAAAGATATAGAGAAAGAAATAAGGGACATGGTCCCATTTTCAATAGCAACAACAACAACAAAAATACCTTGGAATAATGTTAACCAAGGAAGTGAAAGATCTATACAACGAAAACATAAAATCACTTAAGAAAGAAATTGAGGAGGACATGAGAAAATGGAAAGACCTCCCATGCTCCTGGATAGGCAGAATTAACATTGTGAAGATGGAAATCCTACCAAAGGCGATATACAGGTTTAATGCCATTCCAATTAAAATCCCAATGGTGTCCTTCACAGAGATAGAAAAAATAATCTCAAATTTCATATGGCAAGGTAGAAGGCCTCGCATACCCAAACATATCCTCATGAAAAGAAATACCTCTGGAGGCATCACCATACCTGATCTAAAGCTATATTACAAAGCCATAGTAATTAAAACAGCATGGTACTAGCATAGAAACAGTATAGACCAATGGAATAGACTTGAGGACCCAGACTTTGGGTCAAGCAACTATAGCTACTTGATATTTGACAAAGGCCCTAAGAATATAGGCTGGAAAAAAGACAGCATCTTCAACAAATGGTGCTGGTCAAACTGGATAACCATATGCAGGAAATTGAAACTTGATCCACACATTTCGCCATGCACTACACTCAAATCCAAATGGATCAAAGACCTCAATATAAGACCAGAAACTCAACTACTACTAGAAAAAAAATATGGGAAGTACTTTCCATGACATAGGAATGGAAAAAGACTTCCTGAACAAATCCCCAGTAGCTCACAATCTTAAACAGTCACTCAACAAATGGGATCATGTGAAGCTGAAGAGTTTCTTTACAGGCAAGCATACAATAAGCAAAGGCAATAGATTACCCACAGAATGGGAGAAAATATTTGCTGGTTATCCAACTGACAGAGGCCTAATCTCTAGAATCTACAAAGAACTCAAAAACCTAAAGAGTAAAAAGTCAAACACCCCACTCACAAAATGGGGCAAAGAGCTCAACAGGCAGTTCACAGAGGAAGAAATATAAATGGCAAACACACACTTAAGAAAATGTTCGTCATCCCTAATCATCAGGGAAATGCAACTTAAAACAACAATGGGATTCCACCTTACCCCAGTAAGGATAGCAAACATCAAAATACCAAATGAAAATAAATGCTGGCAAGGATGTGGACAAGTAGGAACACTCATCCACTGCTGGTGGCAATGTAAGATGGCACAACCACTTTTTAGAGCTATCTGGAGAGTCCTGAAAAAGCCGACTATAGAGATACCAACAGACCCAGTTATTCCCTTAATGGGCATCTACCCTAAAACCTTCAAACCACAGGTCAGAGAGATTTGCTTAACCATAATAGCTAAGAGCTAGAATAAACCCAGATGTCCATATAACTAAGATGTGGTTTATCTATACAATGGAATTCTATGCAACAGAAAGAAAAAAATGACACAATGTAATTTGAGGAAAAATGGTTGAACCTGGAACAGATCATTCTCAGTGAACTTACCCAATCACAGAAAAAAAAAATCACCACATAGTCTCACTCATCTACAACACCTAACCTGAATCTACCCAAGATGCCTTACATACCCAGCAAGCTTCTCGTGGACTAGACAATAGGATGGGTGGGGAGGGAGGGGAGGAAAGAGGGGTGTGGGAAACACAAATCTAGACCCAAATGGCAATGGTATCATAAAATTCTACAACCTAAAAGGCAGACCAAATGTCTGAACCTTCACCAGGCCCTTAGAGGGAACACCTGAACGACAAGACACTGGAGAGGGTGTGATGAAGACTGACCTTAATCTTCTACAGCCTCTCTCTCTCCCTCCCTCTCTCCCTCTCTTTTATCTGTATTTCTTTTATATTAGTTATCTTTTTCTTCCATTTTTTAGTGGGCACTGACCTGTAACTCCAAGTACCAGCATGTGGCTATCATCCACAATGAGCTTTTGATCAGAGAGACATACAAGGTTTCCTAAAAGAAAGACAGATTTCTGTCAGAGTACTTGATGACTCACCAAAAGTTAATGGTAAGACCCTTCTCCTGAAGACACCTTATGTGGTTGACACATAAAATGTAATGGCATGGCTGGAAGCTGGAAGAGAGTCAGTCCCCAGATAGTCAGCACATCTAGTGCCAGAAGTTGCTACATGGGCGACTGGGGGAAAATGATCAATATCTGTCCAAGCAACTCATGGTCTCACCTACTTAGCAGCAAATAATCTGTCATGATGCTCACACAAGTGCAATAGTGGCACACAGCCATGGTGGGAAACCAACTGCTCTTGATTCGGCTAACTGATCCTCTCAGTGGTATGGGACCCATAGCTGGAGCTGGCAAACAAGTCATAACCATTTCCAAACATAAGCCTGCTCTCCACTCTCAAACTACCACCAATCGTGGGCTACAAGACGGCCTATACCTATTAAATTCTCTATAAAAAAAAGTAAGGGTTTTCTCATTTGTCTGGTGCTAACTTCCTCTCCATTGGAGAATGTGCTTCTCTTTTTCAGACAGATGTAGATCCTAAGGAGAGAGCCTCCCCATCATACCTCAAAAGAGCCCTGGCTGAAACTAAGAACAATTGGCGAAAAAAGCAAGGGTGCTGTTTTCTTGGTGAACCTGGTACTAGCACAAGGGGGAAGGAGATCAACACAGAGAAAAATGAACACCTACCAAATCAGAGATCCAGAGACCCAGAGGCGTCCAACACCTCATCACTGAAGCAGACCAAAAATGAACCCAATATGGCTCAGGGAGATTTTGCGGAAGAGGGGGCAGAAAGAATGTCAGAGCCACATGTTGGGTCATGATATGCAGAGACATTTATCCTACCCATATCTGTGGGCTAACTCCAGAATCCATAACCCATATATTTCAACAAGGAGGGGCCAAGGGGAGGGGGTAGGTAGTGGATGAGCCTAATAATGGTACCAAATTGTCTGTATTCGCTGAGTTCAAAACTAGTTAATAATAATAATAAAAAAAACTTCTTGTGTCTGCATTGGCATTTCTTTCCCAATTTGGGGAAACTTTTCTTCTACGATTTTGTTGAAAACACCTAGTAAGCCTCTGGATTGAATTTCTTCTTGTGTTATACCCTGAATTCTTATGTTTGATCTTTTTATAGTGTCCTAGATATCATGAAATTCCCATTCATACCTTACTATTAGCTTGTCTTTCTCTTTGTTTGGACTGTATTAGATCTGCCACCTGGTCTTCTAGTTTACATATTCTGTTCTCTCCTTCATCCATTCAACTGGACAGACATTCCACAGAGTATTTTATATTTTATTGACTGTATTCTTCAGAGCCAGGATTAAAGCCTGATTTTTCTTCAGTATTTCTATTTCCTTACTCATGTCTTGTAATGACCTCTTTATCTCATTAAGTTGGTTTCCTGTGTTCTGTTTCAGAAGTTTGTTTTCTTCTTTAATTCCTTTGTTTTTTTCTTTGATTCACTTCATTTCTTCTCTGATTTCTTTGAGCATAGATACCATCATTTTCTTGAATTTGTCGCACATTTCATCTAAAACAGTCTGGGACTGTATTGTCTTGATTCTTTGAGTTTCTTGTATTATATTGTAGCAACTTTTGCATCCTGAATTGAATTGATCCTTGGGTTTTCTACTTATCTGCAGTGTTCCCAGACTTGGCAATACACCTTTATAAACCCTCAGAATATGAGTTCAAGGTGCCAGGTGTAGCTCTTATCCCCCAAACCACAGAAGTAATCCTATGTGTTGAGTTTGCTTGCTAAGTAAGTAGTCTAGTGGACTGGGTGGAATAATTTACTGGAAAATTCTAAACTTCAACCAAGTAACATACATAACCAAAGAAAACCAGCACAAAGTATGAAATTGTGGGTATTAAAAAAGATAGTATATAAAGCCAAAATCCCAAATGGTGTGTGTTGTTCTACACCCTTAATGTTGTCAGCTCTGAGGCAGAGATTTCTGTTCTGAATTGGGTTCCAGGCCAACTTGTGTCTGGATCAGACCCTGCCCCCAATAATGACAGAAATTTTTTTTTAAAAGGCCCTATATATATGAAAACACCAAAGGCAACAATATTCATCCCCCAAATACAGGTTATTTGAAAATGGTAAAGCTAACCCAGAATATATACCCCATAACCTGCCCTGACATGGAAAGCGAGATTAGCTTTTGCAGTGCAGGCTTTTTTGTCAGTCAGCCTCTGGCGGGACTGTGCTGGGCAGGTGCACAGATTGTGGGCCCTTATCGCGTCAGTGGGGCTATAGCCATTTTCCTCCTTTTTGGTGGATATTGGTCTCTCCAGCTTCTCTGCTGTGATTGTGCATTGATTCTAATTTGTTATGATTTAAGGGTTATAAAAACTGGCTTTGTGACTCTCAATAAAATAAATTTCGTTCCTCTATTTATCCAGGTTTTAACTATTGGAGAAACTGAGTCTTAAGATAAAGGTTCATGTATAAATGTTTAATTTCCAAAGATGAGATACTCATACCTAAAAACATTATGACTTTAAAGATAGCTCCTGTTTTATTTATGGTGATTCTATCAAATGGTCATCACTAGGTTTAATCACTTTGGTTTAAGTGATTTAATGTCAGTCACTATAATCTTTATCATCCTGTTAGGTAAAATATGTTGAGATAGCCTTTATAAATTTAAAATCATGGATAAAACATAAAATTGTTCTATGTTAACAAAGATTCTTATTATACCTAAGATCAATTTCTAGCCCAGATTCAGCTAAAACAGTTGGTTGTCAAATAGTGTTTTCTCTTTCAAAACAGATTTGTCATGGGTTGTATTAGATCTTAGCTGTTTTGGGATCAACAATGGTCATACTCTACTCTATTATATGTAAAGTAACTGTCTTATTTCTGACATCTCAAGTCCAGTGCTTATAACAGAATTAACTCTTAAGACATATTCCATATTTAGGGCACAGCCTCATTCTCAAACAATGGTCCTCATCTGAGAGAACTAATTTCAAGCTCTATGGTTCTTTTTCCAACATACCCTGAGTAATTTGTACCAACACAGGTATCTGGACTAATCAAAGATGTTTTTAAACACAGGTGTCAAGGCTTTATACTGTCTTACTTGTATTTTGCTGACAATTTCTAGGCTTAATTAATTGATTTAGATATATATTATTTTCAAGACCTATAAGAGGTTCTGCCTGTATTTATAGTTATTAGATATTTAAAGGGTAATATGTGCCTACTTTCTATGCTTCAGATATTACCTATGCTGCCATAGGACAACTAAATTTATAAAGGTTGGACAAAATGGCTTTATGCTCTTGTGCATTCTTTAAATAGATCTATTTCAGTAATCAAAAGTGCTATACATGTACATACATCTTGGTTGGTGTAACTTCCTTTCTTAGTGTATTAATAACCTATGTAGAAGCCAAAGCCAGCTGGGATCATTGAAGCTAACAAGGCCAATATTTTGGCCTGTGATCTCAGGTCATGAGGCCACTGGAGATGATGGGACACTTCTACACTGTCCTCTGGTAAGTCACCTGTCTTCTTGATAAGGGAGGATTCACAGGCTTAGAAACAAAATATCACTGTACAGTCTGAAACAGGAGAGTCACACCGAGGAGAAATCAGTTCTTCTGGCATCCCAAAGAAGGGAAAATTACTTGGCCAGAATGGTCCTGACTCACTCTAACAGACAACATCAGTATTGGAGAAGCTATAGGGCCACTTTCCAGGTCCCTAAAGTCTCCTTTGGAGGGCCATTAGTGACTTCCAAAATTAATATGTGATTAAATTTTGGCTATCTTCTTGGTCTTAAACAATGAATAATCAAAGTTAAAGGGATGTGTCAAATATATAAATGGCTTATTAAGTAACCCAAGAAGTGCTTTTCCAAGAGGGGAAACAACAAGGCCTTAAGACATGGTGTCCCTATCTCTAACAGTTCCAATTCTATGATAAGGAAGAACAACCATAGATTTCAACATTATTATTTCCAAATCTGAAATATATATGGATGATTCTGACCAAGGGTCACTTACTTTAAAGATTACTTTACACTGGGAACAATGGTGATTCTGTTCTAACTTGTGCCAGGCCATTATTACATAAGTCCTGAGGCCAAAAATATATTTGTACAGCCCTTAATCGTCCCCCACTGGCTATATGGGACCAACCTTTGGCCCTGGCCACCCCCAGGACAAATTTAAAAATGTACACTGTGGAAATCTATTATACAAAATATGGTCTATTAACCATTATTGAGGTTAATTTTTTTGTATATATTCCATACAAAAACAAATTTGTATAAGCCATACAAAAACAAATTCAGGACATGTCAAACACTACTGTGCCATTTAATGAACAATTCTGGAAGAAAATCTTTGTCAGCTCATGCTCAGATGGTCCTGTGACAATCCAAGTCCATTTACCTGGGTTCCCTTGAATGCTCCCTAAGGCCTAGAAGTCCACAAGAAGGATAACCCAAAGGTGACCAGTTGGCTGCATGCTCATTTCTCATCAACTTCTTACTTTTATTCCTTCTCTCCAGCATTTTCTTCCAAGTATATCTTCTTGCACTCCATCAATATACTTTTGGGGTCCTTTAGAATAATTCCCCACTGTAGGAGATATTCTCTAAGTGCCAAAACTCCATGTCCCATTCAACAGGAAATAATTCATGATCTGATGTCATTGCCCCCTGTTCTCTAACAGCAGTTAGAGTGTCTTGTCATGAGAGGAGGTATGGGTAGGGGATACAGGTAGGGTGACTGGATCCCTGAAATCAAAGATGATCTGACTTCTTATCTCTTTCCTAGTTCCCTAGACCTGTTTTTCCACAAACCACCTGGGCTCCTCCTGGGAGGGAGATCTTTCATAGGATTTAAATATTTTAGTTGATCAAGTTCAGCCCCTGGAACTTGGTGTCAGGGCTAACCTCTTCCTGAGACAGCCCCTAGCCCTGACAAAACAGCTGTCTCTCTTGTTCACCTGAGCTGGAAGATAGCCCATCACCATAAAGTTATAAATCCCTTTGCCAGGGGAGGGCAATTCTTTCTGACCACTTGGGAACTTCCAGCTGTGTGTGAGTCTTTCCCTTGGCTGGGACTGGGCTGACTCAGCCTAGGCCTAGGCCCTGGTCCAGCTGGGAGGGCCCCCAAGCCCTTACTGTCCACATTGGTTCTTTATCCCCTCCAGCTCCCCACATGGCAGGAGCTCCTTGAACTTTCTTTTCTCTTTTCTCTTTCCTTAATTTTACCAGGCCCTCCACATGGGATCTCTAGCCATGTGGGTGCCTTTTCATGCCACTATACTTCCCTCAATACCTTTAATAATTTTTTTAAAAAAATAATGAATCCTTGAGGGTCCACAATGGAAGAGAGGGTTTCCCTGTGTGTGTGTGTGAGGCCTAATCATCCCCTTATCATGCAACCACCATCCACAGCAAATAACCATAATAGTTCAGGGCTATTGAATGTCAGGATGTTGTTCAAGAGCATTGGCTCAAAGTTATTAAGCACTCATTATAGTTTTATTGACTATTTTACAAGGAGAGCTTAACAAGACCAGACTGCTAAATCTCATAGCCTATGAGTGTAGATAACCTGTTTTGTTCTTTTTAAAAGCAATGTCAGAGCTGAAATTCTTGCCACTATAAATGTCCCCTCCCCCCTGACTCCTACTCCCACACAGTTGTTTCTTTATTGCAAATAACAACCTCTAAAAGTTTTCTAATTCATTTCTCACTTTAACAAGGGAAAGGAGAATTGCTAAATTTAGATTCTAACATAGCCATTTAATAGTCTTGGCCTTGGGCAGATTACTTAAGATTTTCATTTCTCTGTTTCCTTTTATTAAAGTTAGACAAACAATAGTGCCTGTCTCTTAGGGCTGTTATGAATACTGGATGAGTTAATACATGGAAAATCTTTGAAACTGGGTTTGAAATAAGCACAAAACCTTAATTAAATCTATTATTTCCCCTGAACATATTTTTATCCCATCTGAGTGAAACTGGAGGGTAGGGTAAAGTGAGGTTTGGAAGACCCCCACTGCAAAGCCATACAAAATTAGTGTAAGGCTGAACTATAATATACTTCTCCAGACCAGCTAAAACTAGCTAGTATCACTTGTTCAGGGAAAGAGGAACTCTATGACTCATTATAATACTAAAACACACACCTCTGGGTGGAGACTTATGATGCTAATGAGGTATGTAGTGTATGAAGTTGTTTGTAGAACTCCATGCAATATATAGAGCATGCTCAATAAAGCCCATATGTGGCAATGAGGCAAAATTGCATCCTAAGGTAACATAAGATCCCCAACTCTTTGTACAATAGGTAATTGAGATGCTAAACTCTTTTCCTTTGTCCCAGCATGCCTCACTCCCCTCTTGAAAGTGCACTATCTTTTTTATTATTAAGTGGAAACTTCGTATGGACACATCATGTGTTGGTACTATGTCCTACCTCTCTATCCCCATTCTGCTGAGGTCCCTCCTTGACGGGATTTCTGGTATTCACCATGGGGTGTGGGTTATAAGCTGTGAAAGTAGCAGTCAGTCATGGTGGGAGGGGGCACAATGCCTCTAGATACTCCCTCCCACCCTGTGGTTCTTATAATCATCTCACCCCCTCTCTGCAAAATTCCCTGAGCTTTGGCAGAGGTGTGTTTTAAGTCTACTTTAGTATGGAACTCTCGCCAACTTCTGGATTTCTGCTTCGGTACATTTTGAGTATCCTCAATGTTTATTTCCATCATCCCAGCACAGGTTGTCAGGCTCTCAGTGGAAGCAGCACTGGACATCACTCTCCATTGGAGAATCTGGTTTTCTTTTACAGAAGGCAGCAACAACTGAGGATGACCAAAATCTACCAACAAGACAAGAAAAGATAGCTGACTCCCTATCATGAGATGAGCCACCTCTCACACATCAGCTAGGGTCCAGGTGAACCACAAAGGACATGCACTCTTAGCAATCTGTCTCGGCTTTTGTTACAACTGTGTGTCTGTGCTCATAGAGATGTTCTCTCAGCCTTGATATTGGTATCACTAGGGCTTTGATGACTTTCATGGTCTTAGATTGAAGCACAATAATATGATCCCAGCATGTGAGACCTGACCAATGGCTCTCCTGCCCCATGATGATGGACAGGTAACAGCTGTCAATAGCATTTGGAGACGAGTCTCAAAACAATATAGGATGAAAATCACTAAAGGAAAAGTTTCTCTAAACTTTATCAAGGCCTCTAGACCAACTCACATGTTCTTTCTTCTATTTTTCTATTCCTGATGCAGTTTTTAGAGCTTTTCAGGCCCTTTATTGCTGAATTACCTGAAAAGCTAAACACACACTAAGCACACTAGACCAATGTGGTACCAATAAAGGAAAATATCAGGAAATCGTCACAATGGTCTACATAGTTCAACCTTATATACTAAGAAAGCTTTATCAAGTTAACATAAATTATATTTTACTAAAGTCAAGGGGTTTTCTCCACAATTAAATATAGTGATAAGGTGAGAGAGATACACTATAATGTTTTCAGCGTTTAACTCCATTACAGACTTTAAGCCTTCCAACCTCAGTGGGTGATTGTCCCTTGCACCAAACATAAACAGTGGAGAATGTCAGGCCCAAGCTAGTTCTATCTCACAAAGCTCTAAACTCTAAGGGAATTTATGTTCACACACCTACTTCCTTTATACTGGCTTGCCCATTTCCTGTTTTTTAGTTTTGTTAACCTACTGCTATCTCTGTAATTATTGTATTTCCCTTTTTATGTGTACTTTCAGTTTTTAAATATTTTTTATTGACCACTTCCACAAGTAGAGAGAATAAATCATGGTAATTCCCCCCCAACTACTTTTCCACTCACATATCCACTCTCCATCATAACCCCTCCCTCTCTCCATTAGTCTTTCTTTTATTTTTACATCATCATCTTCTCCTCCTATTATGAGGGTCTTGTGAAGGTGTTGGTAAGCACTACGAGGTCATGGATATAAAGGCCAGTTTCTCTCTGAATAATTGCATTGTAAACAGTCCTACCCTTACTTTGGCTTTTAAGTTCTTTCCACCACCCTGAGTCTTAGAAGATGTGCTAGAGATGTTTTGGTGCTGAACACTCCTCTTTCTCTTCTTCTTAGCACTATGATGACTTTTGGTTTACCCAGTGGTCACTGCCATTTGAAAAGAGAAGTTTCTCTAACCATAAGTGAGAGTAGCATTAATATATGGGTATGAACATTAATAAACGTGCTTATAGAGCAATTTGGTGAGCATAATATATGCATTTAGTCAGACAAGAGAAGGCATTACACCACTAGGTCTCATGACCTCCCACACCATATGCTTTTGATTAGGTTTTCAGTATCAAGGAGGTGTTGCCTCCCATGGAGTGGGCCTCCAGTTCAATTAGAGAGCAGTTTTGCAGCAATTTGAAATAATTATTTATTCAACAGTTCTGCCTTCTCTTGCTTACCTTCCTTTGCTCCTCAGGATGAAAACCTGGTTGGTGATGTCAGTTGCCCATATAAGCTGCTGTCACAGAAGTCAACAGTGGCCACCTGCTCCATGTCCATAGAGCAGTGTAGCTTCTCACTCACTGACCTACACTGGGCATCTGGCATCTTCCACGGTTGCTTTATCTCTCTCTCTCTGTGAAGTTGGCATTGAGTGTCTTCCTCATTTTTTCTCCATCTTATTATTTCAGATATGGTCTCTTGCTGAACCCAGAGCTGGTAAATTCCACCACATTAGCCAATCTATGAGCCCTAGGGAATTCGCCTGTCTCTGCCTCCCAGAACTGGAATTACAGGCATGAATCATCACACCTGGCATTTTACATGGATACTGGGGATCTGAACTGAAGTCCTTATGCTTGCTTGGCAAGCATTTACCCATGAAGATATTTCAGCTTTATGTCTTGCCATTCTACTTTCCACTTGACTTTTACTGTAGCAACAACAGCAGTAATGCTGACATGTCTATGTAGATTTGTATGAGAAAGTTTTTTCTTTTCTTTTCATATAATAATTTCCTTTTTAAAAATTCCTTTCAATTTTCCTTTGAAAATTTCTAAATCTCTTATTTTCCTTATTTTACCCTTGGAAGTATTATTTATTCTGGCTTTGGCTGACAACAACAATAGGCTTATGGTCTCTGTTTTTTTATCCTCAGCCTGACTCTATCTCTGAGCTCCAGACCTAGTTATCTAATGCCTGTGGAAGGCTTTCTGGACGGCTCAACAGACGTTAAACATTCCACTTACTGTGACTGGAACAAACTCTCACCTGCACATCTTATCTTGCTTTTACATTCACCTTTTCTGCTAGTGATAGCGTTTATTCCTCTGTGCATTTGATTTCACCCGCTTCCTTCAATTGTCTCCCTGCTATTGATATTTTGTCCTGTTACTGTAATTAAAAACAAAATCAAGGGCTGGAGGGATTGCTTAGTGGTTTAGGCATTAGCCTCTAAAGCCAAAGTACTCAGGTTCGATTGTCTAGGACCTATGTTAGCCTGATGCACAAGGTGGCACACGCTTTTGGAGTTCATTTTTCAGTGGCTGGAGGCCCTGGTGCATCCATTCTCTCTCTCTCTCTCTCCATCTCTCTCTCAAATAAATTAATAGAATAAAATATTTTAAAAAGTTAAATATACATTGTGAACAATTTGCCAGGCTAATAAAGTACAGAAAATGTAACTAACCAAATTGTTAGGGAATGTTGTCATAGAATTTACTAAACCATAAACCATCACTAAGAATGTTGATGTGTGCATATCTGATATGCAGTATTAGTTTGCATAGCTTAAATAACACGTATTTCTCATAGCTCTGCAGGCTGGGAAGTCTAAAATCAAGGTAGAAGCATGGTTGGGATCCTCATTCTTTTTTTCAATTTTTTTTTGTTTTTATTTATTTATTTGAGAGTGACAGACAGAGAGAGGAAGAGTCAGAGAGAGGCAGAGAGAGAGAATGGGCGTGCCAGGGCTTCCAGCCACTGCAAACGAACTCCAGATGCGTGCGCCCCCTTGTGCATCTGGCTAACGTGGATCCTGGGGAACTGAGCCTCGAACTGGGGTCCTTAGGCTTCACAGGCAAGCGCTTAACCGCTAAGCCATCTCTCCAGCCCCTCATTCTTGATTACAGATGGTATCTTCCTCTTGTATTGAATTTTTAAAATATTTAATTATTTGTGTGTGTGTTTGTGTTTGTGTGCATGTGTGCACGCATGCACCCACATGTCAGGGTCTCTTGCTACTGCAAGTTTGTATCTGGCTTTACATGGGTTTGGTAGAATTAATTTTCGGCCAGCAGGTTTTATAAGCAAGTGCCCTTAACTGCTGAGCCATTTACATAGCCTTTCTCCTTGTATTTTAGCTAACTTGCTTTCCCTTCTTATAAAGACATTAATCCCATCATTGAGGTTCTAAACTCATGATTTAATCATGTTCCAGAGGCCCCACATTCTAAATCCATATTGCAGAAGGTTAAGATTTTAACAGACACATCCTAGGGAAGCACAAGCATGCATTCATCACACGTGCACACATGAATATTTGTGCTCTCCATGCTGCTATCTCTGCTACACAGCTGCTTCAACCCATTATCCAGAACAATATAATCCCGTATTTCAGTATGTGTAAGGCAATCATTAGCAACACATTCTGTGAAAATTCTTGCTATAGGTCATGTCATAGTTCTGCTAAATTGGAAATAGTTGAAGCCAGGGCTTGATAATTTTTAACTAAGTCCTACAGAGAATTCACACAAACTATAAACTGTGAAAGCTACTCTTTCTACTACTTATACTGCAAGTCTTTCTTCTCATCCATCCTCCATATTACCACCATAATACATAAATATAATACAAATCATGACCCATTGCCAACGACAATACGTAATTACTGTTCAACACTGAAGAATAAGATTCAACCTATAAAATTTCATATCCTTTGCAAAATCCAGCCCATGCTTACTCTTTTGGCCCTCATGTTCAGATTGTGGAACTTCTTAAAACACTGGTCTATACTGCTGCACCTTTAAATGCATGTATTTGATTTACCTGAAATGTTCAAGTTCATTTTTCTTTCAAGTTTCACTTTGTACCTTTCTTGGCTATCTATTTGTCAGATTTCCTCTTTACAGTATGATCATGTCTTTAGGACATTACCTATGTCATTCATAGTTATAATCTAAAAATCAAACATAATCTGCATTTTCAGTTTTTCTGTGTTTTCTGCCGTACTTTATGGGTGTATGACTGACTAAATGAATAGGTGGAAAAACATTCAGAGAATAGTTACTGAGTACTTACTGTGTGCTAGCTATCTCTATGTTGAGTCAGTTCTTTCTGAGAGCAACTATAGGAAGCAGATAACACACAAATCAGGAAACAGGGTTTAAAGAATAAAATCAGGGTCCCAAAGCCACAAAGCAATAGTCAAAACTGGGACTTAAAAAATAGTTTTTTTATGTACTTGGGAGAGATAGACAGAGAAAGAATGGGTACATCAGGACCTCTGGCCACAGCAAATGAACTCCAGATACATGTGCCACCTTATGTATCTGGCTTAACGTGGGTACTGGGGAACTGATCCTGGATCCTTAGGTTTCACAGGCAACCATCTTAACCACTGAGCCATCTCTCCAGCCCCAAACTGGGATTTTAACTGACTCTGTCCAGTGCCAAACTGCATGCTCTTATGCTCTATGTTTTACTGAGCTAATAAAGGAAATGTTGAGATTTATAATAGAAATTAGAGATGAATAAAAGTTTGTGGCAAAATAATTTCTATATATGAAAGAGATAACACTATCAGAATAATACAAAATAAGAAAAAATCCCCACAAAATTTCACAGAAGATTTCTGTCAAACCTTTAACAGAATCATCTCAATACTAATCAAATTTTCCAAGAGCAATAAAGACAAAAACTAAAGTTTTCATTTAATACTTGCTTTGTATTTGTTTCTCACTTTATGTTTTATTTATGAATATTGATTCAAAATTCTTAGATGAAATATTAACAAGTGTGATTCAGTAGTACAGGAAAAACAATTCACCAAGACAAAAGATTTATTTAAAAAAATGAAGGCATGACTCAATATTAAAAGCAATAATTATAATTCACCATCTCAATATGGTTAAGGAAAAATCACATGATGAAAAGTTTAGGGCTGGAGAGATCGCTTAGCAGTTAAGCGCTTGCCTGTGAAGCCTAAGGATCCTCACTCAAGGCTCAATTCCCCAGGACCCATAGAAGCCAGACGCACAAGGTAGCACATGCATCTGGAGTTCGTTTGCAGTGGCTAGATGTCCTGATGCACCCATTCTCTCTTTCTCTCTGTCTGTCACTCTCAAAATAAATAAATAAAAACAGACAAGAAAAGTTTAGAGGTCTGACAAAATTGTCAAATATATTTTTGCCTGCAAAAGAATCTTTAATATATATTATTACATTTACATACAAAGACATTTTATTCTCCCAATGATTAGAAAAACAAGACAGAAATGTATACTGCTTAGACTTTTCAGCAAGTTTAGACATGCATTAGAGGCGTAGCCACAAATAAAAGTGAATGAAAATATTAAGGTAGCTAAGGAAGCAGTATAACCATATATATTACTACCATGGGTGTATGGCTGAACTTAAAATTAAAACTTAAGTTAAAAAAAAGACAAGTGGGGTATTGGGGGTTACTGGTAACATGCAGTGCCCAGAATAAAAAAAAAATCACATGGTTCAGGCGGTTTGTCTCTCTCCCATGGGATTATGCTACCCACATTTGGGGGTTATCCTTTCCTGCTCTGTTAAATACACTCAAAGGTGTGTATCCATTGTGATTTTGAATCCAGTCAAGTTGAAAATGAAGATTAACAATGACAATTATTGTGTTTTGTTTGTTTGTTTGTTTGTTTTGTTTATCGAGGTAGGGTCTCACTCTGGCCCAGGCTGACCTGGAATTCACTATATGCTCTCAGGTTGGCCTCAAACTCATGGCGATCCTCCTACCTCTGCCTCCCAAGTGCTGGGATTAAAGGCATGTGCCACCATGCCCAGAAACAATTATTGTTCAAAATAATTCATTTATTTACTTATTTGAGAGAGATAAAGAGGCAGATAGAGAGAAAATGGGCTTGCAAAGGCCACTAGCCTCTGCAAATGAGCTCAAGACATATGTGTCACTTCCTATGTAATAAAGGTTGTGTCTCAAATCATTTCAGTAAGTAGATGAAAACTAAGAGTTATATGTGAATAACAGAACTGTTTCCATAATTCATATCTTAAAAAGAAATCAACTGTCAATTAATCAGAAATCTAAAAGCAACAAATGAAATCATGTAAATAATGGGAAATAACAGAATCCTTTTAAACTAGGCTGTGAGTCTGGAGAAAGTGTTTTTATCTTGATTCAAATGCTTAAAAAAAAGAAAGAGAAAGAAAGTGTTGATAAATCCTAGTACATAGGAAAAATAATGGACTACAAGGTATTAAACATGGAGAAACATACCTTCACCAGTAAGAGAAAGAGAGATTAAAGCTACACTAAGACATAATTTCTCACATATGTTGGCTAAGATTAATGATGCAATCTGTTGATCAAACTGTAGCACTTCCATGTATGTAGGAGGATAAATTGGTAAATCTGCTCTAGAGAGGAATTTCGTAATATGGAACAATGATGTATATGTTTTTGCTGTCTCAGAATATTCCCACATCTAAGAATTTGCTCAGAAAGTCAGTAGCAACAAACAGGAAACATGTCACAAGAATATCCATTATAATATTATATACCAGAGTTAAATATAAAAAATAAAGAAGTGTTTACTAACAGAGGGCTTGAATATTTACTCCCATTGGATGGTGCTCTGTGGCAGTAAAAATAACTGAGGACTGTTTCTGTGAATCATGACGTCATCTCTAAGGGGTGTGTGTGTGTGTGTGGGTGTTATCTTTTTGAGAATGTGTGCTATCTTTTTGAGAATGAGTTTTGGCCTCAGACTCATAATGATCATTCTCCCTCTGCCTCCTGAGTACTGGAATCACAGGTGTGTGCCACCATATCCAGCTTTCAAGGTATATTATTATTGAATAAGCATGATTTGAAAGTATTTATGGAGTCCTATTATTTTTGTAAGAAAGAAAAATAAATATATTATTGTTTTCAACTAAATTGAAAATAGAGTATGGGGGATAGGGATACAGAAATGGGTGAAAATATATTATTTAGTTTTGACTTTTGGACCAGGAAAATATTTTACATGTCAAAAACAGTCATTCATGAGGAAAACAAACCCTAATACATATGACCCTCACTATATATTTATTAATACATCTGGTTTTGTTACATGGCTTCATTATCCATATAGAAAAATTAATGCAAGTACCTTTTGAATGCAGTGCACAAACTTTTAATTGGGTTTATTGGATGCACAGAATTCTTGAATCATACCAGAGTTATCATTGCTAGTAGTGATATTAATGCTGACATTGGAAACTCCTGGAATCTTTTCCTACTGCATATATGGCTTGCACCACAGGTGACAAGAGATATGACAATAAAATGAAAAAAAGTCAGGGTGAATATGTGATTTATCTGAATTAGATGTAGGAGTTTGAATTTTTCACATATGAATTATTTTAAGTTCATATATATTTAAACTCAGTTATATCACTGAAGTTTGAAAGATTCATAGGATGTTAGAACGATCACTTCAGTCAAAATGCAGAACAATTTATTCCTCCTCAAACTCCTTCAAAGATTCCGGTTTCTAATCATTTCCTCGCTGTCCTCAACTCCTGCTCACCACAGCACAGCCATGATTGTATTTTCAGAATATGTATTCTCTACCTTGTCTCAAAGAAATACCTTGAAGCTTCAATAAGTCATAACAAGAAGAACCATTGAAGCCCAGATCTTGGTTTCTATATATTATTTCCTACTAAAAGAAATCAAGGCTTACTCTAAAAATGACTGATCTAGGTCATAAGATGAACACAGGGTATAACCTTGTTGTATCAAAAAAGCAAGGAATTGCTTAAAATTTAACGTAATCCTGTCAAAATGACAAGAAAGATTATCTGAAGAAACTTACATAGGCCAATTATAGACATTGTGTGAACTTTTTTTCTGATACAATAGATATTAGCAAATAAAAATAATTCAGGTATCCAAATGAGCATTCACAGCTGTACACAGCACTGGGTGAAAAATCCTGGGGGAGTACATTCAAAATATAACTTCAAAATATTATCAAATAGGTGATTTAGCATTTACACCTAAAAAAGCAACAAAAACCAACAAAGTGTAGCCTTTCACCATGCTCACAAATGGCATTAATAAGGAGACAGACCTGCCATTCTGTGCTCTGAGTACATCAGCAATGCAGGATACAGCAGGACCACCTGGAATCTCATCTTGGGAAAGCAATTCAGCGAATTCAAGCTGTGCAACATCCTAAGACAATTGGTTTGCACTCTTACCAGTTATTCAAGAGCATGAAAATTTAACCAAAGCCATAAGAAATATTTTGTGAACAACTGAGAACGTTTCAATGCAGACTTTGTAGTAGATATAATTGAGTTCTTTATTTTCTTGGGTGTAATAATGGTGTCTCTGTTTCACTGGAAAAATTCACATGTGCACTTAGATTCTAATGTGAATGCACTCATACTGGCCACATTTATTTTCACCACACACAAATAAAGCTCATTCAGAGGGTAAAAGTCACTATGGCAAAATCCTAAAGATGAATCTGGATGAGGAATACATAATTTGGTAAAGTTTTCTTTGGATTCTTACCTTTTTGAAATTAAAAAAAATTAACCACAAAGTTACTAGCATGGATGAAGCACGGTGGTACATGTTTGTAATCCAAGGAGGCCAGAGATAGAAGGGTATTTTACTTCAAGACCTACTTGGGCTACATAGGGAAAGCTTGTCTCAATGGAAAAAACAAAAATCTACAACAAAAATTCCCAGAAACAACTATTACAAACCATACACTGGGATAGAAATTATGAAATATAGAAAGCATAATCCAGAAAACACTTCAGCTACTGATAGTTGATATTTGCTGGCCTTACTAACAACTCTTATTTAGCCTTATGTTGGTTGAATATAACACATTTCAACATGAAATTTCACATCACTATTTAACACACACTGTTACATACAATTAATTTACCAGATAGTGCCATATTCATATCTGTTTTATTAGAAAGCAATAGTAGCTCTACTTTCCTTTAAGGAAAAAAAAATACCCTTGTAACATAAAAAATTTTGGGAAACACAGCTAGGCATAGTGGCGCACACCTTTATTCCCAACACTTGTGGGGCAGAGGTAGGAGGATCGCTATGAATTTGAGACCACCCTGAGGCTACATAGTGAATTCCAGGTCAGCCTGGGCTAAAGTGAGACCCTACCTCGAAAAAACAACAATAAAAACTTTGGAGGAAACATTAGAACAGTAAATAATTCCTCATTTTACATGAACATTTACTGAATCACTTCTGTAAACTGTGAATTGGTTTAGTACTATGAATAGACCAATTTAACATAACAGTGGCTAGAGTAAGGTATGATCAACCATTGTTAAATCTATCTATCCAACTGGTACTTTTGGGAGGGCTTACTATTTTTGAGTTTATTGGTTCTTTTATTTTTAAATATATCATCAATTTATTCCTTTATTTCTTTAAATTTTTATTCACTAGTATGTGCATATCGACATGCCACAATCTCTTGCCACTGCAAATGAAAGCCCATCAGGTTTTTTATAAGTGGCTGGGAAATTGCACACAGGCCTTATGTGGGTGGCTGTAGAATTGAACTTCAGCAGGCAGGCTTTGAAAACAAGTGCTGTTAGCTGCTTACCCATCTCCCCAGCTCCCTCCTTTAAACCTTATGTTTTTGTCCAGATAACTTGTGCAGAATAAACCTATATCTAATCCATTTTGTAACCCAAAATTTTCCTTTCTGACAATTCTGCATAAAAAGGCTAGTTGAGAGTAGGGAAGTTAGGAAAACATACTTCCCAACTTTACGGAATATTTTAAGGGGATTTTTTTGATGTCAGTCAGTAGTGTGTGTGTTCATCCATCCAGGGTTGATGCGTAACTTATTTCTGGATGGATGTTTGTGTGGCTAATCGTAGGCTCACTGAGATCATTTCATCCTTTCCCGTTTGTGAAGAACAGATAGTTCTGATGGGAAAGGTCTGCTGCTCTGCTTTCTGATTGGGTGCTCTGCTGATTCCTCCTCTCTTTCCACACGAAATCTGCATAAAGCTCCTAACCCCCATCAGGATGATTCTTGTTTTAAGATGTGTGCCCAGCAAAGTCATAACTGCTTCCTTTAACATTCCAATCTCACGTCAAAGGCATTGCTATGATATCCCACCTAATCTTCCAGAGGAAAAGTCTTTGTGCATTTTGAATAATGAAAGTATCAACCAAAGCTACTTAGTGGGCCACAACTCAGTATGCTGTTTAATGAATGCTTTGTTTTTTGATTTACTTAGTTGTCAGTAATATGAAGGTCCTAGAAAAAAATATGACAATTAATACAAAGAAAAATATGTTTATTTTCTAGAAAATCAAATTCTTGATTGATCCTTAAATGACCTCTAGAAGCTAAAATGTTTGCAACTTTCAAAGCATAATTTGGAGAAGGAAGATGGCTCAGCAATTAAAGGTACTTGCTTTCAAAGCCCACTGGCCTAGAATAAATTCCCCAGCCATTCACACAAGCCAAAAAGTATTATTTTTAGCAGGAAGAAATATTTTTTCTCATATTTTTAATAATCATAAATATAAACCGAGTTTTATAGAACAGTTTTGAGTCACTACTTGACATATTATATCACTTTCTTTATACAAAATTTGAGTATTAAACTTGCTTGTTCCAGAATTATCCCAGCTTTCTTATGATGTTCTAGCATGTTTAAACAGTTGGATTCACTAATACTTTGTGTAGTATGCTGGTATATTAATGAGTAAGATTAGCCTGTGATTTGCTTTTGTCATGTCTTATGAGTTTTATTATAAAAGTTAAACAGTCTATTAGAAAAAATAGAGAACTATAAACATTTATTTTTAGGGATTTATGAAGAATCACATCTATCTGCTTCATGAAAGCCTAGTAGAACTTGTTTATAAAATCCTGTGGGCTGGTTGATTTTTTGTGTGGGAAAATTTCAAGTTATTTATTCAATTTCTTCTTTGGTAATTGAGCCTGTCACTTGTTAGGACACATTTTTCCTAAGAATTTTTATAACTAGTCATTTTGATGTCAAGTTTGTATAATTTTCTTATCATTTTACACTCCACTGAATCTGTGGTTATGCCCATTTTTCATTTGTAATATTGATTTTCTGTGACTTTTTCTTCTTATTGTAAATCACAACAGAATTGAAACTATTTTACAAATGTTGGTCATGGTCAAACTTTTGGGGTTTTTGTGTTGGTATTTTAGATGCAAACACATTTATAATCACTTCATATTCCTGGCCTGTTTATAATACTTAGCATTATGCAAAAATCCAACATAAACTTGCCTTTTAAAGTAAGCTTTATCTGATATAGGTTTGCATTTCTAATATTCTTTTTTATTGTTTGAAATGTCATTATTTAATAAAAGATGGGAAATCTTGCTGTAAAGCATTCTTTAGAAACAGAAGTAAAAGACATACTATGTTTACTACATTATGACTACAAAAACTTTAATATATTTACATAATGTACTGGGCTAAAATGAATTAAATTTCCCTAGAAAAAGTATACTCATTAAGTAAACATTAATACACTGTAGGAAAAGAAAGTTGCCAAGAAAACATGGCAAGTATTCCATTAAATGAGTGCTACTGCTTTCTCTTAATCACATGTCTTAAATGGAGAAAAAAGGATGAGTAATATGTAGACATGTTCGTTGGGGTTGAAATGGGGTCTCACTATAGTTTCTAGGTTTGTATTGAACCCAGGATCAAGTAAGTGGTCCTGCTGCTTCAGTGTCCTGAGTAGCTGGGACTCTACCTGTATACTATGTCTGGCAGCTGATAGACATGCTTCTACTCTAGAAATATATGCTAGGAAGAAGGTCAAAATGTGAAGAACGTCTAAATATGGGGAAAGAGTTAACCTTTTGTTAGTGATAACACCTTTTCTTGTACATAAAAATTCCTCACTAGAACTATACTACAGAAGAGGGCACCACTTTGTTTACTAACCTAATGCCTCATGCATACAAGGCAGGTGTGCTACCACTGAGTTGTATCCCCAGCCCAAACATCTCTATAGTCAGGAGAAATTTTCCATAAGTCCTACTATTTAACATCGGGTACAAAAATGAAACAATTGTATTGTAGGTAATTTGAGGCCTTTCACATTTCTGACTAGAGATTTTAGAACTAATGATACAAAATAAGTATAACATCATCAAGAGACATTGTACTCATCTTATAAAAGCAAAGGAGATGCTAACATATCATTAAGCACATTTTTGTTTTGTTTCATTTGTTTGAAACAAGGCCCCACTATGTAGCCCTGGATGGCCTTGACCTTGTATTCTCCTATCTCAATCTCCCAAGTTATGAAAGTTATAATAAGCACGTACCAGTGCATCTAGGTAAGTATGGGTTTTTCTTGTTACACATGTAGCCCATCCATCTAGTGGTAGGAATGGCAGTCCTTAAGTAGATCTTGGTAAATTTGTTTGACTACATTCCTCAGGTAGTTGTTCTCAAATGTTACTTTAGATATAATGACCGCAATTTCATTGTGGTCAGTGTTCCCAATATGATTTTGAATGGTGAAAGGTAACGGGATCAATGGATAATGGACTGAGAGAGAAAGTTATCTCAAACTTCACAAATGCTGCATAACTGGTGAATAAAATGTTCAATTTAGTATTACTCACATCTATGTTTATTGAGTTATAATTTGGTCCCCATTTCTTTAAAAACTCAATCCCCTCTCTAAACAGTCTACAATGGTTCACTACCAGTGAGAGCTCTTGAAACATCTGATGTTGTGTTATACGTTTCTTCCTCCAGGATTCCTGTTTCTCAATGTACTGAAAAATAAGCTAATGCACCAAAAGGGAGGAAGTAGGAGCTTTATCTTCATCTAACAGAGACTTAAAATTAAGCTCAGCAATTTTCTTTCAAGCTTTGTCCAAGAATGCAAGACTAATCATTGGCTCTCCAAAGAGGATGGTGAGTTCTATTGAGTCATAAACAAAGGTAAATATAGCTAGATTATCACTTCACTCAATGCCATTCCACTCAGACAAACTCAACTGATCCAGTAATTCTTCAGTTTCATTTACTTGTTTTTGTATAAATTCTGTCTTAGCAAAATATAATGTTCTTTTAGTTGGTGTTTAAAGTGGGTGGGCCTTTCTATTCTTTTATAACCTTTATATCTTGAATTCTTTTTTGCTTTCTTTTTTTAAAAAAATGCTTTTTATTGACAATATCCACACATATAGATGGCATGCCATGGTCATAGTCTCCTTCCATCATCCTTCCTTTTTCCTTTCCCTTATAGACCTTTCACTAAGTTCCTGTTCAACTAGTCTCTCTTCTATTTTGATGCCATTTTTTACCTCTTCAATTGCACGTGTTTTATGTAGGTAGTGTCAGTCACAGTGAGGTCATGAATACTACCGTAGCCTGGCATTTTGTATCTGGAAGACAGTATTTCAAAGCACTCTTCTCCTTCCTTTGCCTCTAATAATCTTTCTAGAACCTCTTCCACAATAGTCCCTCAGCCTTGGTAGGCATGATAGAGGTGCCTCAGTAGTGAACATGCCACTATCACTTCTTCTCAGCACTTTGATTAGCTTTGTGTCTCCCCACTGATCACCATCAATTTGGATGGATTCATAAAAATGTCATATAACTAGAATTTTTTTATGTGGGTACTGGGAATTGGATCCAGGCTGGCAGGCTTTGCCAACAAGCATTTTTAACTGCTGAGCCATCTCCCCAGCCCACCTTGTGTGTTTTCTTTTACTTTTATTTTTCAATTATTTTATTTATTTGAGAGAGAGGGAGAAATAGGCAGGGATAGAGAAAGAGAGAGATAGATAGATAGATAGATAGAGATAGAGAGAGAGAAAGAGAGAGAGAGAGAAAATGGGCCCACCAGGGCCTCCAGCCACTGCAAATGGACTCTAGATGTGTGTGTCCCCTTGTGCATCTAGCTTACATGGGTCCTGGGGAATTGAACCTGAGTCATTTGGCTTTGTAGGCAAGCACCTTAAACACTGAGCCATTTCTCCAGCCCATATAACTAGAATTTTGAGGGTGGAGAGATTACAATGGATACCTTCTATAATTTCCCATTTTTCATTTTATCTAATTTATAGCCCTCTTGAGTTGTTGGTTTTCTTTTTCTTTATCAATTCTTAACTTCTGTAGTTATAATTTCTATTTTACTTTTTGGTGAATATTCTGGATGTTTGCCATTTGTCTCAACTTAATATCTAAAATTAGCACCATAATCCATATTCCTACAATGTAACAGAAATTAGTAATACATTATTCAGGTCAATACTTTCATATATTTCATGCAAGTCTATCTAATAACTTCATTATCTTCTTTCTTGAAATCCTAGGTATTAGGAACTAATATTATTTTATTTAAAATATTTGTTTGGATTTTACTCTATTTGCCCATTTTATTTTTCACTAGTCCTGCAGAAGCAGGAGCCTTTCTTCTATGAAAATCTGTTATTTCACTGACATAGATTCTTTGTCTGGTCCTACATGTTTATAATAATACACAGTTTCTGAAAATATTGTGACTGTGTTTCATCTTTATCTGGGAACAAAAGTCTAAATTAAATCTTTTTTCCTTAGCCCTTCAAATAGGGTATATCCTTTCCTGATGATTTTATTGTTCTTAATAAGAAACTTAATTTCTTTCTTTCTTTCTTTATTTTTATTTGAGAGAGAGAGAGAGAGAGAGAGAGAAAGAATGGATGTGACAGGTCCTCTAGTCACTGCAAACAAACTCCAGATGCAAGTGCCACCTTTTTGCATCGGGCTCATGTGGGACCTAGAGAATCAAACCTGGGTCCTTATGCTTAGCAGGCAAGTGCCTTAACTGCTAAGCCATCTCTCCAGCCAAAGAGAAACCTACTTTCAATGTAATTTTAATATATTACTAGGAGTTTTGTAGTGTTTTGGCAGAGAGTATGTGAATGAAGAGATGGCATTTTGTGAAACTATATTCCTTTCTACCCTTTTCAAAACAATCATGGAGACTTTGGCTCAAGATGGCACTGAGAATGTCTAGAACAAAGTGGCATGTGTTTCCTGACTCCCCAAGTGAAGAAGAGATGACTGGGTCCACTAATGGCCAATTTTTGGTATGTTGAGCCATCAAGAAGTGGAAGCTGTTTTCCTACAGCATACACTATGACAGAGTAGAATAACAAATGCTTGGTGTCTCTCAACATATCACTTCTCTTTGTTTATCTCTGTACCTTATTTTGTGAGTGCAATGACACATGCATTAGAACACCTGTTCTATCATTCATGAGGTTTACTTTCTCTTTCTGAGGTTTGTCTCATCTGCCTGTGCTGTATTGCATTCTGCTTCTGTAAATCTTTCCAATTTGCTGATTTTCTCTTCAGTTATATCTATGTAACTAACCCACTTTATACAATATTTATTTATTTATTTGTATGGAAAGAGAGAGAGGGAGAGAGAAAATGGACACACCAGGGTCTCTCGCCACTGCAAATGAACTATGTGTACTGGGGAATCAATCCCAGGTCATTAGGCTTTGCAAGCAAGCTCCTTAACCACTGAGTCACCTCTCCAGTCCTAACTAACCCATTTTTAAAATATCAATTGCATATTTATGATAAAAGTTCTTGATATTTTTCAAAATCTATCAGTATAATTGGTGGTTATTTTCTTTCCCATATGCACTCCTGTAATTCTGTAATTCATCATATTTCTTTCTTTTCCTATTTGCTTGAAAGTACATTGATTTGGGGGCCAAAATGTTAATCTAGGGGAAACTTGGAGAAAAAATTAAAATGCTTTCTTCCATGGAAAAGTTTCATTTTGTTCCCTTTCAAACCCTAGTTTTGGGACTACTTTACAAGATGCTGAGGTTAAGTTCCCCATTTTGTGTATGAAGTTTGAACCCAGGGCCTTGAATATCTTAGTCAAATGTTATATCTTAAAAACTATTACCCCAGTTTCCTCTCTCTTGGTTATAATCTCTCTTTCTCTCTCAATTCTTCTCTCTCTCTCTCTCTCTCTCTCTCTCTCTCTCTCTATATATATATATATATATATATATATATATATATATATATATAGAGAGAGAGAGAGAGAGAGAGTATATATGTATATATATATATATATATATATATATATATATGCCATAGGAAAAACTAATTAGAAGCATTTTGCTCAAAAATTAACCTGTCATTTTGTTTGTTTATGAGCCCCCTTTATAAGCTCCCTTACATTTGATACCAAGCAAAACAATAAGACACATTTTAAACCAGAGAGAGGTGGTTTGCAATAGGTGTCAACAGACTAGTCTGCCTTTCTGGCTCACCTGCTATTTTAGCTTCTTCCTGTTGCTGTTCCTACTGGTAAAAAGTCAAACATGATTTTAAAAAGGATTTTAATTGCCTTATAATAAATTATTCTTCAAGACTGTTATAAAATAAGTTTGTAGAAATAACATGTTTTCATGGACAATGTGCAAGTTGACATCAGATAACATATTTTAAATACTGGATTTGTGACTTTGGGCAAATGCTTCACAGTGCCAGGCTACAAAACCATAATTTTTCCATTTACAAATACAATTAAAATTATCTCACAGGAGTATTATTATATTTTATAATATATATTGAATCAGCACTAGTCAGTAAATAGTAGAAGCCTTTATTTACAGTACATATTTCTGTATGTATATTATTTATGTATTTATTCTATTAAGTTCTTAAAATTCTAGTAGAATATATGAACAGATGGCAAGTGCTTTCTCTAACTGTTAGATAGAAAGAGCAATGGACAAATAATTGTCAAATTTGTGTTTTGATTTTTAATTAAGAAAAAAATTTTGAGACATGTCTCATCTATCACAGGCTGGTCTCCAACTTGCTATATAGCCAAGAATGACCTAAAACTTCTGATTCTCCTGACTTTACCTCTGGAGGGCTGGGATTACAGGCATGCTCCACCACACTGCCTGCTTTATTCATTGCTGGGGACTGAACCCAGGACTTCATGCATGCCATGCAAGCATTCTGACAACTGAGTTATATCCCTAGCCCTGGGAATTGCCTACTTTAATATTGAACGTCAATGTACTCCATAAATCAGAAGTTTGAATATTAGTTAAAAATAATATTGGTATAGTATATTAATAAGGAAACACTAGCATCAAAATTAATTTCCTAGATGCTTGATACATTTGCCTTCCTTGCAGATTATTTTTTGTTCTGAAATATACTGAATAACAGATACTAAACTTGGTTTTAATATTAGTATTCAAGTAGCAAAGTAATTGCCTTCCTCTGCTAAATAAAGGAAACAACCTAGCCTGGCTGTGAGCTGAGAGTGTTATTCATATTTCAGTCATGTTTCCTGTTGCATGCTGAACCCACATTCATCATTACAATATTGAAAGAAATAGTCCATGGAATGGACTGATGCTGTGAATGGAAACAACACTGACCTTAGAGGAATGTGGTCCAGATTGTTGGCTGTCCGGGCTAGCTTCATTCCTCATGGAAAAGAAGACTATAACTCAGGTAACAGAGAAGCTTTGCAAATACCTAGTAGATGGTTCTCCATGCTCTTTGATTTTGCATCTTCAGGAAGTTAAGGAGGTAATGATTTTATTTGGTTGGACAATTGATAGAAAAAATTGTGTATACTAAGTAAAACCAAATTGTACTCATGTAGGTATTTGATACACACCTGTCTGGTATAGTTAGGATTTTGATGTGCACAAAATGACCCGTATTTTATTAGTAAATTCAAAGATGGTATTAGTAGTCAATGTGATAGTTAACCGCCAACTTGGCAGGTTCTGAAGTCACCTTTGACTGTGTGTGTGAGGGTGTTTCCACACAGTATTAAATGAGGGGGGAAGACTTGTTCTCAGAGCGAGCAGCACCTTCCAGTGGGTGTCCTCAGTATACAGAAATCTAAGGAAAAAGCAGTGCTGCCCACCTTTCTTCCTAAATGGGTGTGATTATCATTGCCTCTGCTATTCTCATGCATTGACATCAGACTCCAACTTCACCAAAGAGCCAAAGTGGAGTGAAGATCACAGACCCTCCACAGATCTAGGTCTTTGGCACCACAGTGGGGCTGCTAAGACATCCCACTTCACAGGCTGTGCAGCTACTAGGTTCTTTACCTCTCCAGTATGTAGATGATCATTGTCGTATTACCAAACGCCTGCCGTGGAAGCTAATCCAGTAAGGTCTCTTTCATACCTCTGACTCTCTCTCTCTGTCTCCCCCTTTCTTTTTCTATCTCTCTTTCTCTCTCTCTTGTTTCTGCTCCTCTATAGACCCTACCTAATACAGTCAATATGCATTATTTACCCATATCATCACATTTGATTTCCATATAACCTACAAAGTATCTGTTATTATAGTCTCTATTGATGGAAACAGAGACAGAAACTGGTTATGGTAGAAATGGCAAATGGTACGATAGGACAGAAAAGTGGTATCTATTAAAATTCTTCTAATAAGGGCTGGAGGGATGACTTAGCAGTTAAGGCGTTTGTCTGCAAAGCCAAAGGACCCAGGTTTGATTCCCCAGGACTCACATTAGCCAGATACACAAGGGGGCGCACGCATCTGCAGTTTGTCTACAGTGGCTGGTGGCCCCAACGTGCCCACACACACACTCTCTCCCTCTTTCTCTGTCAAATAAATAAATAAAAATAAAATATCTAAAAATGTCTTCTTATCAGATGACATATTGATTATATCTCTAATTCCTGGTCCATCTACCCAGAATCTTGGCGATATCTGCAGATAATTTGAGTGAATATGTAAACGAAATGCTTATCAAATAACTCAGAGCTCAGGAAGCAGTGAGTTTGGTCCATGAGAGAATCAAGATTGTCAAGCATTTGACCAAGCTGAAGCAATTAACTACATTTAAAATGACGATAATAGATATAGGGCTTTGGTTAATAAACAGAAATGTGAAATGAGGAAAGACAAAGTTTAGTCTACTTTAAGTACTTGAATGTGACTGATACTTTTTTAGATACTTGAGTGGTGATGAAGAGCTGTATAGACATAGATCACAGAAAAAAAATACTTTCTCTAAAAAGCAAGAAAATAAAAATATGATTGAAAATTTGAAAGGAACTTTTAAAATATACTATTTTATTTATTTGTGAAAGAAAAAGAAAGAGGCAGATAGAGGGGAGAAAATGGGCATGACAGGCCCTCTAGCCACTCTACCACTGAACTCCAGACATATGTGCCACCTTATGTATCTGGCTTACATTGGTACTGAGGAACTGAACCTGGGTCCTTTGGTTTTGCAGGCAAGCACCTTAACCACTAAGCCATCTCTACAGCCCTGAAAAGAGCTTTTTAAATATAGCAAAGACGGTGAAAATTCAAGAATGGGAGCATCCATGTGTGATAAATGGGATGCTTCTGAGAGTCCACAATTGGTGGGAGTCTGGAGATGGGTCCTTTGACTGCCGTTAGTCATCAGTGTGTTGGTGTCATAGCTGTGGTTATGGAACAAGAAAGAAGAGGACAGATTTGTAAAATGTGATAAAGAATACATTGGCTGATAATTGACTGAACATGAGAGGGGAACAAAATGTCTAATCCAAAATCAAGATTTATGACCTGAGTAATCCTGGTATCCCCAGTGTCCCATTCTTCTGGAATCATCCTTTTATTAATAACCAAATAAAAGATCCCAAGCTCCCATGTTCCTAACCACAGAAAATCCAATGCCCCTTGCTTTCCACACCTGGATCAGGACTCCTGCTTATACCACCTCTGTTGCTCTGCCATATGGTGGAACAGTATTGCAGTATGGTTAAAAACATGGGCTGGGGAATCGAATCAATTATTTTAATATTTTTCTTGCTATTTTTTCACTCAAGGTTCTAAGTAAAATTATTCAACCTCACTATACCTTAATTTATTCAGTCATAAAATAATGATTAATTAATAACATATATCTTACTGGAGTGTTTGGTAATTCACAAAAATGTTTATTAATCCCTTATAATACATCCACTATGTAAAATTCCTAACTACTCTGTCCTCTTGGAAAGTTATTAAAGTAAATAATATTTCCACCTAAAAAGGACAACTTCTATGATGAGAAGAATGGCTCAGGCAGTAAAGTTCTGGCTACGCCAGCATGAAGACCTGAATTGAGTTCCCCAGAACCCACATGAAAGCCAGGCATGTCGACATATGCATGTGATCCCTGGGTAGGGGAGATGAAGACAGGAGAATTCTGGAAGCTTGCTGGCTATCTAGCTGAATCAGTGGGTTCCATGTACAGTGAGAGACACTGTTTCAAACAGTAAGGTTGTGAGCAATTGATAAAGGTACCCGGTGTTGACCACTGAATTCCATACACATGCCATACATGCAATACAATTATATGCACACCTGCACATACACAAACACATACACACATATATACTACACACACCCAGGGACAATTTCTTATTCTATGGTACAGAATAATCTTCCTCTTCTTTGTTTCAATCTGGTACTTGTTTTGACAAAAACAGAAACACTCTTTCAACATTTCTTAATATCTAAAAGAATACATGTTGTTGTCCACTCCACGTTACTGGGATAAACATCCAACCAAACACAGTTCATGGGAAGAACAGGTTTATTTCAGGCTTAGATCCAGTGGAAATTCCATCAATACTAGAAGAAGCTGGCTTCTTTCCATGGTTCCAAGCAGAGAGAAACCACCAAACAGCCAGCACCACAAGCAAGCATAAGCCATCAGAGCTCACACTGGTCTGCACACCTTCGAGCTAGACAGAAGATGCAACCCTAAATATACCTTAGGGCTGGACAAAGATCTGCCTGAAATGACACCTCCTCCCACAGACTGTTAGAGACTTAAGCAGGAAGCATGACTTTAATCAAAAATGCCTGAAGCAGGCCAGTGAGATGGCTTAGTGATTAAGTTGATTGCCTGCAAAGCCTAAGGACCTAGGTTCTGTTCCCTGGTACCCACGTAAGCCAGATCTATAAAGTGGCACATACATATGGGGATTGTTTGCAGGGGCTAGAGTCCCTGGTGTGCCCATTCTCTCTGTCCTCTTCCTCTTCTCTCTCTCTTTTTTCTTACCTCTTTTTCTCCCTCTTTCATGTGTGTGTGTGTGTGTGTGTGTTTAAATAAATAAAAATATTTAAAAAAAACTTGAGGCTATGGGGAACATACATTCATATTCAAACCACCAAACAAGCTAACTGCCATGTATCCCAACACACACATGTAAAAAATATGCACAAACACATGTACAAAAAATATATTTCTAGACTGTATGTATTTACTAGTAAGTTGTCCTAACAGCATATTATTCCCTATTACACTTAATTGTGATGAGAAGCAGAAGAATGGGAGGGTCCTCAGGGGTGTGTGTACATGTGCATGTGTGTGTTAGTGACATGAGAAGTATATGAGTAGTTGGAGATATGCTGACTTTCAAGTGTCAGCAGCATTATATAGTAGCATCATCGAAAAAGCATTTAAGTTGGAAATGCAAGATTTCCATTTATTTTGTAACTATCTCCATGAAGTATATTGGAAATTGGTTTTGTGACACTGAATCCATAGTAAGAGAACAATAAGAGCTAACTGGTTTGAAATTAAAAGTTGTGCATTTCAGAAAAATCAGAAGATAACACAGAAACAAACAAAGCTATTCAGTTCATCCAAGAAAATTCTATGCCCTTTCTGAGTTCAAAGTCCTCATTAGTTTCCATTTGTCCTCTGAAAGCTCCACATCCTTAACTCAGCAAGCCCAGCCCACAAGCATCTGGCATTCCGCTTCATGTCTAATATTTACTTCCTTCAATCGTCTAAGCTCCACTAATCTTAAACTCCCACACCTTTATCTCTATTTTTCATTTCCATTCTTTCCAAAGCCTAGAAAGATGGATGTTGTCCCAATTCTATACCTCCAAGTATCCTCCATCCATCAAAAGTCATATTTCCTACAGTTATTCTCTTTATCATTCAAAATAAACTAGCTTATATATACATATTCTAACTGATGTAGTGATCTTATCTAAATATATTACAATCTTACCTCTCTCTGGGTAACTGTTCCTTATGCCCACTTCCTTCAATCTCTCATAAATTTTGTTTTTAGGACAAATCATTTTTATTGTGACATTTTCATGTATACACATAAGGTATTTTGATCATGACTACCTTTATTGCCTCTCTTATCCTCTCTTCCCCATGCACTGAGGCCTCACTCTTCACGAATGTTCCCTCTCTGCATTTATGTCTTTCCCCCTTACATTTTTATATACCTGAGACAAAACATGCAATAACTATCTTTTTGAATTTGATTTATTTCTACAAGTTATCTCATTCTTATGACCAAATAATGTTACACTGTATATGTATATATATATATATATATATAATATGTTCTTTATCCTTTCATCTAATGATGCACACTTATAATTTGGCTATAGTGAACACTACAACGGTAAATATGGATATGCAGGTATCTCTATATAATTTCACTCTGATGCCTTTGGGTATATATTCAAAAATAGATAGCTGGATTGTATGGTAGAACCTCCAAGATGATGTCTGTAGTAATTCTATTAATTTATATCCCCACCAACAATGTAAGAGAATTCATATTCCCTCAGATCCTCCACCAACAACTGTTGTTTTGTGTTTTCTTAGTGATAAATGTTCTGACTGTAGAGATGGAATTTACAGGTGGCTTAAGACATGAACTGTTAAAACATATCATGGACCATTTGTTCTTGTTGTAAAGTATCTATTCAGTTCACTTGTATACTTTTTTGTCTTTTGAGTCTATGTTTTCTCCATTATATGTTTTTGGCTCCTTTGTTGAGATCCAGTTAGCTGTAGACTTTTGATTTTATTTATGGGCATTCTACATGTCTGATTGTATAGTAATACCATGTACTTTTTCTTACTATGGCTTTGTAGCATAATTTGAAATTAGATATCAGGATACCTTCACTGGCGTTCTTTATGCTCAGGTCTATTTCAGCTATTTCAAGAATCTGTGCTCCCATATGCACTTCAAAATCATTTCTGCTACATCTATGAAGAATGTCATTAGCCGGGCGTGGTGGCGCACGCCTTTAATCCCAGCACTCGGGAGGCAGAGGTAGGAGGATCGCCGTGAGTTCGAGGCCACCCTGAGACTCCATAGTGAATTCCAGGTCAGCCTGGGCTAGAGTGAGACCCTACCTCAAAAAACCAAAAACAAAAAACCAAAAAAAAAAAAAAAAGAATGTCATTGAAGTTGATGGGAAATTCAGGGAATTTGTATGCCATTTTTGGTAATATACACACTTTAACAATACTAATGCTGATGATCAATGAATTTGGAAAGTCTGTCCGTATTCTAGTATCTTTGATTTCTTCCTTTGGTGTCTTATAATTCTAATTTCGGAAATCTTTCACCTACCTGACAAGGTTTTCCTTTGGTATATTTTGTTCTTTTGGAACATGTGGCATTATTTTTCTAGTTTTCCTTACAGCATGCTCATTACAGATTGCTCATTATTGAAGCATAAAATCATCTGCTAAATTTTTATTTTTTGTGTATTGACTTTATTTCCTACTAATTTTCAGAATTTTATATTGAGGTCCATCAATCTTTAATGAAATGTTTAGAAGTTTTCTATGTAGGATAATGTCCCTGAAAATGAAGATAATGTGACGTTTCCGTTTTTACTTGTATCCTTTATTTCTTTCCTTTGACTTACTTCTCTGCCTAAATTTCAAGTACTGTACTTAATAATAGTGGTGACAGTAGACAACCTTGTTTCTTTTCTGATTTGAGAAAATGTTTCAGTTTTCCCCTTCATTATGATGTTGATGTGGGGTTGCCATATACAGCTGGTGCTGTGTAAAGGCATGGTCCTTCTGCACCTAGTTTCTTTGGGGCCTTCATCATAAAAGGTTGATGAATTTAGTCAAATAATTTTTATGAATCTATTAAGATTACTATGAGATTTTTTACTCCTTTAGTTGGCTGCTATATTGTATTTAATCATTGCTGCATCCCTCAATGAAACTAAACTGATCATGTTTATGAGCCTTTAACGTGATGTTGAATTGAGTTTGCAAGCATTTTCTTAAACTTGTGTTCATCTGTGAAATTGCCCTATTGCCACACCAACTCCAGTGGAGTCTGTGTAGCATAGAGCCTAAACAGCTCGAATGGCTACCAGTCCTGGGGTTTTGCATCACACGTGATTAGGCCCCCTGGAGGTCCCTGGCAGAGTCTTTGGTGTTTTGTGATTTGGGTCTCATTCTGCAGTGTGTTCTTTCTCTGGGTGCTTGCCTTATTGATTCTAGGAACTAAGCCCACTCAACTTTATACTGATAAAATCATGCTCTCAGCAGATAATCTCGATGGGCCTTTAGATGTTCCAGAAACTAAGAGTACAAAAACGGAAGCTTCCACCTATGGAGACAGCCCTAGCCTCAGTAACCCCAGCAGCCTTAACCGCGACGCCGGCTGTGTCTGAAAAGCTTGAACAGCTAATTTTTATTCTTGCTGAGAATGTAACTTTAACTCCATATGACCCTCCACTAACAGAATTGTTTGGCGGTCTGCAGTTTCTGATTCATGGCAGGTGGAGGGAACCACCTAAATATAGAGGGCCTTATAAATTTGATCCTACTGATGCACCACTCCCTTGGACAGGAAAATATGATGAGAATCTAATCAGATGGGTAACATTTAAAGGAAAGAGAGTCAAATATTATTCATTGAGTATATAGGAAATGATTAGGAGAAGCCGGCCCCCATGGTGTGCTTTGACGGATAAACAGCAACAAGAACTTAGATGGGAAGTATATGTATTCTTTGCTGTTAGGAATAAAAGATTGTATGATATATTTGGAAACCCTTTAAGTCAAGAAAGAATGTTGAAAGACCTAAGAGTTTGGGATGAGATGTGGGACCCCAATGTGAATGTAAGATGTTAATACTAGAAATCTTTAGATGTTAGTCATTAACCACAAATGTCTGGTCCTTCAGCAGCTACAGAAAGAGGAAGTTCCTGGGTATAGCAAGTTTATACTGAGTATATGTCATAAGGAGTTATTGTACTGATTTCATTTTTTGAAAACCTGCCAAATGGAGCAGTTCCTGATTGTTTCTGTATATAACTGAGACCTGAAAGTAAAGTTCTTTGCAGCAGCAATCACAACCTGTGCTGTCTGTCTGTCGCATCGAATCCGTTCCTTACCTGAATATCCAAGCCTGGTCCCCCTGCAGAGACATCCCCATTGGGTGGTCTGCGGCACCCTATAGTTTTTGTTTTTTTTTTTTTTTTTACTATATATCTTTTTCCAGTTTTGATATCAGGGCAATGCTAGATTTGTAGAATTTGTTTGATAGTGTTCCTTACCTATTGTAATTTGTGGAATGGTTTAAAGAGCACTGGTGCTAGCTCTTCTTTAAAGGTTGGGTAAAGTTCAGCAGTGAATATATCTGGTCTTGGCTATTCTTTGTTGGATACTTTTGTGTTACTGCTTTGACATAATTATTGGTTATTGACCTACTTATTCTATATCCTTTTGATTTACTTTTGGTACTTTGGGTAGAACGTTTGTGTCTAAAAATATATCCACTTCTCTAGATTTTCTAATTTGATTCTCTGAATTCAGTGGTATCTACTGCAGTACACATTTTATTATGTTGTAATTTGAAGCTGTTGTGGGGGAGGGGAATCCGCCCCCAGGCCTGGGAAACTGCAGAGGTTTTGGCAGTAATTGTGGGTGTGGGTGTGGCCGCGGTGGGGGCCGAGGCCATGGGGCTCATGGAGGCAAAGCTGAAGTGAAGGAGTGGATCCTTGTCACCAAGCTGGGCCGCCTGATCAAGGACATGAAGATCAAGTCCCTGGAGGAGAGCTATCTGTTCTCCCTGCCCATCCAGGAGTCTGAGATTATTGACTTCTTGGGGTCATCACTTGAGGATGAGGTTTTGAAGATCATGTCAGTGCAGAAGCAGACTCTGGCCAGAGGACCAGGTTCAAGACTTTGGTGGCCTTTGGGGTCTACAATGGTCAGGTCGGCCTGGGTGTTAAGTCCTCCAAGGAGGTAGCCACTGCTATCCGAGGGTCATAATCTTGGTCAAGCTCTTCAATGTGCCTGTCCGAAGAGGCTACTGGGGGAACAAGATGGGCAAGCCCCACACGGTGCCCTGTAAAGTGACAGGCCGCTGTGGCTCTCTGCTGGTGCGCCTTATCCCTGCTCCCAGGGGCACTGGCACTGTCTCTGCTCCTGTGCCCAAGAAGCTGCTGCTGATGGCTGGTATTGATGACTACTATGTACTGCCACCCTGGACAATTTTGCTAAGACCACCTGTGACACCACCTCTAAGACCTACAGCTATCTGACCCTGACCTCTGCAAAGACACTGTGTTCACCAAGAGTCCCTACCAGGAATTCACTGACCCTCTTGTGGAAACGCACAACAGAGTATCAGTGCAGAGGATTCAGGCTCCAGCTGTGGCTACCACATAGGGTTTTTATACAGAAAAATAAAAGTGGATTAAACCTGTTTAAAAAGAAAGAAAGAAAAGAAAAACAGACATTATTTCACTAAAAGCAAAGCTATCATGGAGAAGTGAAGGGATATTCACTTCTCTTTTTTCCCTCAGGCTGTTTTCTGCTCATTAATTTTCTCTGTAATTTTTCCCATTGTCAAATTCTATTTACCATTAGTATGTTATTGGAGCTCTTACATTCTCATTTCTGGGACAAAACACCTGACCAGAAGTAGCTTATGGCAGGAAAAATTTGATAACAGGCTTAAGTTTTGAGGGGAAGTTGTATGACAGTGGAAAAAAGCAAGACAGAGTAGGCAGCTGGGGTGCCACATCTCCACATGAAGCAGGAAGGAAATCAACTAAGTGAGGCATCCCTTAACACCCAGTATAGCTTCACTAATCAATCTCAAGGTCTGCCCAGAAGAACACACCTCATCCAGCAAGGATTCACCTCCCAAAGGCTCCAGCAGCTGGGGACTAAGTAGGGAGCTTAATCAAAAACACTTGAGGATATGGGGGACATTTTACATATAATCTACAACATTCTGCCCTTGATAACTATAGACTCAAGTTTATCTCGCAATGCAAAATGAACTCAGTATAATTCTAAAAGTCCCCACGGTCTTAATACCAACACTGCTCAAGTTCAAAAGTCCAAAGTCTCATCTGAAACTTAACTATCAGGCCTGGAAAATCAAAACGCAAGTTCCCAAATATAAAGGCACGAAGTAAACATTCCCATCGCAAAAGAAAGCATAGCTAGGAAAGACTGAGCCAATGCTAAGTAGAAAATCACCAGGACAAATATCAAATCCTACAGTTCCATATCTGGCATCTTGGATTGTGATGAGGTTTTCTGGCTCCAAAAAGCTCAATTCCAGGCCTCTGTGCTGCTTTTGCTTTCCAAACAGACCTACCCAAGCCAGAGTAAGCAGCTTTTCTTGGCAGCTACCCCATATGGAAACTGCACTGCAACACCTGGCTCATCTTCACAGCTCCACGCAGGGATTTCAACCCTTCTTTATCTTATCATCTTCAGTACTGTGTACAGTTCATGATACTCTTTTCTTCATTTCTTATGCTTCCACAATTAGTACCAATTAGACTTCACTATCAAATTTGTAAATTTGCCTGGATGGCAGCAATAAAGCTTGACCTTGAGAAGCAGGATACTCCTTCAGCATTACTCCTGCAGTTCCCCTCCTTTCAAAATAATTTGCATTCCTATTAGCTTGAGTCTTCAGTAAGTTAGGTTTCACCCTCAGGGCATCTTTTTTATTGTCCCAATGCAAAACAGTTGGCCTGTCTTGACCTAAAACAATTCTGTGTCTGTCACTTCAAACTTGCTTACATTGTTTTCTGTGTCTGAAACACACCAACCTGTTACTTCTAAATTCAAACCTGCTCAAATTCTCCAGACACAGGAAGAAGGTAACCAGCCTGTAGCTCAGTCTTGACTAGGTCCCTTTTTCCCCTTTGAAATTTTATAAGTTAACACCTTCACAGTTCATGCTTCTTTCTACAATGCTGTCTTTCAAACTCTCACCAGAATGCCTCATCAATCTGCTTACAGAACTGTAAGACTTCTCTAGTCCACAATTTCAAATCCTTCCTTCCACAAACCAGCTCCAAAAGATCCAAACCACATAGGTTCATGGAAGTAAGATCACACTTATCAATACCAAATTTTTGTAGTAGTTACATTTGTGTTACTAGAACAAAACACCTGACCAGAAGCAACTTACGGGAGGAAAGGGTTTATTTCAGGCTTAAAGTTTCAAGAGGGAGACTCATCATGGTGGAAAAAAATCATAGTAGAGAAGGCAGCTGGGGTGTCACATCTCCACATGAAACAGGAAGGAAATCATTTAAGTGAGCTAGCCCTCAATATCCAATAAGGCTTGACTAATCAACCCCAAGGTGTGTCCCAGCAACATACCTCTAGCAAGGCTCCACCTCCAAAAGGGTCTACAGGCTGGGCCTAAGTAGGAAGCTAAGCCACAAACATTTGGGCTATGGGAGACATTTGACATTCAACCCACCACAGTTATTCTTCTGAACTTTCTATTTTTTTAAATGGAAGCAATAAGTACCAGAATATTAAGAACTCATATATATTTAAAAACAATGGAAAATGATAAGATTTCATGAAATTGCATAGAATCTCTTTTAGCAATATTGGATATTACTGCTGTGGTTTGAAAAGCAAATTTTCAGTGACTCTATGGTACCTAGGAGTATACAATGAATATTTATATTACATATTTTAATAACAGTAAAATTATCAATAAAGCCATGATCACAAGATGATAAAAATAAAATCTGTAATCCCACTGTGATGTTGCTATGAGCAATCCTCATTGCAAGGGGCAGTAAAATGCAAAAGCATAGGAACTCTGAGAATAGTTTACATGGGAAGGCATGATTTCTGAAAATCATGATTCAATAGATTGCTGAAAATGATGCTGTAATTATGAAATGATGATTTTATGGCAGTGAAATATTCTGCTATTTAGGAGAGGAACTGTATCTGACTGCATGCAGACCTGGTATTTGCTATGTTCAAACAATCCATATTGGGAGCATCCATATGACTTCCATAAACCTGGATCTCCTGGTTGGACAACATTTAGAGAAAAGTACTGATACTGAGCCTGACTTCTCCTTCTTGTGATTTATTATGTTGGCACTGGGCCAAAGCCATCACCAGTATAAATATGATCCATATATTATTCAGCATTAGAGTGAGGCACTGATCCAAAGCAGGACAACACATACATCGGAAATTAACCCTCACCCATAATTTTGTCTTTACCTCTTGGTTAGTTTAGCAGCCTTCTGTCTTCTTTCCCTCAGCTCTGCCTTCCTCTTCATCTTACACATTATTGAGAGCTCTATGTACCAGAATTTCCTGTTTGTTCACTATTCTTTATCTTGAGAAATGAACTTCTTGACTGAAGAAGCTATATACTGTTTATTTTTCTCTGTATCATATTGCCTGAGGCACAGAAAAGGGTAGAGTTCCTCAAGCTGCCAGATGAAGCCATGGAATCATGAGAAGAGGGAGGAATAGGACAGAGCCAAGATCCAGAACAAGTGCTGCCCTATGACCTTCCACTGACTTCTGGTGAAGTTTCCTAAGCCCAGCATCATCTTGCATATTGGAGTGTACATGAAGGGAAATTATGTTAGACTAAAGAATGAGTAAAGAAGTGGCTCCCCAGTGGAAAGTAAGCCTGACAGAGGAGCCAGACTACCTATTTTCTCAAGCACTTGGATTTTAAATATGTTTGTTCCTATAGTAAAGTGAATGGAATTATGTTGCTACCTTTCCTCGGAGCTTGCTCTATTTTGGACCCCAAGATCTCAGCATTTTCAAATGGCCCTGGTGTAGGTAATTTTTTGATAACCTTTGGGATATTCCAAGTACATGGAAACACAGTCATCATGTCTACCATTCATCTTTCAGAAGTTGATATTATTTATGCATGGTGTAAGAAGATGATAATAAATTTATTCCCACCCATCTTCATTTTAAAGGGAGTTTTAGGGCTTTATTCATGGCAAGATTACTACTCACTTGGTTTTCAGTCTCAACTTTGCCTCTACCCACGATCGCTTTTATTTCAGCTGTACTAAACTACACCTTATCTCGTACACTTCTCAGTTTACAATACCTTTCTGTGCTGGTTGCTTTTCTCATAGCAATCCCCATATTTCCTACTAAGGTGATCCACATAAGTGACTGAGGGGTGAGTTGAGGAACATTCCCTGCTGCTGGCTGTGTATTGCAGAGCTTTTCATATGGCTCCATGCCTGTGTGTACCACTTACTTCTGTCCCACCAAGGATGTCAGGCTCTTGTTGCTAAATACTGTTCTTATCATTTTGTTATTTTCAGTACGTAACACTTTTCAGACCATGTAAGTATATATTTATTAAATTAATGATGAAACAGTTCATCCATGGCAGTAGATAAGGTGGACATTTTTAATAGAAGTTGGGAGGTAGAAAGGTGCCTTTCTTTTACTCGTTCCTTCCACTATCATTTAATAGTTAACTTTGTTTCTCAGTTAGAACTCACATGATACCCCATTACATACAGAGCCCATGTGGTTCAGATACTTTCTTTATCATGAGCTTTTCAGCAACCAGTAAATGACTTTAAGAAACTCAATTCTATTGCAAAGAAGTTCATTGAACATTTTCTCTGATTTCTGTCTAATTACTTGAGATGGACAGGGCTAGTTGCTTTTGTAATGAAATAAATATTATATACTAGGAACCAGATATTATTCTTCAGTCCCCCCTTGTGTCCAGCATGCTGCTGTCCACAGTAGATTCTGAAGTAGAAATACTGGCTGATTAATCCAGAGCTACAGGAATCCAGTGTACCTATAATATTGATATCTAGTCTTTCTCAGCACATTTTTCAGTGTGGATTTCTGATTTCCAGGCCACCTGTCAGAGCCCACCCAGAGCACTGCAGTTGTATGGCAGCTGATTTCTTTAATTTCTCTGTGCAGTAAGGGTGAAATGAATGTGCATTTGCAAACTTAAATGCCTTTAACATAGTTCAGGCTATTAAATATTTAAGTGTGAATTAAATGGATATTTGTGTAGTGATAAGTTGACTGCTGAGACCAAGGAAATGAGCACTGAGTCCTATCTCAGCTAAATAGTGTCTTTGGTACATTGCTTGGGAACTCAAAGATCAACCAAGTGTCTTAAATTGTGTGCTAATTCTCTGGATGAACTTATCCACCTATAAATTAGGTAACAGTACTCGGACACTTTAATATGTGTCTCACCCTTCCACCTACACCTTAGCAATAAGGAACTGGAGTCTTTAATGCCTGGAGAGTAAATGTCAAGAAATATAGTTACAATTTTAGGCCTGAGGAAATTTTGAAAAACAGAATTTTCTTCTTCCTCCCACCTTTAACACTGTGCCAATTGTGGTTTGATGGCAAAATGTTCCCCACAGACTCATGTGTTTAAATACTTGGCCCCAAGCTGATAGCACTGTTTGAGATGGTTGTGGAACCTTTAGGAGGGCGAGTCTTGCTAGAAGAAGTGGGCCATTGGGGGATTTCCTTGAATTTTTATAGCCAAGCACCATTTCCCCTTTGTCCTCTACTGCTTGGCTATGGATGCAATGTGCATGATCAGCTTCCTGCTTCTGCCGCCATGCTTCCCTGCCATGATAGAACATATCCTCTCAAACCTATCTGCTATAATTAATCCTTTCTGCCTTCTGCACCTTTCCGTCAGATATTTTATCACAGCAAGATGAAAGTAACTAGTACAGTGCCTTTTGCCCAGAGGCAAATCTGCTAAGCTCCAGGTGTGTTGTTAGAAGGCCCTAAGACATTTACAGTGTACTAAGCACAGCTTCGTATCTTGGCTTCTGCTCTTTCCTTTTCAGGAATGCTGTACCAGAGTGTTCTTATATCTCTAGGACCCTTCAATTCAGGTGCTCCCCTTAAGGTCCTGTTGAGGGTTAAACCTTTTAGTCTAACTTCCAGGATATAGGATTCTACGGTACCAGTTCCATTTGGGTTCAGTTTTGTGTCACCCCACTCTTTATGACTTAGGTCAATTTTCATCCTCTCTAAGTACTTTTCTTTCATTTTTCCAGCCTTTTTCCAGAACATAGTAGCTTAATGTATCTCAGAAATATCTTTCTATTATCTATTTTTACAGGGCTCTCAACATTGACCCTGAGTCAGAGATCCTCTCAGATTTTTCATTATATCCCTGTTGCATAGCACTGTGCCTGAGCCACAGTTGATGCTCAATCAAAAACTCCCATCACCTGCAATTCATTTCTTTCTTCCCTACTTTCTCTCCTCAGGATAAAACACTCAAGCATAGCACCCATCTGTCAGGACACTAATCAAGTTCATCTATTTTAACCTCAGTCTAATGTGGTACAAACCTAAACACTGGCTCAACAGTGCTGGTGTCATTTGCCCTTATTTGCTGACATACTCTGCTAACCTGTGAGAGCAAAAAACCTTTATGATCATTTATATTTATATGCAAGCTACCTACAAGAGAATAGTTTCTTCTGGTCTAGAACAGCTACATTAAGGGCATTTTAAAAGCAAGGATTACGTTCCAGAATGGTACTAAATCCTGTATAGGCCCTCTGTCAATGGGCAGAGCTGTTTCCTAGCCTCTCCAATATAGGTGGGTTTATGACTTCTTTGACCAATAGATGAATCAGTAGCATGTTATATGACCTAGCTCAACTTCTGAAAAGATTTTATGGCTTCTTCTACTCTTCTATTAAAAACTCTTCCACCACTGGGTGAACAAGCAGCCCATGCTAGCCTACGGATTAAAGGGAACACATAAAAAGAAGCAAGACTCCAGTCATTCCAGCTATCAAATCTGTCTCAGAAGATTCCAGAAGCAGGACATAAAATGAATACTAATTGTTTTAGGCTACTGTGTTACTGGGCACTTCAGTTCTTGTGTGTGCACTGCCCTCATTGAATTCCAAAATGAATTAGTGAAAAAAAGTAAATGAAAATGGATTTATTTATAGTTTGGCCAAACCAGGGGAAGAAATTAGGCATTTCTTCCCCAGTATGTATGTAGCAATCTTACAATCTATACAAAATCATGCAGCAAAAGCCAGAAGATATGTAGAAGTAGCAGTGAGACAGTTTAACTGTTTCTTTCATGGGGGAAAAGTGGGCCTCAGATTGCCTCCATTGTCAACATTCTCAACATCAAAGGTGTCAAATGTCTCTCTTTAGAATGTAGAATGTCTCTGTCCCATCAGGGGTCCTATCCATTCTCTCTTAGCATGGGATCACAGTTTTACTTGGATGATTAATTGTGGTTTGTAACTTGACTAGATTGGAAGATGCCTAAGAGTAGTGAAGTACACTTCTGAGTGTGTCTGTATGGAACAGCAAGCTGAGGAGTACGACAAACCTGAATATGGACAATAATCCCAGCATGCTTCTGGCTGATGGAACCAAAGCAGGAGAAGGAAGTCTGCCAGCGTTAGCATGAGCTCAATTCTTTCTGAGTGAGTGTGTCTTTTGCTAGTATCATTGGCCATGGACACCAGACTCCAGCTTCTTCAGCCTTTCAATGTAGACTCACACCAGTGACCCTCCAGGAACCTTGATGACCTTCAGTTTGGACTAGGATAGCATCAACAGTCCTTATTCTGAGGCTTCAGGATCCTGGAATGGAGAAGCTACTGTTTCTCTGTCTCTTTAGCATGCAGGATATTATAGGATCATTCACCTGTTCATCATGTAAGTCAATCTAATGCACACGTGTGTGTACACATACACAACACTTCTTCTTAGTGTATTTTTGTTTTATTGTTTGGAAATTCCCAGGATGTACACTATAGAGAAAATCTCAACCAGTAAACAAGACATGTGTTAACTTTCCATGGCAAAAAGCCCCTATCATGTACAACTGGAGTGAGGCTTGGTGGGCAGATTAAATGTTTCCTTTCACCAAATCAAATTCTTCCTAGACATCCAGATGTTAACTTCCAAGTCACAGTACATTCCTTGCCAATAAGTCTTCTAATGAAAACGTATCCATAGCAGTAACTATCCTTGTGAGAGGCTGAGTTTATGCTAAGTCAAATTCCACATTGATTCTCATCCAAAGCAAGTATATCTCTGGGAGGTCACATTACTCCCAAGCCAATATTCTACAAAATGCTGAATTTTAGATATGTGATGACCTCAGTGTTAATCCAAAGATTTTCATCATAGGAAGTATGTCCAGAGGCTTAGTGACTGTCTAGCACTGAGTTTTTGCAATGCTGATGCTAGTTGAGGCCAGATGGAATGAGGTGATTCCTATGATCACCCAGTGATGGCCAGGTGGTCATCTAGGATTGATGAATGGCAATCAGTGTATTTGTGGTCTGTAGACACCATTGTGATTTAGAGGCTCATGCAGGAATAATTCCAATAGGAACAAGTGAACAGATTGACATGCAACTAGAGGAAAATAAGGTAAAACTCTAACTTCCATTATTTCAACTTTTGAATTATTTGAAAACTATATAGCCCTGTGCTTAGTAATAAGTAGAGTGTAAAGGTTTAATAAAAGTTTAATGCATTGTACTAGAAACAGTGTCCTGTTTCTGCATAGGATGTAGATTATTTGTTTTCTGTTATGTAACTATGATTGTGTTGTAAATTTTGGATTCAGTGATACAAGGGAAATTTATCAAAGTATTACTTCTAAAAGCATGTTTTCAGATAAGGGTGTATCTGTCTACAAACTGAGTGGAGGACATCACGCTCAATGTGGAGAGGCATCAGGCATCATAGAACAGGAAAGGAACCTGGTCTAGATCCTCTTTCAATGGGGAGTGTTTATTTGTGCTGTCAATCATCAAGCTTTTGTACACAGTCCTTGGGTACTGGCACTTGTACCAGCAACCAGGTGCTGGATCTCTCTCTCTCTCTCTCTCTGTTTCTTTCTCCTCCAGCCCATCCTTCTAGGTCACAGGAGTTTGATTTTAGCCTGTAAAATTAGAAAGTTGGATGAACTCCTATCCATAATCTCACATATTCTGTTTTACTCTTGAATCATAGATTCTCATTTGGTTCATTCTTGAAAATGTTTTGAGTACATAGCTGGAAGTGACAGATATTTGGAAGTCTTGGGTCTAATTCCCATAATTGCTAATGGTCAGGACCTTTCTTGTGTCCCCCTAACTGTGACTCCACTTCAGGATGCACTTTCTCCACACAAGTCCACTGAGAATCTAAATGAGAGCACACTTTGGACAAGCAGTGACTGTGAGAGACTACTCAATAGTTCCAAACCTGAAGCATACCTCAGCTCATTTAACTATCACATATCTTTGAGACAGGTACAATATAGTATCTTAACACCTGGAGAAATAATGTGAAATAGAGAAAAGAGAAGTAATTTTACCCTCTGATAACATTTGAGAGTGGAGTCAGGTTATATCATTTTAAAACTCTACTCATTGAGACAATCATCCTCTCTGAACAGAATCATACCTAGCTTGTTTTTAGCTTTCATGTCATGTGGTTAAGTTCATTTTCTACAGAGGTGATCTTCTTAAAGTACAAGTCATATCAAACATTGTTAAAATCCTTCAGTGGCTTTCCACCATTAGAATAAAGTGTAAGTAATTCTCATCGTCTGTAAGACTGATATCGTTTGAATCTGAAATGTCCCCACCCAATTCATCTTTTGAGTTCCCAGGTGGTGGTTCTATTTTGGATGGTTCTGGAGGCTTTGCAAGGTGGGACATAACTGGAAGACGTGGGTCTCTAGGAGTGGATTTGGGCGGAGTATGTTACCACTGGCTACTTCATCTTGGTTTCTTCTGCTTTCTGGACCACAATGAAGTGATCTCTCTCTTTCTCTCTCCTCCAACTTATCCTTCTAGGTCACATTGGTTTTATTTTCACCTGTGTAATTAGGCATTTGGATGAACTCCTATCCATAATCTCACATTTTGTAATTTTCTCTTGAGACAAACCATACCTTCTCATCATTATGGACTGAATCATTTTAAACTATGTTCTAAAGTAAATCTTTTCTCCATTAAGGTGTTTCTGACAGGCATTGTAACAAGGCAACATGAAAATAACTAATACAGGGATCTTTCACAATCTCCCTACTGTACACTCCTCCCTAGATACTGTTATAGCCCTCACTTTAATAATTTTTCAAAATTATTCTCTTCCATGATTTCTATGCCTGGAACAGTTTCTCTATTTACCTGGCTGCCTGTGTTCCTTTACACATAGCTCCCTTCTAGTCTCTATCTCATTGCCCTACATTATTTTTTATAAGATGATTAATTTATTTTACACACATTTCTTATACGGTTAAGATATAAATTCTACTTATATTTTGGCATTTACAATAATGTCTAAATTTTAAAGTACCAAATATAGTTTTTTATAAATGAATTAATATATTCATCTGGGCATACAAAAAGTAAGTTAAGGTAATTTGATAATCCATATTATTTATTTTATTTGTCATTTCACTTAAAGATTAAAAAGATAAAGTTGATCCTTTAGAAACATTTCTTCTCACAAGGAGAAAAATGTGTTCTCTGAATTACATCTTATTTTTAAAAGCCTTTTGATAAAATGTTTTTGCCGTGAAAAAGTTCAAAATCCCCAAACAATTCATTTTGATTATTAACCAGATAAGCACACCTGTGGGGTCTAAGCTTGCCATCCTATAAGCCAAATGCATGGAAGGAATGAATAGAGGCATCTCACCAAACTCTCCACTGTTGTCCTTAACCTGGCATTGTTCAAATCCTCAGTTCTTCTGCAAACAAACTGTTGGTAAAGACACTTGTGTCCCCCCCCCCTCCTTTGCTATCACATTGATTAAACAATGGTCCCCAAAGAACTAGAATTTTTTCAGAAATAACATGATGGGGGATGAGAGAGGCTGAAATCATGGTGCCAACCCAAGATGGCATTTGCCTTCCTGGAAAAGATATCTTGTAGTTCTTGTTTGTTTTCAGTGGACCAATTACAGGACAGATAAGAGCAAAACAGTGATGGTTCAATCATGAGCAGGCCACGCCTTGACTAGGATTGCTTTATTATACCTAAGTCTTGCTCTTTCTCTAAACCTAACCTTCATGTTAGTACCTCTAAGACAGAGTAGGATTCATTGGATTCTCTTCTTGGTGTGGTCATAGTGAATAAATCTCCTTCCTCTTATCTTCACTATCATTTGTCTCTTTAAATAACACGTTCTGGAGGGCTAACTGAGACTAGCTTGTTGGGCCTACCAGAGTCTAGGCATTGGCTCTAAAATCTCAAGTAATATTTCAGATTACATTTTAGTCTTTATTTTATTTTATTTTATTTTGTTTTGTTTTATTTTATTTTGTTTTTGTGAGGTAGGGTCTAACTCTAGCCCAGGCTGACCTGGAATTCACTATGGGGTCTCAGGGTGGCCTCGAACTCACGGCGATTCTCCTACCTCTGCCTCCCGAGTGCTGGGATTAAAGGCATGGGCCACCATGCCCGGCTCACATTTTAGTCTTTATTTGCCATTAATTAACCTGAATTCAGAGGGTTTTGCTGTTTTATTTCTTGTCTCTTGAGGCTCACCTTTCAAGAATTTGGCTTACAATAAGTATCCTGCCTTTGTGTCAGACTAATTCACCTACTGCATGGATTCATGCACAATAAACCAAACGTCAAGACCATGCTTGGTTACCAACCACCAAATTCAGCTCTTCCTACTTTCTCTGCAGAAGAAAATGACACTTGCAAGACATTGGGATACTCAGGCTTGACCTCCCATACTTTGCTCATCTCTGATCATGTGGGTCTACTTGCCTTGTGTTCACTGACTCTATGTGTTCTAAGTATTTAGTCCTTCAAAAAGTAAAAGAGTAAATCTGACAGCTGATGAATGTTTACAAAATTAAAAAGCAGTCAACCTTAGACTAAAAGAAAATTTTCAAAGTTTTAATTCACCCATTCCATTCCAATGTATTTCTTGAGTAAACCTACTAATTAGGTTGCTATATTATTTCAGCAAAAAAATGTAAGTTGATTGCTGAATAAAATTCTACTGTGTACCACATTGAATTAAACTGGGGGGCAAAAAGGGATGGAAATAAGCAGTGAGCTGGGAATCAATAAAAACAAATTATATTTGAAAATAGCAGAATGAATACACCTAAATCTGCATATGCGAATTAAAATCCATATGCCAACAAAAATAAATAAAAAAGTTAGTTAGTCTGTTGTGTTATTTTTTTAATATATGTATTTTAAATTTTATTTATTTGAGAGAGAGAGAGAGAAAGAGGAAGATAGATAGATAGAGATAGAGAGGGAGATAATGGGCATACTAGGGCCTGTAGCCAATGCAAATGAACTCCAGATGCATGTGCCACCTTGTGCATCTGGCTTACATGAGTACTGGGAAATCCAATTTGAGCCCTTAGGCTTCAAAGGCAAGCACCTTAACCACTAAGCCATCTCTCCAGCCCTATTGTGTAAATTTAATCTCAGGCAAGATAAGTGGATCCTTTCAGAAAATTATATATAGTATATATAATAATTTTTCTAAATTATTGTTTTTTTTAAAAATAACATTTATTTATGTATTTATTTATGCTTGTTTGCTTGTTTGTTTGCTTGTTTTTCAAGATAGGGTCTCACTCTAGCCCAGGCTGACCTGGAACTCACCATGTAGTCCCAGGGTGGCCTTGAATTCACGGCAATCCTCCTACCTCTGCCTCCTGAGTAATGGGATTAAAGGCATGCGCCACCATGTCTGGCCTATCATTGTTATTTTAAGCAAATTCGGTTGTGCTATCTTAAAGATAGTTATTAAAAACTAACCAACATTAAAATTTATACCATATTGATTACAGGAGCATCACAAGGCTTTGTAGGGAATTGAATGCTACTGTCATTTTGTGTGTGACGGTTGGGGGGAAGTAGGGTCTCCCTCTAGCCCAGGCTGAACTGGAAATGGCTATGTAGTCTCAAGGTGGCCTCAAATTCATGGCAATCCTCCTGCCTCTGCCTCCCAAGTTCTGGGATTAAAGTCTCTCTACTGTCATATTAATGCTACTTTTTTTTTTACTTATTTTTTTATTAGCTTACTAAGAATTACGTTTCATTATGGTGTACACACACATGGTACCTTCACAGTGCTGGGCTAATATCTGACCAGAAGCAGCTTATGGGAGAAAAGGTTTTTTTTTTTTTTTTTCAGCCTTACAGAATTCACCATCAATGGCAGAACAAGCTGGATCACTCCCTCATATATCAGCATAGTACAGACAGAAAATTCCACAACAACAAGCACCAATGGCCAGCAAAAACGAATAGCTAGAGTTTCAAAAAGCTGTGAACATACCTTGGAGCTGGATTTAAGATCTGCCCTCAATTACATACCCTCCAGAAGGCTGCTGGAGACTTAAATTGTAAGCTTAATCAAATAAAACACCCTGACAGGACGTACACGCCAGTGCAATAGTGGCACACAGTCTTGGGGGATAGCCAATAGATTTCTGATTGGCTGAGAGATCCAGTCAGTGTAAAAGAACCCATACCTGAAACTGAGAACCAGGTCAGAATTCTATGGATACAAAGATTGTGCTCTCCAGTGTCAAGCTGTCACTAGTCTTCGGCTAAAAGAAGGGTTATATACATCAAATTCTCCCTAAATTAATAAGTTCTTATCCCATTTAAACTATGCTGACTTCAATCTCCTTTAGACAATCTGTTCTTCTTTTTCAGAAGGTAGTGAAACAGGAGGAGATAAACTACCCCTGGCAATTCAGCCAAGCCACAGCTGAAACCACAGAGGAAATGGGGAGATGAGCAAGAGTGCTGCTTCCATTCTGTTCCTGAAAATCAGCACCAGGGTGACAGAGACAGACCCTGAGGATACTCAACACTTACCAAAGCAGAGACCAGAGGCTCCTAAGAGCTCACCACTGAAGTAGTCTTAAAAATCACCCACCACAGCTAGAGAATTTTGGGGAAGAGGGGGCAGAAAGAGTGTAAGAGCCACAGGTCGAGACATCATGCCCAGAGGTATTTCCTCTCCCCTCAAAATAACTGACTGCTGCTCCCACAACTCATAACCCACAACCCCATAGGGAATACTTGCAACTCCACTGAGGAGGGTCCCCAGTGGAATGGGGCAGGAATGAGGGAAAAGGGGGTACAAACATATGATGTATCCATGCAAAATATGTGGTTAATAATATTAGTAGTAATAATAGTAGTAATAAAAATACCTCAGGCTATGGGGAATATACATTCGCCTTCAAACCACTACACCCTCCTCCCTCCCCCAATCTTGTACCCTACTCCCAACTTAGCCTCATTTCTGCTTTCATTCTAGATGTTTCCTTTTGTTCTTTTCCCCCTGTCATCACCTATAATGCTATTTTCATGGATGATTATGTTGAATTTTTGCTATTCCAATAATTCTTCAGGTTGAAAGTGGAAAAAGAAAAACAGCAACACAGTATACCCAAGGAAAGATAAACACAACAGGTAAATTACTTGCCACTCTAGTTCCTAGCCTCAGTAGCTACATTCTGACCCTGCATGTTCACTGTGTATGCTCACTCTGAACAGAGTGGAGCTGACTCTGTATGTTCATTGTGTGTGCTTATTCTGAACAAATAGAGTGGAACTAACCCTGCATGTTCATTCTGTGTGCTCACTCTGAACAAATAGAGTGAAACTACCCCTGCATGTTCACTGTGTGTGCTCGCCTGGAACAGACAGAGTAGACCAGGCCCTGCATGTGTACTGTGTGTGCTTGCTCTGTACAGATAAGAGTGGGGATCATCCAACACTGCCCGTATACCTTATGTTCATGTTTTAGTGATACAAACTGACAAGCAAAATTTAAAATAACTAATACCTAAGTAAAATATATATGTGCAAATTGATTTATGCTATTAGCTGAATTTTGTCCACCCCTGATTCCCATGTTAAAGTCAAAGCCCCCTATGAAATTGTACTTTTAGACATGAATTTAAGAGGTAATCAAGATTAAATGAAATCAAGTGTAGGATCTTGATGTAATGTGAAGAAACCCCAACAGAACCTGGCCTTAATCTTGGACATCCAACATACAGAAGCATGAGAACATAAATTTGTATGGCTCCATCCATATGCTATGTAGTATTTTGTTATGGTAGCCTAAGCCTAAGCACTACAGAAATAAGAAAAGGGAAGAAAAAATTTACACAACATCAATGTAGAGACCAGAGAGAGCTTCTATGAAGCAGTGACATCTGACAAGGAGCCTCAAAGTAAAAGAGTGTTCTTCAGGTCAAAGGAAGAAAATGAGGAAAAGTATTTTCCTGGAAAAAGAAATAGCAGCAGAAAACATAAAATGTGGTATATTGAAGGAAACAGAGCAATTAGGTGTGGATGGCAGGTGAGTTGTCTGGAAGTGGGAATGCTAACAGGCAGAATGATGGTGCTATGATAGGACTTGAGACATGACTCTGGCAGTAAACAAGTAGGAAGGGTGAAAGTACTATAGCAGACATGAAGAATTAAACCACTGTGCCAGTTCAGATGAGAAGTCACAAAGGAAGGGAGTGGTTATGGGAAGAAAGAGGAAGGGGATGAACTTGTGAGAGAAATTCTCCTTCATAACAGTAGTGCTACTCTGCTACTCAATGCACATACATTTATAAAATCAGGTAGGCAAATGAAATAATTTAGCATGTGGGTTTTTTTTTAAAGATATTCTACTGGGATCCTTGAAGGAAGAGAGACAAAGACAAGTTAGCAAAAGTCCTTTCCATCAAGGAGCATACTGTCCACAAGAAGAGAAAAGATGTGTATGAATAGTGATAGCAAAAGTCAGTGTAAGGCATATCCCATTACAAATTAATAGTTTATGAAAAAACTTCAGAAGAGGGAATGATGACATTTGGTTAGCAAATAAAAAAACATATTGATATGAGTTTGAGCAATGTTGGAATCTCAGCTGCGTCATTACCTGCCTATATAAATGTTGTAGCTACTTCATAAATGTTTATTAATAATAAATAAGTGATAAATTTGGATAATTTTTCTGAATTTTTTTCTTTTCTGTAAAATACAAAGCTTAGCATATGGAGTAGTTAACTATATAGGTTTGCAGGGACTGAGGGACTTCTTGCAGGCATATAATAGCTTCTCTGGACCAGTGCCCTAGGAATTTCATTTAGTTTCCCTCAGTGGATCAGACATCTATAGCCCAGACAAATAGGATGGCTACCTTTCCCTTCCAATTTGAAATGTCTTAACAGCCTTACTTATACAATTTGAGAAACCCTGTTCAAGAAAATGTGTAATCATCCCAAAAGAGGATGTGATACACTAAGATGTAAGACACCTGGATGGGGTTTGAGGTGGGAGAGGTATATAGATAGGATAGGGTGGATGTAATATGGGTGAGTGTTGCTAGGGAAGAAGAGAATAGGAAACTTCATAAGCTTGAAGGTAACAAAACTTTCATTCTTCTGTGGTTGCAGTATAGGCAACACTGACAGTAATTCCTCTGCAGAATTACACTTATATTACTATCAAAGGTTTAGTTGAAAAACACTGAGCACAAATACGATAGGCAATGAGAAAACTTTGAATGATTCCATGGTCAATTGTATGTGCTTGTGCATGTGCTTGATTTAAACTCAATGCACTTTTTAAAAAGGGTTCTATGGATTTATTAATCACTCTCTCAGATATACAGTCAATTAGAAGATGATAGTATTACTAATTCACAGACAGTATATTCCATTTCTCCAGAATTGCTAATCTTACTGCCACTATATGTAAGTGGCAAGAATGACAAGTAAGTTTGTGACATAATTAATGCCTTACTAAAATATATACGTGGTTTAATTTTAAGAGATCCAGAATGCCTATAAAATATGATGCCTTATATCTTACATAAACACACAACCAATAAGCATTAATGATGTGTGATATTGTTGCAATGCTATATGCTATAGAAAATGGATCATATCACTAAAGTGCCAAACCTGGATGGTAGAGATTTCAACCCAAGTCTGAATTCCTAACACAAGTGCTGCTCTGAATATTACATGATCAAATAAAAATACCAATTAAATGTGTATTTATCGAGAAAAATGTACCAAAAATGAAATATGTCAGTCTGTTGCCAACCATCCTACAATAGCAACAACTACACCATGCTAGCATTAGAGAATCTGATAGGAAACTGAAATGTTGTAGCTTAATTCTATATTTTATGGAAATACTGACATTATTTACTAGTGATAACAAAACTGCTTTCCAATTTCCCATATGTTTTATAGACATGTGGTGCAAACGTAGCTATATATGACATCCTCCATAACAGAGCCATGTTCCCTCTTTGGGTGAGCCATCCTGGATCCTTGGCAAGTGTGCCCACCTTCTGGCCATGAGTACTTGAGTACTACATGATTGTTCCAAGAAGATAACCCCTTATTTCTATTGCAGTGACCTCTGGTGTTTTCCTACTAAAAGTAATTTATCTCATTCTGACTTCACTCTCCGTTGGAGAATTTGCTTCTCTTTTTCAGATGGACACAAAACCTGAGGAGAGAATCAACCCATCACACCTCACCAGGGCCCCAGCTGAAACCAAGAGTAATTGGGGAAGTGAACAAGAGTGCTGCTTTCTTGGTGAACCTGATACCAGCTCAAGGGTAAAAGGAGATAGACACAGAGAACACTCAACTCCTACCAAACCAGATATCCAGAGACACAGAGGCTCCCAAGACCTCATCACCCAACATGGCTCAGGGAAATTCATGGAAGAGGGGGTGGAAAGATCGTTAGAGCCACAAGCTGGGACATTATGCACAGAGACATTGCCTCCTCCCCATAACTACCCCCACAATGCACAACCCACATTCCCCAATGAGGACAGTCCCTGCGGAGGGGGGAGGACAGGGAGGAGGCTAATGCTGGTACCAACATGGCTGTATACACACTGTGTACATAATTAATAATAATTTTAAAAAACAGGTCTGACCTGACACTCTGAAACTGCTAGAGGAAAAAGTAGGGGAAACCCTTCAACATATTGGTCTTGGCAAAGACTTTCTGAATACAACCCCAATTGCTCAGGCAATAAAACCACAGATTAACCACTGGGACCTCATGAAAATACAAAGATTTTGCACTGCAAAGGACACGGTGAAGAAAGCAAAGAGGCAACCTACAGAATGGGAAAAAATCTTCACCAGCTATATATCTGATAAAGGATTAATATCTAAGATATACAAAGAACTCAAGAAGTTAAATAATAAGGAATCAAACAAACCAATCAAAAAATGGGAAATGGAGCTAAATAGAGAATTCTCAAAGGAAGAAATACGAATGGCATATACGCATCTAAAAAAATGTTCTACATCCCTAGTCATCAGGGAAATGCAGATTAAGACTACATTGAGATTCCATCTCACTCCTGTCAGATTGGCTACCATCATGAAAACAAATGATCATAAATGTTGGCGGGGATGTGGAAAAAGAGGAACCCTTCTACATTGTTGGTGGGAATGCAATCTGGTCCAGCCATTGTGGAAATCAGTGTGGAGGTTCCTAAAACAGCTAAAGATTGATCTACCATATGACCCAGCTATAGCTCTCCTAGGCATATATCCTAAGGACTCACCTCATTACCTTAGAGATACTTGCTCAACCATGTTTATTGCTGCTCAATTTATAATAGCTGGGAAATGGAACCAGCCTAGATGTCCCTCAACTGATGAGTGGATAATGAAGATGTGGCACATTTATACAATGGAGTTTTACTCAGCAGTAAAGAGAAATAAAGTTATGAAATTTGCAGAAAAGTGGATGGATCTGGAAAGAATTATACTAAGTGAGGTAACCCAGGCCCAGAAAGCCAAGCGCCACATGTTTTCTCTCATATGTGGATCTTAGCTAGAGATGATTGGGCTTCTGTGTGAGAAGGAAAAAACTCAGTAGCAGAGGCCATTAAGTTAAAAAAGGAGATAGAAAGGGAAGAGAAAGAAAGGGAGGAGGGCTTTTATTAGGTTGGTATTGTATATATGTAAGTAGAAAGATTGAGATGGGGAGGGGATATAATGGAGAATGGAATTTCAAAGGGGAAAGGGGGGAGGGTAATACCATGGGATTTTTTTTGTTATCATGGAAAATATTAATAAAAATGGAGAAAAAAAACACATTGTACCCCATAAATTTGTACAATTGTGTATTAATTTTGATAAATAAGTAAAAATTTAAAAAAATAAGTAGTCCTTGGGAATGAATCAGAAGCTGATTTGGACCAAAATGGGAATTACTAACAGTAGCCTCAATTGGTTTTACATATTTTATACAATCTAAAATATTAAGTTTAAAATAAGTTAATAGCAGCAATCAGGAATATGATTATGTTACTCAGGAATTTGTTGCTGTGACAAATATCTGACAGAAACAGATTGAAATAAATAAAGATTTCTTTTGGCTCCTGGTTTCAGAGGCCTCAGCTCATGGTAGGATGGTTCCATTGCTGTGGGCTTGAAGCTAGGCTGAATTTCAAGGTAGGAAGGATATAAGGGAACATAGATGCTCACCTCATGGTGAATAAGAAGGAGAGAGAGAGAGAGAGGGAAGAGCAAGCAGCACGATAAATCCTTCAAAGGCATTTCCAGATGACCAGTTTTCTCAAAGCAGATCCTGCTTCCTAACATTTTCTCCACTTCCCAATTATGCCACTAAAGTATAAATGAATGCATGAGATTTACACATTTGTGAATGCTGAGCCTTCATGGTGCCATTGCTTCTCAACAGCTCACCTGCTGAATACTACTTACACTGTGGAACCAAGCCTTCAAGCGAGACCTTTCTAGAGAGACACTTCATATCTAAGCCAGAACACAGCTCTACTTCTAAGACCTGTTTTGTTTTTTTAAATATTTTATTTTATTTGAGTGAGAGAGAAAGACTGAGACAGAGAGAATGGACATGCCAGGGCCTTCAGCCACTGTAAATGAACTCCAGACGTATGCACCACTTTGCATATCTGGCTTACATGGGTTCTGGAATTGAACCTGGGTCCTTTGCCTTTACATGCAAATGCCTTAATAGCTAAGCCATCTGTCCAGCCCTAAGACTTAATTTAGATAGCCCTACACTATGCTGAAATGCCTTAGGTACTTATGAGTGCCAGGAGTGGTCCATAACCCCAGTTTATATGATAGACTAGGAAACAGAAAGAAAGAAACTCTAACAGGAATTAACCTTTGAACTTAAGTAAGATTCAATTTCCTCATTTGATATATTTTTTTAATCCATGGAAACATGTTCAGAGGAAAACTTTTTCCATTGGAAAACATTTCTCTTTCTAAAGAGAAAGTTTACAATGCAATGGTTGATAGTTTAGTCTGTGGATAAGAAACATAATAATGTTCAGGGTTTGCTTCTGAGTGTTATCTCAGAAGAGCACTGAAGTAAATCCACTTTGCCCCATTTTACGGATAAGAAAACCAACAATATTGTGTCATTTCCTCAACAATGCTCACACAGAATTAATAGTGTTGATAGGATTTTTAAACTCTTCTTTAGTAACTTCAAAGCTAACCTCTTTGTATTCCACTAAGCAAGAGAGAAATTTTATAATTATGTGGGCAATTTTATTCAAGGTGCCACGCGTGTCTCTATGCTGACATATCTAAGTGTAGTCAGTGCAATGTCTTACAGAATTGGTGTTTATATACCTCTAGACCTCAATACCTAAGATAACTATAAAGTTTTATTCATCCAAGGCTATCTCTAATTAAATATGAGGAACCATGCCTCATGCTGTTTCTCCCCTTGTCTCCCTGCAGCTTGTCATAATGGTAGTAGGATGACTTTTGCTCCAATGATCTCAGACACCTGACAATTTACCAGATCTCATATTTCACTTATTTAATTCATTTCTGTGTAGCTTTTAAGATGTGTGGCACACATGCCTGCTTCCAATTTATGCTTCATCTACTTTTTATGAGTTCTGGGCCTTCAATCTTTCTTCAATGGCTGTTATGGCTACAATATCATTCCACATACTCCTACAAGGTCTTTTTTGACAAGAAGGATTCAGGTTCATTATGTGGGTGGCCAGATAAGCTATTATTGGCCTTTTTGTGTCATGTAACATAATGAGAGCACTGGAAATGTTATCTTGTTCTATTAAGAAGCTTTTGAGCTTATAAGTTCTCTATGTGTAAGACTTCTGTATGGCTGAATTGCCGACATCCTGAAAAATCCAAAGGCATGGATGGCAGCAAAATCTCTATTATTATTTGTTGCGTTGTCTTGTGAAAAGAAATACAGTAATTCCTTCATTCATTTATTTACTTACTCATTCATACATTCATTTAAAAAAATTAAGAAATATTTACCTTTTTAGCAATGTGATCACTTCTGAGTCTACATCATCAGTACCCTGCCTCTGTCCATAGGAAGCCTGTAGTATAGAAGAAGCATATAGGTAAATAAGAATAAAATCACAGTTCAGAAATGTGCTCCAATGGGGCAAGCATACAGACTATAGGAACCCTTAGGAATAACACTTTTTATAACCTTATGAAGTTAAGGAAATATTATTTTACTGGATTCCAGCATGCCATTAATGACAGATGAGACTGTAGGAGAAAGCAAGGGGACTCTTACAAAGAACCTGGCATAGAACATTAAGGAATTTTTGACTTTGTCCAGTGTGAAGTGGAAGCCATTAAAGGTCTTTTAATCATGATGTATACCTTTACAATGCATCCTAGCTCCATTAAGCAAATACAAAAATATTCAACCTTTGAACACAAATTTGAATAATTATTTTCTTAAAAAGTAAGGAGGTAAGGTAAGATTTATCTTAATCTGAGTAACTGGAGTGAGGATGGAATGGTAAGATTAGGAGTGGACTGATCCTGACTCAGGTAAGGGAAAAGCCTTCCTTCTTTGCCTCCCATCTGAGTACCAGAAAGTTTGACCACTTATTAGGAATGAAAAAAAAAAAAAAAAACACCATTCTTGTGGTGGAATGGGTGACTGAGCACAAGATGAAGGAGAAAGATGGTATCATCTGGTAGTAGACAGAGAAAATATTACTAAGTACTTGCAAAGAGAGAACTACTCCACCATAATGTACTTTTATGCCTCCATACTATTCTGCCCTATGAAACTACACACACACATACACACACACACACACACACACACACTACAAACTTTCATCTAAACATTTATACTATATTTAGTCACAATTACCCCAATCTGGAAATAATCTGGAAGTCCTTTGGTGGGTGAATGGGTAGACAAACTAAGTAAGATGAGCAAAGGAATATTACTCAGAAATATACAAAGGGATAAACTACTGAAATACAGCAAAACAGATGAGCCTAAAATATATTTTGATGAGTAGAAGTTCTAGACTCAAAAATCTACATAGTCTACAAATCCATGTATTTGAACATTATTGACAACACAGAACTATAGTGATGTGAAATAAGTCAGTGACTATCAGGGGTTGTGAAAGAGCAGGTGTGATGGACTACAAAAAAGGAATATTTACAATAGTAGAGTTTTTGATATAGCACTGTTGATGATATTATGAATTTGTCACAACCCATAGGATTATACATTCATTAAAAGTAATTATTACTTTGTTCACATTATTGAAATCAGCCTCGAAGAAAGAATATGGAATGTATATGCTGAAAACTGAATCTAATTATTCTAGAAATACATAATTCACCTCAGAGAAGGGGCTGAGGAAAGGTCTTACATAAATAACTGTGGAAATTATTTTGGCTGGAGATTGTATAGCTAAAAACAAAAGAACTGTAATCTCAAAACCTGACCTATCAAATGTTGAGAAAAAGTGGCTTCTGAGCATTCAACTCTTACCATCTTATCTCTATTACCCCGTCCACAGCTCAGGAGACATTGCAGAAGAGAGGTGTAGAAAGAATGCAAGAGCCAGCCAGAGCATGAGGAGAAGTACTTTGAACACTGCCTTCCAGACATGAAGTGTCACTGCATTCATAAACTTACAATGATTGTAATTACCTACACAAGATCAGGCCCATGTACACTCTGTAATGAAGGATGAAAGAGGGTATGAAGACCCTATCCCTCCCTGAGGAGTTATTAGAAGTTAATGGTCTCTGAGGAAATGAAAGACATTTTCTTCAGTGATGTAGTAAATAGTAAATTGTAAGTTTTCTAGCAAATAATCGTGATCCAGATTTATGTAGAAAAAGCTATCTGATAAAACTCAGTGGGACACACACACACACACACACACACACACACAGACACGCATGCGCACAATATACATCAAAGTAAAAGAATATCTAGTTTGGGAAGAAAGGGTATAGAAGAGAGATTGGGGAGGGGAAATGAAAATATAATGGGAGGGGATTAGGTTCAAGAGACATATACATGTACAAAAATTGTTAAAAACATTAAAACAGACAAAAAGAACTCCAATAAACATTACTCTGTTTGAATATTTTTCACAGTGGTCTAGCTTAGGATTTTTGAAAGTATATACATATTAGAACTGGAAAAATAAGTAAGTAAATTTTATATAAAATGGGATTTCTTTGTGTCAGCTAAGAAGGTATAATAAGCTAGCATTAAGCTAACATAGTGTTGAGTTAGAGTTTCAGGTATTAATGTAAGTGTAACTTTTTGTTTTAGCATATGTACAGATACCTAGATGCATAAATAATTGTAAATATGGGGGACACCTGGATTGCTTATCATATAATTTCCACTTCTATCTACTGCAAAGGTTTAAAGAAGCAGTGCTTCTGTAATAGCAAGCAGCAGCTAGATCTTGGTTTCTAAATATCATTATCCAATGAAAAGAACCAGGACTCTTGGAAAGATGACTGATTTTTAGCCTGGATAGTGAAAACAAAAGATAAAGATAAACTAGCAATAGCATGTCATAACAGAAAATAAGGAATGTTTAATGGGATGTTAACAAAGGACACAGAACCAACCTGAAAAGGGTAAAGATGGAATAATTTGAGTCCCAATGAGAAAGTATAAGAAATAAAACAGTACTAAAAACAGTTACTGTTGCTTACCACAGGAGTATGTCAGACACCGGGTCATCAAGGTAAATTTCATTATTGACAAAGTCATGTATATGCTGTGCTGGGTGAAGGGCATTTCACCTTCTTGGTTTTGTTCTCCTATTACCCTAGTCTAATGGTGTACCAACATCAGACACTGTAGTTTAGTTGGGAGACATTATCTAAAATATCTAATCAACATGGTTTAAAACTATCAAGGATATGGAAACCCAGAAAGATGGAGTCACTATCATAGATTGAAAGGGACTGAGATTCCTGAAATTCGTTTGCAGTGGCTTGAGGCCCTGGAGCTCTCATTCTCTCTCTCTCTCTCTCTCTCTGTGTGTGTGTGTGTGTGTGTGTCTCTGTCTCTCCCCCCCCACACACACAAATAAATAAAAATAAAAATAATTTGAAATATTCTCACCAAAGTCTTATAATAATAGACAAAATCTAATAAACAGCAAATATATATCAATGCATAAGTAGACTGACAGAACATGGCACAAACACTTGGGTACTTCTTAGCAATTAAAATGATCATGCTACTGGACAACACAACAGCATAGAAGAATTTCAGAAACATGCTGAGCAAAGGAAGTCAGACCAAACGATTATGTCCTATAAGAGCCTATTCATACAAAATTAAATCAGACCAATATGAACATAAAATGTTGGCTTCCTAGGGTTGGGATCTGGAAGAAAATGATTATGAAGAGGCAGTTTGGGACATCTTTCTCCCAGCTAATATGGTATATTACTTTTTCAAGATTCATTGCATTATACATTTAACATGAATGATTTTGGGGACATTATGTCTCAAAGCTGGTTTTAAAATATATAAATCATTTAGAAATTTCTCTTTATCTCCTTCCAAACAAATGTTTTATTACACTGAATTTGGGGAAAGAAGCAGATAACTCTCAAATATGTGGTATAATTTTATACATTTCTGTATTTTACATGCACTGTCTAGTCAAGTATGTAGCCAATATAATCATTTGATATCTACAATTGCTTTCCTAAAAAAAAAAAGCAATTTTCAATAAATGGTACTCAGATTTATTTTTTCCTGCATTTAAATACATTTTTCTTCTGAAAAGAGTATTAAGTATTGTTCAAAGAATAAAGAACTGAACAAAAAGACTCAGTGGCATAGCATGATGGCTCATTGTAAATGTTAATATTTGTAGCATTTACTATACAGTATACTGGTCTAGAGCCATTTCAAATCACAGTTTAAAGACAAGAAACACAGTTGAATTAGAAGTGAAGAGAGACTGATTTGACCAACCATTGTTGGAAACTAGTCTTGGTCTTTTTAAAGAGCTACATAGTCAGTTCATTCGTCTTCTGGAAGGTCCTGTCTTGGCTTGTGTCTCCCCTTGGACATATAAACCATGAATGCAGAAAATACACCACACTATTTACTGTGGTGTTAGTCTGAGCTCAACCACTTTTTAGGCTTAAATCAGTAGGTATCCTTCAGTCAGTCACTTAGGTGTTTCCTGAATCAGTGGATGTCTTCCGGTTAGACAACCACAGTTCCAAGAAATGGATTAACAGGTACAGCTACATCCAGACTGGCTCTCCAGAGAGAAGATTTCAAGACAGGGTTTAACTGTCAGTGTATGGAAGTCCTGGAGATGGACCAGCTCTGAGATGTCACCTCCTACTCTCTCAACAGCTGGGGAATCTGTGCTACAGACACAGAGGGCAGTGTGCACAAAACATCTAGGCATCACCACCTTATTATGGTGGCTCCAGCCTGTGGTTTATGTTTTCTGAATTGGCTGTGGGTGCTCTTCTATTCATAACAATGTGCAAAAGAGAAAATGTGAAAAGTAGAACTGCTGGTAGTGTATAGGGTTCTGTTCTCTTCATCTCACATATTTTGTCTCTACTTGGATCCTATATTAGGCAGGCTTTTCTAGAAGAAAATACCCAAATACATACATTTGAATATAAATGTGTGGGTGTGCATGGGGGTGTTTGTGTGTGTGTGTGTGTGTGTGTGTGTGTGTGTGTATAGGATTGGCTTACACAATATGGCAATATGGCCTGGGTAGTCCAGCAGTGGCTGTCTTCAGGCAAGACAGGCTGAGAACCTGGTAACTGTTCACTCCATGAAGCTGGATATCTCAGCAGTCCTAATCCTACACCGAAGGCTTGAAAGATTCCTGGGTGGCCCACATTAGAAGGCTAGAGGAGTTGGAGTCTGATGGAAGCAATAGCCACAGACACCCTTTCTAGAGAAGCACCAGCAGGCAAGCAACACTGCTTTTTCCTAGGGCCTCACTGGAAAAAGCCCCCTACTCTGAGGGCAGGTCTTCTCTCTTTAGGTCATCCTCTCTGGAAACACCCTCACAGGCATACCCAGGTGTATCTCCTAAGTGATTTCAAATCCTTTCAAGTTGAATCAAGATTAGCCATAACAGTAACTCTTAATTTTCTGAACTTCTTATAATTTCCTTAATCTACATCAGGTTCTGAGCTACAGGAACTCACCTCTTCCTTCCTTAGCCTTTCTTGACTGGCTTCAAGAAAAAAAAAATCATGTTTGTTTGGTACCTTTTTAGGAATCAGCAAATTCTATAAAATTTTACATCAAATGATGAAATCAAACTCAAACAGAGTGAGCACCATGATACAATCTTAAAAAAAATGAAGACCAAAAAACTGTGAGAGATGGGTGAAATAAATACTGGTGCTTGGCTTTTTCAAAGAATTAGAGGAAAGGGCCTGTGATGTTCAGAATTTGGAATAAAAATAGAAGAAAGGAAATTTTATCTACTGATGAGAACATTAAAAGTTTCAAAATCAGTAAAATTATAAACACTTAGCTTGATAGAGATAAAGAAAACATCAAAACAAAACAAAATGGCATAATAATAATCTTAGTGACTATAAAGTTAGCTATCTTTGTCAAGAGTTTAACTAAATATCAAGCAAATAACTACCGTTATCTAGAAAGGAAAGAACAATTTCTATATTTCAAAGGCTCATCTTGACTGATGTTTTGGAGAGGCTTGTGACTATACAGCATGGGCAGTTGAGAGCATGACTTGCTACAAATGCATTAAAATATTTCAGTGAATTTTTAACAGATTATTTTTAGCAAATTTTTCAATCTTAAAATATTTATGAGTCACACACTGCTGTAAAATAAAACCACAGATTGTACTTTCTCAATTTACACAGAAGACTTTTTACAATTTCATTAATTCTCTGTTGTTTTTGAAAGAATATGTGTGTGTGTGTGTGTGTGTGTGTGTGTGTGTGTGTGTGTGTATTGCTTTGAGGGAATTTAGGGGACTAGTTGACCTTCCCCATGCTGTTCTCCTGATATAGTAATCGAGTTCTACATGTTGTGTACCACCTACTTCGAGACAGACCCAGAAACATTGTGCTTGGGATCCAGCCATCTGCTTCTCATAGCTGCCTTTAAGCTTTTTCTCACAGTCACAAGTCATCTTATCAGGCAAGACCTAGAAGAACAATGAAGTGTAACACCTCCCAGAGGCTGCCTATGGAAAAGATGAAGCCTAACCCCTACTGAGATTTCCTATGGAAAAAGGCTTTAGGGCCCACAGGTAATTTCAAAGGATACTGAAACCAACAGAACATTTTTGGAAAACATAAAAGCATTTGGTGGTTCATGACATGTTCCTTGCCATGGGGTAAAGATCTATTCAGAGAAAGATTTTTAAAAGATTTCATAAGCTTCAAAATTACTCTCCCTATTCAAGGGGGAGCAAAAAAGTCTCTAAAACTCTTGTTTTTAGCATCCTGCCTTAATACTGTTTATACATCTCTGGGGTCATTGGTGTGGCATTGGTCTTTAAGAGAGAAAGGTGCATAACTAACTGGGTTATAACTGCTTACTATGAATGAACAAAACTACAGCAAGGTTGGGAATTGCTACATCCTAAAAGAAAACTATGTGATAATATAGCTTTTAAATTATTCTGCTTTAGGATATCAAATTTTCTAGTATTTTACTTTCATTTTAATATAATAATTTTTATCGCTATTCATCAATTGTAGTATCTTCTTTTGGAATAGGAAAGAAAGTTAAAGTGATTTTCTTTGAGGCTGCAGCAAAATTTCCATTTCAACAATAAATATTACTTTTCAGTTTTCAAAGTTTTCATATTTTTTCACGGTCTCTGTCTATTCAAAGCTGTATTTTGCTTCTGGCTATCAGACCTAAATCGCAAAGGAATATCGTGAGCTGATAAGAACATCTTTACTAGTCGGACCCAGTGCTGTTAGTTTGCTATGCATCCTCTTGGAACAAGGTAGATGATAAAGAGTTTGAACAAAGAAGTTTCATTACATGCAAATAAGAAGGCAGTGTAAATAATTAGCTAGGATATTTCGAGAAATACATTTTTAATATTTATTTATTTAAAAGAGAATATGGGCATGTCAGGGCCTCTAGCCACTGAAAGCAACCTCCAGATGCATGCTCCACCATGTGCATCTGACTTATGTGGGTTCTGGGGAATCAAACCTGGGTCCTTACACTTTGTAGGCAAGTGACTTAACCTCTAAGCCTTCTCTCCAGCCCAGGAAATACAAACTTGTTCCATGCATAAAATGTGGTCATATCACTTAGTCTGGGGAAGACATTGACTAATAAGAGCTAATTGTTATCCTCATTTTGTGATAAATAAAATAAAACATTAAGCACAGTTGATTAGGACTTTGTTAGCACCCAACAGTATATAATTTTCAGTAGTGGAACTATATACTAAATTCTGATTTAGTAGTGGTTGATTTCGGGTGTGTTTATGATGATATTTTAGATGAGATGATGAAACATTTGAATTGGGAGACTAAGTAAAGCAGGTCACTGTCTCCACTGTGGTTGAACCTCATTCAATTAATTGAAGGCCAGAATAGAATCAAAGAATGAGCAGCACAAAATTCTATTTTCTCTTGCTTTTTTTTCATGGTGGGTTGGTGGTGTGCAGAGTCTTGCTATGTAGTCCTAGCTCTTCTTGAACTCACTATATAGCACTGGATGACCTGAAACTAATGGCAGTTTTGTGTCAGCTTCCTAGATGCTGGGATTATATGTGAATACAACCACACTTGACTGAAAAAAAAATACTTTCTCTCTGCCTGACATGGTAAAGCTGGAACATCCATTTTCCTCTCTTGAACTCACACTAAAATTATTGCTGTTGGCTATATTGTCTTTAGATTGCTGGCTACAGATTTTGGATATTTCAGCCCTGAATTATGTGAGCCAATTCCTTACAGTAAATCATATATATCATTACATCATATATATAATGTAATATCTATATATAATAAGGGGAAATTATTCTATTGGTTATGATCTTTCAGAAAACCAAGACTTATTGTCATTTCCTTCTTTTTTGGACACTTTTTAGTTCCTAAGCCACCGCCACCCCAGCCCCATGATGTTCTACCTTACCACAGCCAGAAACAAGGAAGCCAGGTGACCATTAACTAAAATCTCTGCAAGCATGAGCCACAATAAATCTCTTATTTTAAGTTACTTTTTTTTCAAGTATTTTGTCATAATAAAGAAAAGCTGATTAACACAAAGATCAAGATGATTATTAATTTCCTCACTTTATTTATGAAGACATTGGTTTAGCAAGGTTAAGTAACCTGGCTAAGTGAGCAAATAGCCAAGCTGAGGATTTAACACTGTGTTTGCCTACTTGACAGTCTGTTGCTATAACTAGCACAGTTTTCTACCCATAGAAATCTTATTTGCAGAATTCAATTAAGGGCCAAGCCCTGACCAGCTAGCTGCTGCTCAGCTACACTAACCTCAACAGCAGCCTCTCGCACTGTTGCAGACTTACTTAAAAGCTAATGTCCCTTCACATCATTTGCACATTATTGGTTCAACGGTGAAGTTAGAACATCATTCCAGATGGCAGCCAAGCTCCTGTCTAGAGCAAAGCAAACTGACCACAGGGGAAGGCTACATGGTGTCTCCTTAAGCATAGTCTTGTGAAGAGAATAGTGTGCCTCAAACTCTGAGGAAATTAGTTTACCCAGGCCTCATCAGAGATCAAGGAACAATGCTGGGTTTCAGGCAGGCAGCCGGAATGCAACTGCTAGAAGTATTCCCATAAACCATCACAGTGCTAATATTGCACCCAGAGGCCTTTGTAAAGCTCAGCCGTGTGTTTTACAGTTTCGATCACAGGTGGTTTTTACACTCACCTTTCCTATGATCCCTATGGATATAACCCCAGACCTGCACCTGCTCACTGAGAGCTTGTCAGAAATGAAGCCTTGGGTATCAACCTGATGGAAGAATAAGCCTTTGCATTTCCATTCATACTCACTCATCTATTCACATGGTTGGCCAGCTGATGGCTTATGTTAGACATCTCAAATGAATCTTGCATTGCTCCCTAAAAAGAATGGAAAAGGAAGAATGGGTGAAGGAGCAAGGGCAGAAAGCAGTTTATGCATTAGCCCTCACCAACACTGCAGACAAACCAGTAAGGGTTCTGCGCTGCCTGCGTGCTACCAGTTCAGCTTCCTCTCCCTGTTCCCGACACTCCCACTGTTGCTGGCCTATGATGGTCTTTCTTTCTCAATCGCTCCCATGTCCTTTCTTAGGGAAAGTTCTCACTCTTGCCTCCATGAATGCTTTGGTTCCTCCCTTTGTCATAGAATCCATATTTTTCTTGCCTCAAATTTCAAATTCCCAGAGCCTTTAGAGATCTTCAAACATGGACGTTCTTTTTCTTTTTTCTTTTGCCTTCTTCCAGTCACTTCACATTCTTCTGCAGACCCCTGAGAAGTCGCTGTGTCTGTCATGCTAGCCTCTGCAGAGTACTGTTCAACATGAATGCCTTCCTTGCATGGCTCCCCTGATTTCATTCTCCTCCACCATTTGACATCTTTCCCCACCTCCATCTCATTTCACTCTTCTATTCTGAATTTCTCATTTAAATAGCAAATATTGATCGAGCAGTGAGCCTGCCAGGCCCTGCAAGAAGAGAGTTGTAAACCTCTGAATGTATCTAGCTTATCAGCTGCTATAAGGACTCTGTGAATGAATTCAAACTGATGCTGCCAGATCCAAGCCTTTCTTCCTGTTTCTCTCTGAAACCTTGCAGCATGTCCAGCCATTGAAGCCTGAAGTGCATCTTACATCTTAGTGCATCTTTCCAGCATCAAATGATCTGTACTTACACCATAGCAGATACAGACTGGACCAAAGATGCCTGGAACTGTTTTCTAGTACTTCTGGGGAAGTGGCTATCATCCTATGGAAGTCATATGAGAGCAGTACTTAGTCCTCTTGCACAAGCTCTTGCAAGCTCAGTATAAGCTATTCAGATTAGTCTTTGGGCCCCAGAATTTTCCCTTGTGTCAGCGCCATGTCAGGCAAGTCCAGAAATCCTCTACTCACTGTGGCATCAATAGAGATCTCTCAAGAGTCCTTCAGTTTTTTTGCCAGGTCTCTGTGGCTGTATTCTGTTACAAATGACTCTGGCTCTCTCTTTGGAGGGAAACATGAACCCCTCAGTCCAATTTACTCTGAAAGAATCCACTTTCTTCTTCTCCTCCTCCTCCTGCTTCTTTTTTGAGGCAATAGTCTTACTACTTTGCACTATGCTTAAGCTGGCATGATCTTCCTGCCTTGGCCTCCCAAGCATGGCCATTACACTCATGTGTTAATATACCTGGCTTCTCCTTTCCTTGCATTTTTCACAGGGTTAAATTTTGTCAAAACTTGGCAATCAGTTCTTTCCTTTACATCTCTTTGGCTGAAAAGAAGATGCCACAGGCTAATGATTCCAGAACATTTTTGAAGTGCCATGTGCCAGCAAAAGTATTGTAAACACATTTTTCATTTAAGCCTCTTATCACTATGAGGTGCTGGTATCATCTGTTTTGCTTATAAGCTAACTGAAGCAAAGTTGTGTAAATTGAAGAACTATGTTGTACATGAAGAACTTGGGTACCCAAACCTGTAGTCCAGTAGTTACCAACTATACAGCCTCCCATAATAATACTAGCTCCATCCAATGTCCCAGGTTGGGGTGAGAAACAAAGGAAGCTTTTGCCACCTAAGCTCAGAGGCTGCACCCATAGAAGATGTTACCTATCACCCACCTTCAGGGTGTTAGAGCTCTAGTCATTGAAAACGTGCCCTTTATGCTCTCTTCAAAAGACTTGTCAAAAAATATTTGTAAAGATATTGTTAAAGCTAAAAATAAATTTATTTGGGGATGTGGAGATGGCTCTATGGTCAAAAGTGCTAGCTTGAGCTGGGCGTGGTAGTGTATTTCTTTAATCCTACTCAGGAGGCAGAGGTAGTAGGATCACAGTGATTTTGAGGCCACCTAAGACTGCTTAGTGAATTCCAGGTCAGCCTGAGCTAGAGTGAGACCCTACCACAAAAAAAAAAAAAAAGTACTAGCTTGCAAAGCATACTGGCCTGGGTTTGATTCTTCAGTACTCACATAAAGCCAAATGTGAAAAAAAAAAAAAAGGGCATATGTATCTGGAGTTCACTTGTAGTGGCAAGAGGCCCTCGTATGCCAATTTTCTCTCTCTTAAATAAAAATATTTTAGAACACAAATCTATTTTCATAAGCATGGCAAGAAATCATACAAATCTTTAAGCTTGTTGTAAAGAAAATAAATTCCGAAAGGATTCACTTAGTTTTTTCCTCATCTTTGATCCTCCCTAGTTCTACTTATTTAGGTAGTAAATTAAGAAGTATAAAAGAAAAAGAGAGAAGGTGGAAGAAAAAAGGGAAGGGAAAAGCAGGAGCAGGAAGTGAAAAGGAGAGAAGGGAAAGGGGGACTGGAGGGGACGGGACCATAATTTAGTCAGAATAAAATGCTGCCTTACAGGGCCAAGTGTTGTTCAGTGATCCACAGTGTAAAAATTCCCTATCACTCTTCCTCAGAGGTCTGCTGACTTGGTTCAGCTGGTTCTGGATCTGCCCTGAGACCCACTATGGAGGGCACCGGATGTGGCTCAGTCAGGCCTGTCCTTCAGAGGCTCACCTCTGTTCACTCACCGCCCTGGTCAGAAGCCTTCTCTATGCTAGCAGCCATGCTGCCTTTGGCTTGGGCCCTGCGCCGCACTTCCTGTTGCTGCTTCCACATCCCCTCTCTGCACTGCGAACAGTTGACAGTCCCAGGGGAATCCAGTTACTGTGTAGGAGCAGGACTTTGATTTGGCAGCTGCTGGCTGGCATGACAACAGTATCAGTGGTCTATATTGCCAACTGCAAGGAATACATGTCAAGTGGCCCTGACGACATGCCTGTCACTTCACCAGGCCTGAGGGAAGAGCTCCCCACAGCTCTCATCTAATAAATCACTCCTTCCAGCATGTTCCTTTAAACATCTCTACCTGTGGTAGGGATGTCTACAGCTATAAAGCCTCTTCTGAAATATTTCCTTGAAAACTCTACTTTTAGGCCTGGCATTTCAGCTTGGAAAACTGTATCTATCACATCATAAGACTCCAGTTGAAACTTCCTCTTTACTATTCTGTTATAGAATGAGAAATAAAAGCATTTGCCTTGCAAATGAGGAAACAGTCACACTCAGAAGAAATACTTCTGATTGTATTCCAGAGACAGGAATTCAGCCACTGGAAATCTTAGCCATTTCCATATCACTGAGTCCTCTGCAGAACAAGAAATTCAGTGTCCCTACCAGGGCAAGCAGGTGGAACATGCACCCGTCACTCCCACAACACACTAGTGACATCAGAGTCTGTGTTTTGGTGCAGAGTGGCTCAAAGGCCAACTGTGATCTTCCCAGGATGAACAGCAGCCTAGAGGACCACGTTGCCACAGAGCCCTGGGGTAGAAGTCAGAGCCACACACTTGACTTCAACTTTCATACTCAAGGAATAGAATGTGTCTATTTTCTACAAGGAATGCTCACTTAAAAGAATTATAACTGCGAGAAAAGTCTGGAAATCTAGAATCTATATGAGACAAGAGCATCTCAGTTGAACATTGGAGGCTGAAGTGACAAGAAAGAAGATGAAAACAGCTTTGAATTTACATTTGAAATGTCAAAATTTGAAATCTCTCCTTAATGCATTTTTCCATGTTATACTCAGCACCCTCTAAAGACAAAAAAAAAATCAATTTGAAGGTGGGAAAATATATCTTATTTATTCAGTATTAGCAAATACACATAAAGAGGGAAATATCAACTGTCAGGGCATTCGAAACTCTGGAACAAACAAAAATATTCTTTGAGGCAGAATACTAGAATTAATGAATTCTATTGTAAAATTATCCTAAAGCAGGTAATGTGATGGACATGTTTATTGTGAAAATTGTCTAAAATATCTGAGGTTGACATAGAAAAGTGACAGCCATTAATAAACCCTATGAATTTTTAATATTTAAAGCTTTCTTTATTGTTTCTGAGTTTTTATTACTTAAGCTTTCATTCCTTGCAAGTAAATAGTGTATATGTGGGGAAATTGATTTAGAAATTAAAGTGAGATTTACAGATATCTGAAATTAAATTTTATGATAAATTCTAACCTGAATTATATTTTGCATAAGAATAAATGTGTCAGAACACTTTCCTTTTCTTTCCAACTGTTGGAAAGTGTGGTAGTTTGTATATATGGTCTCCAAAATATCCACTATTTTATTAGTTTGTAGTTTGCATCTGTAGCCACCTGGCTGGAGGCGGTGTCACTGGGCAGATCTTAAGGTGTGGTGGTGGGCTTGAGATTGCAGTCTAAAGATATGCAAAGTGGGCCTTGATGGAATTCCTAATGTGTGCTGTGCTATGTGGCTTGTGGCTTTCATGCTTGTGCTTCTCTATCTGTGTTCGGTCCTGTGAAAGCAGGCCAGCTGCTTCTGCCATTATGGAACTTCCCTTAGATGTGTAAGCATCAATAAATCCCTTCCTCCATAACTACGCCTGGTCTGGAAGTTCATCTCAACTAACCTGAAGCTCTCTACTACAGAAAGGGACATCATGGAATGCTGGATAAAAACAGCCAAATATGGCCAGATTTGGTGGGGCACACCTTTAAACCTAGCACTCAGGATGCAGAAGAAGGATCACTGTGAGTTCAAAGCCAGCCTGTGATTACAGAGTGAGTTCCAGGTCAAAAAATAAAATAAAATAAAAATCCGACACACACACACACACACACACACACACACACACACACACACAGCTGATAATACCTGCCCTGTTAGCTCTTATTTTCTGTCCACATATAGAATCCTTTGGGATGGTGGAAAGGATATGACAGTTTATTGGATGTTTGCAAAACTCTATTGTATTCACGATGTGTCCCTATTCTATTGTTAGAAAAATCCATTATATTTTTCTATTAGGACAGATAAAAGCATCTGTTATAATTGTATGCTGATTTAGGACCCTGGGACTTCATAGCTATATAAATGTGTTTCTTCAACTCATTTAATTTTTCCACCTTTACCAATTTGGGCAAGAAATAAGATACTGATGGAAAGATAAAACACACAAGAACATCTAGGAAAGAGAATTTAGCAAAGAGCTACTCCGCAGTTTTTCAGGATATGAGTGTCAGATCTTCACTCAAAAAAGAATACAAGTAATAAATCGACAATCCCAAATCACAATGGCACAGAATAGACAAGTAACTGCTATACAGAAAACTGGAACTTTGTGTGTTCGTGTGACCTGTTCTCTGAGGACTCATTTGCCTTGATCTTTTCTCCTTGAGCTCCCTTTGTCCTTACATGTGAGTCAGGTATCAGTCGAGTTCAGACCACAGTGGCCTGTGCCTCTAAGTTCACATCAGAATGTTAGCTTTCATACCTTTTCAAATTTTGAATCTAAACAAAATAATTATCCATTTTCATCAGCCAGGTAGTATTCAGTCTACTTTAACATGTCTCTTTGGCAGACCATAAAAATAACCAAGCAGATTGCCAAGGCTCTTGGTTGCCTACCAGAAATAGATAGTAAGACCCTATTGCTGAAGACTCCACATGCTTGGGCTGCAGATCACTGAGAACTTAAGCTGGAGTTGAGCTCAAAGCCTCCTTCCTGCTGACTAGCTGTAAGGATGCTGGAAAGAGCTATGAAACCTGTTGGGGAGAAAACATCATCTATAGTCATAACCATTAGTGGATCCTATAATCTTTAAGGTTGGGCATCCAGGCAAAATATACTTAATAGTGCAATGATGGCATGTCTACTATGGGGGAAAAAAATTGCTCTGTGATTGGATTTGAGGCCCACTTCACAAAAGGGAATTCTTGCCTGGTACTTAAAACCTAACCAAAGTCCTATGGCTAGGGATGTGGGTGGAATCATAAGCCCTATGTGTGTGTGTGTGTATAAATAATGTAAAAGCCAAAGGAAGGGGAGGAGTGCTTACAATGCTGTGATCCAAACAAGTAGCCTTGATATTGATGACCTCATAGTGGCTGATGCTACTTACACAAGACCTGAATAATGGGGGGGGAGGGTTGATGACATCAAAAATAGAAAAATAGTAGTTAGAAAGGATTCATTGGAGGGGGAATTCAGGAGGGAGAAAAGGAAGAGTGACACAGAGGATTATGATTATGGTGTAGTGTCTACATGTACAGAGATTCTCAATAAAAGGTTTTAAAAATCTAAGGAGACCTAAATATTAAGAACTTGAGTAATGATTGTATAGGAAATCATTTACTCATCAAACCCTGTCTTTAAATTTCCCTCATAAAGATGACCTTCTTAAGCTCACTGCATGTCAGCCTAGTAATAAGTCATTTTGTCACTTCTCTCATGCTCTTTGTATAGTTTTCCTATACTTGGAGTGCTCTTATGTACCTACCAAATTATTGTCATTTGCCCATCAACTCTCAGATAAAGCATAACTTTTTCTGTAAACTCGTCCCTAATTCTCTCAGGCATGTTTGGTTGAACTGTATTTGTTCAAGCATTTTACTAGTACATGTGATTATGATATCAACTATACTTGTAACATAAGAGATTAATAAGAAAGAAAAAGGAGCTGCAAAGATGGCTCAGCAGTTAATGCACTTGCCTTCGAAGCCTAAGGACCCAGGTTAGATGCTCCAGGTCCCACGTTGCCCAGTTGTACATCGTGGCACATGCATCTAGAGTTCGTTTGCAGTGGCAAGAGGCCCTGGTATGCCCATCTTGTCTCTCTTTCTCTCCCTCTGTCTCTAATAAATAAACAAATAAAAACGACAAATAAAAAGAAACAAACAGAAGTTTATTAACGTAAATACTTCATATAGTCAAGGTAGTTACTCATAGAAATAATTCTCAAATAGATGGCTGCAATTGTGTTCCAAAACCGCATGTTGGAAATTGAATTCCCAGGACAAAGGTGTTAAGGGGTGAATCATTCGGAGGTGTTTGCTGAGTACACACCCTTATGAGTGGGTTAGTGCTAATTTTGTTAGTTCTTGAGGCTAACAGTATGCTGTGTTGTTTTTTGTACTCTCTTACCATATAATGCCTTCCACACTGCTAGCACAAAACCAGAAGGCACTCACTAGATACAGAACTGCTGACCTTTGACTTTCCAGCCTCCCAACAGTGTAAGAAAACAATCTTGTCATCGTATTGATGCAGTCTCACGTACTCTATGATATCAGCACAAAACGGTTTAAGTCAGTAGCTCAGAATTCAGGTTTAAATACTTCTTTTGATGCAAAAGACACAGATCTCATCTCAAGGAAGAAGAGATAGTTTATTCTAGAGTCAAATATGAGTACAGTAGGCTGGAAACATAGATTTATGTTTCCCCCACTCCATGTTCCAATGTGGTAACAATTTCATGACGAATTTATAGTTACAGAACAAAAGAAAGTCATAAATCCAGGCCCATCAGGTAGATAGGTTAAAGCAAAGAGGGAAATCCATGACATAGGCCTCAGATGCTATCTGAAAACATTCTTAGCCCATGGGTTGGTGGAAGCTGGTGGTCTGTTAGAACAGTCCAAAAAAGTTGCACCAGATCAAACGATAGTCACAAGGATATTAGATCAGACAGAGGTGGATAGTAAGTGTCTATTAACAGGATAAAGGTAGCCCAAGATAATTTGTCTCTGATACTGCCACGTTTCATCTCTGTGGTCACAGGAGTTCGATCAGCCTTATTAGACATAGGTGTAGCAGATGCAGCACCTGTCTGGGAACTTTAGTTTACACTTCCATTCCTTAAGACAAAGATAAAAGACTGTTGGGGAGGCTGGTTATGAGAAGGCAACCAGGGAAAGTAAGGTAAATCAGTTAGCATGAGGCTTTGTTAAATGAGGCACAGCTCAATCATTTTGGTAAGAGTTTCCTGTGATTTGTCTATCATTCTCTTGCAAAAGAGAGAGAGATACTTCTGAAAAGGACAGAGTTCTAAATGTAAATTTACTTCACAAAAGGATAACTTCTACTTTCCTCTCAGAGTTTTTCCTATAATGGCTGATCCTTAAGAGAAAGAAGGAAAGAAAAAGAAGAAAGAAAGAAAGAAAGAAAGAAAGAAAGAAAGAAAGAAAGAAAAAGATGCCAGCTCAAAATAATTATTATGCCAAAGAGGCATATTTTCAGTCTCCTACATATGCAGTAGTCAATGGCTGTGTAATGATCATCATGCCCCACCCTAACAAAGGAGAGACACGGACTGCTAATCAAAGCCACAGGCATTTGATTCTAAAACCTCACATAGCAGTTACTGAGCTTTCCAATGTCTGTGTACTCACTCCTAACCCATCACTATTGTCTCTTGCTCACTTATTTTCCCTCAATGTCATTTATACGACCCATGTTGATGTGGTCATCACCATAGATTCTCCCATCAATGGTTAATCTTCATCAGCACCTGTCTCCCCTGGCATCACTTCCCACTGGTGCTAGCCTTGCCACTAGCTAACACTCGTTCTCAACAAGCAACTATGTCCCTACAGAAGATAGCTGTAATGTCAGAAGACATTTTTAACTGTCACAGATAGGAGAGAGTTTGCTACTGAGGTATGTAGGCCCGTGGGGCTAGTAAGCACTCTACAATACATTGATGTGCCCACACAAAAATTATCTAACCAAAGTATCACTATAAATAGTGCTTAGAGTGAGAAGCACTGCTCCAAAGTTAAAGAATATCTTTATTGCTAACATTGGAGGAGTGTTATCTAGTTTCCCAAAGGTAGCCTGATTCTTTCCAGAGCTGATGAGACAAATCATCCATGTACAACTTGCATGAAACACATTTATGACACACAAATGAGCAACAATAGACTAGGAAAGCCTGAGATTGATTTTCAATTTTACCTGGAAGTCTCAAAAACCCTTCCAAAGCAGAGGAACTCTTGAGCTCATGTGTTCCACCTAAAGCTAAAGATAAGGTGGTTAACTCTGGAACCTCTAGCCCAGGCAGGCCAAGGTAAAGCATAAAGGAGGCAGTCATTCTAGGACTGTGTGGGCCAAAGTCTGGTGTTCTCAGCACATTCTACCAACAATGTGCCAATCCACAAGTGATAGCCCAGAGGCCTGAGTCAGTCCAAGGCCAGCTGGAGAACTGTCCTGCAGTTACTTATATTGATGCTGATATGTCAGGCTGTCTTAGGAAAGAAGATGGAGGAGAGTGAGGATGAAGGAACAGCCATAGTTTATAGTGAAGTGGCATGGCAGAGAGGGAGACTGAGAAAGAACTCAAAAGGAAAAGTACTTTGCTGACCAACGTGTACTGTGTTGTACTGTAGCCTGGAAGGAGAGAGCTAGCCACTCACTCTCTAGAAGATTCTAGTAGTAAGTTATAGGAGTCTTAATCAATTTCTCAACCTCTACCTCTGGTCCATTCTAGAATAGAAAAGAGTAAAATCTTTCATTTTATTTACTAATTAGCAATTTTGAAAACAAATATTTGAAAATGACTAGCTTTCAAACCACTATGCACAAATAATCTTTAGCTTAAATGCAATCAGTCAATTAACAGAGAATAAATAGAACAAATTCTTGTTATAGCTTCCCATTGCATAGTTTTGTATTTTATAAGACAATTTCATATTCATTAGTTAATTTAATTTTGTCAATAATTTAATCAGTCTTAAATAGAAAACTGAGGCTCACAGGAGTTGAGTAATTAAATCTACTTGAGCTATAACAAAAGTTATTCTCACAGTTTTTTGCTTAATGTTAGTAAACTAAATCTCTCTCAATTTATACCAAACCTTTAGAATGTAGACATAATATCTATTCAATATAAGTTGTCTGAGCTAGCCTAAGGGAAAGTGTCCTGCAAAACATTACAGCAAGATCTAGGACTGAAGTGTTATAAGGGGTACTCAGATGAACAGGCAGCGGAGGTTTTATAGACAGATATTTGTAAGCTCAGAAAAAGAAAAGTTATGTGCTGGCATTGAATTGCACACAGTACATAAAAACGTAGTGCTGATTTGAACCTCAGAGAGGAGAACTGACTTGATGATTCAGGGACTTGTAAATCAATCTTAAAGAACTGAATCCATGCATGATGGTTCATATCTATGATCCCAGCACTGAGGAGGTGGAAGCAGGAACATTAGGAGGTCAAGGCCAGCCTGGCTTTCCGAGAAAATTCCAGGACAGTTTAGGTTATATTGTATTTACCTTTGTGTTTCTGGGACAAAACACCTAACCAAAAGTAGCTGATAGGAAGAAAGGGTTCATTTTGGTTTACAGTCTTGAGGGGAGGTTTCAGCATGGCAGGGAAAAGATGGGGGAGAAGAGACTGGGCATCATGTCTTACCATAGCAGTGGACAGAAAGTAGCAAAAGTAAGTAGAGTTCTGCCCAGGGAGAAGCCTACTCCCAGAAAACACCTCCTCCATCAAGGCCCAAACTTCTGAAGTGCCTCCAGCTGAAAAGCAGGTAGTCAAAACACAGAAGTCTGTGGGAGACATCTGATTCGAAATACCACAGACTACATCAAGCCCTGCTTGATATAAGCCCTCAATAGGAGTAAGGAAGGAGCACCTGAAAAGTAGGGCTCTGGTGAGGGTGGGATGAAGCCTCAGCTTAAAAGAAATTATTTTTCTGCCTCTGACCTGTAACTCTCAGTATAAGATTGGTTGCTACCCACATTGAGCTGTTGATCAGAGAGACCTATGTAGTTCCCAAATCAAAAACATCTTTCTGTCAAAGCACGTGGCTACCTGCCTGAGGCAAAAGCTAAGACACTGTTGCTGAAGATACCATATGTTGCTGACACAGAGCACAGAGAAATATGCCTGGAATTCAGAAGAAAGACAGTCACCAGACAGCCTATCTAGTGCTGGAAAGTGCTAAATGAGCCACTGGGGGAAAATGGCCAACAATGGTCTGAGCAATCAGAGGTCTAAGCCACTCAGAAGCAAACACCCTGACAGGATGTAAACACCAGTGTAGTAGTGGCACACAGCTTTTGGGTAACCGATAGTTTTCTGATTGGCTAAGAGATCCTCTCAGTGTAAAGGAACTCATATCTGGAGTTGGGAACCAGATCAGAATTCTATGGAGACAAAGATTATGTTCTCTGGTGTCAAGCTATGACCAATCTTTGGCTGAAAGAGGGGTTATCTACATCGAACTCACCCTAATTTAATAATGCTTATCCCATTTAAATCATGCTGACTTCATTCTCCATTGGAAAATCTGTTCTCCTTTTTCAGAAGGTAGTGAGACCAGAGGAGATAAACTACTCTTCATACTTCAGGCAAACCACAGCTGAATCTACAGAGGAAATGGGGAGATGAGCAAGAGTACTGCTTTATTCTGTTCCTAATAATCAGTACCAGGGTGTAGAGGACAGGCCCTGAGGATACTGAACACCTACCAAAGCAGAAATCCAAAGGTTCCTAAGAGCTCATCGCTAAATTAGACTTAAAACTCACCCACCATGGCTCAGGGAATTTTGTGGAAGAGGGCGCTGGAAAGATTGTAAGAGCCATAGGTTGAGACATCAAGTGCAGAGGCATTCCCTCTCCCCCCAAAATAACTGACTACTGCTCCCACAATGCATAAAACACAACCCCATGGGGGATACTTGCAACCCCACTGAGGAGCGACCCCAGTGGAATGGGGGCAGGGATAAGGGAAAAGAGGATACCAACACATGATGTATCCATATGCAACATCTTGTGAATAATAATAACAATAAACATAAAAAGGAAAAATACTGCAACAAGGTTAAAATTAGGTTAGGTGACTCAGTGGTTAAGTGCACTTCCTGTGAACATATGAGAGCCTAGGGTACATGAGACTACCAAGTTCAAATCTCATCATACATACCTCATGAAAGAGCAGAGCATGGCCACACATTCCTGTAACGCCAGTTCAGCAAGGGAGCAGAGACCTGAGAATCATTGGAGCCCTCCAAATTCCAGAATTGGTAAAAATAGAGATAGACAGATGATAGATAGATAGATAGATAGATAGATAGATAGATAGATAGATAGATAGATAGATAGATGGGGGAGGGGGGGATAAGAGAGAGAAACTCAGGCTCAAAATAAAACCAGGCAGAACAATAGAGAAGAGCACCCAATGTTCCACTCCAACTAAAATGAATAGCAGGCAGGGGTATAGGGAACCACAAGGACACATACGTGTCCATACACTACACACACACAGCACACTTCACACTCACATACAAGTACACATACACACACAAAAGCAAATTTTTTAAGGTTGAAATTTATCTTGGGAGCCTTGGGGAGCCATCAGAAGGTTTAAGTGTTGGGAAGAAAAAATATATTTGAGTTTAAGAAAAATTATGCAGTACAAGTTGTGGAAAAATTTCTTTGAGTCATAAAAATCTCTGGAAAGAAAATGTTTGAAGTAAAATGCAGGTGAACTCTTGGTTAGCTGGTAAGAGAAGGCTGAGTTTAGTTCAGACTCTAGGCAAGAGTATAATTTGGTCACTTATGGATAGAATAAGGGGGCTCAGCCCACTGATAGTGCAAACCCCTATACCTTTGCTAAGACAGATCTCCTGTGCAGTGGGTTAAAAAGGTGACAAAACATGTACAGCAGTCGGAGTAAGCAGCCATGTCAAGGGAGCAACCCGTAGGCCATTTGATGGACAGCAGTCATCCACTGGCCAGACACAAAATCTTCAGTTTCCAGAGAGTAGAAAGGAGTAGACAGGAAGGGGATATGATGGAGAGTGGAGTTATAAAGGGGAAAGTGGGGGAGAGGAGGCAATTATCATGGTTATTGTCTGTAAGTATAGAAGTTGTCAGTAAAAAAAAAGTTAAAAAAGAATTAGTGACATGAATAAAACTGTAAAGTGTTAGTCAAAATTGGTAAAATCATTAAGAAATGCATATATAGGTGGGAGGGAGGGTATTGCCATGGGGTATTTTTTATAATCATGGAAAATGTTAATAAAAATTGAGAAAAAGAAAAGAGCAAACAGCAGTCTGCCTGACGCCCAGAGATCTTGTTAAAAAGTCCTTGGATTTTACGGTACCATTGCAGTTTGTGTCCCCTTCTATTGCCCTCCCCTCCCTCCCCATCCATCCTATTGTCGGAAATTTTGTGGAAGAGTGGGTGGAAAGAATGTCAGAGCTACATATTGGGTCATGATATGCAGAGACATTTATCCTACCCATAACTATGGGCTAACTCCACAATGCATGACCCATATACCTCAACAAGGAGAGACCAGGAGGAGGGGTAGGTCATGGATGAGCCTAACAATGGTACCAAATTGACTGTACTTGCTGAGTACAAAACTAATTAATAAAAAAAATAAAAATAAAAATAAAGAAATACATATATAAACAGTATTAAAAGCTCAATAGAAACTTTAAAATAGGTTGTTTGTCTTTCTTCCATAAATTACAAGACCGATACAATGCATATATTCTTAGAAAAACACAAAAGTGGCTCAGTCACCTGTCCTTAAGGTACAAACTGAAGAGACAAGTGATAGTGAAAAGCAAAAGAAGATGATGTACTCAGTGTGGTCACACTGAGAAGAGGAATGGATAAAGCAGTCGAGCAAGTCTCCAAGTCCACCTTTCATGTTTTGCCATGAGGGCAGAGCGCAAGAGGCCGGCAAAGTTAATCAGTCCTGCTGAAGATGTGATCCTGCCCATCAGCAACCCCCCATTATCCCAGCTGCAGTCACTCATGCAAAAGTGGTCTGACAAGTTGTCACAACTATTTAAAAATCTTTCTTTAAGGCAATTGTAGTTTTAGGAATGCAAAAGAACAGACTTAAACTAGAAAGTGATAATTAATTTAAATACATTTTGAAGAGCATAACCCTATATGCCTGCATGGAGTGTCTCCTAAACAGAAAAATGCAATTTCTGTACAAGTTTTTAAAATAAAACCATATAATGAGAGGGACCTTGTTGCAGTCAGGTTTTCAATGCTGGCAGAAATCACCCGACCAAAAGCAGCTTGTGAGGAAAAAGGTTTATTTTGGTTTACAGACACGAGGCAAAGCTCCATGATAGTGGGGGAAGCGATGGCATGAGCAGAGGGTGGAAGTCACCTCCTGGCCAACATCAGGTGGCCAACAGGAACAGGAGAGGGTGCCAAACACTGGCAAGGGGACACTGTCTATAATACCCATAAGCCTGCCCCCAACAATACACTGCCTGCAGGAGGTGTTAGCTCCCAAATCTCCATCAGCTGAGAGCCTAGCATTCAGAACAGCTAAGTTTATGGGGGACACCTGAATCAAACCACCACAGACCTACCTAGAGTTTGGACTACTTTCCTTCTGCTGATCTGTTGGACTAGCCTGTACTGTCCACCCATGTCTTTGTTTGAACAGCTTAAAAATGTATCCAGTTATTACAAAGAAGGAAAGGATTTTTGATGAACAACAGGTCAGATTTGACTAGAATACTTTCTTATCTCTTTTCCCATAATTGCATGCCAAGGCATGAAGGAAAGCTAATAGAAAGAAAGAAATCTTTGGAGACAAGTATAGCTGGGATGAAATTTAAATTCTACTACATGGTCAGTGCTGAACTTTAAACTTGCTAATTAGCCTCAGAGTCTCAGTTATCCCACAAAACATGTTAAATATCTCTCTTCCAAATTGTTCAGGTATTCTTCTGAAAATATAACAAAAAGAAGTCATGTTCTTAGAAGTTAGAATAGAGGTCATAAAACATTTATTGTTTCCTTGAAGACAGATAAAATAAGGTATTCATCCAGAAAGTATTATTATTATGATTATTATTTGGTTTTTCGAGGTAGGGTCCTCACTCTAGCCCAGGCTGACCTGGAATTCACTATGTAGTCTCAGGGTGGCCTCAAACTCATGGCGATCCTCCTACCTCTGCCTCCCTAGTGCTGGGATTAAAGGTGTGTGCCACCATGCCCAGCTTCCAGGAAGTATTTTTAACATATAAATATGTGCAAAATATTGCATGGGATGCAGCCATACTAATAAGGAATGTATATTGTTTACCTATAAGTCAAATATTAGTTGGCATCATTATGTTATTGTTGATTGATTACATTGTACTAAATCTAACAACCCTATCTGAAGGAAAATAGATATGTTTGGACAAATTGCAGCTAAAGTTGAGGGGATAGACAGAGTAAGAAAGGAGCCTCTCTAGGTACAGGACCTGGCTGGAGGGCATCACTTACCTGGCAACCACACGATGAAAATGATCAGGTCCCCCAAAATAGCTTCTCATGTGTGAGAAACCCATCACCTTGGCAACAGTGATGACTGATTTATAGTTAGAACACTATAAATAAATAAATATGAATTAAATATAAATTTATAGCTAGAATGCACACAAGCTTAGGGAAAATGAAAACTTGAAATTCAGGTAGATGTTTGCAAAATCCAAACCAGCTACTGACTTTTGAACCCTCCTCATATAACAGATAAAATGAACTCATGAAGAATGAGTAAACATTTGAAGAATGAGTAAAGGTTTGTTTGATAAAGTCAGTGATCCCTTATAAATGTTTTTAGAGAGGAGGTGTGGGGTGGATAGAATATCTGAAAATTAATAATGTAACTGCTATTGTAAGGACTCAGCCTCTAATGTTGATGCTATTTGTTCATCCTCAGCTCCCTGTCCTCTCTCTTTCTCTTTCTTGGAGCATCCAGTGCTCTCAGGTTGCTCTGGATTCTTCATTTTAGCATCTCATTCCTCACTAGTCAACTGAACCTTGTTTTCTCTCCTCTGAGCACTGAAGGGATGTAACCTCATTCCTTCATTTAGCATATACTTACTCAAGAACCCTTGTTCTATGATATGAACCCACTTTGTGACAATGGATGAGACACTGTAAACAACACAAATAGGCCATTTTATAAAAAATGTGCACCCCTCCCCCAACTGTGGCTTGCAATAACCTGAAGCCTATGTGAACATGAAGATTTCAGAGGCATCCTCTCCCAGGTTGATTTCAAAGAACAAGGGACAAGCTATTTCCATGAAACAAATCATCATCCTTATGTGCACTAAAGTTTGGATGAATTTGCTTAATTCATATAAATAAAATGCAAATGATGGCAAAGTGACAAGGCAATGGAGACATTGTGCAAGAGGGACTCGCAAGAAGTCACCACACAAACCACAGAACCAGAGACCAACTCCACCACAGTAAAATCCCCCAAAGCATTTTGCTCACAAGACCTCTTTGTATTCAAATTATATTGAAGCCCTCCAAAGCTTTTGCTTACATACTGAATGATATTAAAAACTAAAAGTGAGTCATTAAAATGTGTATCAAACTAAAAATAACATACACATATTTATATAAATGATTTCTCTTTGTAAAACAATAGCTAGAGGCTGGAGAGATGGCTCAGCAGTTAAAGCACTTGCCTACAAAGCCAAATGATCCAGGTTTAATTCCCCAGTGCTCATATAAAGCCATATGCACAAAGTAGCACATGGATCTGGAGTTCGTATGCAGTGGCAGGATGTCCTGGTGCAACCATTTTATCTCTTTCTCTCTCTCTCTCCCCCTCTTTCTCTCACATAAATAAATAAAAAATATTTTTAAAGAGTACATTACTAAAAAATAGAAGCCAGGCATTATTTTATATTTTGTCAACTAATATACAGCTTAATAAAAAATTCAGATCCTGGGATGAAGATGTGATACAGTGGCAGAGCATTGTTTAGCATATGAGAGTCGCTAGGTTCAATCCCCAGTATCATAAAAAAAAATTAAGGAACAAAGGAAGAAAGAGAGACGAACAAAAGATAGGGATGGATGTAAGGATGGATGGATGGAGAAAGGGAGGGAGGAATGAGGAAGGGAGGAGAAAAAGAAACAAAAGAAAGAAAGAAAAAATGAATGAATGGATTTAAAAGAAAGAAAGAAACGTGATAGAAAATAAAATCTCATACCTGTTTCTGTGATCAATATGTTATCATATCACAGTGGAAAAGTTCACAATACACTCAAAAGACAGATAGCATCTTGATATTTCAGAAAGTAGTTTTTACCTATGGACTGTCTTAACAGGTTTCAGGAATCCCCATGGTTCCCTGGACCACACTGTGAAATCTACTAACTTGAAAAATGAGAAATTGCCTGTGGATAGGATCAAGAAAAGAAAGGAAAGTAGAATAACTTTGACAAAAGTTCCCCACTTGACATTTTTTCCAAATCCAATCTTGACTATGAGTCCCTGCCAGCTTTCAGTGATGCTTGGGGTGCTCAAGAAATTGCAGCTAGAAGGCAGAATAATCCTCCTGCTCTGCACTCCCTTCACTGATGCCTCTGAAGTTCTGCGTGACAGTGAGGATGTGAGTCTTCCCAGAATACCTGACACTGCCTCTTTCTTACGGCCATGGCCATAGGCACCATGTTTGAGTTACCTTTTACATTGTGTGACCACATACTGAAAAGCAGCTTGTGGCAGGAATGATCTATTTTGGCTCACAGCTGGCTGTGTTGGAGGAGGCAGTCTAATATGGTAGCAGGAGCAAAGACAGCTTGCTCACGTAGTGGTGGTTTAGGAAGCACAGAGAGATAAATGTTGGTGTGGATCCAGCTTTCTTCTTTTTAGTCTGGGCCTCCAACCATGAGATGGTTTCCCCCATTTAGGGTGGGTCTTCCCTCCTCAGTTAAACCTCTCTGGAAAAGTCCTCATAGTCAATGCCCAGAGGTGTGTGTTCTATGGGATTCTAAATCTGGACAGGTTATCAGTCAAGATCAACCATCATTGAAACAAGTTGCTGACCACCACCTTATGTCCACCTGCTCTGATCACCACCCTAAAACCACCTGCTCTGTTCAATTGTCTTCAAGCACACACTCCCTGCTCTTTTTTCTTTTTTTACTACATTTGGTGACTCCCTATCCTTCTTCGGACCATTGGGTTGTTTGATATATTTAGGCTGTGGAAGAATTTACTTCTAATGCCCACTCAGTACTAGCCTCTAGAATATGCTGCAGTCTCTGGTCCTGCTCAGTTCTAAGGCTAGAATTCTGAAGCCTGGATCAAATCAATGTTAGCTGCCCCCTTCCTCACCCTTACCTGGAGTGAATTGAAACAAATTAATTATGAGCAACTCAGAACCTCAGAGATATGATCAGTAAAACATCTGAAATGAACAAGGTGCTGTTTACAAATCTTCCTAACCATGACCAGGAGGATATTTTTTTCCACTTGCAAACTAGATTTACACTTGTATTACAATAGTACAAATTGTATAGTCTTGTTTTTCTAAGCAAAAGATAGCTTTTGTTGATGGATTGAATGGCTTTATCCTAATTACCTAAAATCCTGTTTTCTTATACTGTATGTGAGCTGTGAGCAAGCAAGTGATGAGTAATCTGAGTACAAGATTGTACCTTTACCTAGGAGGCTTAAATAAGGCTGTTTTGGAATCTTAGCAGATCATATGGAATGACCTTACAAGAGAAAGTGGAGGAAGATTTTAATTAGCTATAGAAGTTGGGAAAGATATTCTTGATCAGGCTGAAGTATCTCTGCACAGTAGCATCACTGTCATATTTCTAACCAATCTTGACAGGTAGTTATTATATTTAAGTTTCAAATTTCCTCAATTTCTATTATTCCTAAATCAGACCATAATGAAGTCTCTGGGGATAGGTTAGACAGGTATGATACAAAGAAATATTCCATCAAAATGAAAAAAAAGGTGAAAAATCTTTAGTCTTTGCCTCTGTACAGAAAATAGCAAAGCAATAAAAATAGCAAGAAAATATTCTCATCTCACAAACTTTCTGATCCTGGTTATCCATTGTGCTTGAAGAACTTGGAGCACAGAACAGGATTTACAGGGGTCATTGCTGGATAACTGGGGACATATTGATCAGATGATGGTAGAGAAGTCCCAGTTAGGTAACCATGGGAGCTACCATTTCCAAAAGGGCAACCCTCTGGAAAAGGGGATGTTATGGTTAATCTTACTTGTCAATAACTTAGATTGAATAGTGCTGACAGGATGGGTAAAGTGTATTTGTAAGCAAGTGTGTGTGTGGAGGAGGGGGGAGGAACAATTAGAACAAGAGAGCTCTGACGGAATAAATATCAGTGGTGGCGCACAGAAGACACGGCCCAGCACTACTCCCGCAGCCTGAGGAGTTTCCCTCCCCCACTTAGGGACCTCCTCTCAGGTAAAGCCAGATGCTTCACTTCAACACAAAAAATGAATTTCAGGACAAGGCAGTATGAAGCAGAGCTGGAGTTTATTAAAAAGAGATTTTAAACATAGATTTAAGCATGGGGGTTAATAGAAAGAGAAGCACATAGGAAAAGAACAAGAGGTAACTGTGTGAACATTCACAAAATGAGTCCCACGTAAGAGACTTTAGAAAAGCCGTACATGTAAGCCTGGTGTGGTAGCACACGCCTTTAATCCCAGCACTCTGGAAGCAGAGGTAGGAGGATTGTCTTGAGTTCAAGGCCACTCTGAGACTACATAGTGAAAGCCAAGTCAGCCTGAGCTAGAGTGAGACCCTACCTTGGAAAACCAAAAATAAATAAATAAATAAATAAATAAATAAAAGAAAAAAGAAAAAAGAAAAGCCATGCATATGATTTTGGTGGCTTCTGAAGTTACATCTAAAAGTAGCTAAGGAAGCTAAATCAGCTTATTGGGCAGTAATTGACATGCACTGGATAGGATTACAGCTGATAAGGTAAAACCCTAGGTCACATGAGTTGCCAAGGCAGTTTTGCCATTTTTATTGTAGAAAAAGTTTTAGTATTTGTGAGATTTCCAGAAATTACCCAGGAAAGGAGTAAAGCCAGCATTCAATATCATATAGACATAGGTCCTAAGCATGAGCTGCTGGTATTCTGACATTTTTATTTGAAAATATCCCTACATAAAAGGAGTAGCATCTATACATCAGAAACTTTCATAGCAAATATTAATTGTGCTGGAATTGCTGATTCTCAACTTGTGAGAAGCTTCAATCAAAAATTCAAAGTGACAGATTACTTTTCTTTCCCATGTCATAATTTTCCATCTTTCTCTCTGATTCAATGAACAAATTAATTCTTTGATGGATTTGTAATATGAAGGTATTAATAGAGGTGGTGAAAAGTAGTATAGTTGGTGGGGCTTATTTGAAGGGAGGAAGAAAGGAAATCACTCATAATATGTCCTCTTCTTTGTGGCAATATCTCACCCTAGCTGCCTTCTGAATCTTTTACTACTTCTTGTGCTCCCTGATGTGAGTTGCTCAGATGTGCTTCCTGACTCCTATGTGTGAAACAGTCATGCTCTGCCACACCCTTCTATTGTGACTTGAATAAAAAATGTCTCCCATAAGTCCATGTGTTTGAACAATGGATCCCCAGCTGATGACACTGTTTTGGAAGGCTGTGGAACTTTGAGGAGAAAGTGGCCAACTGGAGACCAGGTGTTACGGGTTCATAGCCCAGCCTCACTTCCTGTGCATCCTCTGCTTCCTCCTGGAAAACGAGAAAACCCAGCTTCCCACTCCTGTTACCATGCCCTCTCCTCCATGGAACTTCCCCTCACAGTTCTAAGCTATAATAAACCTTTCCTTCCATCCCTTGCTTCTGGTGAGGTATTTGTTCATAGCAATGAGAAGGCAATGAAAACACTCCTGTATAATGGTGGACTAAATCCTCTAAATATTTGAGCAAATAATTCTTTTCTTACATTGTTTATGCCAGATATCTCAGTTACGCTGTCAAAACCTAATTAAAACAGACGTCTCCCTCAGTTAATTGACAGTATGGAACACTGGTAAATTAGGAGTTTGTTAACTTCAACAAGCCAGTCATCAGCTGGAATCTACATTCAATCTTAGGTAGACTTTGATTAGAGGTAATATAATGGCAAATACTGGAGGCAGGTTACCAACCTTCTTCTAACAACCCAACAATATTCAAACATGTCAGTAATTTACCCAAAGTGACCTGTGACATGGGTACTATGAGACCAATTAGGAAAGTTAGTAAACTTAATATTGGCACAAAGACATGGAATTTTCACCCAGTCTAGTAATATAAGATTCACTCCTGAGTTTAAGCAGTATTTTTCCTTTATGATTTTAGTTTCATAAATCAGCAAGTAAGACCTTCTGTACTAGTCAACTTCTTATTGCAGGTAAATTGCTTGAAAAAATCAGTTTAAGGGAGGAAGAGCTTATTTTATTTCAGCTTAAAGCACCAGGTTTGAGCCCATCAGGGCAGGGAAGATATGGTGGCAGGATTTGAGGTGGCTGGCCACATTCAGCATAGTGAGGAAGCAGAGAATAATGAATGCTGGTGTTAGCCAGCTCTCTCTCTCTCTCTCTCTCTCTCTCTCTCTTTTGGTTTTTCAAGGCAGGGTCTCTCTCTAGCCCAGGCTGACCTGGAATTCACTATGTAATCTCAGAGTGGCCTTGAACTCTTGGCAATCCTCCTACCTCTGCCTCCCAAGTGCTGGGATTAAAGGCATGAACCACCACGCCAGGCCTCTCTCTTTTCTTTGCGCAGCCCAGGACTCCAAAGCCATGGAATGGTGCTGTCCACAGTTAAGGTGGATCTTTCCACCTTAATTAAACTAATCAAAATAATCCCTGGCCAGTGATTCTATGTCTTGTCAACTTGACAATCAATATAAACCACCACATCCTCTATGAACAAATCACAGAGAGGGTAACGAAATCAAAGACTAGGTGTCTCTCCCTGTTGTTCTACACTTCTCTCAGTACATCTAAGGAAAGACAAAGCTGGCAGAAGGATCTTATTGGAAGGAATTAGTGCCATAGATTACAAGTACCTATTGTCTAGAAGTTGTTTCTTCTTGAGTGATGTAAGGAGAACAGGTGGGCATAGGAATGGACTTAGAAAGGATGAACTAGGAAGCAGATTCACTCTAAGTTATTGACAAGAAGTAAAGAACAGGAATGGGAAGACGAATCAGTATTAGGAAAGACAATTATAGGCCAAGGTCCTTTAAAAGACCAAAGAGGTCATAAGTAAGTTTTTTATGTCCATAAAGGAAAACTAATGAGAAAATTAATGGAATTAGGATCTAAAGATATGTGGCTATGGAGAGAATTAAAGTAAAAATGTTAGAGAATTGTCTGAGGTAGACATTTGTTTTATCTCCAACAAGATGCATTTTATAAAGGTTCCTCTCTAATTGCCACCTGCTACAGAAGTATTTTAAAACATAAAAATGATCTGATTATAAACATATATGTATGTATATTTACTAACATAATTATTTATTTGAACCAAACAGGCCAAATAAGAAAAAGATGACCTTACCTATTCAGTGCCACAGAAAGAACAATGATGAATGTTAGAAACCAAAGAGTCAATCATGATATGTTTTCTAATGCAATGCTATGTGCCCTGTTCAATTCAGAGGCAAAAGGTCTACGCAGAATATGTGGATGGCCCTAAGAAATTCTTACAGAAGATACTTTCCTATAGAAAACTTCCAAAATTTTACCTTCATTCTCTTTTCCCTAGTCTGCTCTCATTAATTTGTTTAGATTTCTTATTGTTTGTGCACTGTTTCTTTAGTATTCTATTCTTCTACTGTAATCTCCTACCATTCTCTACAAAGTCTTAGGAAAGCCTCTAGCAAGCTGGGTGTGGTGGTGCATACCTTAAATCCCAGCACATGGGAGGCAGAGGTAGGAGGATTGAATCTCCATGAGTTCAAGGCTGCCCTGAGACTGCACAGTGAATTCCAGGTCACTCTGAGCTAGAGTGAAACCCTACCTCGAAAAAACAAAACTAAAACAAACAAACAAAAAGAGAGAGAGAGAGAGAAGGAAGGAAGGAAGGAAGGAAGGAAGGAAGGAAGGAAGGAAGGAAGGAAGGAAGGAAAGAAGAAAGAAAGAAAGAAAGAAAGAAAGAAAGAAAGAAAGAAAGAAAGAAAGAAAGAAGGAAAGAAAGACTCTAGCAAAAGCAAGAGAGAAATTGGTCTCATTACTTTCTTCTCGGCCATTCTGTAAATCACCAGTGTAGGTAATTGCAGTAATTTCCAGCTTAGCATGTACCTTCTCCCCATGTAATAGGATTAAACCCCAGCCTTATCATGCTTCTGTTATGGTTCATATATTGAATTTATTTCTCACTCTCCACCCTTGATTAAATGCTGTTTCCATCTCAGTTCTGACAAGTTCTGTTTTCCTTTGTTATCTCATAAAGGATTCTGCAACACATCCCTTTTTCATTGTATGGGAAGTACAGGGACTATTTCTGGAATGAGGTATGCTGTTGAACTCACAGTATTTCCATGTTTTTAATATATATTTCTAACATTTTAAATATAATATCTCCTTTGTCTTTTTTATGAAAACAAAAAAGAGTTTTCAAAGCAAAAAGGAAAAAAAATGTTAGAAGATTTATTTGGACTCCTTAAGTGACTTGAAAAGTTTTTAAATTGTAGTGATAAATCCTCCTTCCCTGCTGCTCAGTATCAATGGGCTTGAAAAACAATATCATGATTCACAAATGGCAATTTTCACAATGATCCCTGAATGCAGGTTGGGAAAATTTAGCATAACTACATTATATTTCTCCCTTAATACTTAAAAAAATACTTGTTTAGACTATTTCAGAATCATATCCACCTAAATCAATGTGAAGAAAACCATTCAAATAACTTAGAGCTTCTTTTAAGGATCAAGAAAATGCCCCAGTGGCTATGCTGCTAGTGATTGGTTTTAGACATGGTTATTTTCAGAAAGAAAATAATGGTTGATCTGGGGAAAGAGGGCTCCTCAGTACTAGGCAGCATAACAAGAACATTGAACCAAATCATATTTCCCTGTTCATATTTCCCTGGACTCTTCTGTACTCTGTAAAATGTGTGTAAAATATACTGTGGGATCAAAAGTGCATGTGATGGTCAGTCTTTTCTGTCAACTTGATTGGATTTAGAATCACCTAGGACATTGATGAGCATGAGTCTGTGAGGAAATTTCCAAAGATGATGTATTGAGGAAAACCTATCCTTAATGTGAGTGACACTGTCCTATGAGTGGGGGTCCAAAACAGAATAAAAGGAGGGAGAAGAGAAAGCCAGTTTAGTGATAGCTTTCCCACTTCTTTGTTTCAAGGCCCATTGTGATGTGAACATTTTGCATCATCATGCCCTCCTACTGTGATAGACTGAACACTATAAAGCCAAAATAAATCTCTGCATAATGAATCCCTCAACTTTTCTGTCAAGTATTTGGTCACATTAATGAAAAAAGTAGCTAAGACAGAATATATATAATTTATTTATTCATTTAAGAGAAAGAGGCAGAGAGAGTGAGAATGGGCACCCCAGGGCCTCCAGCCACTGCAAGTGAACTCCAGATGCATGCGCCCCCTTGTGCATCTGACTTACATGGGTCCTGAAGAGTCTAACCAGGATCCTTTGGCTTTTCATGCAAAGGTCTTAACTACTAAGCCATCTCTCCATCCCCAGAATACCTTTTATGATGACTATACCCTAGTCAAAGGTCCAAGGGCCCATTCTGAACCATTTTCCAACAACTAACACTCTTCCTGTAAATGATAGAGGAAATAGATGGTTTGGTGCCCAAGACATCCTGAACATCTTTCTGCTGTGTCCATTCTGCTGTACTCACACCCTGAAAACCCTTAATATGAGGCTACAGACATGGAAATTATCTGGAAAGATAAAGGGTGTCTGATAATCCTTTAACTCTTTATGTTATAAAGGCCAACAATGAATTTTTCAATAGTTTCTAATACCATTAGCCAAAAAACTTAAAATTAATTACCCAATAAACGTCAGAAAAATTAAAAGAGAAAGCATGAGGTGTGCCTGACCTTGCTGCCTAGAAGGCCAGCAGGAGCTTTCATGGTAGGTCCTTGAAAAATAACCAACTCAGCCACCACATAATGCAAATGGTGCATGACGAAGGCCTTTTCTGTTCTCATGACGATCCTCCGAGTCTTTAGAACCTCTTTGTCTGACATCCCTGACAGAGACCCTGTCCAATAAAAGTGGTTGACTTAAGTGCTCTTCCAAGATCTATATCTGAGCACTTGGCTTCTGTTCCCTGAGTGGTAAAAACTTTCACTCATCATCAAATATTTGCTAAGTATCCACTGTATGCCTGGCAATGTTCTAAGTGTCACTGAAATGACTAAAGGGACAATTTCTTGCTAATTTGTGTAGGACTTTCCTGTCTTCAACCTGAAAGTCCCATGTCCTGAGCAAATCAAGGTAATTAGTCTTCTAGAAGAAATGTTTCTCAATAGAACTTTTATATAAGATAAGGCTTAACACTCCCATAGAAAAATAAAGAAGACTTTATCAGTCATAGTTCACGTTGTTACAGAGAAGCATATATCCATAGCAATTATAGAAGGTAAAAGATCACATAATTTCTCAAAAATATTGGAAGAAAATAATCATTAACCTGATTTAAAGGAAGAATACTGTAACATGTCTAAAAAGCAAGTAGAAATGAACACATTTTATGATTCAGAAAAACTGAGTAAGAATAATTATTTCTGAGAAAGTTTCCAAAAGATATAGACATAATTAGAAAATAAAAACAAGAAATTAGACCTGTCACACTTGACAAACAAAATATAATTTAGAAACTAGAAACTGTACTGCAAAAATAGATATTGGCTGTATGAAATATATTATATGCTATATATGTTTATTTAAGTAAGATTGAAAGAAAATTCAGTTATTAAATTCTGGGAAACCTAAGATCTTCTCAGTAAATTCAGAAAATCATTTGCTAAAATTCAACACTAATCATGACAAAATATCAGAGTAGGAAAAGAAAGAAATTTTGTTAATATGATAAAGTGCCAAGTATTTATAACTATATTAGCTGATAACATACTCAATTAACACACAGTTTTTCTCTAGAAAAGATTTTTTACATAAAATAAATAAAATTATACCACTTCCTGATAATTTTTATGCCTGAGGAAATGATATAATTCCTACAGATTACATCATTGACTATAAACTCAGAACCCCCAAAATCTGAGTTGGTGTATTTCTGTAGGAGAAAGACAGTCATCTCCTCTAAATTCCTGAGAAAAGGGAAGAAAATGCTTTGCTCCTTGGCAATGTCCTCTGGTTCTCCTTTGGATGTAAATAAAAATCATTCAGAGGAGAGAACTAGGTTTATTTATCACCAGAAAAATATTCTCCACAGATCTCTTCTTATATTTTGAAAGTAAACACAAACTCTCCAGAACTTACAATCAAATCAATCATAAGTTAATTTCCAAGGTCTGTTATTTTGTTTCAGGTCCAACAGTTTAGAAAAAAATTTATACAGAAAGCTCTAACTGCAGAAACATAAAAACAGGGTTTTTACAGCCCCACAAGTACATCTATTAGAGACTCTGAACAAGTGAAATTTACAAGTATTTGTTGCAATATCACGAAAAATAAAAGGTTTTCTATTATTTCCACTTGTACTGAACAATGTACCAAGTAGTACAGTGAGAAAATCTAAAAAGAAAAGAAAGCATGTTAAGATGAGAAAGCAAGAGCCGGGCATGGTCATGCATGTCTTAATCCCAGTACTTGAGAAGCAGAAGCAGGAGGATCACCATGAGCTTGAGGCCACCCTGATACTACATAGTGATTTCCAGATCAGCTGGGCAAGAGTAAGACTCTACCTCAAAACAAACAAACAAAAAACTAAAGAAAAGAAAGCAAGAGCCTAAATTATGATTCATTTTGCCATGCCTGTTTACATAGACAATACTCAAAACAATATAAAGTTTTACTACAATTTTGAGTTCAAGGACACTAAGAAATAATATGAATGTAAAACTTCAACTAAGTTCTTATGAGTAACATTAAAAACAATTATAAAATGAAATTATATAAAGGTAGGATGTCAATATTGTTGGTAATACAAGATAGACAAAAATAAACCTATAAGAAGTATATATGACATTTGTATCCAAATATAGAATGTTCTTTAAGAAGACTTTTTAAGTAACTATGAAGCTTAAGAATATAACATTAATATGTCAGCCTTCTTAAAATTCTTCCATAGTTTCAAAATAATTCCAACCAAAGTTTCAATAGAGGTTTTATTAAGTTATAAATAGTTTCTGAGGTTGACATGGAAAAGAAAATGGAAAAAAAATTATAAGGCACATTTACAGCAAGTTTGTGCATGAAAATTTTCAACTAACAGAAGGGTAGTCATGACAATTTTAGAAGACTGGACGTTTGGGAACTTTAGCTAATAAATAGGGAATCTATAGAGTATTAATTGAAAATCCAAGTGCCAGGATAAGATACCTTCCAATGAGGTGTTGGTGAACGAGGCTACAGAGGCTTCTAAAGCAACATAGGCTACTGCTATTGCTCTTGGTTACCCACAAGAATTAGATAAGTCCCTGTTGATGAACATACCACACACTATGTTGCAAGGCATAAGGAAGCCAAGCTGAAAGCTTCCTGCTTGTCAGCTAGCTTTCTTCAAGACAGAAAGTACTATCAAAGCTGCTAGGGGAGAAAAGCCATGCACAATCCCATCCAGCTCTGGACCCTGTGTCCCAGCTAGCCTGCAAAGCAAAATGTGCACACTGGTGCAACAATGACAGAAGAATTATGGGACCAACCAACTGCTCTCTGATTGGACTTTAGCCCCACTCTACAGGGAGGAGCTATAAATCTGGCCAAAGGTCTCTTGTGATGGACCCAGTCCCTAGGATGGACACCAATATTGTACTGGCATTACTGAGACAATATGTCAAACTGCCTTCAAATATTTGTGGGTTTGTTGTTGTTGTTGTTTTATTCCTATAGGATGGTGCAGTTGCTGTCTTGAAATGTCTTTATGCAAAGGGCAGAGGCTAATATAGAATGCCTAGCTGTCGAAATTAATAAAAATAAGCACCTAGCATGTGATGAGCCCTAACCATGACATCCAAGCCATGCTCCCCAATGCTAAAGGAATCTCACTGAATATGGGATGGAAAGAATATGACAGCAGAAGAATGGGAAGAAGGGATGTGGAATGCTGTCTTCAGGATAAGACCAGTTGACTATACTCATGAACTCAGCAGATTTGGTTTCCTGAAGAAACTTAAACCTGTCAATATTTCATTATAGATGAGGGGGAGGTCCATGAGACCCCAAATTCCCCAGAGCAAATAGGAAATACTGACAACGGATGATTGTTGGGAGAGAGGGTATCATGTACTTTAGTGGCACAGCCATGGTGGCATGCCCATTCTCCAATAAATAAATAAATAGTAAACTACCCATGATCGTGCAAGCAGCTCTAATTTAACTCAGTGGGTCAAAAAAGGGGAAAAATACAAAGTATGAAAGTAGGATGGTGACTTAAAACTTATGAGAAGAAGGGTTTAGTGGGAAGGGGAGGGCAAAGACAAAGGGTAGTTAGGGGGAGTTGGATCAAAATGAATTGTATACATGTATGAAAGTATCAAAATTAAAATTTAGAACCGTGATAATTTAGAGGACCACATGGTTGAAACTGACTCCAATACATACAAGAATTAATGTAAACAAATGATAAAGTGCAACATCAATTCAGTGATAGGCAAGAGAGTGGATTTGTGTATAAGACAGAAGTAAGATTACATATCAAAGAGGAAATTATAATATATTTTACAAACACTGTTATAACCTTTGACTATATATTATTTAAAGTGCCATCCTTATTTCATAATATGCATAAAAATTTGTTAACATATATTAAATTTCTTAAGTGCAAAAGACAAAAAAATTAAAACTTGCAATGAAAAATATTGGTAAAGAGGGTAGAGAGATAGTTCAGTTGATAATGTGCTTGCCTTATAAAAATGAGGATCTGTATTCTATCGTCAGTACCCACATAAATAGCAGCCATGGTGATGCATGTCTGTAATCGCAGAGTTGGGAAGGCAGGAGGATACCTAGCACTTATGGCCAGGCAGTCTAGCATAACCAGTGTCTCTACACCAATGGAAGGCATAATCTCAGAAATAACTGGATGGTGAACCTTAGGACAACACCCGAGGATGTCTTCTGACCTCCACGTGCATCTGCACCTGCACCTGCACCTGCATACACATGCACCACCCTGGCACACGTGCACCCTGCCCACACAAACACTTACATATATACATAAACCTGAGGACAACACTCTGACCTCCACGTGCACCTGCACCTGCACCTGCACCTGCATACACATGCACCACCCTGGCACACGTGCACCCTGCCCACACAAACACTTACATATATACGTAAACCTGAGGACAACACTCTGACCTCCATGTGCACATCCACCAGCACACACACATGCACAGCCACTGCCCCCAACACACTTACATGAACACATATGCCTGAACCAGAGGTTGTCCTCTGAGCTTCATATACACATGTGTGTATATGTGTGTTATCTATCTATCTATCTATCTATCTATCTATCTATCTATCTATCTATCTATCATCTATCTATAGGTATACATATACACACAAAGTTGCCCTCTGACCTCCACATATTCCTACACATGCACCCATGCACCCCCCCAACCTGAAGGCAATACCTGACGTTGTCCTCTGACCTTCACATGCATATACACCTGCACATACACATGCACCACCCCACCACATACAACCATTCACATACACATGTACACTATACACATAGTCATACATAAAATATTGTGAGTAAATCTTTAGAACCTTGAGCCATGGAAGAATTATTTATATAAGACCTAAAAAACACAAACCATTAGGTACAATAATGAACAAATTCAGCTAAAATTAAGATGGCATGTGAAATAAAAGATACTAGAAGCAAGCCATATTTTGGAAGATATTATTTTGTAATACCCACTTTTAAGAAAGGATTGATATTTAAGATTTATAAGGAACCCTTGGAAATAGAAATAAAAACACAAACAACAGAACAGAAACCTGAGAAGGGAAGTCAATAAATATATTGGAAAAATTCAACCTCAATATTAGCAGGACAAATTTAAAAAGATCTGTGTTTTTTGTTTGTTTGTTTGGTTGGTTGGTTGGTTTTGGTTTTTCGAGGTAGGGTCTCACTCTGGCCCAGGCTGACCTGGAATTCACCATATATTCTCAGGGTGGTCTTGAACTCACAGCGATCCTCCTCCCTCTGCCTCCCAAGTGCTGGGATTAAAGGTGTGTGCCACCACGCCCAGCAAAAAGATCTGTTTTAATGAGCTTGACATTCACACACCCATGACGCTGATTCTGGTAATATCACGTCTTTGGTTGGATGTGGACTAGCAGGCATTAAGAAGTGTAGTGTGTGTCTTCAAAAATTCCTACCCACATGATCTTGGACAAGCTACTTAATAATCTTTATGCTTCAATCTTTATACATTTGAAACAAAGATAATAATAAAGCCCTAATATGGAAGACTAATGGAGAAACAATGTGAGCTTATTACACAAAATAATACTGCATTTCTTACATAATGAACACATAACAAAGATTAGCTTTGAGAATACAAATTGGCACAAACATCTCAGCGAACAATCTGCCAATAGTCAAATAAATAGGCAAATAAAAATGAAATAAACCTGCCTTGATCTAGGCCCTATAAGCTTTGTAATTGGTCATCAGTAATTGACTTTGAAGAGAGGTCCTGATGCTTTTCTGGAACTTTGACTCCCTTGTGGGAATTTTAAAGTAACCACTAACTAATCAATATCAAAGAATCACCTCCAATTGACTGGGCAGTGTCATAGAATAATTTCAAATTAGAGCAGAGTGCTGCGTCATGAAAAGGAAGCAAAGTTGAGTCTATGTTCTGCTCTCTGTGGCAATAGCTGAAGATTGTTACTGTTCAGCATGTCTGGCTGCTGCTGGCTATGCTCTCTAACCTATGCAGCCACAGAAGTCATCTCACTTCTCTGATCAGGCTACCTCTTCCATCAAATTGTACGTTTTCTAGAGTCGTTTCCATTTTGTGGAACCTCTGGAAAGACCACTTGACAGATTAACCTTAAAGATGTTGGAAACTACTGGAAAGCACTAGTAATACTTTATAGGTCTCTCCTGCCTCCAAGAATTTAGTAACTACACTTGAAATGACTAATTTTCAGTGTTTTTCAATTCCTAAATCAGAAAGAAGTTTTGCTGGCAAGGGAAAGTGTTGTTCATATCTCTGAACCCATTAATGTACACTTTCTGAAGAGGATTAGATTGGGGCTTCCCAGTCAGAACACCAAAATATTCAGTCATTATTCTCTATGGGACATTTGTCCTCCTGATGGAATGAAAGGCCCTTACATTATTGACTAGTGTTGTAGTTACTTTCATATTGCTGGGACAAAACATGGGAGAAAAGGGTTTCTTGTGGCTTATAGTCTTGAGGGGAAGCTTCATAATGGCAAGAAAAGGGTGGTCCTAGAGCAGAGAATGGACATGACTTCTTTCCATAGCAGGTGGAAAATAGCAGTAAGGGAGTGAGCTAAACTTTGGCCAGGAGGAGTTGGCTGTATACCCCAAAGACTTCCCCCAGGAACACACCTTCTCCAGCAAAGCTCCACCTCCTAAATTGCCACCAGCTAGGCACCAAGAATTCAAAACACATAAGTTTTAGGGTAATGTCTGATTCAAACCACCAGCTAGTAAGAGATTCAATTGCCAATGCATAACTTTGTAGCAACTACATTCTCTCTCTCTGAGAACATAGCCTATTTTCCATTTCTTTTACATTGATTTTCTATAAGATTCATATTTATTTGCAAGAAGAGAGAGATATAGAGAAGAAAGACAGGCAAGAGAATGGGCATGCCAGGGACTTCATCTACTGCAAAGGAACTCCAGATACATTCATCGCTTTGTGCATCTGGCTTTACATGGGTACTGGGGAATTGAAACTGGGTCATTAGACTTTGCAGGCAAGTGCCTTTATTGCTGAGCCATCTACATGGAATTTTTAAGACAGTTCTTCACCTATTTGATCCTATCTTCAACTATTGTTCAGTTGTTGGTATTACTGAATATCATTTTTATATACTAAACTCTAGGTCACTGAGTAACCAGACATTCTGTGTTGGCAATTGCTTTCCTGTATGTCGTTTAAAAACGAAAAATAAAAATAAAAATAAAATAAAAATGCTCCCATTACAAAATTCCTCTTTAAAGGTAGTATAGCTGTATTTATGTCACCTAATCCCAAATAAAGAACATATGCATCTATTTTAAGGTTCTGCTTTATGTGAGGGGCTGTCCTAGTAAACCAGACAGTGATGCTTCTTGCCTTCAAGGAGCATATGGAGTAGTGGCCATGAAAACTGAAAAACAGGGCAAGGAATTTAGGCAGAACATTTCTGAACCCAGTGGGACATAATATATTCTCCTCAGACCAAGATGAAATTATAGGTCACATGTGTTTCAAATGATATACTTGGGTAAAAATACTGTGGTATTTTTATTATTTATTGGCAAAGGAAAAAGAATGGATTTAGTCATTACAGAAAATATTTTATAGTCCATAAATCAAGAAATCAAATAATGACAAGAATGTAAAAAACACAGAGCAATCAAATATATTTCATTTAATCAAGAAAGATCATGTTGAATACTAGGGACATGGCTCAATCAGCAAGCATGAAAACATGAGTTCACATTCCCAGCACCTGCATAAAAAGCTGAGCATAGGACTGGAGAGATAGCTCAGTGAGTAAAGGTGCCTGCTAGGCAAAGCCTGACAGCCAGGGTTTGATTTTCCAATACCCACATAAAGTCAGGTACACAAAGTGGTTGCATGCATCTGGAGTTCATTAACAGTGGCAAGAGGCCTTGACATGCCCATTTCCTCTCTCTATAACTAATATCCATTCTCTCTATCTCTCTGTCTTGCAAATAAATAAAATATTAAAATAAATAAATAAACACTGGGTACTTCAGTGTGTGCCTGGAGAGGCAGACATAGGAGGATGCCTGGGGCTTGATGACTACCTAGTTTAGCTGAATTAATGAGCTTCAGATTCTCGGACAAAGCTTGTCTCAATAAGGAATAGGGAAGAACAATTAAGAAAGATGGCCAGTGTTGACCTCTAGCTTCCACGTACACATACACACATATACATGTGCATCTCCATGCATGAGTACACACAAACATGTACACACACACAAACAATGAACATACTTGACATGTTCATGGAATTGATGATCATCTAAAAAGAAATTTTCCTTAAAAAAATTGCTCTTTTGCTTTATTTTTGCATCACAGACTTGTCTGCATTCCTAGTAAAATGATTCCAAAAGCAAGGGGAAAGTTGGTAGAATGCATCACTGTGGTAAGATGACTATGTGTTTTAGCTCAAAGCCATTTTGTTTAGAGAGAATTCAGAGAATGCCAATGCTATTTTAACGTGCTTAGTCAAACAGAACAAGAAGCTGAAGTTTCTAGATTTTCTGCCTCCCCAAATTCCATTCTATAGTCCCTCACACATGCATCAAGTATTTCTCATTATTAATTATCGACCTATAATGACAGACTCTTCTTCCCACAAATTTAAATTATCCTTAGAACAAAATATAGTCAGGATATGTCTTCTCTAATATTCACCATTGGAAACCTTCATGAATGACTATTTTAAGATTAAGATTGAATCCAGCTTTAAATATGGAGAACATTTTTTATTTTAAACTCCACTTATGTTTTTTTTTTTACTCTGGAAAAAATTATTTCAAAGGAACAATATGAAGCTTGTCTCTCACATTTGACAGAATAAAGATCACAATAACATGGCATTTGTCATTCATATAAGAAAGCAAAAAATTGGAAAAATCATAATACTGGGTCTCAAAATTACAGGGGAAAAGAAACTGACATAATCCCTTCAGAGAAATTCTCTTGTGCTAAATTACTTTTGTTTGTTACTGTTGATTTAGGGGCTTCTAAGGAAACAAAAAGCTTTAAAATTTGTTTATTTCATATCTTTCATGAGTTCACATAACACTAATACAATAGCAACCTTTCAAAGTGATATGGAAATTATGGCCCTATGGATTCTACTAGCCATGTTTACATTTGAAAATGGCTTAGAAATTATCACTATGAATACAGTTAAAGTATTATTTTAACTATCTCCAATATACACAGACACAGAGGTTAGTTTAAGGAAGTAAATGCATGTCCTAGAAAAAGATCTAAAATAATCACACACATTTTAGTGCTTATATTGCTACCCTATAGCAAACATTTTATATGATGTATCTAAATTAATCATTATAAAATCCCCAAGAGCTATCAACTCTTATTATCCCTATTACAGATGAAGAAACTGGTACTTAGAGAAATTGGTTATGTTATTCAAAGTCATAAAACTAATGACAGCTTAGGTCTCCATATCTCCCTGGTTCTGAGAGTCCTACAGTCTATAAGAACCTTTTACAAGTCAATTCTCTGTATTTTGTGCAGAAATAAGGCCATTTGGCTGTTGCATTGTGGGGGAGAAGAAAGTGACTAAAGCTTAATTGTAGGTAAGAAATTTGATTGCTTCTCTAGCCAGCAGAGAGTTTTAGTTTGAAATTCTTATATCTCTTCTTTTCTCCCTGTTTGCCTAAGCTTTCCCAAGTTCTTTCAAGTAAAGCACTTACATAAAGCTCTGCTATAGAGTGAGTTGTCTCCCCCTAAGTATACATCTTGAAGTTCTACTCATCATCCACTATCTATAAACAGTGAAATCATATTGGAGAGTGGGCTTATGTTTGGATATGGTTCTGATTTGTTTCCCAGCTCCAGCTATGGGTCCCATACCACTGAGGGGATCAGTTAGCCAAATTGAGAGCAGTTGGTTCCCCACCATGGCTGTGTGCCACTACTGCACTTGTGTGGGCATCACATCAAGTTATTTGCTGCTAAGCAGGTTAGACCATGCGTTGCTTCGACAGATATTGGTCATTTCCCCCCCGTCGCCCATGTAGCACCTTCTGGCACTAGACACGCTGACTGTCTGGGGACTGACTCTCTTCCAACTGCCAGCCATGCCATTCTAATTTGCATGTCAATCACATAAGCTGTCTTCAGCAGTAGGGTCTTACCACTAGCCTTTGGTGGGTCATCAAGTACTCTGACAGAAATCTGTCTGTCTTTTAGGAAACCTTGTAGGTCTCTCTGATCAAAAGCTCATTGTGGATGATAGCCCCATGCTGGTTCTGGGAGTTATAGGTCAGTGCCCACTAAGAAAATGAAGAAAAAGATAACTAATATACAAGAGTTAGAGATAAGAGAGAGAGAGAGGGAGAGGGGAAGTGAGGGAGGGAAGATATAGAAGATTAAGGTTAGTCTTGATCATACCCTCTCTAGTGTCTTGTGGTTCAAGTGTTCCCTGTAAGGGCCTGGTGAAGGATCAGCCATTTGGTCTGTCTTTTAGTAAGTAGAAAATTATGGTACCATTGCCGTTTGGGTCTAGATTTGTGTTTCCCACCCCTTTTGATGCCCTCCCCTCCCTCCCCTTCCATCCTAGTGTCTAGTCTAGGAGATGCTTGCTGGGTATGTAAGTTATCTTGGGTAGATTCAGGTTAGGTGCTGTAGATGAGTGAGACTATGTGGCGATTTTTTTTCAGTGATTGGGAATGTTCACTGAGAATGATCTGTTCCAGGTTCAACCATTTTTCCTCAAATTTCATTGTGCCATTTTTTCTTACTGCTGTATAGAATTCCATTGTGTAGATATACCACATCTTAGTTATCCATTCTTCTAGTGATGGACATCTGGGTTGATTCCAGCTCTTAGCTATTACAAATTGAGCTGCTATAAACATGGTTGAGCAAATCTCTCTAGCCTGTGGTTTGAAGGTTTTAGGGTAGATGCCCAGTAAGGGAATAACTGGGTCTGTTGGTATCTCTATACTCAGCTTTTTCAGAAGTCTCCATATTGCTTTCCAAAGTGGTTGTACCATCCTACATTCCCACCAACAGTGGATGAGTGTTCCTACTTCTCCACATCGTCACCAGCATTTATTTTTATTTGATTTTTTGATGTTTGCTATCCTTATTGGGGTAAGGTGGAATCTCATAGTTGTTTTAATTTGCATTTCTCTGATGATTAGGGATGATGAACATTTTCTTCTTAAGTGTATGTTTTCCATTTCTATTTCTTCCTCTGTGAACTGCCTGTCAGCTCTTTGCCCCATTTTGTGAGTGGGGTATTTGACTTCTTACTGTTTAGATTTTTGAGTTCTTTGTAGATTCTAGAGATTAGGCCTCTATCAGTTGGATAACCCACAAATATTTTCTCCCATTCTGTGGGTAATCTATTGGCTTTGCTTATTGTATGCTTGTCTGTAAAGAAACTCTTCAGCTTCATGTGATCCCATTGGTTGAGTGACGGTTTAAGTTCATGAGCTACTGGGGTTTTGTTCAGGAAGTCTTTTTCCATTCCTATGTCATGGAAAGTACTTCCTAAATTTTCTTCCAGTAGTATTCGAGTTTCTGGTCTTATATTGAGATCTTTGATCCATTTGAACTTGAGTGTAGTGCATGGTGAAATGTGTGGATCAAGTTTCAGTTTCCTGCATATGGTTATCCAGTTTGTCCAGCACCATTTGTTGAAGATGCTGTCTTTTTCCCAGCCTATATTGTTTGGGCCTTTATCGAATATCAAGTAACTATAGTTGCTTGACCCAAAGTCTGGGTCCTCAAGTCTATTCCATTGGTCTATACTTCTGTTTTTATGCCAGTACCATGCTGTTTTTATTACTATGGCTTTGTAAAATAGCTTTAGATCAGGTATGGTGATGCCTCCAGAGGTATTTCTTTTGCTGAGGATATGTTTGGAAATGTGAGGCCTTCTGCCTTTCCATATGAAATTTGAGATCATTTTTTCTATCTCTGTGAAGAACACTGTAGGGATTTTAATTGGAATTGCATTAAATCTCTATATTGCCGTTGTTAGGATTGTCACCTTCACAATGTTAATTCTGCCTATCCAGGAACATGGGAGGTCTTTACATTTTCTCAAGTCCTTCTCATTTTCTTTTTTGAGTGTTTAACCTTATTCAGAAACAGGATCTTTGCTAATACAACCAGGTAAAGCCAACATCATTAGGCTATAATTGAATATAGCTAGTGTCTTGACAAGAAGAGAGACATGTGCACAGAGAATTCTGTGTGAAAACACAGACAAGATAAGTGAAGACAGGGCAGGTAGTAAAGTTATGCTACAAGTAAAGGAACACGTAAGGCCACTAGAGATAGCAGAAGTGGTAAATAAGGATAATCCCATAAAGGATTTTGAAAATATCTACCATCTGCCTCAAAAAGAAAGAAAAAAAAAAGCATTTGATATAGGATTTCTAGCATCCAAAACTGTAGAGGATGATTTAGTCATTAAACCACAGAGTATACAGTAACTACGATAATCATAGGAAACTAAGACAAACTCTCAGAAAGAACATGATTGGAATGGGAGTGCCTGTGGCATCCCCCTTTTTCCTATTGGGGCAGAGCTTAGCATTGTATTGGCAACCTCTGAGCAGGGTTTAATTGAGGAGAATATTATCTTCAGTTCTCCCCCCAAAAACCCAAAACTTTAATTTTACTAAGGAACTTATTGAGGATATTTTACATGTCACCTTAGTTCTGCCTATTATATACATACTGACAAATCAGCCATGAGGAAGATAATAGAGACAGATCATGCATGTTTGCAATGTAGTAGTAACATCAGTTCCTGCTCTTTTCCTCCTATTTTCAGCAATCCCAACTCTAGTTGGCAATGTTAAATTATATGCTATCAAAAGATTGGGTGATCCTGCCACAAGACATATAATTTCTTCAAATTACTGTGATATAAACTCAAAGCTCTCCAGAATTTCCAGTCTTGTTGAGAGAAATCTACCAGAGGCACAACTAAGGTTAGAGGTAATCTTTCAGATATTCACAGCACCAGAGCAGGTCACTAATGCAAATTCTCCATTTTCTTTGCATTGCTTACATAGTTAGGATTGGGCAATAGAAGGAATTTATGGGAATATTTTACCTTGTTGATTTCTGTCATTTTATTGTTTACTTTATTTGTTGTGTTGAGTTTATTTACTGACAAAATCCATAATGATAGACAATAAATCATGGTGCTCCTCCCCCCTACTTTCCCCTTTGAATCTCCACTCTCATTTGTATTTTGTGTACATGGTTTCGTTTAATTTAATCAGACAATATTAGTATCTCAGTTTCACAAGTGGAGAACCTGAAGTACAATGGAAAAAAATTGACTTCCTAAAGTAGCAGCATTGGTTAATGACAGATTTAGGAACAGCCCTAAGGAGTTCTGACTCACACTGTCATCTGTTTATCTGCTACTTAGTCTAATGCACAAGTCCACTCTCTTCTACTCTTCAAAAGACATTTAAGGGTATCATGCATTTCATAATGTTTTGTTTTAATGAGAAAGAAGGGAAAATTCCTCTCTTTTATTTTTTGATACTTCACCTCCATTCTTTCTCTCTTTTGCCTTGCATTATAGAGTAGTGGTTAATAAGGCAGCTCAGATCTCCATTGTGCCATGCTCTAGCTGGGACAGGTGACAGCCTCTTAAAGCTGAGATCTTCTGGGAAGATCAAATGCATTTAAAGTACTCATCTCAAGGTCTGGCATATCACAAGCACCAAGAGAGAGTCTTCTGTTGAACTTCTATCTGTCTCACACACACATTGTCTTGAGTCTATGTCTACCCTCAGAGATACAGGCGATGAGACCAAGGCCCACCTATGGAAGTGACTTACATGGCCAAGGTGACAAAAGTTAGATGAGAACCTCCAGGGATACTTAGCACCCCTCTTATTCTCTTTCCATTAAATGACATTTTGCTTTAAAACTACCACCAAGTAGTCTTCTGTGTGTTTTCTCAAAGTGATTGTGAAAGTCATTGTAGTATGAAATCATCCTATTGCCTCTTCTCTGCTTCTGCAGCCTGAGCCTTATCTATAGTCATTATTCACTTCAAAATAAATTTAGCATTTTGATTTTTTCTTCTAATTGCATTCCATGCTTGAAACATTATCTTTTAAAAAAGATCATAATGCCATTTCACTCAGTTTGGGGTTTTATTTAATGAATATGCATTATCTTTATGAAAAATGTCTCTTTTCCTGAGAAGGAAGGTCAGATGAGCAAATAATCATCATCATCATAATAATAATAATAATAATAACAATAATGCATCCTGGCCCAGCTGAAGAAAGACTCTGATTTCTGAAGCATCTTAAATACAGTGTCTGGCTCTTGCTACTGTGAAAAGAATGGCATCTTATTCTGAAAGGATTGACATGCTAATTTCTATGAATTTTCTGCATACCACTAAACACACTCAAGTACAATAGATGCCATATCATGTGTGTTCTTCAACAATCTATCATAAACATAAAATTTCCCAGGGATATTTAATAAATGTTATGCATGCATACTATTTCAGAAAAAAAAGCAGTGATGTGCTTTAAATGTAAAAATTGTCTTCCTCAATTGTTCTGTAGATATCATTGAGAACAAGAAGAAAAGGGTGGAGAATTAAAAATGGTACTATGAGTATAGCATCGGATTGATTGAGATTTTGATTTGGTTGTTTTAGAAAGGGGAGACAACTAACACATCACAAATGTCCCTACCCAAAATTATACTCAGCAAATGGGAACAGGATTTCTTATGACATTGGCTGGGAACTCAATATTCATATGAGTTAAATTGCTTTTTCTTCTGAGATTTGTCCTTCAAAGGCTCCACTGCAGATAAGCAATGTCTATGACACAGACTATTTGCTGATGTCTGAGGGTAATACAATAATGAAGTAAAAAGAATGCCCTACAAAATTAAAAATTGCCCCACTGATTCATAAAACTCACAGGACATTAGAAAATAACAGAAGGGGGCAGGCTTATAGCCAGGAAGGTTTGTGAGCTGCTCCACTTTCCTTCAAGTGGCCTTTGGACTTGGAAATAATAAACCTGTGGGAGAGGTAGAACCTTTACCCCTCTCTTTAAAACTGCCTAAAATGACAAGTGAGTTCAGGTGAATGACATCCTACTTAACAGTACTTCACAATGGATATTGGCTATTTTTGGCCATGCCACTGTGTAGAGGCACACAGCCAGCCCTATCCTGAAAGTGTGGTGCTAAATCACAAGCCTAAGCTCAGTAAACACTTGAGTTCTGAGGATGACTGGCAGCCCTCTGCTCAGAATGAGCTTCCTGAGGAACTCCTGGCTGGCCCTGAAAGGCCAGTGTATGCGGCTGGATCATCCATGGTTTGCATATTCTATTTACTATCTTAGAAGTTTTGGACTATTTCATTTTTGTGCTTGGCAAGGAGTAATATTTATACCATAAAATACATGACCTCCCTTTCACTTGACAGAGAAAGTGTGGTATATGGGTTGCTAGAACTGTAAAGAAACATTTACCAGATTAAAAGGTGCCATAAGACAAATACAAGAAAGAAAGCCTTACATCACACAATGTCCTTCCTACATGCGATCAAGCTCCTTACTAAGAACTGAGCATAAGCTAGGCCCTGTGCAAAGGTTCAGTGGCCTTGCTCAAAATGGAACAGGCTGCAAATGCCACAGACTGGATCTTAAAGTCTGTCTGATAATAAATACTGATAATAAATATGTTTATTCAAGTTGTACTCAACTCTCTTGTGCCCTGAAAAGAATTTTATTTCTTAAACTTTAATTCTTGAATTTATTTTCATAATAACTCTGGAATTAAAAAGATCAATGACTGCTGTAATCTTTCATTTATTCACTGACCCATGCATAGATTTAGTTATTCATCAAACATCTACCAAGTATCCACTATGTGCTTGTCATTATACTTCATTGGATAGAGAGACTGGGATTCACAGAAGTTATGCTTTGGGGATGGGATTCTTGTTTTCCTCCGTTCTGTTGTTTTCATTTTTCATAGTTCTCTGTTTTGGTTTCTTATATTCAATCCAGAGTGCAGCAGCTCAGTTACTCAGGCATCTCTGTCATAGAATGTCAACATGGACAACACAGTACATTGTAAGTCATCAGTCTGAACAATATCAGGAGACCTCAGTAATTAGGAGCAGCAGAGTGAATCTGCATGAAAACGATGTCTGCATGCTTACCTTGTATAATATGAAATTGCACACAGAATCGACATGTAAGCAGTACCTCCACTCTTATTGTATATAATGTAGGATTACAGTCTGCTTGTGACTCTGTGGATGAAAGTTCACTTGGCGACAACCACCTGAAATGTAAAATGCAGCTTTCACACTTACAACTTCCCTTTGGAGAAGTTGGTACCTTATTTACTTTGAAAACTTCTCCTTTTGAGAAGCTGATGAATGTGATCAAAGGAATATGAAAGCAGTCAGCTGGGTATGGTGACATATCCGTGTAATCTAAGCCCTTGTGAGCAGAAGCAAGATTATGAGTCCACGGCCAGCCTAGGCTATGTAATAAGACCTGTCTCAAGAAATGAACATCAGCTAAACAAACAAAGAAAAATTAAAAGCACATCTTCAAACTTTAGCCAGTTCTGGGTGCCATGATCTTTCATGCCTCCCACAACCTGTTTGTGGATGGCCAAGGTCACTGTTCCAGGAAGAATGAGGGGAAGAAAGGATTCAAGTGACTGACAGGACATCATCAGTACTAACAAGTCATGTGCTGTGACTCGTCTGCAATCCTAGCACTTAAAAGCCTGCAGCAGGAGGATCATGAAATAGAGCCTAGTCTGGACCACACAGTAGATCTTGTTTAAAAAAGGCCAAACAACAATCCTACAAAGCACAATGAATTCAACAAAAATATTCACTGAAGGCCACTAATAGGCATGCCCGTGGAGACTAGAAAGTGTCAAGGAAGAATGAGAGATTGAGTAAATTAACAGAAAATTAGACATACTTATTATGAAGAGAAGGAACAACATTGAAGCCCCACCTGGATATCTTGGAGAAAAGATACTTTCTACCTTATTCTATCTCTGTGAAGAACACTGTAGGTATTCATGCCAATCTGACGTTTTATGATTATTACAGTTATTCTGTGTAAGTAGAGTCTATATGTTCTGATGCTCCATTTAATTTCTGTGGGTTTTTTGTTAAACTATAAATAAATCATTTTGTTTACAATGGTCAAACTATACTAATATGTGGTAGAATATTCATATTCCCAATAGGTTTTTAAGTGATCCCAAGTATTTTTGTTATCTCTCCTTATGATGCATTTCTTTTTTTGTTGTTGTTGCTTATATTTATTTGAGAGTGACAGACAGAGAAAGAAAGAGAGAGAATGGGCATGTCAGGGCCTCCAGCCACTGCAAATGAACTACAGATGTGTGTGCCCCCTTGTGTATCTGGCTAACGTGGCTCCTGGGGAATTGAGCCTTGAACCAGGGTCCTTAGGCTTCACAGGCAAGCGCTTAGCCACTAAGCCATCTCTCCAGCCCAGAGATATCTCTCCTTATGGTGCATTTCTTAAGAAGCACTGTAGTTAAGAACTTAAAAAAAAATGATGCTTTAGTAAATGGTAATGAAAGCATAGTGACGAAAATAGTGAATCTAGATTCCACAATGTAAATTTTAATTTCATTACAAAACATTGGGCGATTTTAGCCAAGTTCCTTCACGTCAATGAATGGTACCTGACCCATATAGTAGAAATAAAAGTTAAGGGTTCTCAGGCGCCACTGGTGTAAGTATAAATCATATGCTTCTTGCCAGGCTTGATGGTGCATGCCTTTAATCTCAGCACTTGGGAGGCAAAGGTAGAAGGATGCCATGAGTTCAAGGCCAGCCTAGGACTACAGAGTGAATGCTGGGCCAACCTGTCCTATGTGAGACAGCCTTCAAAATAAACAAACAACAAAAAAGATGTGCCTTCCTGCTGATGTTGCATTGGAATTATATCTGCCTCCATTTTATCTGTAAACCTTGTGCAGTTACTTTTGTAACTCCTTGATGATATTAGGCATATTTTCATTGCTACAACATAACACCCAAGATAAAAATCCCACAAAGAGGAAAGTATATTTTAATTAATCATTTTGAAGCTTTCTATCCATATCCAATTGCACTCATGGCCTCAGTGTTTATAGTGAGGCAGTACAGCATGGAAGTGAGCATGTGGGAGAGCAAGTTTCTCACCTCATGGCACCTAAAGCGTAGAAAGGGAAGAGGTTAGCATCCTACAATTCCCTTCTGGGGCAGGGCCCCAGTGGCCTAAAACTTCTCATTAAGCCCCACCTCTTGACATTTCCACCATCTTCAAAATTGTCATGCTGAAGAGCAAGCATTTGACATGTGTTTGGGGTGGGGCATGACGGATATATAACTATAGAATGAATTATAACTCAAATAAAACCAAGATAGCCCATCAGCTACAGTATATTATAAGGTATCCTGTTGTACTCTTCTTGCTCCATGAAACCTCCCTCCTTCACCATCTATGATGAAACTCCTAGGTCCATTTTAAAGATACTCACTCTTAACTGGTTCAGAATGCCACCTCTCACACTGCCAGGGTACCCCGAGCACTGAGCTGCCTGTACCTGTTTGTGCAACCCCCAAATTTATACAATGAAACCAATCCCCAATGAGACAGTATTAGGAGGAAGAGTCTTTGGATGTTCTTCTCTCATTAATGAGATCAGTGCTTCTCGGAAAGAGATCCCAGAAAACTAACTTTCTTTGGTCAGGTGAAGAAAGCAAGAAGGCATCATTTATGAAGAACATGGAACCTCACTAATACACTGGGTCTTTAATTGCCTTGGTTTTGGACTTCTCAGTTTCCTGACTATAAAAAAATAATTTTTGCTCTTCATAAGATAAGCAGTTTATGATTCTTTTACAGCAGCCCAAGCAGACTAAGGCAATGTTCCCTTAGGAGAGAAGCCTTAGAAATCTAGAACATAGACTTTTGTTCTACCATCCTCAGATGAGGAGATAGAAACTTGCTTTTTCATTTTTTGATGAGTCCAAAGTATTTTATTTTGTATGCCAAATAACTAAAAGTGACTAATGTTTCTGAGCCTCTTGAGTCCTGTAATGTATGCTAGCTACCATGCTCTGCTCTGATATGAATACAACCCTTTCTCTACTATGGCTTGTTCCTTGTCCGTGGACTGTCATGCAAAATGCAGCTCTACCTCACCCAGTTGTCATGCTGTACCTACATCAGTTGGATCCCAGTAGCAGCTGCTGCTCCTCTCCCACAATAACAATATGACACACTTCAACAATGTTGTGAGAATTAAGTGAAATCATATGTTTGGGTTGTGTCTTTGCCATTGCTTAACCTCCCCACTGCCTGTCTCCATATCAATGAAGATATCCCATCTGTTCAGATTTTTCACAGTATAATAAATTGTCTGAGAACCAGATGGATAATTAAGGCTGAACAACATAATAGAGGTTATTTAACATCCCCTGGACACAACCCCAAATTCTGTCTTTGGGAAAATTGTAGAGGGAAAGGGTATATATCTGTTAGTGATGAGTCATTCCTGTGGAAAACTGAGGAAAGGAAATTTGACTTAAAAAAATTGTGAGTTCTGAGGGCAGAAACTAGCAGAACTCAAAGGGAATTGCAACACACTTTAATCTCTGAAGACTGACATCAACAGAGGTACATCCCACCTCTTCACATTGTGTAACAATGAGAAAACAAGGGGGAGTTGTCAAAGAAATAGCTAGCACTTGACTTGCTTTTATGGAAGAAATTAATCAACCTGCCTATATCAGAAAGAAGAGAAGTAAAAAGGTTAAATTTCCTTTAAATGATAGCAAATGAAATGGGGGGCATGGAAACATAGTGTGTAGCTCACATCCATTCCCTCAACTCTCCAACTCTTCACCATGCAAGATTTTCTTTCTTTTTAAATTAAGAATGACATTTTATGTTTAAATTTCAAACTCAAATCAAATAGTCACATATGCTAAAGATAAAATTTAGAGTACTTTTGGAGTTGGGAATTTCATTAGTTTTCATATGAATGCTTAAACTCAGAAGTATTTCAGATTTTGGAGTATTTTTTTAGACTGTGAAACATTTACATAATATATAATGACATAGTTTTTGGATGCAAACCAAGTCTCAACATGAAACTCATTCATGTTTCATACATACCTTGTACACATAGCCTGCAGCTCATTTTATTAGTGTGCTTATGCAACCCAACACATGAGCTCAGCTGTGATATTTTCTTATAGCATCATGCAGGTAATCCAAATGAATTTTGCATTTTTGTACTTTACAGATTTTAGATTTTTCTGTCACTTTCTCTCCACCAAGGTAGTCTTCAGGCACATCAAACTCATACCTCAAAAAGCTTTTATTTTCAATGACCCAACCAACAAGTCCTTTTTCAGTACTCACAAGTTTATGACTCTGGTTTTATTTTCTTTCTGGCCTGTAAAGAACTACGTTAGTGGCAGGATAGAAAATCAACACACGAGTAGCTTTCCTATATGCCAAAGACAAACACACAGAGAAAGGAAGGCTATCTCATTTTCAGTAGAAATACACACAAAAAATTAAATATTTTAGAATATCACTAACCAAGGAAATGAAAGACCTACTCAATGAAACATAAAAACACTGAACAAAGAAATTGAGGCAGACACAAGAAGATAGAAAGATCTCCCATGCTCATGGAGTGGTAAAATTAATATTGTGAAAATGGCTGTTCCACCAAAAGCAATATGCAGATTCAAAACAATATCAGTAAAAATTCTAGTATCTTTCTTCACAGAGATAAAAAGCGTCTCAAATTTTATATAAAACTACAGAAGGCCTGGGATATCCAGAACTAACCTCACCATACCTGATTCCAAGTTGTATTACAAAGCCATAGTAATAAAAATGGCATGGTACTGGCATAAAACACACATATAGATCCAGGGGAGAGGAGAGGAGAGGAGAGAGGAGGGGAGGGGAAGGGGAAGAGGAAGGGAAGGGAAGGAAAGAGAAGGGAAGAAAGAGGAGACCCAGGCTTTAGTTCAAGCAAGTATAACTACCTCATCTTTGACAAAGGAGCCAATAATGCACACTGGAGAAAAGACAAAGTGTTGAACAAAAAGGCGCTGGAGAAACTGGATAGTACATTTACACAATGGAATTCTAGTCACCAGTACGGGAAAATGAAATAATTAAAATTTCAGGAAAATGGATGGAGTTGGAAAATATCATCCTAAACAAGGTCATGCAGTCTAATAAATTCAAACTCTGCATGTTCTCTCTCCTATGTGGCTCCTAAAATGGGCTAGCTGAAGAGGGTAAAAAGAAGTTCACATTAGAAATATGGGTTTATATATAACTAAATGAGGCCAAGAAAAAGTGAAAATATGGAGGTAGGAGATATGAGGATAACAGATAAACTAATAGAGGGAAAGAATATTGGGGATGTGGAGTGGGTGGTCAGAGGAAAGGGAAAATGAGGGGGAAATTACACAAAACTAAAGTAGTTAGTACATTAAGAAATGCCCTCCTGAATACCAGTATACAAGATTCAACCCCCCAATTAAAGTAGGTAGATGGACCAGACCGATATGTCCAACAGAAGGTGAAGAAAGCTTAATGCTAATACCATAAGCTCTGTCATGAATTCTAGGACCAGAATTGAGTTACCCCTCCCTACAGCTAGCAGTTGTCTGGGGAGATCCATGAGGTCCCCAAATCAATTTAGGCCATTGCCAAGCACTCGATTACCCAACAGAGCTAGATGGTAAAACCCTATTGCTGAAAACACCACAGGCTGCCATCCCAAGACACCAAGAGACCATGCGGAAATGGAGAGGAAAGCCAGTTCTCTCCTAGAAAATCCTCATGGTGTTGGAAAGTGCTTTGGGAGCTACTAAGTGACAATGGTCACTAACAGCATGGATAAACAGGAGACCCTACAACCTATACAAACTACCAGATGGACAAGAAACACACACTTATGAAATAATGACCATTGGGGTAACCAACAGCCCTCCAATTGTACATGAGGGCTGCTCAGAAGGCAAGAGCTCATATCTGGTACTGGGAATCAAGTCGTCAGTACTCCATAGACAGGAAACTCACAACCCCAGAAAGAAACTCCCATTGTTCTCTGGACAACTTGAGTAGGTGTCTTCACCAAAATGTCTCTCAAAATTGTATGTGTACACCCATTAATTAAAACCGTTCTCACCCTTGGTTGGAGAATCTGTTTTATTTTACAGATGGCAGATGATACTTGGGAGATCCAAGATCCACCAATTCAACGAGAAAAGATAGCTGACTGCTCACCATGAGATGTGCTACCTCTACCACATGTACCGCGGGCCAGGAGGAACCACAGCAGCACCATGAGCAATGCTCCCAGTGCTGGCCTGACAACCACCTCCAGGGAAATAGCAACAAACACAGAGGGGAGCCAGGAGTCCTGGCACATGCCTTTAATTCCAGCACTCAGGAGGCAGAGGTGGGAGGATCAATGGTAAGTTTGAGGCCACCCTGAGACCACATAGTGAATTCCAGGTCAGCCTAGGCTAAAGCGAGACCCTACCTTGAAAAAAAATTAAGAAAAGAAAATCAAAACATGGAGGTGAACTGAAACATCTATATTGAGACAAATACAGAGGCTACAAAGGACTCAACATTAAAAACAAACTTTCAACACACCCAAGGCTCATGGGTTGCTCTGGGAGAGGGGACAGCAAGACTGTAAGCACCACAGGGTATGCAGAACTCTCTTGAGGCACAGGACCCTACTGAGGAGGGCCCTTAGGGAAATGGGGAGTGGGGATGAAGGGATATAAGCCTATAGCCTATGAAAAAAATTATATATGAGGCTGGAGAGATAGCTTAGTGGTAAAGGTGCTTGCCTGAAAAATATAAAGACGCAGGTACAGACCCGGCACATGGGTCTGGAGTTTGTTTGTGGTGGCTGGAGGCCTTGTCATGCCCATTGTCTTTCTGTCTATCTGCCTCTGTCTCTCTGTCTCTCTCTCTCTCTCTCTCAAATAACTAAATAAATGAAATAGTAAAAATATTTTTGTATAAATATTTTTTTAAAGGTAAAAGCACAAAAAAGTAAAAACAACATGGTAAATAGTTTTAAAATAATCTGACAGGTCCCTTTACTAACATATGTCTTGAAAGCATTAATACTATATGCTATTAAATCTAAGATGCTCTCAATTGAAACATGCATCATTCTTTAATGTATTATTAGAAAGGAAAACTCCAGGGTAGAACATGTCACAGTAAAGCCCTCCATAAAGCCAGAACAGTGAAAGGCCACATCATCAGCATTGAAGAACAAGAGAAATAAACCCACCACACAAAGAGGGAAGATAAAGAACCATGGAAAGAGAGAAATGAAGACATGCCTTCTGCTGATCATTAGATCCTTATCTGTTCAATCTGAGGTTACCCTATCTAGGTGGTCCCCAAGGGGTCCCAGGAGGTGGTGCTTCCAAATCACTGACAGAACCCCTCTCTGGAAACACAACCCCTCTCTGGAAAATCTTAGTTCAGCCCCAGGCAATGATGACAGCCAGACATCTTAAAATGTAAGGAAAGAGGAAGAGCTATGGTAATTCATGGAAGTGGGACCAAAATGCATTGTATATATGCATGAAATTGTTTAAAAAAAAATTTAAGTGAATAAAAAAAGCACAAAACACCTTGGGGCTGGAGAGATAGGTCAGTGGTTAAAAGTGTTTACTTCCAAAGCCTCCCCTCCCAGGGTCAAACCCCTAGTACCACATAAAGCTAGATACACAAAGTGGCACATGTGCCTGGAATTTGTTTGCAGGAGCAAGAGGCTGTGCTGTTCTCTCTCTCATGTATCAAATAAATATAATATGTTTTTTTTTGTTTTTTTTTTTAAAGAGAACCAAAGGGTGGGCATGGTGGTGCATGCCTTTAATCCCAGCATTTGGGAGGCAGAGGTAGAAGGATTTCCGAGTGTTCAAGGCCACCCTAAGACTACAGAGTGAATTCCAGGTCAGCCTGAGCTAGACCCTACCTTGAAAAAACAAAAATAAAATAAAATAAAATAGCACTATTCTTCCTCATTTCCTGGCATCCATGAGTTTTGGAGAAACCAACAGCCATAGGCACCACACGGGGGCCGTGTTTGTCCTATGCCAATAGAAAGAACTTGATTGCTCTGCCCAGTGTGACTTGCTCAGGCTAGTCCCTATACAACAAAATTAAAGGCCTTTGTTTTACGGTTTCCAGAGATAGTGTCCTCTCTATCCTCTAGGTATAAACAAGAGATAGCATCATCATCTGTGTTTTGGCCAGCATCTTGCAACACCATGGATGCGTATCTGAGGAAGCAGGTACTCAGCGCAAGGAGAGAGAAACAGGACCATATTCCAATCAAATCTCTGGATTTTTAAAAAATTGTTTTTATATATTATTGACAAGAAAAGAGGGGGGATGGGCACACCAGGGCCTCCTGCCACTGCAAATAAACTCCAGATGCCTGACTAGCCTTCCTCAGAGAGACAGAAGGATGCTGACTTTAATAAACTTTGATCTCCATGAGTAGGAGGATGACTAATTACTAACTGTTGTGGTTTGGTTTAGTATTTGCTACAGGGGCTTCTGAAAAGGACTGTGCTACAGTTTACTGAAGTGCTTGCACATGAATTAGTAGCAAGTGTTTGCAAATAATTCCATTATCTAAACTGTATTTATAAGCACCAGCATAAAATTCATTGCCAAATGTTTCCGCTTATACATCATCATCAACTCAGATTCTATGTAGCAAAATTCCATGAGGTTCTTATGAGAACTTCTCTTGATTAGCTACACTCACATTTTAGTTAAGAACCTCAGGTAACTATGAACAAATTTGATCATATTGCCCAGGTGATTTGGTGGTGAAAAGATTCTTCTGATGTCATCCTTGGTACATTTCTTTCCCTACTCTCCAGCAGCTTTGTTGACTCCACTTCCAAAAGGCATTTTTCATCCTGGTACTTACGTTGATCTCCCCTGCTACTCCCTAAGGAAAACTGTCATCAGCAATCACACAAATTATTTAAAATACATCCTAACTTGCTTTCACCTTTATTCCTACCCCCATCTGCAGCCAGGATGAGCAAATTAGAACCATAAATACCAGACATTTACTGGTTAAATCTCTCCACTGGCTTCACAATGAGCTCAACAGCAAAATCAGAATCCTTAATGTAACCAGAAAGATGCTACACAGCTCAGTCCTTTCTATGCATCAGATGCACGCCAACCAATGTAATGTCCATCGCTCTGTGTGGCAGAATCTTGCAAGTAGCCCAGAATTCTATCTGCTCTACATATGTCCCCTGGATCTTCTTTCTCTAAGGACTCTGTATTAGTGTCCTCTGCACAGATGTTTCTCTGCCTCCTTGGCCATAGAAAATTATTTTTCTGGATTAAAGGAAGTGTAACTTTTCCAAAGAGACTTTCTAATGCCTTGAGCTACACTAATTGCATGTTACCTGCTTTTGTAGCACTAGATACTTGGCCCTTATATCCTTTTCATGGTAGATAATAATATATATGTATTTAGAAGTTAATATCTGTCTCTCTCATTTGACTGTACACTCTGAGAAGGCAGACTAGTCATGGTTGTTTGGTTCTCCATTCAATCCTGAAACCTAGCATAAAATATGAATTATAGGGAACATATGAATGAATCAGTAACTACATTTTCATAAGTCTTTGCAATAAAAATTTAGCCATACTTCCTGAATGTTGGTTCCTTGCTATCCACAAGGTCCATGCCGAAGGAAAAGGCTCAACTGAGCACTACCATCAGCTAGTCGACTCTAAAGCTAGTCACTTCTTGATACCAATTAATTCCTCTTTATTCAGTCTCTCTTCTATTATTTTAGGAACTACATGTTTTTCACTCATGTAAATATTACAAATGCTTTTAAAATAGATACATTTTGCCCTTATATTAATTACTGAAAGGAGAAATTGCTTGCTTTTCTTAAATACCAAGCTAATGACTGAACATCATAAAATCTACATGATAGAAGCCATTTGGTTTTTTTCTTACTTTCAATTCTTCTTAGCATTTTCTTTTTTAGTATAAAATTAACTCAAAATATGTATATGTCAGAAAAAGTCTGTGTTCCCATGGCAATAACAAGAAAAAAGCAATGTGAAAAAAACTGTGGCAAAGTCTTTCATCTAGAGTAAGGAAGCAGATGTAGAAAGAATTCTTTTCCATATTATAACTTTCCCAGAGTGGAATTAAAATTCTACTACAATAATTTTGCCTTTTTCATTTTCACTAGTAACAATTCAGAATCCTGGTAATAATCAGAAATCACTCAAGCTTATTTTTGTGTATGATGTATAACAATGTGTGCTCTGTGAGTACTCTTTCTGCTCAAATGGAGATGGAGTCTGTCCCTTAGAAAAGGTCCTTTCCGTTTCTGCTCTATGTAATTGCTAATATTGATTGTAAATTTGTCTGGATCTAGAATTACTCAGAAGACAAACCTGTGTGCATGTCTGTGTGAGTTTCTAGATTGAGTGAATTGAGGTAAGAAGACCTGCTATAAATTCAGGAAGCATTCCATTGGCTGGGGTCCCAGACTGACTGAATAAGCAGGAGAAAGTAAGATGAGCACAAGCATTCACCTCTGTTTCCTGATTGTGAAAGCGAGGTGGCCAAGTGCCTAAAACTCGTGACTCCGCAACTCACCCACCTCAGTGGACTGTACCTCAAAATAAATAAATCATTCCTTACTTAAATTGCATTTGTCAGGTACTTCGTCAAAGCAACAAGAAAAGTAACTAATACATTCTCTTTATACTCTCTTCCAGGCACCACAGACAGCTGCTGAGCTCATGCTCAAAGCAAGAAAATGTTCCCTCTCTTCTCTTCCTGTGTTAGAGAAAAGGTGGGACCCATATAAACACAGTGAAAAATGGGAGGCTTTAATGAGGCTTAATAATGATACTGTGCTGACCTTGGCACATGCTATAATAATTAAAGCATGCATTCCAGATGTGTAGAGTCTACTTTGCAGGAGAGACATGTGTTCATGACATTTAGGGACAAAAGAGTGTAGAGGAAGGCAGAGTGCTGATACACAAAAGAGAAGGTAAGGAAAGAAGCTCATGGACTATGTCATAGGAAGAGCAATGTTTTCACTGGAATCTCAAAGTATAAGTAGGATTTGCATAGAAAAGGAGAGACAGGAGTAACAATAATGTCCAACATAATCATTAGCCAGTAAAGTCCAGGTGTCAACTGAATAAAATCAGCTCTGGATTATGACTTAGAAATCCAAGCCTCACCCAACTGTGCCTAGTATATGAATTACTAGACTTTGGGGGATAAAGTGCAAAATTGTGAGGGAATAGGCACAATAAGGATAATTTTCTCCTTATATGAGAGCATTTTGACATCTTAAAAACCAGTGTAGCCATGACTATCTGTATCTGTTAAATATCCATGCTAATGCTAAGTTGGGTAGAAGCTTGTGGGAGGTGAAAACCACCTGCCTGAGAACACAGGGGGCTAAGAGATTATGAAGAGTCTTAGTTGCTCATGACAGCACCTTGCATCTCTGAATCCAAAGTTTAAGATGCTGGTAAATCAGGCAGAGGCCAGTCCTTCCTGAAGAGCCTTGTTTTAGCTGATTAAAACATTTTCAGGGTAAAGCTGGCACAAAAGACTTCTCTGCAGGTGTGAGACAAGAGTCTTACTTTAGAAAGGCCATTGTGGTTTTAGAATTAGGATTCAACTGGTGAGGGGAGATGACGAAAATCAAGAAACACAGTGAAGATACAGTGAAAGACATTTGTTTCAAACAGCCTGGCTGACAGGTCTCTGAAATCACTTCCTGCCCTAATACTGGACACTGGATAAATGACCAGGTCTGTGTTTTAATACATTACTAGGACCACAAGAGAACAGGGGAAATGGTTTTAAAAAATACACAAAATGAGAAAAGGGAAACAGGAACCTAGCAAACCAAATGGGAACAGGGAGCTCTCTCTCAGAAGCAAAGAGTAACTCCAGCTTTGGAGTCCAGCAGCTAAACTTAGGTCCAGCGCCAGCTCACAGAACTGAACCTATAGCCTGCAATAAGCGTGGACAGTGTGCATAGAATTACCTTGGTTTGGAGGATGTACCCACTTAGTCCTAGAATTTATCAACTTTTCCTACGTACATTGAGGCTATCATTTTAGAAATGAATATGTTCAGTGTTATATCTTCTTTTTCAGTTCAATTCTTATTTAAATATTATATGTAGTATCCTGCTTTAATGCTTGTGAATTACTTAAAGTCTGTTTCGTCTTGTAGGAACAGAGCAGCTGAATCTTTCCTTGTGTTGTGTTGATCTGTCATATTTTGTTTTCTTCCTTTTGCTTCCAGCTTTCCTGAGGCTTTACATTTAAGTGTTTCACAGATAGAGCTAAGCTACTTATTTTCCAAATCCATATGAAAATCTTTCTATTTTAATTAGTGAGCTTAGTCTACTTATACTTACTGCAATCAGTGATATAGTTGGATGTGTTTCTATAATCTTACATAGCACATTCTACTTTCCATGTTTTCTTGTTTTATTAATTGAAATGTTTTTTGTTTAATTTTAAAGGAAACCAAAATATTTCTTACTTACATATAAAGTATTGAGCTGAAGACAGTCAAAAGGCACAATGGCTCTCCTCTCTCCTCCCTTTGCCTAAAGCAAGACAGATGTTCACAAAGACACAGGTCTTTCTGCCCTCTTCCAAGCTTTCTTGACAAAGGATGGGAAGAAATTTTTCTTTTATAATATCTGCTTATCTGCTCAGCCATGGCCTAGGAAAAATCTGGGATCATATTTTCTCCTTCCTATGGTTTCTCACATTTAGAAGCCTGGGACCACTTTCTTCTTTGATCTGTTGCTTCTCTAAAATGAATAAATGTACAGAGAAAGAAATAAGTGAGGCTGCCCCATTTTCAATAGCAACAACAACAAAAAATTAAATACCTTGGAATAACACTAACCAAGGAGATGAAAGACCTATGTAATAGGGGAAAGTGGAGGGAGGGAGAGAATTACCATGGGATATTGTTTACAATTATAGAAGTTGTCAATTAAAAAAAAAACAGGCCAGGAGTGGTGGTGTACGCCTTTAATCCCAGCACTGTGGAGGCAGAGATAGGAAGATCACCAGGAGTTCGAGGCCACCCTGAGACTATATAGTTAATTCCAGGTCAGCCTGAGCAAGAATGAGGAAAAAAAAAAAAACGTTAAAAAAACTCAAGAAAGAAATTGAGAACTTGAGAAGATGGAAAGACCTCCCATGCTCCTGGATGAGTAGAATTAATATTGTAAAAATGGCAATTCTACCAAATGCAATATACATATTTAATGCAATGCCAATAAAAATACCAGCAACATGGAACCAAAAATTGGTAGCAGAGGCCAGTAAGCTAGAAAAGAGGCTATAAGGGGTGGAGAAGAGGGAAGGACTTAAGAGGATGCTATTGTATATATGTAAGTAGAACAGTTTACAGGGAGTGGAATGGCCTAAGTGAGGCCAGGGGAAGAGATTCAGTACAAGAAGGGTGGGAGGGAGGGTCAATCAAAATTCAAGATATTCTGAATAAGGCATATGACAACCTACATTTTTGGATAATGGCACATCCAGAAGCCATAATTTCCCACTAGAAAATTTTCAGTGCCAGGGATGGGATACCTTCCAGTGAGTTGTTGGCCACAGAGGACACTGCTGCCTCAAAAATATTAATGGCTGTTGCCAAAGCCCTTTGCTTCCCATGAGAAACAGATGGTAAAATCCTACTGCTGAAGACTTCACTTGCCTGGGCAGCAAGGTCACTGAGAAATCAAGTTGGGGCTGAGCTGAAAACCCTCCCCTTGTAAACCAGATAACTGAAAGCTGGAAAAAGCTGCATGGAATGCAGCCCTATGGGAGACAGAAGTTATTAGCAGTGAAAACAGTGCACACTGGAAGCCTAGAGTTTGGCCAGCCAGGCTAAAGGACCGAACAGGTGCAATAGTGACATGTCTGCTCTAGGGAAAACAACTGCTCTCTAATTGGACTGGAGGCTGGTCTATGGGTGGAAATACATGCCTGGTATTGAAAACCTAATCAAATGACTATGGCAGGGGAGGTCATGAGCCTTAGGGGTACAATGTCTGCTCTTGTCTCATTAAATGCATATATTATGCTCACCAAACTACACAGTAAGTACTATACTTAATGTTCATATTCATACATTAATGTTACCCTCACTTTTGGTTAGAGAAGCTTCTCATTTCAGAGATGACCCAAAAGGCAACATAGTGCTGAGAAGAAGTGACAGAGGAGTGTCCAGCACTGAAACATATCTATCATACCCTCCAAGGCTCAGGGTCCATTGCAGAAGAGATGGTGGAAAGAATATAAGAGCCAAAGGAAGGGTACCGCTCCTTGCAATGTAACTGTCCAGAACGAAATTGTTTTTGATATCTACGACCTTGCAGTGCCTAGAAATACCTTCACAAGACCCTCATAATAGGAGAAAAAGATGATGACATGAAAATAAAAGGGAGACTAATGGAGAGAGGGAGGGGATATGATAGAGAGTAGTATTGTGAAGGGGAAAGTGGGGAAAGGGAGGTAATTATCATGGTTTGCTGTGTGTAAGGATAGAATTTGTTAATAATAAAATTATATATTTGAAAATACCAAATGACAGCATCATTATTCACAGATATTGAAAAAATGATCACAAAAATCATATGGAATGGCAGAAGGCTTCAGATATCCAAACATATCCTCACCAAAAAAAAAAAAAAAAAAAAAAAAAAACCCCTCTGGAGGTATCACATACCTGATCTAAAGCTATATTATAAAGCCATAGTAACAAAAACAGCATGGTACTGGAATGAAAACATAAACATAGACCAATGGAACAGAATCAAAGACCCACCCCTTAGTTCGAGTAACGACAACTGCTTGATCTTTGACAAAGGTGCCAATAATGTAAATTGGAGAAAAGACAGCATCTTCAGCAAATGGTTTTGGGCAAATTGGATGACCATATGTAGAAAAGTGATATTAGACCCACTCATTTCTCCATACACAAAACTCAAGTACAAATGGATTAAAGACCTCAATATAAGACCTGAAACTCTTCAACTATGGGAACTAAAAATATGAGACACTCTCCATGACATAGGATTGGGAAAAGACTTCCTGAACAAAACCCTAGTAGCCAGGAAAGTTAAACAAGCACTCAACCAACGGGATCTCATGAAGCTAAAAAGCTTTTGCACAGACAAACATACCATAAGCAGAACTAATAGATTACCCAATAAATGTCAGAAAATGCTTATGAGCTATACCACTGACAGAAGCCTAATATCTAGAATATACAAAGAACTCAAAAACTGAACAATAACTACAAAACAATCAAACAACCCACTCTGAAAGTGGGCCAGAGAACTGAATAGGGAGTTCTCAGAGGAAGAATTACAAATGGCTAACGCACACTTAAGAAAGTGTTCAACATCCCTAGCCATTATGGAAAAGCAAATTCAAATAATTATGACATTCCACCTTACTCCAGTAGGGATAGCAAACATTAAAAAATAAGTGAAAACAAATGTTGTTGATGTGGAGAAATAAGAACATGCCTTCACTGTAGATGGGAAAGTAAGCTGGTACAACCACTATGGAAATCAAGTTGGAGACTCCAGAGAAGGATGAATATAGAGTTACAAACAGACTCTGTTATTCCATTACTGGGCATTTACCCTATTTGCTCAACCATGTTTGCAGTTGCTCAGTTCATAATAGCTAAGAACTGTCATCAACCCAGGTGCCTATAAGTGGACAAATTGATAACCAAGATGTGGTATATCTACATGATGGAATTCTACTCAGCAGTAAGAAAAAAATGACACAATGAAATTAGTAGAAAAAAATAGTCAAACTTGGAATATAACATACTAAGTAAACTCAGAGAATCACAGAAAAACAATCATTAAATGATCTCTCTCATCTGCAGTCCCTAACCTGGATCAGCCCAAGCTGCTGACATACCTTAATAGCATTGTGAGGCTTGGACAATAAGGGTGGTAGGGCTTGAGGGATGGGGAAGGGTGTTTTGGGGGAACACAAAAGTGAACACAAATTGAACTGGTTCCATAGAAACCTATATCCTGGAAGTTAGGCTAAAAGGTTGAACCCTCAACAAGACCTTAGGGGGAACATCTGAATCAAAGGGTTCTGGAGAGAATAAGATGAAGCCTAACCTTAAATTTCTGCTGTTTCTCTTTTTTCCTATAGTTTTTCTTTTCCCTTGGCACTGGCTTGTAGTTCCCTATACTCGGAAGTGATTGACATCTACAATGAGTTGTTGATTGGAGAGGCCTACAAGATCTCCCAAAACAAACAAGACAGACTTCTGTCAGAGCACTTGATTACACACCAGAGGCACAGACTATGGAGAGACCTGGCTGGAATCTGGAGGAGAGCCAATCCCCAGAAAATTAGCCCATCTAGTGCTGGAAGGTGATACATGGGCTGCTGGGGAAAAGGGGCCAACATCTGTCTAAGCAACTCAAAGTCTAAGCGACCTCAGAAGCAAACAACCTGATGTGATACTCACACAAGTACAATAGTGGCACACAGCCTTGGTGTATAACCAGTTGCTTTTGGATTGGTTAACAGATCCACTCAGTGGAAAGGAAACCATATCTGGAACTGGAAAATATGTCAGAATCATATCCAGATAATGATTTTGCTCTCCAATGTCAAGTTCCCACTAATCTTGGGCTGTAAGAAAGTCTACACCCTTTTAATTCTCTCAAAATTAATAATGGTCGCCCCATTTAACCAATGCTGACTTCACTCTCTGTTGGAGAATCTGCTTCTTTTTGTTTTCAGATGGAAGTGGGACCTGATGAGATAAATAACCCAGCACACTTCACCCCAGTTCCAGCTGAAACCACAGAGGAATTGGGGAAATGAGCAAGAGTTCCGCTTTCTCAGTGAACCTGATATCAGCACAAGGGTAAGGATATAGACACTGAGGACACTCAACACCTACCAAACTAGAGATCCAGAGGTTACTAACAGCCCATAACCATAGTAGACTTAAAATGCACCCAACTTGGCTAAGGGAATTTTGCAGAAGAGAAGACAGAAAGATTAGTAGAGCCACAAGTAGGAACATTATGCAGAGACATTGCCTCTCCCCCATACTTGACTGCTGCCCCTCCATGCATGACCCACAATCCCCACGAGACTGACCCTGCATCCCCAGTGAGGAGTGCCTCTTTGGAAAAGATGCAGGGATGAGGGAAAGGATGGTACCACTATGTATTTTTTCCATACTAAGTATGTCCTTATTTCACAAAAATAAATTTAAAAAAAGAAATGAGTTACCTCACAGCTACAGTAATATATTATATCTGTAGTATTGAATATAGTAGTTGTTAACTATATGCATTTATTTCATTGAAGTCTAGATGTTACCCCTTTCCAAAAAAATGTTTTGCTCTTATCCTAAGATACATAAGTCATGACATCAGCCACCGCCTGCAGTACCACATTTGAACAGAACTCTGTCCCCATATTGTGAGCTGCCTGCACTAATAAACTTGCTTATTTTTCTCTTGTTAATCCTTCTTTTGTTACTGAGATCCTACCTGACTCTGAATTTATGAGGATTGAGAAAAAAAAAAAACACTTTTCCCCTTTAGTTTATCATGATATCTTTCACTGATTTAGAAGATGCACAGACTTTCTACTAGTGGCTATTCCTTAAACATACTACAAAATACATTTCATGTTGTTCTACTATCTAGCATACACTAATACACCCTTGGGACTTCCTGAATGCTAAAATATCTTTTGTTACTCAGAATGAGCTTTTTTCAGTTACAGATGAATTAACAGTTATTATGTGGTTTATGGCTTTCTTGGATAGTCTCAATCTGGGGCTTGTTGACAAAAAGACCAAGTGAATAAAAGTTCATTTTTAAACTTCTATTAAGAATGTTGAGATCAAGCTGTAGTAAAAACAAGCAAGCAAAACTGGAACAATGACATTTAGCAAGCTTCTGGATGGAATCTGGAGGACGTGGTACTCCACAAGGCCCTACATTACAGCCTCCATTTGGGTGCTTCTAATCAGATCCTTTATAACCAAATGTATATATAAGTACAGTGTTTCTCTGAGATCTCTGAGCTATTCTAGTAAGTTATCAAATTTAAAAAGGGGTCTTAGCATCTTCAGCAAATGATGCTGGACAAACTGGATAATGATATGCAAAAAAAAAAAAGATCTACACATTTCACCATGCACAAAAATCAAGTCCAAATGGATCAAAGACCTCAATACAAGACCAGAAACTCTTCTACTACTGGAAGAAAAAAAATAGGAGGAACTTTCCATGATATAGGAATGGGAAAAAACTTCCTGAACAAAACCCCAGTAGCTCAGGAAATTAAACAATCACTCAACCATTGGGATCTTAGGAAGCTGAAAAGCTTTTTCGCAGACAAACCATAAGCAGAGGCAATAGATTTCCCACAGAATTGGAGAAAATCTTTGCCGGATACACATCAGACAGAGGCCTAATTTCTAGAATCTACAAAGAACTGAGAAGCCTAAACAATAAAAAGATAAACAGCCCAATCACAACTGCACAGAGAGTTCTCAGAGGAAGAAATACAAATGGCAAACACACACTTAAGAAAATTTTCAACATCTCCAATCTTCAGGGAAATGCAAATTTAAACAACTATGAGATTCTACCTTATCCAAGTAAGGATAGCATACATTAAAAAAAGACCTAATAACAACAATTGCTGGTGAGGTTGTGGAGAAATAGGAACCCTCATTCACTGTTGGTGGGAATGCAAGCTGGTATAACCACTATGGAATGAAATATGGAGACTCCTAAAAAGGTTGACTATAGAGTTACCAACAGACCCAGTTATTCCCTTACTGGGCATTTACCCTAAAAGCTGCAAGCCTCAGCTCAGAGATATTTGCTCAACCATGTTTAATCAACCCAGATGTCCATCATTAGACAAATGGATAACTAAGATGTGCTATATCTACATGATGGAATTCTATGCAGCAGTAAGGAAAAATGACACAATGAAATTTGAAGAAAATTGGTCAAACTTGGACCAGATCATTCTCAGCAAACTCACCCAATCATAGCAATATAATTGTCTCATGGTCTCATTCAGCTGTGACTCCTAACCTGAATCTGCCCATGATGCTGACATACCTAATAAACATCTTGAGGATTGAACAATAGGGATGGGGGTGGGAGGGGAGGGTAAGAGTTGGGGAGGGGGGACAAAAAACTAGACCCAAATGGAAATAGTACCATAAAATTCTACATCCAAAAGACATACTACAAAGTTGAACCTTCATCAGGTGCTTAGAGAGAATACTTGATTCACATGGGCCTGGAGAGGGTATAATAAAGATGATCCTCAATCTTCTCCTGTTTTTCTCTCTCTCTCTTTTCTCTCTTTCTCTTTTATAGTGCCTATATTTTTCTTCCTTCTTCTCCCTTGTCGCTGACCTGTAACTTCCAGTACCAGCATGTAGGTAACATCTACAATGAGCTGTTGATCAGAAAGACCTACAAGGTTTCCCAAAAGAAGACAAAATTCTGTCAGAGTACTTGATAAACCATCAAAGGTTAGTGGTAAGACCCTACTGCCTGAAGACACCATATGGTGTTGTGATGGAACATGAAGCCACCTGGCTGGAAACTGGAAGAAAGTCAATCCCTAGACAGTTAGCTTTTCTAGTGCCAGAAGGTCTTACATGAGTGACTGTGGGAAAATGACCAACATTTGACTAAGCAACTCATGGTCTAAACTACTTCACAGCAATCAACCTGATGTGATGCTCACACAAGTGCAATAGTGGCACACAGCCATGGTGGGTTACCAACTGCTCTTGATTTGGCTAACAGATCCACTCAGTGGAATGGGAAAACAAATCAGAACCATATCCAAAAACGAGCCCTCTCTTCAATATCAAGCTCCCACCAATAGTGGGCAACAAGAGGGCCTACACCTATTAAATTCTCTCTAAAATAATAATGGTTATCCTTGTATCTTGCACTGACCTCAATCTCCATTGGAGAATTTGTTTCTCTTTCTCAGATGGATGCAGAACCTGAGGAGACAATCAGCCCATCGCACCCCACTGGGGTACCAGCTGAAGCCAAAGAGTTAGCAGGGTAATGACCAAGAGATGCTTTCTTGATGATGAAAGGAAACAGACACAGAGAACACTCAACTCCTACCAAATCAGATATCCAGAGATACAGAGACTCCCAAGACTTCCCTGTCACTGAAACAGACCTAAAATGAACCCAATGTGGCTCGGGGAAATTTGTGGAAGAGGGGGCAGAAAGATTGTTAGAGTCATAAGTTGGGTCATTATTCACAGAGACATTGCCTCTCCCTCATAACTGAAGGCCACACCCACAATGCAACACCCACAGTCTGCACGGGGGGACAACAGGGAGAAGGCTAACGATGGTACCGTCATGGCTGTAAACACACTATGTACATAACTAATAAAAATAAATAAATAAATAAATAAATAAATAAAAATGGGTCTTACAAACCCCTGATTTATATAGCTGGTTAGTCAAGACTGAAGCCTTAAATCTGTGGGATCTGACAAAAACTCTAAGTTGTGTCACGTGTCCGAGTTTGAATTGAGTTGAATCGTTGGGCACTCATGTGATGTCTTATGTGATGACTTATGTAATGTCCTTGCCCACTATTTTGTTTTTTATTTCTGTGTGCATGTCCATATGCGTGTAAGTGTGAATGTACATTTTAACTACACATGCATGTATGTGCATGTGCATTAAGAGGCCAGAGAACAACTTCATGTGTCATCCCTCAGACACCATCCACTTCTTTTGAGCCTGTCTGTCACTGACCTGGAAGTTAGCAAGTAGGACACTCTAGCTAGCCAGTTAATACCAATGATGCACTTGTCTTTGTTTCTTATCCCTGTGACCACAAGCACATACCACCATGTCCAGCATTTTTAACATGGTTTCTGAGAATTAGGTCTTCATGCTTACAAGAAAGTGCTTGTCAACTTGTAAACTGAGCTATTGCTTCAGCCCTATTCTTGACTTTACTTATTTTTATTAGGTAGAAACTTTGCATGGATACATCGTGTGTTGGTACCATCATTTCCATCCTCCATGCCTGCATTCTTCTAAGTGGAATTGCTGGTATTAGTCATGGAGCTGTGCTTTATGAGTTGTGAGAGCAGCAGGCAGTCATTGTGGAGGGTGTGCAATACCTCTAGATATTCCCTCCCATCTGGGAATTCTTTCTGTCCCCTCTTCCACAAAATTTCCTGAGGCTTGGTGAGAGTGCTTTTAGTCTATTTTAGTATTGAGCTCTCAGTAGCTTCTGGAGTTCGGATTTGGCGCATTTTGAGTATTCTCAGTGTCTTCCTCCATCACCCTGGTGCAGGTTGTCAGGCTCACTGCAGAAGCAGCTGTCTTGCTTATCTCACCAATTTCTCTGTGGTTTCATCTGGGCTCTAGCTGCTGTGTGAGGGATGGTTCATTTGCTGATGGGGCATCAGCTATCCTTGTCTTGATTTTGGTTGTCCTTGGTTCTTGCTGCTTTCTGAAAAAGAAAACAGATTCTGCAGTGGAGAATGAGATCAGGATAGGTTAAAGTGGGTAAGCATTGTTAATTTACAGGGATTTTGATGGGTATAGCCTCATTTTTGTCCACAAACTAGTGGGAGCTTCCCATTGGAGTCTGTAATCTTGGTCTCCAGAAGATTCTGACTTGGTTCCCACTTCCAGCTATGAGTTCCTTTCCATTGAGTGGATCTCTTTGTCAATCAGAGAGCCATTGGCTACTCATTTAGACTGTGTGCCACCATTGCACTGATGTGTACATCTTGTCAGGCTGGTTGCTTTCATATAGCAGAGTCCCTTGCTTACTCAAAATGTTGCTGGCTGTTTTCCCCTGGCAGCTCATGTAGTGCCTTTTAGCACTATTTTATTTATTGCCTATACTGTAAGAGGATAGAAATTTAGGCAGTAACTAGAGTACCACCTTCAGCCTTGACTTTAATTAATTACTATCAGTATTGTTATTCAAATATTTGTTTACATTCATGAAGAAGATTAGCATTGTTGCTCTCTATTCATTATTTACCTCATTCCAGGATGATTTCCCTTACTTACAAAATGCATTTATTTTCAGAGTTGTCTTAGCTAAGTTTCCTACTAATAAATACACTCAGTTTTTTTTTTATTATATCACTTAGTTACAAAGTAAGTGACAATCCACTTATGACTAGTTAATAGAACATCAGCTTTATAGCATCTAAAGTGATGTGACACTTTATGAGTTATCTTTAAACAAAACACTGGTAGGACAATTATCATATAAATAAGAAATATAAACATCACTGTGGGTGGGTTAGCTATTTCACATTCCACTGAAAGCTAAGGAAATAGCAAATGTAGGAATTAATAATTCTTGCTTTAAAACATGGTCAGAAGTATAGGGACATTTATGAGTAGTCTAAAAATTGCTCTTAAAAATCAGCCAAAGGACTGACATAATTTTTAAATTAGATGGATACATAGATCTGGAGTTGCGTAACTATAATAAAGTGAAATTCACAGCCTTGGCAGGACATTTCTGTGAGACATGAAGGATGTTAACCTATGATTTTGAATTATCCTGATAATGTTAACACCCTGAATTTCCCAAACCAATGGACCTCTCTTGTCAAAAGAAATAACTCTTGATCCCCTGTGTGACCAATATGGTCTTATCTTGCATGAAAACTCTGTTTGGCCTTACCTGATGTGATGGTCATGCCCAAGTAAGAGATTAGGAGCAAGATATCTTTCCTTCTTCTCCTTTATTTATTTATTTATTTATTTATTTATTTATTTATTTATTTTGTTGGTTTTTCAGGGTAGGGTTTCACTCTAGTTCAGACTGGCCTGGCATGAAAACTCTGTTTGGCCTTACCTGACATGATGGTCATGCCCAAGTAAGAAATTAGGAGCAAGGTATCTTTCATTCTCCTTCTTCTTCTTCTTTCTTTCTTTTTTTCTTTATTTTGTTGGTTTTTCAAGGTAGGGTTTCACTCTAGTTCAGACTGACCTGGAATTCACCATGTAATCTTAATGTAATCTCAGAGTGGCCTTGAACTCATGGCGATCCTCCTACCTCTGCCTCCCAAGTCCTGGGATTAAAGGCTTGTGCCTCCATGCCTGGCTCTTTTCTCCTCCTCCTCCTCCTTCTTCTTCTTTTCTTTGAGGCAAGCCCAATGGACAGGCTTTTTAAACACTTATTTATTTATTTAAAAATGCTCACAATAGGTAATGAGTATCTATGTAGGGCCAATTGTTAGGAGAATCATGGTACATAATACTCATGAATGATTTTGGACCATTTTCCTCTCTTTATCCCACACCCACCTCATGACAGAAATACAAAGGTATGTGAGAATGTTAACACAACACGACCACACACAAACTGCATAAATAAAATCCTCAAACGATCAGAAACTTGGGGCAAATGGAATACAAGTGGAACAAAAAACTTTGAAGAAAAGCCATTCATGAAACTTAAATACATCTTACAGACCTGAACTGGTTATGAACATCAAATACTAAGGAAAAGGTTTTTTTTTTTTAAACAAACAAACAAGGAAAACCTTCTAAGAGTCTTCAAGATTATTTTCTTTAATGTTAACAAACTTTGAAAAGTTGACCCACTTAAGAAGTACTTTATTATTATAATTAATTTCCTCTTCACAATTCACTGGTCATAATGAATTAATTTATTAATATGAGCATTTCTGTGTTTAAAATTCCATTACAGTCAAACACTAATAAATTATGTGCCATTAAAGATAAATATTGTCAAAACTTCTAATTAAACAATGCTGGAGTTCATATCCAGGCCTGGCCCTGTGAAGGCAGCACTGCTGTGCAAGGCTGACCCCATGGCTTTGAGATTAGTTGAGTTCACAAGGGCTCAAGATTCTCACACACTTTTGAGAGTATGGTTAGGGGTTCTGATCCCCAAATATGCTCTAAGTCAGTAATTGTTTATCAAAAGAAGAGTTATTTTCTAGTGAGGGTACAGCTTTGCTGTATAATCAGAGTCATGAGTATGTCAGACTGTATCCACATCATGCCTCAAAAAAGAGATGGACATGATTCAAAATAACACAACAGAAAACAAAAATCAAGTAGAATTTATAAAAGCCTCTCTAGAACCACTCACCAACAGAGCTACTCATGTGGAAGACAGAACCTCTGACCTGTAAGATAAGACAGAAGAAATTGATTGGCAAGCCAAAAACTTTGCTAAGTTCAAAACAATCAAGTGAACAGAATACAAGAGAACTGTGGGACACCCTAAAATGACCAAACATCCAGATCATGGGTATACAAGAAAGAGAGTAATTCCAGACCAGAGGCATAGGAAACATACTCAAAAAACCTACTGAAGAAAAATGTCTAAATCTTGCTAAAGAGAGGCCCTCCAGATTCAAGAAGCCCACAGAATAGCAAACAGGCAGGACCAAAGAAGAAACTCTCCAAGACACATCATAGTTAAAACTCTTAACAATGAAAACAAAGAGAGAATGTTAAAAACAGCAAGAGAGAAGCAATTCACAACATAAAAAGGCAATCCCATTAGAATAACATCAAATTTCTTAAAGAAAACCCTCAAAGCAAGAAGAGCCTGGAATGGGACACTTCAAAGTCTAAAAAACTATGGCTTCCAACCCAAGCTACTTTACTCAGCAGAAGTATCCCTCATAATAGATGGTGAAAAAAAAAGCATTCTATGAAAAAAGTCAACTCTATGATTATATGAATACAAAGCCAAACCTACAGAGAATACTTGAGGGAATACTCACACAGAGCACTCAAACAACCAATCTCAAGAACCAGCAAGAAGATTACAATAACCAAAATAAACCAGGCTCAAAAAAGTAAATAGAACAACTAAGCACCCAATCCCATAAAACACCTCATCATGGGGCTTAGCAGTTAAGCACTTGCCTGTGAAGCCTAAGGACTCCAGTTAGAGGCTCGATTCCCCAGGACTCACATTAGCCACATGCACAAGGGGGCACATGCATCTGAAGCTCATTTGCAGTGGCTGGAGGCCCTGGCATGCCCATTCTCTCTGTATATCTGCCTCTTTCTCTCTCTGTGTGTCACTCTCAAATAAATAAATAAAAATAAACAAAAAAAAAAAACCACCTCATAATGGCAGGGATTAATTCAAACCTCACAATAATAACCTTAAATATTAGTGGTCTCAACTCACCCATCAAAAGATACAAGTTATCAGGATGGATCAAAAAACTGGACCCTTGTGTTTTCTGTCTTCAAGAAATCCACCTCACCACTAAAAATAGAAACCTCCTCAGGATGAAAGGATGGAAAAATATATTCCAAGCAAATTGAAATAAAAACCCAAGCAAGTGTTACTATATTAACAACTGATAAAATAGAGTTCAAAAGTGATGAAAAATGACAAAGAAGATCACTTCTTACTCATCAAGGGAATGATCCAACATGAGCACATCACAATCATAAATAAATATGCGACAAACACAGGGGCACCACAGTTTATAAAACAAAATTTACTTGACAATAAAGTAGACATAAACATCAACACAATCATAGTAGGAATCTTCAATATTCCACTATCATCAATAGACAGATCATCCAAGCAGAAAATCAATAGGGAAGGAATAGAGCTCAACAGCATCATAGATGAAGTGGACCTAATAGATATCTACAGAACTTTTCACCCCAACTCTATAGAATACACATTCTTCTCAGCAGCCCATGGAACCTTCTCCAAAATTGACCATATATTAGGTCATAAAGCATGCCTTCATAAAGTCAGAACAATTGAAGTACCTTCCTGCCTCATGTCAGATCACAATGCTTTAAAGCTAGAAATTAACAAGAGACACTTCAAGAACTCTACCAACTTCTAGAGACTAAACAGCACACTTAAAAAATGAGTGGGTAGTAGAATAAATCAAAAAAGAAAACATAAATCGGGCGTGGTGGTGCATGCCTTTAATCCCAGCACTTGGGAGGCAGAGGTAGGAGGATTGCCATGAGTTCAAGGCCACCCTGAGACTACATAGTGAATTCCAGGGCAGCCTAAGCTAGAGTGAAACCCTACCTTGAAAAACCAAGAAAAAAAAGAAAATGTAAAATTCTTAGATTTGAATATTAATGAAAACACAACCTACCAAAATGTACGGGACTCAAGGAAGGCAGTCACAAGGGGAAAATTCATAACCCTAAATACCTTCATTACAAAGACATAGAGATCACAAATCAATAACCTGACTGTTCACCTAAAGGTGCTGGAAAAACAAGAAGAATCCAACCCAAAGAGCTCCAGATGGAAAGAAATAATCAAGATTAGAGCAGAAATTAATGAATTGGAAACTAAGAAAACATTTTTTAAATCAATGAAATAAAGAGCTGGTTCTTTGAAAAAAACAAACAAAATTGACAACCCCCTGGCCATAAAGATCAAGCACAAAAGAGAGAAGTCTCAAATTAACAAAATCAGAAATGAAAAAGGAGAGATCAGTACAGGCATCAATGAAACTGGAATAATCACCAGGGCATACTTCCAAAACCTCTACTCCACAAAATTAAATAATCTGGGAGAAATGGATGAATTCCTGGGACACATACCACCTGCCCAAACTAAACTCAGAGCAGAATCTCCTAAACAAACCTATCACATCCATGGAGATTGAAAAGGTAATCAAAAACCTCCCCAGAAAGAAAAGTCCAATACCAGATGGCTTCTCAGCTGAACTCTATCAAAACTTCATAAAAACTGAAACCAGTTTTCTTGAACTATTCTGTATAACTGGAGACCTTGGAACCCTCCTTCACCCCCTTTTATGAAGCTAACATCCCCCTAATACCAAAGCCAGACACAGATGCAACAAAGAATGAAAATTATAAGCCTATATCCCTAATGAATTTAGATGCTATGATCCTGAACAAAATCCTTGCAAACCGAATTCAACAACACATCAAAAGCATTATCTACCTTGATCAAGTAGGCTTCATCCCAGGGATGCAGGGATAGTTTCACATATAGAAATCTGTCAATGTAATACACAAATGTCAATAAACTGAGCCTTAAGAACCATATGACCATCTCAATTGATGCACAGAAGGCCTTTGACAAAATACTACACTACTTCATGATGAAAACACTGGAAAGGATAGGCATGGAGGGTTTATAGCTCAACACAATAAAGGCTATATATAAAGCTCCTAAAGCCCAAATAATACTTAATGGGGAAAATCTCAAGGAGTTCACACTGATATTGGGAACAAGACAGGGGTGCCCACTCTCACCACTGCTCTTCGACATAGTACTAGAAGTACTAACCCAAGCAATAAGACAGGAGGAAGAAATAAAAGGGATTCAGATTGGAAAAGAAGAAGTCAAGGTAGCCCTATTGGCAGAACACATGACCCTATATATAAGTGACCTGAAAGTCTCCATCCCAAAACTTCTAAAAGTAATAAATTCCTTTAGCAAAGTGACAGTATACAAAATCAATGCACAAAAATCAGTAGCTTTTCTATGTGCAAAGGACATATATAAAGAGAAAGAAATCAGTGAGGCTGTACCATTTTCAATAGCAACAAGAAAATAATAAATACTTTTGAATAACACTAACAAAGGATGTGAAAGAACTGTATAATGAAAACATAAAAACACTCAAGTAAGAAAGGGGAGGACTCTGCAAGATGGAAAGACCTCCCATGCTCCTGGATAAGTAGAATTAATATTATGAGAATGGTAATTCTACCAAAAGCAATATACAGATTTAATGCAATACCAATAAAAAAATACCAGCATCATTCTTCAAAAAGACTGACAAAATGATCTCAAGATCCATATGGAATGGTAGAAGGCCTTGGATATCCCAATATATCCTCAGCAAAAGAAACACCTCTGGTGGTATCACCATAACTGATCTAAAGCTATATTACAAAGCCATAGTGACAAAAACAACATGGTACTGGAATACAAACAGAAACATAGACCAATGGGACAGAATTGAAGACCCAGACTTTAGTTCAAGCAACTACAGCTGCTTGATCTTTGACAAAGGTGCCAATAATATACAGTGGAGAAAAGGCAGCATCTTCAACAAAAGGCATTGGCCAAATTGGATGACCATATGTAGAAAAATGAGATTACATCCACTCATTTGCCATACACAAAAATCAAGTCCAAATGGATTAAAGACCTCAATATAAGACCCGACACTCCTCAACTACCAGAAGAAAACATGCAATTTACTCTCCAGGATATAGGACTGGGAAAATACTTTCTGAACAAAATCCTAGTACTAAAGAAAATTAAACAAACACTCAACCAATGGATCTCATGAAGCTAAAAAGCTTTTGCACAGACAAACATACCAGAACCAGAACCAACAGATTACACACTGAATGGGAGAAAATCTTTGCCAGCTATACCACTGGCAGAAACCTAATACACAGAATCTACAAAGAACTCAAAAAACTAAACAATAAAAATATCAAACAACCCATTCCAAAAATAAGGCAGAGAACTAAGTATGGAGTTCTCAGAGGAAGAATTACAAATGGCTATCACATACTTAAGAAAATGTTCCTCATCCCTAAAAACTAGGGAAATGAAAATTAAAACAACTATGAGATTCCATCTTACCCCAATAATGATAGCAAATATTTAAAAAATCAAATGAAAACAAATGTTTGGGAGACTGTGGTGAACACTCATTCACTGTTGGTTACAACCACTGTGGAAATCAACTTGGACATTCCTAGAAAGGATGAATATAGAGTTACCAACAGTCCCTGTTATTCTCTTACTAGGCATTTACTCTATAAGCTCCACATCTCAGTTCAGAAATATTTGCTCAACCATGTTTATAGCTGCTCAATTCATAATAGCTAAAAATTGCAATCAACCCAGGTGCCCACCATTAGATGAATGGATAACCAAGATGTGATATATTTACATGATGGAACTCTACTCAGCAGTAAGAAAAAATGACACATTGGAATTTGTAGAAAAATGGTAGAACTTGGAGCAGATCATTCTAAGTGAACTCACACAATCATAGAAAGACAACCATCACATGATCTCATTCATCTGCAGTTCCTAACCTGAATCAGCCCAAGTTGCTGACATAACTGAATAGCATCTTGAGGTTTGGATAATAGGAAGGTTAGGTGTTGGGGGAAGGGACAGGGAGGTGGGGGAGGGGTCACAAAATTGAACCAAAATTGAACTGGTACAATAGAAGCCTATGTCTTGGAAGTCAGATAGAAAGGTGGAACCATCAAGAGGATCTTAGAGGGAGCACCTGAATTGAAGGTCCCTGGAGAGAGGGAGACAAAACCTAACTTCAAATTTATCTTGTTTCTCTTTCTGCTCTGGCTTTTTCTTTGTTCTTTTCCCTTGGTGCTGTCCTATAATTCCATGTACCAGGATGTGTTTTACTTCCACAATGAGCTGTTGATAAGAGAGACCTACTAGATCCCAAAACAGACAAGGCAGACTTCTGTCAGAGCACTTGATTACCCATCAGAGGTTAGTGGTAAGATCCTACTGCTGAAGACACTGTTGACATGGACCATGGAGACACCTAGATGGAATCTGGAGGAGAGCCTGTCCCTAGACAATTAGCCATATAGTGTTGGAAGGTGCTAAATGAGCTACCAGGGGAATGTGGCCAACATCTGTCCAAGCAACTCAAAGTCTAAGTGACTCAGAAGCAAACAACTTGATGTGATGCCCTCACAACTGCAATAGTGGAACACACCCATGGTGGGTAACCAACTGCTCTTAGATTGGCTAACAGATCCCTCAGTGGAAAGGAAACCATATCTGGAACTGGGAAACAAGTCAGAATCATATCCAGGTAATTCCATTGTCAAACTCCCACTAAACTTATACTATAAGAGTGTCTAAATGCTTAATTCTCTCTAAATTAATAATGGTTCTCCCATTTAACTGGCACTGGCTTCACTCTCTGTTGGAGAATTTGCTTCTCTTTTTCAGATGGGAACTGGATATGAGGACATAAATGACCCAGTACACTCCACCCTGGCTCCAGGTGAAACCACAGAGGAATTGGTGAAATGAGCAAGAGTGCTGTTCTCTTAGTTAAGCAGACATCAGCACAAGGGTGATGGAGAAAGATACTGAGGACATTCAACACCTACCAAACCAGAGATCCAGATGCTCCTAAGTGCCCATCACTGAAGTAGACTTAAATGCTCCCAGCATGGCTCAGGGAATTTTGTGGAAGAGGGGGCAGAAAGACTGTCAGAGCCACAAGTTGGGACTTTTTGTAAAGAGATCTTGCCTCTCCCCTCCCCCAGAATGCATGGCCCGCAATTCCCATGCAGTTAACCTGCATCCCCAATGAGGAAGGCCTCTTCAGAAAAGGTAGGGAGAGGAGGGAAAGGATGGTATCAAGACCAACATGTGATATTTACATACAAAATAAATCCATATTTAATAATAAGGATAAATTTTATAACATCTCTATAAGCCTAATCTCTATATTTTTTCTCTAATGTTCTCTTGAAATTTGTTTCAGACATTAAGCTTTAGCCTACCTGAAAAAGCTATTGCAAAGGTCTTCCCCTCAAAAAAAAAAAAAAGCCAAAAGCAAAAGAAAACAACAATGACAACAATAAAACCTCCATGTTGTTAAATTCCATTGTCAGTTTGCTTTTTCCTCATCCAACTTGATTTAAATGCAACATTGTATATTGTTCCTTTGTTGAAAATTATGTATAACATATATTATATTTTTGTGTGTGTGTCATGTTCTTTGAAGTAGGGTTTCACTCTAGCCCAGGCTGACCTGAAATTCACTGTGAGTCTTAGGCTGGCCTTGAGCTCACAGCACATGCTAAAATAAAGATGTGCACCACCATGCCCAGTGAAAAAAACGTTTTTTTTTTTTTTTTAATTAACTTGCATTATGACTAAGTGACTTTCTTTTTTAACCTCTTTTCCTGGTTTCTTCTCATCTACTTTGTGTCTATTACTACTACTGATCCTCGGTCCTGGTCCTTGGTCCTTCTTTTTGTCAGCTTTTGGTTTATTTTCACCTTTTGGTCCTTATATTTCCCACCTATGTACATAGTCAATCATCATATTTTATGGTTATATGTGATACATAATACACATAATAACATATAAAACACATATAACTTAATAATATATATTTATATATGAAATTATCTGACTTCCTCCAAATTTCAGCCCAATGTAGGGTTACATTTGTTTGTTTTGTGCCTGGCTGTATTTTAAAACAATGGTGGCACAGATTTAGTTCTCAATTAGAATTAGTTGAGTGAGTGTACACCTTGGATGAAGGGAAACTTAAAGCTACATCTGGAAAGATTAATATAAATTAGATTTAATGGATTATATTACCCCCTAAGGCCCATTCCCCTCACCCACATCATCTTATTTGAGACATAGTGTTCCCTGTTTTACCACCATGGCTGGGGAGCAGAGAGCTGGGGCATCCCCACACTGAAATTATTTAAAATATCCAATCCTAAACCTACTTATTTGGCTTATCTGGCTTGCCCCATGCCCTCCCTTGATGGCACATACTGGATTATTGAACTGCTCCTCTCTTCCTCCACCAGAGGCTAAGCTCTGTGTTCTCCTCTGTGGCTCAGCATGGTGAAAATGAGGAAGGAACAATCTCTTCAAAGATAATCATCTCCTGGGTATGCTCCTCCTGTACTTGAAACAGAAACACAATTCTTAGTATATTATATAGTAACTCACTTTCCTATGCTCAAAAATTAAACTGTAACACTTTATCATTATAATTCCATACACATATATTGTTCACAAAGTGAAATCCCTTTCTTCTGTCTTTGAACTGGCTATAGAGAAACGAGCATCAACTATTACAAAACTTCTCCTACAGTGCTGCAAGCTGGAATAGGTTCACAGCTTGAGAATGCACCTTTAAATTGGCCTTACCTCAAAGCTAGACATTTATCCATAAACCTGCTCAGCAGCTGTGCCAGTGCCTCTCTACCCCTGTGACTTTTCTGTCACCTCGGTTTTCACTGAATCTTGCTCTTTCTGTCACCAGCAGGTCCATCTGTTCTTAGCTCTAGTCCCCCGTCTCACCCTTTCCCATTTCTCCCAAGTGTTAATCCCTCCCCATAACCCAGTCCCAGTGTGCCCTTAAATTCCACATGTGCTCCCTCCTGTGAGGCTGGACAGGATCTGCTGCTCCTATCTGCTATACAAAGCTATCCCTATAGTGCATGGCTTGCTAAATAAATCAGATATAGTCAGAAATGACACAAACACTTTCCAGAAATTATTAAAGCTAACACACACTGTAATTTCAGACATGTGTCTACCCAACATTTCTCTTCAGGAGTCAATAAAACTGAGAAGACATCACACACATGCTAAATTGCATTTTGAGTAAGTAAATGCAGTGCTGGTGGGTGGTGAGGAGAGTGTAGGCTCTTCTCACATGAAGCCAAATGTAGTTATGATTGAACACTTCTGTCTCTCCTTTCTGAAAAAAAAGTGAAATGTCTTTAAAGTGCTGCATAAATGTATTAATTAGTTTTGTAGAATATGTTAATATCAAAAGGTGACTCTTGCTAATGATTTCCTCTCAGTAGCCTAACAAAATGCCAAGATACTTTGAAACCAGCCATGAAACACGACAAGGGCCATCTTCCTTAGGACTATGGACTGTTTCTCCAGAGGACACTCATGCTACAGTGTGGCCCTGGATTCTCTCCAAACTCCATGTATGAAAGCTTGACCCCCAATCTATGGTACTAATGGAAGGTAGTGGAACATTTAGGAGGTGGGCTTAATGAAAGGCAATTAATATGTAAGTAGTCTGGGTAGTCTGCTTTGGATTCACAAATAAGCATCTGGATCTTCCAAGACTATTTCCAAACACAACTGAAATTTATAAGCTATTTAAAGCAGATTAGATTCTGAGTCATTTAAAGTGACCTGAATATAGCTAATTTATTAAATATTGTTCCCTTAATGGTCTCCTTATACAAAGCAGGACAGTTTGATATGGAGAAAATATATAAGAATTAAAAACACAGTATCCAAGAGTCATAAACCTGACACATGAGACTTCCCAATCTTAGACTAGGTTTTATCAGATGAGAATACTTACTAAGAGTTTGTGTTACTTGCCTGTAATGCCAGTTCTTAAGAAGTGGAGACAAGGGCTGGAGAGATGGCTTAGCGGTTAAGCGCTTGCCTGTGAAGCCTAAGGACCCCGGTTCGAAGCTCGATTCCCCAGGACCCACATTAGCCAGATGAACAATGGGGCGCACGTGTCTGGAGTTTGTTTGCAGTGGCTGGTGGCCCTGGCACGCCCATTCTCTGCTGTCCCTCTCTCTCTCTCCTTCTCTGTCTGTCACTCTCAAATAAATAAATAAAAATAAACAAAAAAATTTTTAAAAAAGGAAGTGGAGACAAGGGATATCTAAACAAGGTAGCTAGTTACAGTAGCTGAATCAGTGGGCTGAGTTCATGCTAGATAGCATGTCTCAGTATTTATCCCTTTTTAAAGGTGGAGAGTAACAGAGGAGGACACCTGTCTTCAACCTCTGGTCTCCATATATATGTGTATGCACACACACATGCACACATGCACACACACACACACGAACACACATATACACATAGGCACACACATGAACATGTGAAAATGAGGCTATTTATTGAATATTTATGAGGGTCCCAAGTTTTATGGCTGACATCTGCCTAGTGAAATGGAAGCAAATCTAAAATGTCATTGTTTTGCTACCCTGTAGAAAGTTGTCTCTCTGTTCTTAGGGTGTGGTACCTTTCCTCATTGGCAAATACGTTTTCATCATAAGGATAAAAAGGCAATAGGCATTTTTAAAAGAAAATTAAAAGGCAAGTCATGGACTAAGATATACCTGGCAATGGACTTATGCTCCAAAAATAGAAAGAACTCTTTATTCCCATATTTCTGCATTCAAAGGGCTTCTTACCAGGATCTGTGAATGGATCTTTATAGGGTCTATGAAAACATTTAACATGCTATGGTTTTTCTGGGATGTATGTTTATCTGCATTATTCTGTGCAGAGGATGCATAGCCTCCACATTAAAGGTGTCAGTGCGCAAAAATGGTTTATAAAAGAATATTCAAAATGGTCTTGATTACCCATTTCTAACATTATTTCATATAATTATTCCACCTGTTTATATCAGTTTTAGGATTTATTTAAAGGATGTATTAATAACTAATTAACAGTGCATTACACTTGCTATCTTGATGCTTGTTCTATCAGTTTCTCCTTTCTAGCACAAACACCAGATCAATGTGAAAAACACCCAGGATGGCTTGCCATCACCTCAGCTTTTGTTACACAATTCATACCTTTCTGTAGACACTGTTGCTGCTAACAGTATTTTTTATGCTTTGGAGGAATTGTAAACAAGCTGAAAGAATTCAAGTAGCTATCCACTATCACAAGGTCTAGTCCAGAAACACATAGATTTATTTGAACAAAATTGTTTTATTATTAAAATTATACCCCTCTTCCAAACATATATAGCTAAATAAAAGTATACTAGAATAATAATGACATCTGGATTAATCCTTAAAATTATGAATGTTTCGGCTGGAGAGATGGCTTAGTGGTTACCCGCTTGTCTGTGAAGCCTAAGGACCCCAGTTTGAGGCTCAATTCCCCAAGACCCACGTAAGCCAGATGCACAAAGGGGCACATGCATCTGATGTTCCTTTGCAGTGGCTGGAGGCCCTTGCGTGCCCATTCTCTCTCTCTCTCTCTCTCTCTCTCTCTCTCTCTCTCTGTGTGTGTGGGTGTGTGTGTCTGCCTCTGTCGCTCTCAAATAAATAAATAAAAATTAAAAACCAGTTAAAAAAAAAAGAAATGTTAAGTCATTTCAAATGGCTGTCAGTGCCATCATGAAAACAGTAATGTGGGTATGCTGATACTATGTGTCCAAGGTAGACCTGGGACTAGGGTTAAATTTTTTCTTAGTTTTATTTATTTATTTGAGCGAGAGAAAGACAAAGGCAGAGAGAGAGAGAGAGAGAGAGAGAGAGAGAGAGAGAAAATGGCTGCTCCAGGGCCTTCAGCCACTGCAAACAAACTCCGGATACATATGCCACCTTGTGCATTTGGCCTACGTGGATCCTGGTTAACCAAACCTGGTTCCTTTGGCTTTGCAGGCAAAGGCCTTAAATGCTAAGCCATCTTTCCAGCCACAGGGTTGTAATTTATTGTTGTTGTTGTTTTTTGAGGTAGGGTTTCACTCTATCCCAGGCTGACCTGGAATTGAATTGACTATGCAGTCTCACGGTGGCCTTGAATTCATCGCAATCCTCCTACCTCAGCTTCCCAAATGCTGGGATTGAAGGCATGTGCCACCATGCCCATCTGGGTTATAATTTTATTTATTTATTTTTTGTTTATTTATTTACTTATTTATTTATTTGAGAGAGACAGAGAGAGAGAAGGAGGCAGAGAGAGAGAGAGAGAGAGAGAGAGAGAATGGACGCGCCAGAGCTTCCAGCCTCTGTAAACGAACTCCAGATGCGTGCGCCCCCTTGTGTATCTGGCTAACGTGGGTCCTGGGAAATCGAGCCTCGAACTGGGGTCCTTAGGCTTCACAGGCAAGCATTTAACCGCTAAGCCATCTCTCCAGTCCCCTGGGTTATAATTTTTAATTGGGTGATCATGAGCTACCTCTCTGAGAAAATGATAGTACAGCCAAGTTCAAGGGAATGAGAAGGGGCCGAAGAGATGACACAACAGTTAAAGGACTTGCTTATAAAGCCTAATGGCCAGGATTTAAATTCCCAGTGCCCACTAGAGCCAAACTCACAAAGTGGTGCATGCATCTGGAGTTTGTTTGCAGTGGCAGGAAAGGAACCCCTGGCATGCCTACTCTGTCTCTTTCTCTCTGTACCTATCTCTCTCTCTCTCTCTGTCTTCCTCTCTCTCTCTCTCTTTTTCTTTATCTCTCTTCCTCTCTCTCTCTTTCTCCTTTGTGTGTCATAAACAAATAAATTAAATATGTTTTAAAGGAGCAAATAATATGAGACATTTACAAGAAGAATTTTCTAGACACAGGACCATTAGTGCATAGGTTTAGACAAAAACATGCTGGGGTGCATTGTATTCAGGGTGAGGGATGCCTATGTGATCAGAGCTGAATGTTGGATGAAGAGTAGGTGAGTGAGGATCAGTGAGGGGACAGTTCAGATGGAAACAGGGCTCATCTGTTACTTGAAAGCTGTTGAGTGAGATGGGAAGTCTCTGAAGTGTGCAAGCATAGGAATGACTTGATTTGACTTATACTTTAAATGTATTAATGAGATGTATAGTCTATTTTACATTTCACCTATTTTCATGAAGTGCTTGAGGCAATTACAATAAATAATGAGAAGGATTCATTTCCTATACTTTGGAGTAAATTGTAAAACTGACTGAAGTTGGAAAGATGAATTAAGTTCTTCAATTTCAAGCTTGCCAGGAAAAATATCAAAGTGAAAAAGAACAAACAAAATATAAGTTTGAAAAACTAAACAGAAGGTATATTTAGTTACTGAGCATTCACAAATATAGCAAAGCATCACTAAACAAGAGTGCAACTGCTGCTCCAAGTAGATAGTGTCATGGATGAGAAGAGAAAAGCCAGAAACAGATTCAAGCTATATAAGGATTTAACGTAATGGGAAGGCAGCATTTCAAATCTTGTGACAATTGTCTTCTGAGTTAACATGTTAGAGAAAAACTCATATATTCACATATACTACATTAAATCACACACAAAGAGAGGAAGGAAAGGGAAGGAGGGTTGAATAAAACCAAACAAAAAAAAAGACTAAGAAGAAAGGAAGAATTCCTGGTCAAACACCAAACGTAGAAACTACAGATACAATGATCATGAATAGATCCCTGTCTTGAACATTATTACCAAAATAACTAATAAAAATTAATTTTGGAAATATGATGATTAAAAGTCAAATGGAAAATTGGGGATAAAAAAAGCTACAACTTCCAGCTGAGGGTTTATCACTCTGATGTGGAGCCAGCAGAGGCGGCACACGCATGTATGTAATCCCAGTCCTTAGAAGTGTGAGGTGAGAGCGTAGTAGGGTCAAGGCCTTACTGGGCTAGAAGGTGATTTACAGGCCAGCCTTTGAACCATGGAAACTCTATGTCTCCAAAACAACAAAACAAAATTATAGTAACAGACATAACTACCTCTTACATTTAAAGTCTACTGCATGGGAAGGAATTCCTGCCTGGTATTGAAAACCCAGGCAAAAGCTGATGGCTGGGGAAGGTTAAGCCACAGGGAGAATCAACTCCTGTTGTTTGGCTAAATAGATATATTATGCCCACAAAATTGCCCTCTAATTGTTTATGCTTTTGCCCATATATTAATGCTACCTTCATGTTTGGGTAGAGAAGCTTGTCTTTTCAGATGGCAGTTACCACTGGGGAGACTCAAAACTAATCAAAGTGCTGAGAAGTAACAGTGGGATGTTTAGCATTAAATGAGACATCTTTGTCACACCCTCCAAGGCTCAGGGACTACAGCAAAAGAGGCAGAAGAAATAATGTAAGACTGTTTAAGAGTATTGTTAGAAGTGGGTTTTGTTTTTTAGTGTTTTATTAGTATTGCTGTATCTCCACAGACGTAGCCTGATTTAGAGCAATCTCCACAGATAGACATAGGTCTGGAAAAGACTGTCCGTTCATGCTAAAGATAAAGGAGACTGTGTCCAGGGAAGAAAACAGCCCTCACTCAAAGGATGGCTCAACTAGTGATATCCATACTGTGGTTATATAAGCTCTCATTGTTTGTTTCTTCTAAATTATTTTAGCTTTAAAAATATGGAAATGGAATCTGTCAAGAGCAAGTATTCCATACAGCAAAATAAATGAGTGTGCAGACTCCTTTTCAGTATGGGTTTATATATATAACTTTTTGTTTGTACTTCATGACTAAGTTAGGAGATTGATAGTGCAAAGGACAGTATGTCTGCAAAGCTATGCTGTGAGCAGCATATGAAGTCCAGAGGAACAGACACATTTTTCTCAGAACTCAAGGTCTGAAAGAGCTTGGGTTACATCTAGGTATAGTTACATGTGCATATAGACCTACCTGGATGAAATGGAAGCTGACTGAAGTAAGGCTTAGTTGTCCTTTTTATTTAAATGTCCTGAACTCTCTTCTGCTCCCTTTCCCCTCCCATTTTGCACTGTGTGCTGATGCAATCTCCCTAGCACAAGCTCTTGTCGCGAATAGTCATTTCTGTTTCCCATTGTAAATGTAGTTGGGCTTAATTCTATTTTATGTTATCTTTAAATTTAGGAAAGCAGCTATTTTCTTTAAATTTATTGTGAGGTTCTGTATCTAGCAGCCTTTATATGCAAATAAAATTGCAAGATTGAAAAAAAAGAATGTAGGAGCCAAAGAATGGGGAGGAATGCTTTGGATTTGATCTTCCTGTCACAAAGTGGCCATGGTTTTCATGGCCACTAACAGTGGTAAATGCTACTTTCACAAGACCTGTATAACAGGAGGACAAAAAAAATGATAACATCAAAATAGAAGAGGGACTAGTTGGAATAAAGAAGGAGCTCAGTGGAGGGAGGACATGGGAAAGGATGGTGGGGAGGGATTATAATCAAAGTGCATTGTGTATGTGTATAGAGGTTGTTAATAAGAACTTAAAATTAAAAAGAAAGATCTCTTTCTGGTGGATAAATGGATTATTATTATCATTCTATCAGAGAAATGGGTACTCAACATTAATTTACCCATTCATTTATTTAGCAATTATCTATTAATGCTATATTTAAGCCTTTATAAATTTGGCAGCAGATAAAAACATATATTAAAGTGTAGACACAAAATACAAATCCAATAAGAAAAATGGGAAATGAACTCTAAGCCAGAAATTGGTAGGAAGTGAGAAGCAATTATGTTACACAGGGCAAAGAAGACCTCTTACTCCCAGTAATTAACAAAAGATGAAATCAAGCAGCCAATTTATAAGCATTTCATGTTACTTGAAAGAAACACAAAAATAAAAACATTACAATATAATTTTCTTTCTGTCAAATTACTAAGGAGATTAGCACTTGAATACAGAAACCAAATTAACTTTCAAACAAATTAACATATTCAGGGCTGGCAAGATGATTCAGTGGTTAAAGGTGCTTGCATGCAAAGCCTGATGGCTCAGTTTCAGTTCCCTAGTACTCACATAAATCGACAGGCATGAGGCCCTGGCTCATCCATGCTCTTTCTGTGTCTGCCTTTCTCGCTCTGTGTCAAATAAAAGAAATATTAACAAATTTCCATAAGGAAAGAAAGCGGCAAATATGATTAAAATGAGGGGACTGGGAAGATAGTCCAGTGGGTAAAGTAAGTGCATGTTGTGCAAGCATTAGGACCTGAGTATGGGTCACCAGAACCTGTGGAAAATGCCCAGTGTGGTGGCACATGCTTGTAATCTTAACAGTGGGGAAAAGAGCTACCTAGTGTAGCTCTAGGTTCATCAGAAGCCCTGTGTTGCAGTCAGGTTTGCTTTGCTGGTAGAAATCACCCAATCAACAGCAGCATGCGGGGAAAAAAAGAGGTTTATTTTGGCTTACAGGCTTGAGGGGGAAGCTCCATGATGGAGGGAAAACGATGGCATGAGCAGAGGGTGGACACCACCTGCTGGCCAACATCAGGTGGACAACAGAAGTGTGCCAAACACTGGCAAGGGGAAACTGGCTATAACACCCATAAGCCCACCCCCAACAATACACTGCCTCCAAGAGCTTTAATTCCCAAATCTCCATCAGCTGAGAACCTAGCATTCAGGACTCCTAAGTTTATAAGGGACACCTGAATCAAACCATCACCCTCTGTCACAAAAAAGTAACATGACAAATGGCTGAGGAAGACACTCAACACTGGTGTCTGGCCTCCACACACATACACACACATATGCATATTTACTCCCCCAACACACATGCATCTATACAATATGAACATACATAAACACATAAAAACAAAAAATGTGACACAAGTTTTTCTAAAATTTGAAAAAAAATAAAATGAAAATTTCAGCAACTAAATATAAGACTAAAATATCCCTAATGCGCATGTCCTTATAAGCCTCTTTTTATTTTCCTATATTTTCTATAATCCGATTTTACATTATTATTAATGATGCTTATAATGAATTTTATAGACTCTTTTTTGACCTATCACTTTATGGTATGTTGGTATATGTAGTAGCATATGTAGCATTTTATTGTCAGTAAGATGTCAGCGAATAGCTTGCCCTTAGTTAAATTTCATGAGCTGTGGTCAGCTGCTAATGGGAATACTGACAATTCTTTTGAGATAAGCTCTTTGCAAGATACATTTCATAATAACCATTGACGATCTAATACAAACTAATTTTAGCTAAAATGTCAAACTCTTCATGAATGCTATGGGGAAGATGGGTTTATTTTTACTATCACAATAAACCTCTGTGTGTATTATGTATACAGTAAATTTCAAAATGCTGATAGAATAAAAGTCATCACTATGAGTCTACTTTTAAGAGCATCTAACAATATGAAGACAAAAGACCTACTTGTACATTTTTCTATCAGTGTCTCTAGTCATGCAAAATCCACTTCAGATGTTAAAACTATGCACTAATTTTAAAGATGACTTTGAACTTTCTTTTGTCTTCTTTTAACTTAATAAGACAAAATTTATATAGTACTGCAAACACATATTATATTGCTATGTCATTATTTTATAAAATGATTTAACTAAGCAAAAAATAACATGGTAGAACATTTTGATATTAATTAGATTCATAGAAAACATTGCTGAAGATTGAATGAATGGCTATTAAAACATTTATACATTTAAAATTTGCTTGAGAGCTGACTGAAAATCAAAAGTAGTATGTCAGTTGATTGTATATGCTGTGCTCTACTTCAAGAATTCAATAGCCTTCTTTGAGCTATTAAATGAAAGATGTCTTAGACAGGAAACATTATCAAAGTAAAAAAAGACATTATAGAAAATCTTTTAAACAGTAATTACTCTTGATAAAGCTAATTTAAGATGCATTTTCTTTAAAAGTTGTTGCAGATAAAAGTCACAGGTGTGACATTTTATTTGAAATTAATTTATCATAACATTAATAAGTCTTTTTACTACACAAGCAGAATCCAGATGTTTTAGGATGTTATAATTTCATTACTTTAAGAAGTAAAATATTTACTCTGTTTTTACCTTTTTTAAAATGAATTTTATTTTTAACTATTTGCACATATTTGCAATATGTATGGATGTTCCAAGGTCTCTTGCAGTATCATGTCTGTCTTCATGCAGGTACTGGGGACTTGAACATGGCCCAGCAGACATTGCAAGGAAGAGCCTGTAGCCACTGATAAATCTCCCCAGTCCCAGGTATTTGATCTTCGTTGTCAACTTCACTGGATTAAGAAACACCAAGGGAGCTAGAGAGATTTCTCAGTGTTTAAAGGCACTTGCTTGCAAAGCCTGATGGTCTGGGGTTGATTCCCCAGTACCCACAGAAAGCCAGATGCACAAAGTGGTGCACACATCTGGATCATGTTTACTGTGGCAGGAGGCAGGAGATTCTGGTGAACCCATATTCCCTCTGATGCTCTCTCTTTCTCTCTCTGTCTCTCTCGCTCTCTCTCTTGCTCTTTCTCTCTCTCTGTTTGTCTTTGTCTCCCTCTCTATCAAATTAATAAATAATAATTTATTTAAAAAGAAATACCCAGGAAATCTGGCAAACACACCTCTGGATGTGTCTGTGATGCCATTTCTGGAGACAATTAGTTCATAAATGCTCTAACCTAATGAGTTGATGAATTCCTTCATGAATTTATAATATGGTAATATAATGGAGAGGTGGTGAAAGTTAGCAAGTGTGGCCTCATTGGTTGGAAGAAGTAGGTTACTAGGGGTATAGTGTTGATCTCTATCTCCCTCTGACCTCTTTTATTCTTCTTTTCTCTTCTACCTGGTTACCATAATGTCAACTGACCTGCTCTGCCACAGACAGATGTTATGTCATCCATGTTGGACAGACACCTCTGAAACTAAAATCATTAATCAAAATAGATTCTTCCTATTTCTAGTGGTTTTTGTCAAGTATTTTGGTCACAGTGATTAAAAGCTAACACAGAAAATTAGATTTCTGAGTATGGATTTTTAATTTCAGGGATGTGAAGTTATTGCTGTGACTAAACCTTACTATAGAATTGGTTATCACTGGAATTGGTTATTAAAAAATTTTGTATTAATTTAAAAACATGGTAGATAAACCCTGAATGTTGTAACTAGATGGTTCTTGTGAGAGTTCAGAAAGCCAGAATGCCTACAGAAATGTGAACAGTAAAGACTGTGCTCATGAGGATTTTTTATGGCAACAGGACTCCACAGGGACTTTAACTCATGACCAGTCGTGATATATGCTGGCAAATAATTTGTTAACATTTTGTCCTTGTGATGAAACTTTGTGGCAAGTTGAATTCAAGGTGGAGGAAACTGGCAATTTCAGTTCAAAGATAGATATTGAATTTGGTGGTGGCAACTTTATGACAACATTGCATTCAAGTTCAATATGATAAATTCTGGCTTCATTTGGGAATTTACAGTAAGGATACAGAACAAAAGTATAAAGGTCTGAAAACATGTCCTTATTGGATGGAAAAGGAGTGATTTGAAAGGTGAGAGTAAATGAGTGTGTCATTTAGTTGTTTAGTTATTAAGAGATGAGTGCCATTACTGAGAAGCCAAGCACGTTATACTGGAACAATAGGGAAGGTCATCTCAGGAGATGGCCAGATCCCACCTATTATAGGCTTGAGGGTGGAAAATTACCAACTCATTTGAAAGACTTTCATTTGAGAATAGAGGGCCTCCAGGACAAGGACCACCTACATGTTGCCCAGATCCAGATATTCAGGTATTGATAGGCCATTAGCTATGGTCTGTGATGGCCAGGAGACTGTGTGAGCATGCAGCAGGTCTGGGCATTGACCATTCAGCAATGTAGCTTGTGCCAAGATTTCTGCAGACTCTTTGCAGAGAGGCCCTAAGAAGGCCCTTACAGAGCTGTGAGAATGAATTCTAATCCATCTTAGAGACTCCAGGATGATGGAAATGTCAGAAACATGGAATATCTGTGAAGAAAAGCTGTAGGAAACAAGTGGGACCAGTCCAGGAGAAAGGCTGTGTAGGGTATACACAACAAGGCAGTTGGGTATGAGGCTGCCCAGCCATTTGGAATTCATATCATGATACCATGTGCCCCAGTGCAGACATGAAGCTATAGGAGTTAATAAGTGCCTTGGTGTGTTTGGTCCTGCTTTGGACAAGTTCTCCCTTCCTATTCTTCCATCCTCACTTGGAATGGGAATGTTTACTGTGTGCCACTATATGTTAGAAGAATGTAAGTTGATTTTTTTGTTATTTTATAGAGGCTTACTTCTAAGATTGGCAGGAATCTCAGAGAATACTTTGAACATGTTTTTTTTTTTAATATTATTGACACTGTTAAGACTATAGGGATTCTCTAGAGATGGAGTAATGAATTTTGTGTTGTGAGATGAATGTGAGCTTTCTTAGAGAGGTAGGGGTAACATGTTTTGGTCTAAAGAGTTATGTTTGGGTGTTAACTTTACAAGGGGTAGACTTGTATGAATAACCTTGATTTTCAAACCTGATTTGATTAAGAAATATATTGGTAAAAAGGAGATTAGTGAACCCATACCTCTGGTTCTATCTGTGCTGGCATTTCTGGAGGAAGTTGACCTAGTCAATCCTTTGATGGAGTCATAATATGGCAGCAAAGTTGTTGAACCAGTTCACATCATAATGAAGAATACTAAACATATTTCACCACACTTTTGGCAAACCTGATTATATAATTTTCAATGCTTTATATTATACTATGGAAGACATCTTTTGTCATTTTATACTTTTCAAGTTAGTAAGTTATTTTTAGCAAGTACCTTTTAGCAACTATTAAATTCTTAGAAGCACATTTTTCCTATGAATATAACCCATTATAAATGTTACCTCCCTATTTTTAACCATCTTCCCAGGACTAAGGAGCTGGCTTAATGGTTAAAGGTACTTGTGCTTGCTTGCAAAACGTGCCAGCTGCGTTCAATTCTGCAGCATTCATGTAAAGTCAGACCCAAAGTGATCCATACATCTGGCATTTGTGTGCAGCATCGAGAGACCCTGGTAAGCCCGCAATACATTTTCAAGTGCAAACAAAAAATAAAATAAATGAAAAGAAATATAATCTTCACAAGCCTGAGTGTATGATTTTGAACCCTGCTGGCAAAGCTAGTCCTATAGCATCTAGTCAGTGATGGCTGAGCACAGCAGACTCACAACTCCCTTCTTCTGGAACAGATCTTATTTCCTCATTAGCAGTGCTACAGATGTTCCCACATACTTTCTAAATATTCTTTAGAATAAGTCCAGTCTATCAGAGGGAATCTTAATGCATATAAAAGCACCAATGAAATCCATGCCATCCTATCATTTGATAGGCTGAAAACATGTAGCACGGTCAGAGGGGAAATAAAATCCAACAAGGTCCATGGGTCTTTGATACTTAAAATTGCCTAAATGGTTTTAAGAATAAACTGCTCACATTTATTGAACCAGTGCTTTGAAGGTAACAAGACAAAGCAGCCAGCACTAGTTAAATAACACTTACAATTTCCTTGGGGACCGAAGCCTGCAAAGTCTTCATTCTGACCATATATCAGATCGATCTGTACAGCTTGTACGTGTGTATGCAGGCACAATGCTCAATCTCTTTAGTGAATCAAGAATAAAGACTGTGCATTTATATATTTAATAAGATGCAGGTGTGGTTTGGATACTGAGGCAACATGTAAAATCAGGAAGATGAACACAAATCCTACAAGTACTAGTTCTTTCTTTCCAGTTAGCTAATCAATGTGTATGTTGATTTAGACGAATGGAACATTTTACCCAGGACTTGATACAAGTCTGAGTTACCCCATGGAGTTAAACCACATATTAGAAGAAATAAGCATTAGAGATTACAGATGTTATCTGTCATGCCTGCCTTTCTAGGCTAACATGAGGCAGGAAGATTCGGTGAATGTATTCTTAGTTTAACAATACAGTTATTCTCATGGGAGGAATGTTTTGGTTTCCTTATGCTAGGCACATTGGTGTTTGGAAGTCCAAGAAATAACACCAACAAATGACTTGGATATTCTGGAGAATAAAGTTATCTCATATTAAACCCATCTACTTAGATATGACCTGCTTCAAATCAGAGATATCCAACAGAGGGAGAGCAGTCATACCTAGGTCACAGACCAGACTCCCACAGGCAGCTGCAGACAGTGCTGACCTTTGAGAGGAGAGGGGCTATTGGTGAGATAGCATTTACCATAGGTCAATGGAACACAGGTAAAATCTTTTCCTAAGGGCACTGTAATGAATGTTTCAGTGGTAGAGAGAGCAAAAGATGACAGCATTCAAGGATAAAAGTCTACTGTCCCTGCTAAGAAAGCCACTGAACCTGGAAAGCATGTTGGAAGAATTTGTGCTGCACATTCTAAGTTGACTGAACTCACTCATCACCAGCAACCAAAATAATGAGCCAACTAAAGGGTCACCCAGAGGCAGCAACTGGTTCACCGTGCTTTATGGCTGGGCTAGTTTTTTTCCCTTTAAACAAACGAAGTACATATCTGTCACATTATTTTTCAGCTTCAAATCTGTGGTAGTTTGAATGAAATTTCCCACATAGGCTCATGTATTCTGAATTCTTGGACCACACCTGGTAGCAACTTGGGAGGTAGAGTCTTGCTGGGGGAAGTATGTCACTAGGGGAAGATCTTAAGGTTTATTAGTCCAGTCCTACTGGGTGTTCACTGCTATCTCACTCTTGCTTCTACCTTTCAGCTGACATAACAAGATGTGATGCCCAGCCTCTGCTCTAACATGATGAAACTTCCCAAGAGTATAAGTCAAAAGAAACTATTTCCTCCTATCAACTTCTTTTGTTTGAATATTTTGTCTCACAAGCAAGAAGGTAACTGCTACAAAATCCATCCTCCCCTTTCTACTGCATTGTAACTCTGTCAAGTACATTTTCCCCAGTGCAATATTAACTAGTTTTCTACCCATTTCTACCAGTAGGAGAAACTATAGTAGGATGGATGGAGAAGAGAAAGGACAACTTTCGTTTTTCTTCTTACTATCAGTTTAGCTCTACCTACAGCTCCCCTGCCCAATCCCAGATCCATCCGGATCACTTCCTCAGAGATCCAGCAACAGCCAGACACACCCCCCCTCAGAGAACTGAACACCTACACAACAGGTCCCTTCTCCCTCCATTTGCCAGGGTGGTGACACACTACCTCAGTGACCCCCTGTCTTACCCAAGTCTTCCAAAGTTTTGTACCTAATCTCCTGTATCACATCTCTGTGTAGAAGGCTTAGTGCATTCTTACCCCTAGGTGGAACATGTGTCCACTAAAGAAGACACCTATTGGTTTGGCTAATGTGTTCAAAAGAAAAAAGATGAAATATAAATGTATTAATTGTGCTTCTTAAATTGTCTAATTTATTTAAACAGCAAGCATTTGCTGACTGCGTCTGTCCTGAAAAATATGTTTATGGTTCAATGATTTATACAATTCACATATACAAGTTAAATTCAACCTTACCATTTATTGAACAGTATAACACATATAAACATAAACTGCTATAATTTCATATTATTTATTTACTTCTGAGCTATTTACAAAGTTTTAGCCCTATTTTCTAGAATTAGTCTCTAAAGATGACCCTAGAACCCTTCTCTATACATATTAACCTCATAGCCTCCTTATACCCATGCACTCTAGTGGGGTGGGTATGGTGGCTTGAACTTTATTCCCAAATAAACTCAGTGTTTTCAATTCTTGCTCCCACCTAATGGCAATTTGGGAAGGGGAGTATGAGCTTTCAGATGTTAAAACCCAGCGTCTCACTTGCCAGAGCTCACCTCACCTTCTTGCTGCTTTCTCCCAGTTGCTGTGACAAAAGGTGATATCCAGCTTCTCTTTTTTCATCTTGGCCTGGCATTATGAAGCTTCCCTTGGAGATTGTAAGACAAAATGAACATTTTCCTTCCAACTTCCTTCCTTTGTTGGGTGTTTCAGCCTAGTGATGTGAAGGTAACTACAACAAATAAGAATTTTCCTGGGTTCCTGTGTACTAAGTCAATATGGGCTGACTGACAACAACCTGGGTTGACTTAACACACTCCACTAAGTTTTCATGCCTGAACTTCAGAAATTTTAATAGCTCCTGGTAGTGACCAGCAGGGTACCTTCTTGAGTTCCATGATATGCCTAGTTTGAATATATCTAATAATTTTGAGCTCATGCTGAGAATGCAATTTTGACTGCCCAGATACAAGATTAAGTGAGGAGAGGTAATCATTCTCTGCATATTATCCATACTATGGCTCAAAGATATCCACACAAACTGTGAAATATTTTTCCATTCTTTCATGTTAGTCTACCCAACCTCACAGTTTCCTTCTATTCTTGTGGTAATTTCCATCTCACTATGTCTCTTATATCAAGATTTATTTTAGAGGGGGCTGGAGAGATGGCTTAGCAATTAAGGTGCTTGCCTGCAAAGCCAAAGGACCCAGGTTCAACTCCCGAAGACCCACATAAACCAGATGCACAGGGAGCGCACACACCTGGAATTCGTTTGCAGTGGCTGGAGGCCCTGGTGTACCCATTCTCACTCTCTATCTATCTGCCTATTTCTGTATCCCTCCTCTCTCTCTCTCAAATAAATAAATAAAAATAAAAATATTTTTAAAAAAGATTTATTTTAGATCTCCAATCAGGCCCTATTTCACTCAGTCCTATATAGTAGGATTTAACATTAAAAACAACTGTACACATTTTGAAACTAATAAGTTCTTACTTATACTAAGGGAAAATCCCATTATGCTTTCTGATAATTTACATGATATATCTTTAGGCACTATTAAAACTCTACAAGGTAGTGGTGGTTTTCCAAATATATTTTTTTCTTAAGAATATCAAAATATATTTACTCCACATTAACCCAAATACATTATGTGAGGATAGAGAATAAATCTAGCTAATCAAATAAGATGACATGAGTTCACTTCTTTTTTTTTAAAATTTTGTTAGTTTATTTATTTATTTGAGAGCGACAGACAGAGCGAGAAAGAGGCTGAGAGGGAGAGAGAGAGAGAATGGGCACGCCAGGGCCTCCGGCCACTGCAAACGAACTCCAGACTCATGCGCCCCCTTGTGCATCTGGCTAACGTGGGTCCTGGGGAATCGAGCCTCGAACCGGGGTCCTTGGCTTCACAGGCAAGCACTTAACCACTAAGCCATCTCTGCAGCCCCAATTTGTTCATTTCTTAATAAATCAGTGAAAAGAAAAATTTCTGCTATATTTTTCATAAATTAAAAGTATATTTCAAAGCTCTGTCATTTAATAAGTACATAAATGTAAGAGGGGAAGTGTTCTTTTATATGCATCCAAAGATCCTTTACCTGTGCCCTGATTTAAGCTCTCGTAATCTCTAACCATCTGCTAAAATATTTTTTCTTTTTTTTTCTTTTTTTACTTTAATTTTTTTTTATTAATTAGTTTTGTATTCAGCAAATACGGTCAGTTTGGTACCATTATTAGGCTCATCCGTGATCTACCCCCTCCCCTTGGCCCCTCCTTGTTGAGGTATTGTAAATCCTTACTCTAATATGTTTTTCACACATACAAATGTCTTCATTAACCCTACATTAAAAGAAATTATACCATGGTTTATCCTTTTGGGTTACCTATCAATATAAGATTTAAAAAATTATACTGTACATTATCATTCATTTGGATTATATTATAATATAGATGAAATGTTCTTGTTTCTGTACTGTTAACCTCCTTCCCACTAGAATGCACATAGTTGAGAGTAGCCCAGTCAATATGGTTAAGATGCCCCAATCTGATAGCCCAAAACAAAATGGAATGCCCCATAAAAGTAAGTCATAAGTATTGTTTTCTGCCTTATACTTTTTGAGTAGACCAGAATAGACAATTTGAACAAACATAGAGAAATTGGCTTTACAAGACTTTGTGATGGATTGCATGTTAGGAATGAAGAATGATGATGCAATAAAAGTGCCCAAATTTCTGATTAGAATGTTGTAGGTTGTGATGTCATTATTTGAAATAGGGGATATAGAAGAAAGTGTACAAAGAAGGGAAAGATGAATTGTTTGTCTCATCTATATTAACTTGACGTACTTGCATGAAATTGAAATATAGATGCCAAGAGTAGGAATGAATGCATGTGCTTGCATCTGCTATGGAATCAATGTTTGTGATCCCCTCAAACTCATGCACTGAAAATTAATTCCCCATATAACGGAATAGAGAGGCTGGGTTTGGGGAAATAATTATGTGATAAGAGAAGAACCCTCATAAGTGGAGTCAGTGTCATTTAAAAGGAGACCCAGGGCTAGAGAGATTGCTTAGTGGTTAAGGTGCTTGCCTACAAAGCCTACGGACCCAGGCTCAATTCCCAGCATGCCAGTAAGCCAAATCCACAAGGTGGTACATGAGTCTGTAGGTAATTTGCAGTGGCTAAATGCCCTGACATGACCATTCATTCTCTCTCTCTCTCTCTTCTCTCTCTCTCTCTCTCTCTCTCTCTCTATCCTTCTTTCTCTATCTAAAAAGTAAATAAAATAAAAAATATTAAAAAGGTATACCCATGAAAGCATCTATTTTCCTCTTCCACCGTATGAAATGCAATGAAAAAACAAAATCTGTGCACATGGAAGTGAGCTCTCACCAAGGACCAAACCTGAAGATATTTATCTTGAACTTCCTGGCTTCCAGAAGCGTGAAAAAAAAGTGGTTTTCAAAGCCATGAATTCTATGGTATTCTACCACAGCAGCTTGAGCTGACCAAGGGATTATCTGAGGAAAAAGCTTGGCCTGAAAGTATATATAAATTTAAGAGCCATCAGCTAATGATGCTCCTTCGAGCCATTTTCTACCCAGGGAGATAATACGTGAAATGAGAAAGTAGAATCTGAATAACACAGATTTAGACAGGTATAGTCCGACAGAGAAGGATGCATAAGAAGATAGCAAATATAAAGCAACAAGGAATCAGTGAAGGGTGTTTTAGAGGAAGAAAGATTACAATACTAACATGTTATGTAAGATAAAAAAAATTAAAAGGTTTCCATTACCTCTAGCAAAAATTAATTCCAGTCCTCTGAGGGGCTAAAACTAGATGACAATGGATTGACCAAGTGTATAAGATTGTAGTAAGATGGAAATTGTAGTGCAAATTACTCATATTAGATACTTTTCTCATTCCTGTGACAAATGCCCAAAAAAACTATATATCACGGTCTAATGGTAAAGTATCCCCCATAGCTTCATGTGTTTTGACTGTGTGATCCCCAGCTGGTGTCAATTTGGGAGGTTGTGTAGCCTTTGGGAGATGGAGCTTTCTTTGAGGCGTGGTATTAATGGGGCAGACTTTGAGGTTGATTACTCTAGCCCACTGGGTACTCAAGAGCTCACTCTTCCTCCTGTTTCGTCCAAGTTCTGTGACATGATGCGATTCCCTGGCTATCTGCTCTGCCATGCTTGCCGTGCCATGATGAAATGTCCCTTTGAGACAGTAAGCCAAAATAAACCCTTCCTTCCATCAGTGGCTGCTGGGCGAATCTCAGAGAAGGGAGGATTTAGTTGGGCTCATGTTTCAAGGGGATATAGTCCATGAACATGGGAAAGGCATTGCAGCAGAAGCATAAAACAACTGGTCACATTCAGTCAGGACTTAACAAACAGAGAGTAATGATGAATGCTATTACTCAGGTATCTTTTTCCTTTTCATTCAGTCTAGCCCATGGAATGTCACCACCCACCTCAATTAACCTAATTACCACAAACATGTCCTGTCAAGTTGACAACCAAGATTAACCATCACATTGCTGTTCTGAGAAGTATGCCTTAAAAAAAAAAAAAAAAAAAAACAGAAAACAGAGTAGAAAGGAATGAGTACTAATAAACGTTGTCAGGAAAGAAAAAGGTCTCATAAGAATGAAAAACCTCTTTCATTCTCCCCATGTCTCTGTTATTTTGTTCCCTTGAACATGAAAATTTCTCGAAGGAAGTATTTGCTTTCCTTATCCTGTAATATCTCATTTTTTAAATAAATGATATAATTATATAACCCAAATTGACTTCCAACTCACTATGTATGTAAAGATGATCATGAACATACTATCTTCCTGCTTCAGCCTCTCCTTGTTGAGATTACAGGTGTGTACATCACACTCATATTTAACTTCAATTCTGCCCGTCTGAAGAAATCATGTAAGGACATCGAGGAACTCCACCTGGTTAAGGTAAAATGTTACCTTTGTTCTTAAACACATACAAGTATTTTGAACTGCATCACTACCTTTTTTTCTTGAATTTTATGATATCACAAATTTGGTTTTGCTTATAGTTCATTGACTGATGCATGTAGGTCCAAGTTCACATCTTTCTTGGCTGAAGCTCTAAATGGCAGAATGATTCTAGACCTAGACCATCTTTCATTTCTCATTCTCATTCACCCAATTCACCATTCAAATGCCACATGTATAAATGATTCCCAGATCTTCCTCCTTTATGGTTATTCCAGTTTTCTATGATATCTAGCTGACATTTCAAAATTAACATTTCTTGACAAATATTGAAAGTTTCATGATGAAAATGTTGATTGATAGAATACGAAACACAGATAAAAATGTTAATAAAAATGTTAATAAATGTAATAAAATGGTATTCTTTTGAAAGGGGGAGAAAGAAAGAAGAAAAATGAGAATGCATGCAAATTTCAACAATTGGTAAGCATGTGGAAGAAGCAAGCCTCTGCTTAAAAGCTTTTATTTTCCTACTAAATAAAAAATAATGGGAAGCAAAAAAAATAAAAAGATAATGGGAACACTTAGGAGGCCTACATGTGCTGGATATTGTGAACTTAATATGACCAATGACAATTAGAAACAAAAGAATGATTTAATTATATTCATTTTTAGAAAGATAAATCCTTCATGATAAATCATTAATTAGAAAATTTTGAACTGAAAATCCTGAAGCTCAGTTAGGGAAAATGTCAATTATTAATGAACCCAGAAAAAGTAGTGATCATGGAGAGTATGATTGCAAATATACAACCTTTCATTGGTTCATTGCATTCCCAGTGTTTCCTCTGACCATGCAGAAGGGAAGAATATCAGTGGGGAAGAAATAGATAGATCAATATGATTATTACAAAAATGGTATAAGTTATACTTCTGGCTTTTTAAATGTTAAAGATTGACTTTTGTTTAGTTTTTAACCTCCCATCTAATTAGAATTGATCATCTAGATATCACTCAACGTAACCTTTTCTGATGAGACAAAAAATCTATTATTTTTAGAACAATTCTGTATTGTAATACTGCTATCCCCATATATTTGTGTGGGGTTAGCTCCAGGAACCTCAGTGAATTCTCAGATGCTCAAGTACTGTATATAATGGTATAATATTGGCATATAAACTAGACATATTTCATATACCTTAAGTCATCTCTAGATTATAATATTTAATACAATGTAAATTCTATGCGTATAGCTGTTATACTCTATTACTCAGGGAGCAAAGATAGGAGAAAAATCTGTGCATGTTCAGTAATATGCATTTTAAAAATATTTTCCATTTACAATTGAATTGAATCTGGCTGTGGAAACATGCATTCAGAAGTCTGACTAAACTTCACTTGGTTAACTCCAGGTTGCTCTGAGTATTGATCTCAGTTCATGCCTTCCTTCTCTTTCCTACAGTATTGGGTGCACTCAATTTATTTCTAGACAAGCTTTCTGTTCTCATCTCCGTATGAACAAAGCAGTTGTCTGCCTGTCCCTTCCCTTCAAATGTTTGTAATCCTCAGTATTTTATTCCAGGCCTTCATGTCTCAACCTACATATTCATGCTTGAATAGGGCCTAGAATCTAGCAGATATCAAATAAATACATTCTGGATTAATGAATCAGTCATCAAGTTTTATGCACTTTTTCCATTCAAATCCAAAATACACATATTTTTAAATAGCAGCAGAAAAACCAATTTAGTAGGCAAGTAATCATTAATTGGATACATATTTGGCAGAAGAATATGTATATAATTTGGTAGTCATATTATAAAAATAAGATGACAATTTGTAATAAATGCTTGGCATGCAAATTTGTATTTATTGTTACTCGTGTGGTTGATGTTAAAACTTTAGCAAGACCATAAGCTTCATTAGGCTGAGAAGATGTCTTCTTTTTAAATTTTATTTATATTTTCATTTTTTTAGTTTAGAGAGAGTAAGACAGAGAGAATTGGTGAGCCAGGGCCTCAGCCACTGAAATCAAACTTCAGATGCTTGCAGTACCTAGTGGGCATGGGTGACCTTGCACTTCCCTCACCTTTGTGCATCTGGCTTACATGAGATCTGGAAAGTTGAACATGGATCCTTAGCCTTCACAGGCAAGTGTCTTAACTGCTAAGCCATCTCTCCAGCCCAAGATGTCTACTTTTTTTTCCTTCTAGCTCCAAAATTTAGCACCTGCTTAAGAATATGCTCAATAAATATTTGTTAAATCTGTAAAATAAATAAATAAATAAATAAATGAGGAATAACCTTAAATCTCATTTTTCAAATGCCTCAAAGAGAAAAAGTTAGGTAAATTGACAAGACAGTAATAAATGTCAAATCCCTGTTAGGTTTGGAGCGGTGGTTCTAACACAGGGTTAATTAGATTGGACAGATAACTTAAGGTGAAGCTCAGAGTTGTCCCTAGGTAAGTACACTATGCAACAGTAAGTAAGGAACTTATGACATCCACCAACACAATTTCTGTGCTCAGAAATGGAGGCCAATGTAAATAACCATTGAGATTCATTTAACTGTGGATATCCTAGAGCAAGGTTATAGGTTGAGGCAATGAATTACAGAATGCATAGTTGTGGTGAACAGGCATGGATACATAATAATATATTCTTTAGCTGTGAAGCCCTCATTCCAACCTAAGTAATAATGTATTCTTGAGGGAATTCCTGCAGTTCTCCTCCTGAGGTAGGTAAATCTAGGCTGACCACCAAAGGCCTGGGACTGAGCAAAGTTTTAGGATAAAATCAAAAGCATTCCCAAATTGCCGTCTCTCTGTGTTCCTTGCATGTTTCCAGGCCACTATAAGCTGCTTCTGAGCTGCTGTTAGATGTTCTTCTGATGTTTTCTTTTGTTAATTCTTCTTTATCAATGCCATATCCTTGCTGAAACTCTTTAGTAAGTACTGACCAAACCTTCTCCCCTCTCATCTTTTCAGGTTGATCTTCCATCACTCCTCTGTGAACTATTGGCAATCACTGGATTTACTATACCTAAAGCTTGCCTTTCTGTCCCTTTGCTGACTTCTTGATTCTTTTACTTCAATGAGCAAGTATCAAGTAGTATGCTGGGACAAAAAAAATATGCTGGAAAGTATATTTTATTTTACTTGATTTATAAAACTTTACTAACCATAACAGTGCTTTGAAGTTAATTATAGTATTATGTTCACTTACAAATGAAGAATAAATGACATTGATATATCTACCAAGATCAAACAAAACAGTGAATAATATGGATGAACTGTACATATTAATTGACAAATGCATATTGAGTAGTTATCATATGCTTCTTATGTAAGCTTACCTTCCTGTGCTAACCATGGCTGAACTTCTCAATTTCAATCAAACTAGGTCTACCGCTATTTTCTACCATTCACATTTCTGACCCTATATCCTCCTACCATGAAATCTCCTCTCTTTCTTTGTCCCTTCCTTATCTTCCCTTCAAGGTCACACTGAAAACAGCTTCCCCAGGAAGACTTCCTCCTCTACTTCAGAGCTCAGCTACTTCTCCAGTCTGGCTGATACTGGAAATAGTCTGTAAAATTGAAGCAAATTCCACCACATGTTAGTTACGTCTTACATCTGCTAGCATGGATGTCAATTTGTGATGGCAAGAATCACATCACATCACCTGTCAAACCTACCGGTGCTAGTATCTCATGTGTTTCTACCAAGTGAGATGAAAGCTCATTTTCATTGTTACTTTTTTTTTCAGTAAAATATTTTTTTTCTTTATTAGTTAGTTTTGTATTCAGCAAATACAGTCAGTTTGGTACCATTATTAGGCTCATCCATGACCTACCCCCTCCCCTTGGCCCCTCCTTGTTGAGGTATACGGGTCATGCATTGTGGAGTTAGCCCACAGTTATGGGTAAGCTAAATGTCTCTGCATATCATGACCCAACATGTGGCTCTGACATTCTTTCCGCCCATAAAGATTTTCTAGAAATACATCCTCCAACCATTTCAAAGATACTTTCTAACTTTGAACTTCTTAATATTTAGAGATGCTACTTTTTAAATAAAATTAATTAGACAGAAAATTTAACCATTACAAAAAGTTGACTCAGGTGGTGCAGTGGTTTGGATGAGCATCCCCGAAAGTCCCAAGTCCCATGTGTAGAAACTCTCCAGGCTTGTACTATTTACATTATTTAGATGCAATGTGGACCTTTAAGAGGTGCAGCTTAGGAGAAGTTCCTTATATCATGGAAACATGTCCTTCAAGAGAATAGTGGATGCCCTTCACAGGAATAGTGAGACCCTACTCATGTTCTTCTCTCTCTCTCTTCTTTTCTCCCTGACCATTCTGAAATTTAACAATCATTCAGCACACTCCTATTATGATATTTAACTCTCTCCAGAGTGTCAAAACAATCTACCTACCCAGCCTCCTAGTCTTGGATTTTAACCTTCAGAACCATGAGCCTAAACAAACCTCTCCATTTTGTAAGTATCCTTGGTTAAGTAGTTCATCATAGTAACAGAAAGCCCACTGATACAAAGGAGATGTACAAATGACAGAGAATGCCAAAGCTGGCATACCTCTTTCCTTCTATGGTACATTAAAGTGCTACAAGTAAAAAATAAATAAATAAAGAAAGAAAGAAAGAAATAAAGAAAGAAAGAAAGAAAGAAAGAAAGAAAGAATAAAAAGAAGGAAAGCATTATTTTAATTTTTGTACTTAACTTAATGGCATGTTCAAAAAAATGGCATTGAAGCATAAGACATTTTACTATTCTTATAATCAAACATGAAGAAATAGCCATCCCTTCCAAATGTGACCCAATTCTCATTAAATTCATTTCAAACTATCTTTGTTTCTTTTAATTACACATGTCCATCTACTTTCTAAGTCCTTAAAACACTTGACTGTTATTTGACATAAACATCCCTATTTTATGACAAGTCTCTAATGTATTGTAATCCCGTCAAAGAAATTTAATGACACTATCTGCCACAGAATGTCACAAGCCCACAGCCTTGACACTCCTGTTAACTATGCACAAAGCTGCTGATTCTCTGGCTTATGTCAGGCCCTGGCACCTACATTTCCTTTTCTATGCTTTGACAGCCAACTCCACTGAACACTTTGCCCCTGACATTTTTCTCTAGAATTAGAATTTCAGGTCAATTGGAGTTCAGTAACTAGCCAGATTATGCCTTCTTTTTCTCTATGGCCAAGGCTCTATCCTGGGAGACTGACAGCTCAGGTAAAGAGCAGGTGGAAAGCTTGGCTTTGTGTGTGATGAGCATCAATAGTAAAACAGTAGGCAGCTGCGCCTCAGAAAGAGCCCTGGACTCGTGGTTACAGGGGCTGCATGTGGCTCTCATTTCTTCTCCTTAGCATGCATGTGACTGTGGGCAGACAGCACAGCACCCCTCTCAGACACTCACTTTCAGACCTGTAAAGTGAACTTGGCAATACTGTAAAGTGGGGGGGTCCTGAAATAATTAAGCAAGATAATGAGTGTAAAATATGTAAAGGGGAAAAATAGGTGCAGAAAATATAAATTTGCTTCAACATGTAAAGCATGTGAGTCCCTCCTTTCAGCTTGCATTAAAATATAACTAAGTCTGCAGGTTCCCTTAGCTAGAGTCAATGAGCATTAATAAAAGCGTTCAGAAGTCAAGCCACTGAAAACTTCAGAGTGAATAAAGTCTTGTGAACTCTTATAAACAGACAAAGCAATGAGCTAAAATGATAGCTTATACTAGGAAAAATGATTTTACTCTTCACCTGACAGGTTCCACATTGTTTCTGTCTATACGGTATTGTAATTCTGTCCTGAGGAGGGAAGGGCATGAATAGGCACTGAATCTGGCTATCTCAATAAGTAGAGCAATTTATAACTGGGTGTCATTATTAAATGGATTTCAAATTAATGTTCTACTATATTTTCATTCCCATTGTAGTTTTTGCATCACACTTCTATTCATTACTTCTGTAGCTGGGAGTCATTTTAAACAATCCTCTGTAGCACTGTGTGCACCAGCATGTCCTTAGAATCACATGCTTCAGATAACTAAGATGTGGACCGCAGCCTAAAGTCCAGCCTTTTCACCTCCATGGGTTCCGTACTTTCTGTTGTTGCCTAGAGGTCTTAGGGGTCTTTCATATGCAGTCTCAGTACACTGGCTACTGCCTGAAGGCATGTCTCCTAGATACTAACATATGTACATCATGTATGCATACACACACACACGCGCGCGCACATTTATTCTAAAGTGGATGTTTGACAAAATCTAAAGTGCTGGTCATTGGTTTAAAAGCAGCACTGTTCCTTGAAGAGTTAGTTGTCAACACAGGGTATTTCAGTCATAGCCAAGGACTCCGTGAGGAAAATTATATATAATTTAGGCTGCTTCATTCATGAAGCAAGATAGATAGATATACTTAAAGTTCTACTCATTGAGTAAAAGAGGGGTCAAAAAACATGGAAGCAATTGATTCTCTTTGGAGAGTTCCAGGTTTCCTGATATGTTTGTGGTCAGGTTCACAGTAAGGCAAGGGAAGAAGTCCTCTACACTGACCCTCCATGAATGCTGAGACCAAGCTGTTGACTTGCCCAGCAAGCAGTACATGATATTTTAAAATAACCTATAAAATACTGAATATAAGCAATGAACCAAAAATGGTTGAGAAGAATGTGCTTCTTTAAGTGGAAAAAAATAAGTATCTTACTGAGTTGTAAGACCGTCAAGAATGAACAAGTTTTGGTCTTATTTCCCAAAACAGCTATATATTTCAATTTCTATACTGGTATACTCCTATTCCTAAATCCTATGTTAACCAACTTCCTGATATAATAGAAAAGATTGTTGAGCATATCTAAATTTCCAGAAACATATTGGTATAGCTAATACAACATTCTACATTATTTGTATATGTACAGAGATTCAAAGACATTATCAACAAAAATAAGATCATAAATGACACCACTAAAATATACCTAAATGTTACAAAATAGATAAATCATTCTTGCTGATCCTGAGCTGGAGAACTACTACAGTCATTTTTAATATGTGCTCAAAATGTAATTATCCTTATGTATTATCAAAGATAGTTATAAAAAAGCCTTAACCAGTGGAGTAGCTATATACATATCATCTTAATTCTAATCATGTGAATGTATGAAAAGTAATTGCACAAAATGTTCAATTTTTGTAAAATGACTAGAGTTTATAAATTAACTTTACATGATGAGTTTAAGTTGATTTAGTCCTATGTTGCTTTCACATATATTATGTACAAAGCACTGAGATAGATACTGAAAGGTTATTTGAAGTAATGCTCATGAGACACTGAAGGAGATGCCAGTAACTATAGCTCAAACCATGAAATAAAGAATATAGTGCAAGTGATATTAATAATGTGCATAGGAATTATGAGCAAAACTCAAATAAAGATGGGAAATTCTAGAGAGTATTTATAGAATCATTCCAGCAGATAGAGAAGAAATTCAGACCAAAGGCATGGAGAACTTATTTAACAAAATAATCGAAGAAAACTTCCTCAGTCTCTTAAAAGAAAGGCCCATCAAGATACAAGAAGACAACAGAACTCCAAACAGACTGGACCAAAGGAGAAACTCTCCAAGACATATTGTCATTAAGACTCTAAACATTGACACTAAAGAGAAAATCCTCAAAGCAGCTAGGGAAAAACAGCACACCACTTGTAAAAGTGACCACATCAGAATTACTCCAGACTTCTCAATGGGAACCCTGAAAGCTGGAAGGGCCTGGAATGAAACACTGCAAAGTCTAAGAACATATGACTTCCAACCCAAATTACTCTACCGAGATAAAGTATCCCTAATAATAAATGGTGAAAGAAAAAATTTCCATGACAAAACTCAGCTTTATAATTACATGAACACAAAACCAAACATACAGAGAGTATTTCAGGAAATTCTACACAGAGAAGAATCAAATAATCAAATTCAAATGCCTACAAGAAGCAGAACACAATAACCAAACTCAAAGAAGGCACAAAAAACTTCAAAGTCCATGAAAACACCAAACCACATACACCACCACCATATGGCAGGAATCAAACCAAATCTCACAGTCATTACCCTAAATATTAATGGCCTTAATTCACCCATCAAGAGACACAAGCTAACAGGATGGATCAAAAAATTAGATGCCTCAAGCCGGGCGTGGTGGCGCACGCCTTTAATCCCAGCACTAGGGAGGCAGAGGTAGGAGGATCGCCATGAGTTCAAGGCCACCCTGAGACTACAAAGTTAATTTCAGGTCAGCCTGGACCAGAGTGAGACCCTACCTCGAAAAACCAAAAAATTAGATGCCTCAATCTGTTGTCTTCAAGAAACCCACCTCACCACGAAAGACAGACACCTCCTCAGGGTGAAAGGGTAGAAAACAATATTCCAAGCAAACGGGAATAAGAAATAAGCAGGCATAGCTATATTGATATCAGATAAAATAGACTTCAAACCAAAAATAATCAAAAAAGACAAAGAAGTCCACTTCCTACTAATCAAGGGAACGATCCATCAAGATCATATTACAATCATAAATCTGTATGCACCAAACAGAGAGGTACCACAGTTCATAAGCCAAAACCTACTTGACAATAAAACAGAAATAACCACCAACACCATCATAGTTGGGGACTTCAATACACCATTATCAGTAACACACAAATCATCCAAACAGAAGCTCAACAGGGAAGTAAGAGAGCTCAAGAAAACCATAGATCACTTAGACCTAATGGACATCTACAGAACATTCTATCCCAAATCCACAGACTACACATTCCTCTCAGCAGCCCATGGAACATTCTCTAAAATAGATCATATACTGGGTCACAAAGCCTGCTTCCACATATTTAGGAAGATTGACATAATCCCCTGCATGATATCAGATCACAATGTTATATTGCTAGAAATTAACAACAAAAGACCCACCAAGAATCCCAAAGGCACCTGGAAACTGAACAGCACACTTTTAAACAATAAATGGATAGTGAATGAAATAAAAAATGAAATTGCAAAATTTCTAGAATTGAATGACGATGAGAACACATCATAACAAAACTTATGGGACACAATGAAGGAGGTCCTCAGGGGAAAATTCATAGCACTCAGTGCCTTCATAAAAAAGACAGAGAGATCCCAAATCAATAAACTAACCATCCACCTAAAGGCACTGGAAAAGCAAGAAAAATCCAACCCAAAGAGCTCCAGAAGGAAAGAAATAATTAAAATCAGAGCAGAAATTACTGAATTGGAAACTAAGAAAACAATTAAGACAATTGACAAAACAAAGAGCTGTTTTTTATTTTTTGAAAAAATAAAGAAGAATGACAAACTCCTGGGCAATTAGATCAAGCAAAAAAAAAAAAAAAAAAAAAAAAAGAGATGCTTCAATTAACAAATTCAAAATCAGAAAGGAGAGATCACAACAGACATAAGTGAAATTGGGAGAATCATCAGGACTTATTTCAAAAACCTCTACCCCACAAAACTGGATAATGTGGAGGAGATGGATAAATTCCTGGATGCATACCATCTATCAAAGATAAACTCAGAGCAGATTAATCTCCTCAATGAACCTATCACACTCATGGAGATTGAAAAACTAATAAAAAACCTCCCCCCAAAGAAGAGTCCAGGACCAGATGGCTTCTCAGCTGAACTCTATCAAACCTTCATGGAAGAACTCAAACCAATCTTCCTCAAACTGTGCCACACAATTGGAGAACAGGAAAAGCTAACCAACTCCTTTTATGAAGCCAGTATCACCCTAATTCCAAAACCAGGCAGAGATGCCACAAGAAAAGAAAACTACCATCCTATTTCCCTTAGAACTTAGATGCAAAGATCCTTAACAAAATCCTCGCAAACTGAATCCAACAACACATCAAAAGCATTATCCACCTTGACCAAGTGGGTTTCATCCCAGGAACACAAGGGTGTTTCAACATATGGAAATCTGAAGCTAAAGAGTTTCTTTACAGACAAGCATACAATAAGCAAAGCCAATAGATTACCCACAGAATGGGAGAAAATATTTGCTGAATATCCAACTGACAGAGGCCTAATCTCTAGAATCTACAAAGAACTCAAAAAACTAAACAGTAAAAAGTCAAACAACCCACTTACAAAATGGGGCAAAGAGCTGAACATGCAGTTCACAGAGGAAGAAATACAAATGGCAAACACACACTTAAGAAAATCTTCATCATCCATAATCATCAGGGAAATGCAAATCAAAACAACCATGAGATTCCACCCTACCCAGTAAGGATAGCAAACATCAAAAACTCAAATGAAAATAAATGCTGGCAAGGATGTGGAGAAGTAGGAACACTCATCCACTGTAGGTGGGAATGTAGGATGGTACAAGCACTGTGGAGAGCAATATGGAGACTCCTGAAAAAGCTGACTATAGAGATACCAACAGACCCAGTTATTCCATTACTGGGCATCTACCCTAAAACCTTCAAACCACAGGCCAGTGAGATTTGCTCAACCATGTTTGTAGCAGCTCAATTAGTAATAGCTAAGAGCTGGAATCAACCCAGATGTCCATCACTAGAAGAATAGATAACTATAACATTGTGGTATATCTATACAATGGAATTCTGTACAGCAGTAAGAAAAAATGACACAATGAATTTGAGGAAAAATGGTTGAACCTGGAACAGATCATTCTCAGTGAACTTACCCAATCACAGAAAGAAAATCGCCGCATAGTCTCACTCATCTAAAGCACCTAACCTGAATCTACCCAAGATCCTCACATACCCAGCAAGCACCTCGTGGACTAGACAATAGCATGGGTGGGGAGGGAGGGGAGGGGAAGGGAGGGGGTGGGAAACACAAATCTAGACCCAAATGGCATTGGTACCGAAAAATTCTACATCCTAAAAGGCAGACCAAATAGCTGAACCTTCACCAGGCCCTTAGGGGGAACACTTGAGCCACAAGACACTGGAGAGTGTATGATGAAGACTGACCTTAATTTTCTGCAGCTTCTTTCCTCTCTCTCTCTCTCTCTCTCTCTCTCTCCCTCTCTCTCTCTCTCTCTCTCCTTCTCTCTCTCTCTCTTCTCTCTAACTCTTTTATATTAGTTATCTTTTTCTTCCTTTTCTTAGTGGGCACTGACCTGTAACTCCCAGTACCAGCATGTGGTTATCATCCACAATGAGCTTTTGATCAGAGAGACCTACAAGGTTTCCTAAAAGAAAGACAGATTTCTGCCAGAGTACTTGAGGACCCACCAAAGGTTAGTGATAAGACCCTACTGCTGAAGATACCTTATGTGGTTGACACGTAAAATGGAATGGCATGGCTGGAAGCTGGAAGAGAGTCAGTCCCCAGACAGTCAGCGTTTCTAGTACCAGAAGGTGCTACATGGGTGACTGGGGGAAAATGACCAATATCTGTCCAAGCAACACATGGTCTAACCTAATTAGCAGCAAATAACCTGTTGTGATGCCGACACAAGTACAATAGTGGCACACAGCCAGGGTGGGAAACCAACTACTTTTCATTTGGCTAACTGATCCCCTCAGTGGTACATGACCCATAGCTGGATTTGGGAAACAAGTTAGAACCCTATCCAAACATAAGGCTGCTCTCCATTATAATGCTACCATCAATCATGGGCTACAAGAGGGCCTACACCTATTAAATTCTCTATTAAAAAAGTAACGGTTATCTCATTTGTCTGGTGCTAACTTACTTTTCATTGGAGAATCTGCTTCTTTTTTTCAGATAGATGCAGATCCTAAGGAGTGAGCCACCCCATCATACCTCAAAAGGGCCCTGGCTGAAACTAAGAACAATTGGCGAAACAAGCAAGGGTGCTGTTTTCTTGGTGAACTGGGTAACAGATCAAGGGTGAAGGAGATCAACACAGAGAGCAATCAACTCCTACAAAATCAGAGATCCAGAGCCTCAGAGGCCCCCAACACCTCATCACTGGAGCAGACCAGAAATGAACCCAACATGGCTCAGGGAAATTTTGCGGAAGAGGGGGCGGAAAGAATGTCAGAGCCACATTTTGGGTCATGATATGCAGACACATTTATCCTACCCATTTCTGTGTGCTAACTCCAGAATGCATGACCCATATACTTCAACAAGGAGGGGCCAAGGGGAGGTGATAAGTCACGGATGAGCCTAACAATGGTACCAAATTGACTATATTCGCTGACTACAAAACTAATTAATAAAAAAAATTTAAAAATATATTAAAAAGGATTAAATAGGAGAAGCTTTCCATGATATAGGAGTGATGAATGACTTCCTAAACAATACCCCAGTACACCAAGAATTTAAACAATCACTCAATCAATGGGATCTCATGAAGCTAGAAACTTGTGCAAACATACCATAACCAGAGCCAATAGATTACCCACAGAACGGGAAAATAAAATTGCCATCTATACCACTGACAGAGACCTAATATCTACTATATACAAAGAACTCAAAAAACTGAACTATAAAAAAATCAAACAAACCACTCAAAAATCAGATTAGAAAACTGGATAGGGGTTTCTCAGAGGAAGAAGTAGAAAAAGCTAGTACACACTTAAAGAAATGATCAATACACTTAGCAATCAGAGAAATGCAAATTAAAACATTGTGAGATCCCACCTTACTGCCATAAGGATGGCAATCATTAAAACACTAAATAGACATATGACCAAAACAAGCCAGTAGAAATGGCATAGACTTTTGGAGCCACAATCTTAGGCAAACAGGGCCAATCAAAGAACTTTTCGGGCTGGAGAGATGGCTTAGCAGTTAAGCGCTTGCCTGTGAAGCCTAAGGAACCCGGTTCGAGGCTTGATTCCCCAGGACCCACGTTAGCCAGATGCACAAGGGGGCACACGCGTCTGGAGTTCGTTTGCAGTGGCTGGAAGCCCTGGCGCACCCATTCTCTCTCTTTCTCTCTATCTGCCTCTTCCTTTCTCTGTCACTCTCAAATAAATAAATAAAAATGAACAAAAAAAATTTAAAAAAAAAGAACTTTTCTAAAATTGATATGGATTGTATAGGAAAGGAGAAAGAAGTGATTTCCTCTCTTCTCCCAAAAAATAAAAGACTAGGCTGGAAGGCTAAAATTACCAGAAGAAATAGAGATATATAGATGATGATAGATAGATAGATAGATAGACAGACAGATAATAGATAGATAGATACATAAATAGATAGATAATGATAGATAGATAAATAGATAGATTGATGACAGATAGATAGACTGTTAAATTTTTTATGAGTTCTCCAGTCAGCTATTATACCGGCATTCTCATGAACTTGAAAAGTACACTAATACAGATATTCCATTTATTAACTGTGTTCAGTTTGGTGTATGCTACAATAACTGGGCTGTGGTATGTTGTAATCTTGAATACTTTCTCTGATTTTAATTGTATGTCTTGTTAAGATTATAAGTCAGTAAAAAAAAATCAAATGACAACAAATGTTGGGAAGAATGTGGGGAAAGTCCTATTCACTGTTGGTAGGAATGCTAACTTTGCAACCACTATGGAAATCAATATGGACAGCCTGAAAAAAAAAGATGAAAATAGAACTATCAACAGATCCAGTTATTCCATTACTGGACATTTACCCCAAAAGTTCCACTCTGCTTACAGAGATATTTGTGCAACCATATTCATAGCTGCTCAATTCATGAAGGCTAAGAACTGTAATCAACCCAGGTGCCCATCATGAGATGAATGGAAAATGAAGTTGTGGTATATTTATACAATGGAATACTACTCATCAGTAACAAAAAAGACACAATCAAATTTGTAGGAAAATGGATGGATTTAGAATAGATCATACCCAGCAAACACACACAGTCACACAAAGACAACCACTGCATGTTCTCACTCCTCTGTGTTTCCTAACCTGGATCAACTTGATTTGCTTTCATACCTGAGAGGCAACTTGAGGCCCAGATAATAGTGATGGAAGGATTTGTGGGGAGAGGAAAAGGAGGGGGATGTTGGGGGTAATAAACTTGATTACCCGCCTGAGGTTAAAGGCAAGACACCATTGTTGAAGACACCATATATTACCCAGACAGAACCCAGAGAAAGCTGGCTGGAATCCCAAAGAGATCCAGTTCTCAGACAGCTTATCTAGTGCTGTAAAATGTTACATGAGCTACTGGGGAAAGTGGCCAGCAATGTTGTGAGCAAGCAGGGGTCCTAGCTACTAAGAAGCAATCAGCTTCACAAGAAGCGCACAACAGTGTAACGGTGGCACCAAGCCCAGGTGGGTAACAAATGGGTTTCTGATTGACTAAGGGATCTATCTGCTCAGTGGAAATGAACCCATATCTGGAACTGAGATGCAGGTCTGAATCCTATGAAGACAAAAATTATGCTCTCCAATGACAAGTTTCCACTAGTTTTTAGCTAAAAGAGGGCTACATCCATCAAACTCTCCCTAAATTAATATTGCTTATCCTATTTAACCTATGCTGACTTCACTCTCTGGTGGAGAATCTGTTTTTCTTTTTCAGAAGATAGTGAGAGTTGAGGAGATAAACTACCCCTTGCCCTTCGGCCAAGGCCCAGGTGAAACCACAGAAGAACTGGGGAGATGAGCAAGAGTGCTGGCTGACAATGAGTGCCAGGGTGAAGGAGACAGACATTGCAGCTACTCAGCACATACCAAAGCAGAAATCCAGAGGCTCCTAAGAACTCCTCACTTAAAACACACACTACAAAGCTCAGGGAATTTTGTAGAAGAGGTGGAGGAAAGAATGTAAGAGCCACAGGTTAAGATGTCATGCCCAGAGGCACTGTCTCCCCACAATAACTGACTGCTGGGCCCACAATGCATAACTCACAAACCCATGGGGAATACCCCCAGAAGAATGGGATCAGTTAGAAAGGAAAAGATGGTTCTAACACATGATGTATCCATACAAAGTATGTTCTTAATAAAATAAAAATAATAAGGTGAGTGACCCTCCAGCAGAACAACACCTGAGGTTTTCTTCTGGCCTCCACATGTACACACACAGTAGTATTGACACTGACAATGCACATCTGCAAAGCGTTGCCTCTTGGTATTCCTCACAGATATCTTATAATGTAGGTTATGCAGTTACCACTGGTTCTTCCTAGAGAGCAAGAAGCTAAGGCTAGGGATATAGTACAATCAGAGCATGTAAGCATGTCTTCTGATGGTTGAACTAGACTTTTACTACTCTGATGATAAAGATTTAGGGAAGTTTTCATCACATAAGTCAAAAAGAAACAACATTCAGCACATGTGCTATTGAATTCTACTTCCCGCAAGTAGAGCAGGGGTGTTAACAGTGAATCATGTCATGCCTTCTCCTGGTTCTATACGCTACCTCCAAATCCTTGTCAATGTAATACATTAGGTAGCTGCTGCCTATGAATCTGCATTGGTCTATGATGAGAAATACTTTCAGCATACTCATCAGATACTTGCATTTCTTTCTTTCTTTTTTTTTTTTTTTAGAGACAGTAGAGCAAAAGTGAGTGAGAGAGAGAGAGAGAGAGAATTGGCGTGCCAGGGCCTCAGCCAGTGCAATCAAACTCCAGATGCTTGTGCCACCTAGTTGGAATGTGAAAACCTTGTACTTGCCTCACCTTTGTGCATCTGGTTTATGTGGGATTTGGAGAGTCAAACATGGGGACCTTAGGCTTCACGGGCAAGTGTCTTAACCACTAAGCCATCTCTCCAGCCTGAAATCAGGTCTACATGTTTTATGTGAAGTCAGTCACGAATGTTTTGCACCAAAAAAAACTTATGAGATTTTGAGAGGGATAATTCCTTGCTTACAGAATGAATGACCATCAAGGTTGCTTTGAGTTTCATAGTCAATAATTTATGAAATTCTAAGCATGTGGGACTGGGGAGATAGCTCAGTGAGTAAAATATTTGTCTTACCAGGGCAGGAACCTGAATTCAAATCCTCACAATCCATGTAAAATCCCAGGTGTAGTTATATGTGCTTTTAGTCCCAGACCTGGGCAAGCAGAGAGAGAAAGATCCCTGGGGTTCATTTAAACATCCACTCTTGCTTAATCAGTAAGCTCCAGGTCAAAGAGAAACTCTGTCTCAAAATAGGTAGACAGTATTCCTGATGATAAAGACTGAGGTTGTCCTCTAGCCTCCATATGCCTATGTACACATGTGCATGTACATACACGAACATATATATACATACACACATATACATATAAATGCAGATTTTTGAAAGTCCAAGCATGAAGCAGGATAGGATATACTAAAACAAGATTGACTTTTCATTGGCATGCAGTCTCATCATATAGAATTTTTCTTTACTTACTTTGAGGTTCATCCTAGCTAATCAGTTATGTTTAATGCTTAAGCTGGTGCTTACAGTACTAAGGAATATTAATTTGTTCTTTAAAATGTAATGCATGAAGCTATCTCTAGCATTCCATTTAGCCTCTTTTTATGCTTGGATCATGCAGCTGCATACAGATGATGAGTCAGGGTGGCTTAGTATTGAAAAGCATGAACTTTGGTGTCAGAGACCTGAGGTCACCCCCTGATTCATCATCCACCTGGGGAGATCCTAGTTAATAGAACATCCCCAGGACAGGAATTTGTTACATAGAAGCACTATACCTAATTTCCCCAGTGTTATATGAATTGGATATAACATGTATGAACACATTCACAGAGACTGACATGTGGAAGATAATTAATGTTAAATATTATTCTTTGGGAGTTTTAAAGTTAATTTAAAAATTACATAGTTACTTATTTGTTCATATACTTTGATAATTTAAAATGCTGCCTTTTGGTTCTAGAAGCTTTTCTAGGGTGTCTTGTAAGTACTCAGTACCAGCAGATCTTACCCCATTCCTGAAAACTCTTCTGTAGAAAGAAATCCTTGCAGTGTGGGGAGTAAATTGTTATGTGCCTTGAGACCAACCTCTTTGCTATTCCTACTCTGTGTTCCAGAACCACCAGATAAATGGTTTAGCCTAACTTCCATATTTTATGCTGGAAGGAAGCTTTGTTTGAAACTTAATAAAGTGTGGGAGTTTCAACTGGATATAATACTTATCCTCTAAAGCATCACTGTACATCTGAAAAGCAAACATCATTAATGAAAACTCAATACCTTCAGATCCTGCTGAAATGTGCTGAGCCTCTCTGAAGCAAAGTCATGAGAAAAATTGTTTTTTGACCCAAGTGTAAAAAAGCAAAGCCGGGATGCTTGTGGTAATTAAGGAGCAGGGAGGGACAGCTGTGGCTATAGGCACTGACTCTTTTCCCCAACCAAGATCCTGGCTTCTCAATGCCCTTGTGTGATTTTAGTTTCTATAGCTGCAAAATGAGGACAACTACTGAGAGTTATCATGAGCCATAAAAGCTAGGCAGTCAAGAAGTTGGGAAGCTCAGTGGATGGGAAGCGATGAAATAAAATGTGACAAATGCGTTTATGATCTCAAGATTGGCTCTGAGTTCATGGCTACTACAGAGGGGCTTTCTGCAACAACAGTTCATATCTCCTGAATATCGGCCTCCCTTGTACTCCAAGTTCCAAGCTATGGGATTTTTTTTTAATTTAAAGAAATGTATCCATAAGAATAACATTTTTAAGACTCAAATACCTTATATACCCAGCAAGCATCTCCTAGACTAGACACTAGGATGGAAGGGGAGGGAAGGGAGGGCATCAAAGGGGTGGGAAACACAAATCTAGACCCAAACGGCAATGGTACCATAATCTTCTACTTACTAAAAGACAGACCAAATGGATGATCCTTCACCAGGCCCTTACAGGGAACACCTGAACCACAAGACACTGGAGAGGGTAAGATTAAGACAAACCTTAATCTCCTACATCTTCCCTCCCTCACTTCCCCTCTCCCTGTCTCTCTCTCTCTCTCTCTCTCTTATCTCTAACTCTTGTATATTAGTTATCTTTTTCCTCATTTTCTTAGTGGGCACTGACCTGTAACTCCCAGATCCAGCATGGGGCTATCATCCACAATGAGCTTTTGATCAGAGAGACCTACAAAGTTTCCTAAAAGACAGACTTCTGTCAGAGTACTTGATGACCCACCAAAGGCTACTGGTAAGACCCTACTGCTGAAGACACCTTATGTGATTGACATGCAAATTAGAATGGCATGGCTGGAAGTTGGAAGAGAGTCAGTCCCCAGACAGTCAGCGCATCTAGTGCTAGAAGGTGCTACATGGGCGACTGGGGGAAAATGACCAATATCTGTCAAAGCAACGCATGGTCTAACCTACTTAGCAGCAAATAAGTTGTTGTGATGCCCACACAAGTGCAGTGGTGGCACACAGCCATGGTGGGGAACCAACTGCTCTCAATTTGGCTAACTGATCCCCTCACTGGTATGGGACCCGTAGCTGGAGCTGGGAAACAAGTCAGAACCAGATCCAAATGTAAACCCACTCTCCAATATCAAGCTACCATCAATTGTGGGCTACAAGAGGGCCTACACCTATTAAATTCTCTATTAAAAAAAAAAAGTAAGGGTTATCTCATTTGTCCTGGTGCTAACTTACTCTCCGTTGGAGAATCTGCTTCTCTTTTTCAGATAGATGTAGATCCTAAGGAGAGAGCCACCCCATCATACCTCAAAAGGGCCCTGGCTGAAACTAAGAAAAATTGGAGAAACAAGCAAGGGGGCTGTTTTCCTGATGAACCGAATACCAGCACAAGGGGGAAGGAGATCAGCACAGAGAAAAATCAACTCCCACCAAATCAGAGAGCCAGAGCCTCAGAGGCCCCCAACACCTCATCATTGAAGCAGACCAATAATGAACCCAACATGGCTCAGGGAAATTTTGCGGAAGAGGGGGCGGAAAGAATGTCAGAGTCACATGTTGGGTCATGGTATGCAGAGACATTTAGCTTACCCACAACTGTGGGCTAACTCCACAATGCATGACCCGTATACCTCAACAAGGAGGGGCCAAGGGGAGGGGGTAGGTCACGAATGAGCCTAATAATGATACCAAACTGACTGTATTTGCTGAATACAGATCTGACTAATAAAAATAAATAAAAAAAAAGACTCAAATAGTTCACAGGAGGAATAAGACTTTATAGAAAAGAATCTTTAAAAACTGAGCCATCTACCCAGCCAAAGAGTAAAATTTTGAAACACAGTTTTAACAAAATTTTATGTATGGCACAACAGGGAGAAACATAAGATAGATTCATTTTGATAGAGGTGAAATGGGTAGAAAGATAGTTCTGGAGAGTGAGACATAGTACATAAATTCAGGAACAGGTAGAGACAAGAGAGAAAATGATGTGAGACCTCTTACCAGAAGAAGTGGAAGAGCTCTGGTGAACTAGAGTAACAGAATCATATAAGCTGGGAATATCTTTCCTGGGAATGAACACCAATGCATGATACTGAGTACTTTCACAGTGCCTCACACTCCAATCAGTCACGGAATCAGACTAGAATACCAGATCAAAACTATCCCCCTCTTCTAAGTGACAAAATGGCAGTGTCCTATGGTTTGGATAAGGATCCTTCCTTCTCTGAATCTGATTTCCCTATTCTGTAAAGTGGAGACCTTGGAGTGGATGGTCTCTGGGATGCATTGTAAGGCTGATATACTATTTTTCTGTTTGTTGGGAATGGAAAATACACTGCAGGTATCTGATGACTTCCTACCCACAGAGGTCTGGCAGACATCAGTAATCAATCATAATGCTTGTGAGCTGAACTCAGATATAGCCTTTTAAAAGAGATAGCCACAAATAATTGATCATAATTAGCTCAGAGCTCAAATTCATTTGCTACCACTAAAATGTATATTTGTATTCCAAAAGTATCTCCAAGATTCTCAAAAATGACAGTGACGCTAAAATATAGGTTCAATCCTTTCCCAAGGCTGCTGAATTGCTACAGAAATTATATGGGCCAAGTCAGCCACCATAAGTGGAAAATTTTACATTGCCAGTCGATGCCTCATGAGATTTCAAGAAATCTTCAATACAGGTTTTCTCCTTTGTTCTTTATCTTTCCAGAACTATTACCTCATTCTAAGGCTTAATGTTTCCTCTGATGTGAAAACTACCCTGAAAGTGGATTTACAGAAGGATACAGCATATGGATAACAGTTGAAATGATCAGGCCTTATTTGAAAGGTTAGATCTTGGGTAATAACCTCTGAGCATTAGCTCCCATATCCTTAAAATGTAGATAAAAACATTTCACAGGAGTGTTGCAAAAAATAATTAAGATAAAGGAAGTAAAATGCCTTAAAAAATATAAGGACAAAAGTGTGATGCTTTTAAAAGCTCTGCATAACTAATACCTTTAGAAATTTATTTTACAGCCAGTTATGATTAAAAGATGAGCTGCAGGGGGCTAGAGAGATGGCTCAGTGGTTAAGACACTTGCCTGTTAAGCCTAAGGAATCATGTTTGACTCTCCAGGTCCCACGTGAGCCAAACAAAGTGACACAAGCATGCAAGGTTGCACATGTGTGCAAGGGGGTACATGTGTCTTGAGTTCAATTGCAGTGGCTGGTGGCCTTGGCACACCAAGTTTGAATCCTCTCTTGTTCTCTTTCTCTCTCTCTCTCTCTCTGTCTCTCTCTCTCTGTCTCTCTCTCTCACACACTCTCTCTCTCTCTCTCTCACACACACACACATAAAAAAAGCTAGTCTGTTGGGCTTGCCTCAAAAAACAAAACAAAAAACAAAAAGAGCCACAGGATAGACATTTTAGTGCCAATGAAGAAGAAAAGAAAACAGTGACAAGGGAGGAGGCAGAAAGATAAACTCACATTTCATCAAATTGGCTTTTTCCTTCTATCCTCAGTGGGTTATAACTTTATCAAAGAAGTGACTTTGAGATTACTTTTGAAAAAATCTACCAAGACTTTTATGTGCCCTTCTCAAAACTTACAGAAGTTTTATGTTCGGTCTGCAAAACCTATTTCCTGTTCAGCTATTTCTTAGAGTATTGTTACACTTGATAAAAAACACAAGCTCCCAACTGTTACTTTATTGACACAGCAGCACAATAACAGGAGAGAAGGTCTAGAGTTCTGGGGCACCAATAGACACACCCACTAAATACCTGGGAGGAGATGACTTAAAAGTATTTCTGGTCCTTTTGCTCTTCGGCAAGATGTTTTTCAAGAAGTTCTTTGGTCTTTACATCTTTGATCATTCCTTTCTAGGGCATCTGTCTTAGCTCATAACAATGCATAGAGCCTATGAAATTATTTTCCTATCATATTTAGAAATTAATCCCTATATTCCTTCAAGAGTTTACAAAAAAAGATATAGCTAACCAGAATTTTGTCACTAGCTCATTGCTGTGTATTTTATATGACTGACATGGCAGTAGTACTCTGGAATGTTTAGGAGAATAAAAGAACATCTTAACAAAGTAACAAAGTGGTCAGAGGTTGATGAAGAGGTAAATCCAAGCCTCTGTTTCCTATAATTGTACAAAACATACAGGGAAGAACCAACTTAAATAAATGAACCCTCATGAATTCTATATGATTTCACGTTTATATAATGGAAAAAAAAAGTCAGAGGCTAGAGGGTCTAGCATCAGAATTCTCATCATCTCTCATCCTTGGGATGTCTTTGAATGAATAAAAACCCTGATCACTTGGTCCTACATCATGCTTTTGTTGAGTATATCATGTTCCATTTTAAAATTGTGTCTAGGGCTGGAGAGATGGCTTAGCGGTTAAGTGCTTGCCTGTGAAGCCTAAGGACCCCGGTTCGAGGCACGATTCTCCAGGACCCACGTTAGCCAGGTGCATAAGGGGGCGCACACATCTGGAGTTCGTTTGCAGTGGCTGTAAGCCCTGGCGTGCCATTCTCTTTCTCTCTCTATCTGACTCTTTCTCTCTATCACTCTCAAATAAATAAATAAAAATGAACAAAAAAAAATAAAAAATAAATAAAATTGTGTCTAATGAGGCTCCAAGTAATAAATTACCTGGTGAATTGTGGGCAGTGCACATTTCCCTGTATCTTCTGTCACGATGTCACAAAGTATGAGACCTACATCTTGCACTTCAGAAAAGATACAAGAAGGGTAGAAAATGAGAAAAAAAAAAAAAACAAGGTTCTCACTGCCTGTTAGACATAGTGTCATTAGTATGGATTTTGATGTTGCAAAGAACATGCAACAACATACTTTATGCCACTAGTGACCTATCAGTTCTGATTATCCTCTTTCATTCTTGAGAGTACAATTCTCATACCAGAGATGTAATTGTAATTATCAAAATATTTGAATGGTATCCATGTATGTGACAACATCATGTTTGGTCATTTTTTTAAAATCTGGACACTTTGTGAATAGACCACAGAGATACCTGAGTACAATGCTCAAGGTCATAATGAAAGTTAGTGGCAGTTGACTACATGAAGTTAGTGGACAGTAGACTATATGAAGATATAGAAGTCCACTTAAAACAGAATCTGCTAAAATACTGATTCTGAAAATTGGGCAACAAGATAAACAGATAAAAGATGAGGGGAAAGGGGGAAGAACTGACTTTTCTCTGGAATGTCTTCTTGCCAAGAAACATGCTCAGCCTCATGGAAACACAGAAATATAATTTTTAGTTCATGTAAGTCTGAGCAACTAGAATCAGGGATTGTTTCCTGGTGGCCGTGTTACAGCTAATGAAATAAAGAGGATTTCAAGAAGGAATCATGTGGGATTTGCATGAGAATCAAATAAACAAAACAAAACATTGTGACTTTTGGAAGTATAAAAACTCAGCATATTTTTTTTTCAGAAGAAACAAGAGTGAAAGATGAGATAATGTGGAAAAAAGCTTTCGGATAATAAACAAAGCAGTTAACCTCTTGGAAACTCAGTTTTGAGTTTGGCATAACAAGATCATAATTATGCCTCTCCCAAATTGAACACAATTCTGAACAAGTGTGTGTGAGTGTGTGTGTGTGTGTGTGTGTGTGTGTGTGTGTGTGTGTGTATAAATGGATACCTTTTAAAACTGGCAACAGAGTATTGCTGGAATTGTATATTTTGGACTCTTAGAGAATAGCTTGCATATTTCTTGGGAAAATGCCATGTTGATAACCTAGAATTTGGTAAATGTTAAACATAATATAATAAAGTCTGTGGGGTAAAACTTGGGTTGGAATTGAATTGTGGCTGTGTCTTCCTGGATGTGTGGCTTAGGGTAGTTAACTACTTTCAGCCTCTGTTAATTAATAGCCCAAGAGAAAACAAATCCTTTTTAGCATGAGTTCTGTCAGAAGTAAACATAGGAATTCTGCATGCTATCCAATAATAATGGGTAACTCGTTGGTTAAGTGTAAAATGTAACTTTAAGGACAAATTGATGAGAATTAGAACACAGATTTATATCACATTTACATCATTTCTCACATTATTGATGATGGTCATGTATACTCTCCCTGAGTTGTATGTGCCAAATATTCCAGACTTGTGCTTTAGGAAACACTTCCCACTGTAGAGGGATAGAGTATGCAGGTAAGTCACAGACTCAAAACTCAGCAGTAATCACTGCAACTTTGAGTTTGAAAAGAGTTAAGCATGGGTGGTATAATAGTTACATATGTTCCTGAAGGAGCTCCAAGAATAGACAAAAATATAAGAAAAATATTTAATAAGTGAAGTGTTGGTTTCATCATTATGCATGAGTAATACACAATTGTAAAAAAATAAATTCAGAGTAATATTTCTAAGATGTTATTCTGTGGTACTTTATGTGGAAACCATGAAATTGGACAAATTTACAATCTAGGATATGACACTATATAAACACACACACACACAAGTTTACAAGTTTCTTGAGACTCACATAAATATCACTAAGGGAACATAGTCCTTGCTATGGCATCAGGACACAGATACAAAAAGAAGAAGAAAAAACACTGACAGCAACTTTGACCCATAAAATTCTAGTTTCCTAAAGTAAATCTTAAAGCCTTAATGAACACCAAAAGCTTGCATTTGGAGTGAAAATCCTTTAGCTTTGTTCTTTCTCTAGACTTTCAAATCCCAGTATCTAAAGCTAATGAATGCAGAGTATAGGATAAACGTCAAGCCTCAGACCTGTGAGAGTTCTGTATTTAGTTCATTTGAAGTAAAGGTTTAAGGTTTATAAACCTCATGTGTTATCTCAGTCTCCATTGAGAACACATTTCAATATCTCATTTGATATAAGATATTATATGACCTAGAACTGTGACCTTTTGTGGATTAGGACTAATTAGGCTTCCAACGGAATTTTTCTGTGAAACTAATGGCCTCAGGATCAGTAGGGAGCTGGCTATTTTTTAACCACAAACACAAAGAAAATGCATGGACATATATGAAATAAAATCTTCACACCAGTTGACCCGAGAACATTTAATTTTCACAGGATGCTTTTGCATGAGAATGACTGATGTTAACTTTAGAAGATGATTTATGAACTGGACAGGACATTAAGTCTTTGGATGATTAAAAATCTTCAGTTCACAACACAAAACTGAACCACCAATTTGGCTTTAAACAGGTGCTTTCCTGTCCTCTTCAATTTCTTCATATTTTAATTGACATATCAAAATTGTTCACAAATTTCATTGAGTACCATATGATGTTTGATTTGATGCATGCATAGAGATTATAATGTAAGATACTTATCTCCTCAAACATCATTCATCATGCCTTTGGGATGGAAATACTCAAAAATATTTTCTTCTAGTATTTGTGATGTATCCAGTATGTTACCATGATCTGTGGTAATCCCACTGTGCAGTTGAACAACAGAACTATTACTCCTACAAAATTATAACAGCACTTGTTGATCAACCTTTTCCCATCCTTTCTTCCCTCCTGTTCTCCTGAACCTCTGAAAACATTTCTGCTTTAGTGAGATCAACAATGTAAAGGGTTCTCCACATACATGAGATCATATACTGTTTCTCTTCCTGTACATGGCTTATTCACAGAATATGATGACCCCCCAGTTCCATACATGTTGCCTCAAGTGCAGAATTTCATCCTTTTGTAATTGGAGACTCCTCAAGGTGATATATGATACTCAGACCTGGGAGTCCTCATCCTCCTTAGAGTTGCAAAGTCAGTGTGGAGTTTGTTTTTGCACCCACAGAAAGCTCTATTCATTAGTAAAGATCTCCAGATAACGAGGAAAACATAATTTTAACAATATGATTGAGCACTGACCTGGTATATTACTGTCCAATTGACAGGAAAGTCAGCTAAGATCTGATGTTTCATGCCCCAGTACCTCACCCCAAACAGTTCTATCCCTACCTTCCTTCCACAGGATTAGTACTTTCTTTAGCAGGAACTCAGTGAACAGTCCCGCCAAGTGTCAGGGGCTTAAGAGGATTCACTATGCTAACCCTCACTATATTGGATTCAGGCACTCCATGAGTAATATATTGCTCAGAAAATTTGAACTTGAGTTCTGGCTGTTTGCATACACAGAGACTGCCTCACCACCCTTACCATTCTATGCATGAGTCACTGAAGGACAGAGAGCAGCAGCAGGAAGGGAACTGAATCTGAAAGTTACTTCTCATCTCTGCAGGAAAATAATTCAAGATTATTTTGGAGGGGGGAGAAGGGCAAGTACTGAAATGGATTGGCTTGTTTATATGAAACTGGGACATAATTTTTAATTTGCAATTAATTAGTCTGTGAACACTGGTAAATGTGCATTTCATGACACCATCCAAATGTTAATCATATGCCTAACAACCACCTAACCTCACCATCATCTCAGAAACGTGAGAGGCCAATATTTAATTAATGTGAAAACTATCATGGAGGGAATGAGACATGCCTCAGTGGTTAAGGCACTTGCCTGCAAAGTCTAACAACCTGGGTTAGACTAATCAGTACCCACATAAAGCCGGATACACAAAGTGGCGCATGAATGTAGAGTTCATTTGCAGTGGCTGGAAGCCCTATCATGCCCATATTCTCTCTCTCTCTCTCTCTCTCTCTCTCTCTCTCTCTCTCTCTCCCTTTCTCCCATTGCAAAATAAATATATATTTTTAAAAAATCTATCATCAAACCTTACCTGTACAATGTCTTCAAAGGAAGATTAGCAAAGCCCAAGTTCACAGGTGATGGCTGACACTGACTTGGGTATGTAGGATGAAAATGTCATACTCCCAGTGAGAATTTAGCCAGCCCCAAATTCTTCCCTTACTTGTACCCTCAGAGTTTCTTCTTAGCTATTTAAGAAGACAAAGAGCTGGATCAAAAAGAGTTACTTACTGAGTCCCTACAATGTAGTATGTATCAATTTAGGTGTACATTCTAACTTTAGACAAGAGACATGATCTTTCAGATTTCAACTTCTCCTTTTGCAATATGAGGATGATAGGATTTGACTTGAAAGGCTCCCAGAAATTCAGAGGTGCACTCACATTCACCAGTGAACAGGGTGTGCTGGGGTAGTCTTTCATGCTAGTTGTTGTGGGTGAGCTGAACCCTGGCCACAGAGGAGTGGAGGACGTCATTTCCTCTCTCAATTACCAATGTCTAATAATATTTGAATAATAATAATACTCTCCGCAGAAGATTGGTAAGAAAACAGTTACAAGGACTGTATACAGCACTGGGTCATTAACATAGTACTTTAAATTCTTCAAGTTAAAGATATGTATAATATAAATTTCTGCCAGATATTTCCATTTTCATGGAATCCATCATGTATTATTTATGTCAATGAGACAGATTACACCATCCACACTTGAACCTGTGGGAAATTCCAATTTGCTGTTATCAGCTTTAGTCAAAAAGACAATTTATTAAACATTCTGTTATAATTTCCTCTGCTCTCCAATGAGACAACAGTTTGATAAACTTACAGTGATCATTTAGTGGCAACCGTGGTGTAATGGTTTATCTTGTCGACTGGACTTTTAATCACTTAGGAGGCACACATCTGAGAAGATCTCTGAAAGGTATTTAAGGTATTTCTAGAAATGTTTAACTCAGGAGAGGAGGCCAACCTGAATCTGAGAAACACCAACCCCTTGACTGGGGTCCTAGACTGAATCAAAAGCAGGAAAGAACATGGAAACAAACTGAGTACCAGCGTTTAACTCTCAGTTTTCTGGCCAGATGAGATGTGACCAGCTGCCTCACACCTCCACTGCCACACTTTCCCCTACATGACAGGCTGGAGGCCTTCATAAACAGTGAGCCCAAATAGACCTTTCCTTGCTAAGTTGCTTTTGCCAGGTATTTGACACAGCAACAAAGAAAAGTAACTAATACTCCTGGAAATTCTGATACAGATGAATATGATTTCTGTTTTAAAAAAAAAAGCCGCAAAAAGAAAGGGAGAATTTCAAACACTGTCTTTTGATAGGGCAAATGGAGGGTATTTGAGAAAGTGCTCTGAATTTTTGCCTACTTATGCCACACCCTGAGGGGATTGACCTTTGCCAGTACCATGCCCATGTTTGATGTAACAACTTACAGAGATATCTACCTATTTTATTTCCTCTAATTTTTGTAAGGTGGAAAACATTAATACCACCATTGTTCTATAGAATAAGTTGAAAATCACAGAAATGTGCCAATACATTCACAGTCATATAAGCACCATACTACAGACTGTAGACCATTAAAAACAAAGTACATTGCTAGTTCTCTTTGTACTTTACCTGATAACTAATTTGGAAGACCTTTGATGCTGTCATCACCTTATAGGCCATGTTCATGGCATGTTATGCTAGGCAGTCTGTGCTTAAGAGTATTCATTCATCAAATACCTGTTTTTCACCTTGATCAGTTACTATCTTAGAATTGGGACTCAGATGATAACTACAGACATAATTGCAAAAATAAATGCAAATTAGAACTGCAATTACTGTTCTTAAAGAAGTATATGATTCTGTGCAGACATAATGGAACTACATACTTAATGAGTAGGAGTAAGAATAAGGAGAGACCCTGGGAAACTGGCAACTGTTCTGAAATCTGATAGGTTAGTGGCAGATAATCCACCTAAGAAAAGTCCTGTGCTAGGAGAAGGAAAAATGTATGTCACAAATACCAGAGAAAACTAGAGTGGAAATCAAAATGGGAGGAAGGGATAAAGTGTGGTATTTAAAACCAATAATATGTATATGCTTTTAAAGATGATTGTTGTGTTTTGTTTGAGGGTAAAGAGGTTATCTGTGTAACTGAGGATTGAAGCCAGGGTCCCAGCTTGCTGAAAAAGCCCTTTACCACTGGGTTACAACCCAGCACATGACTATTATTCCAAGAGCAGTTTTAAGTATTTATTTATTTACTTACTTACTTACTTAAAAGACTAAGAAAGAGACAGAATGTGTATGCCAAGGCCTCCTGCCATTGAAAACCAATCACAGACACATGTGCTAGTTGGTGTATCTGGCTTTAGATGGTTCTTGGGTAATCAAACCCTGGCCACCAAGATTTGTAAAAGAAATTTAAAAAAAAAAAAAAAAAGAAGAAGAAAGAAAGGAAGGAAGGAAGGAAGGAAGGAAGGAAGGAAAAGTACCTTTAACCACTGAGAAATCTCTCCTACTTGTCTTTTTAAAACTATTTTATTTATTTATTTTAAAGAGAGAGATAGACAGGAAGAAGCTTATAGTTAGAGAGAATGGGCACACCAGGGCCTCCAGCCACTGCCAATGAACTCTAGATGTATGCGACACCTTGCACATCTGGCTAATGTGGGTTCTAAGGAATTGAACCTCAGTTCTTTGGCTTTATAGGCAAGAACTTTAACTGCTAAGCCATCTCTCCAGCCCTCTACAACCTCTCAAGAGCAGTTTTAAACTGCAGAGCTATCCATATACCTTCTGCCCTTATACATGCACAACCTCTCCCATTGTCAACGTCTCCCACAAGAGCTAGACATGTGTAACAACTGAAGAACCCACACAAATATATCAGTATCTCCCAAAGTCCATAGCTTAACTTAAGGCTCGTGTCAGTATTATATCTATAGGAATTTTCCTTACTAGACTATTAAAATTACCTATTTTTCTTCTTTATGTTACACATGTTAGTACTGTAGCCATTGTATACCAGGCACTAGGAACCAGTGATAGTAAGGAATGGTTCCTATACTCAGAGACTTAGCATCTTTACCTGAATACAACAAATAATGAAGATTTGATTCTATGATGGAGGAAGTAAGAAGTGCATAAAGGAATCACTCCATGATAGTTAATTTCCACTGTCAGCTTCACTGGATTGAGAATCACGTAGAAAGCCTGAGGAGGTGGCTCAGTGGCTAAAGGCACTTGTTTGCAATGTCTACCAGACCAAAATCAGCTCCCCAATACCTATGTAATGCCAGACCCAAAAAGTAGTGCATGCATCTGGCACTGATTTGCAGCTGCAAGAGGTCCTTGCATACACATGTAAACAAGTAAATAAATAAAAATATTAAAATAAAAATAAAATGTAGGGGACTGTTGTTATGACTCAGCCATTAAAGGCACTTACATGCAAAGCCTGCTGGACTGGGTTTGATTCTCCAGTACCCACATAAAGCCAGATGCATAAAGTAGCACATGTTTCTGGAGTTAGTTTACATCACACTGTCTGTCATGAGAACTTGAGCAGAACTGAATTAAGAAGAAATGGACCGGTGTGAGCCGCCTAGCTGGAGGGTGAAAATGGAACCTCTCCCCACCCTCTGACTTTATTGTAGGTCCCAGATGGACATGAAACTGTGGGATTTGATGTTTGATCTGCTTGTTTCAGATCTTTCATTTTGTTTCAATCTTTCCTTGGTATGCCCAATGCCATCTTTATCAGCATGAATGCTTACTCATGCCATTATGTGTTTTGGGTTTTATAGGCTTACAGATAAGACACCTTGGACTATGGGAATATTTGAATAGTGTTGGGATTGATTTAAAAAGTAGAGATTTTAAAAATTGGACTAGATTCATTACATTTTACATCATGGGTGGTCATGATTTTATGGGGATCAGGGGCTGAAAGTGGTGGTTTGAATCAGATGTCTCCCATTAAACTCGAATGTTTTGAATGCTTGGTACCCAGCTGATGGCAATCTGGGAGGTGGAAGCTTGCTGGAGTAAGTGTGTTGCTCAGGGTGGACTTACAGGTGTTATAACTAACTTCCTCTTACTGGAATTGGGTTTATTCTCTTGCTGCTATTTTCTACCTGCTGTGGAAGAGGTCATATCCAGCCTTTGCTCATTCTATGCTTTCCTCTACTATCATTAAGCTCCCACTTTAAGCCAAAAAAAAAAAAATTAAAAATAAACTTTCCTCCCATTAGTTGCTTTTGGTCAGGTGCAATTACTACAGAAATAACTAGAGCAGTAACTGCAACAGTGTATAAGGTCAAGGTATAATGTAAAGTGAATAAGAGCCAAATATAGCCTAAAGTATATCAGATCCAAGCATAATCTAAAGTGCATAAGGTCCAAGTCTAATCTAAGATTTCGAGAAAGCCAAGGCACATGCATGGCAATGTTAAGTTGAAGCCCTAGTTGAAAAGTCATACACCCCAAACTTCAGAAGCTGCTTAAACCATCATGAACACAGAACTCCTCTTCAGCTCCTGCTCTTCACGAGATCATTTAGCTCTCTCTAAAGCCCCACGACTATACCTTGGTATAGCAAATCCTCACTGTTTGAGAAAATATGAGGCGAGCACAACTAAGCTATCTCCACAGCCCTTGTTCTAGAAAATCTGAGTTTTTCTCAACTTCTTGAAAACATGTTATCCCAACTAGAGCAGTCTATCATGCCACTTTAAAGAAAGGTCATATATCAGATATTCTCATAAGTACTGACACAGTGGTATTTTTTTACTTCAGAAACCATTCCTGGAGAAAACTGTTTAACTGGCAGCTATCTTAAAGAGCAGACAGGAAGGTAGGATTCAAGGGCAAGGATTGTATGTTCTGTATTTTCAATGTGAAACAGACAGTAAGACAAGAGACCTCAATGATAATTGCCAAAATTTGGAACAAACATTTCTTGAAAGTAATGAACATGTTATACTAGAAAGATGACATAATGAGTCTTCTCTGATGAAATAGGTAGAAAATCCTTCTATGGAATTCCATGCACAAGCCCCTCTCTGAGGTGCCATGTGCTCTAACAGCTACATTTACAGTGACCAAGGATCAGCCCATCAGCACTAGTAGCTACAGAATCCCAGAATGTCACTTCGGAAGATTGTGCCCTGCAGCTTTTTATATTACATTGTGAAAGGGGGGTTCATACAAAACCACAAAAGTACACATTTACAGTCAGATGTCCTCACTGAAGGCTTACCACTGTGCATCTAATTTCTATTTGAGAATCTTCTAAGTAGAAGTAGGAATATTTTATGGATTTGGGGAACAAAAAGAGTTACTATGTAAGAAAGCATCAAGAAAACTGAATATTACTATACATGTACTATCTGTGATAAGGAGATTTTTCTTGTAGAATACAGAAGACTGGTGAAACTCACAATAGCAGTGGAGAATGCTTATACTGGGATCAAATAGGCCTAGCTTAGATAGACCATTAACTAGACCACTGCCCAATGATAGGGAACATCAGTTATAAAATAAGTTAAAATGGTGCCTTGTTCTAAAGTTGTTGTGGTTTTATTTTTATTGTTTTGATTGTTTGTGGTTTGCATGCATCATTCTGTGTATGCCTGCACATGCATTTGGAGGCCAGAGATTAATGTCAAATGTCTTGTTCTGTCACTCTCCACCTATTTTGATAACACGTCTCTCTCATTGATCCAAGAGCTCACTTATTTGGCTAGACAAGCTAGCCAGCAGGCCACAGGGACCCTCCTCAGTGCTGGGGCTGCAGGATCATATCACCATACTCAGTTTTTGCATGCACACTGGGATCTGAATTTGGGTCCTCAGGTTTGTGCAACAAGTACTTTACTGAGTGAGCCATCTCCCCAGTTCGAATTGCTGTGATTTTAAATACAATTAAATAAAGTCATGAATATCAAACACTAAGCCCATAACCTGTGCATATTATCTACTCTAAATGTTATTTAATAGTGTACTAGCAGTGGTGGTTGCTTACTGACCCTCTCTGCTAAGCCTACCTGCTTCTCTGAGCTCTAACTCAAAGCACAACTTTTCATCTATTTTCCTTTGTTTCCCTACTTTGAATGCTGACCCAAATCTGTGTTTTTTTAAAAAAATCTTTTTAAAACTTTTTTTTATTGACAACCACTGTACATATGGACAATATACCATGATCATAATCCTCTCCCACTACCCTCTCAAATCCTCTGTCCACAGAATTCCTTCTTCTTTTCAGCTAGTCTCTCTTCTATTTTGATGCCATCATTTTTTTTCTGCTTCCATTCAGGTCTTCTGGAGTATGAATACCACGGCCACTTTATGGCTAGCCAAAGTATTAAACGTTCTTGTCCTGACTTTTTGAGGATGTTGCACCTTTTCCTCAATAAATCTTCTTTTCCTTACTCAAATATATATGTGAAGCAGCAAATAGTATTTCAAAATTACAAATACAGTACCACCCCAGATCCAACCACATTTTGGATTACCTATGCTCATCTCAAGAAAGTAACTCAAAATTGGCAACCTTGACTATGAATCCTATTTTTATCCCAGCTAGCATTATTCTGCATCCACATGGCATAGCAGTTTCCTGTTTGTAACTTCTCGCATCATCAACCAATGAAAGTTATGTATGACCAGCTTTCCAAGCCATCCAAGTGCAGTTTGCACATTGGAAGAGTATAGCACTGGCAGGCCATAAGGTGGAAATGCATTCCCTTAAAATGTATGTTCAGTTTATTGTTTAGAAACTTCTAATTTACTATGGAGAGCAACATCTGGCTAAAGGTACTATTCTGTTCTGTATTATATCTACATCTATATATATATATATATATATATATATATATATATATATATATATGGAGAGAGAGAGGCTGTAATTTATTTTATTCTATTTTTTCACTTACTCATTGGAAAGAGGCAGAGAGTGAGTGAAAGAGAGAGAGAGAGAGAGAGAGAGAGAGAGAATGGGCATGCCAGGGCCTCTAGCCACTGCAAATGAACTCCAGATGTATGTGCCACCTTGTGCATCTGGCTTACATAGGTACTGGGGAACTGAACCTGGGTCCTTAGGCTTTGCAGGCAAGCATCTTAACCACTAAGCCATCTCTCCAGACCAAAGGATGTAATTTTTAATCTTATTTGGAATATTGTTTGATTTATCTCGTCGCCTAAAATATTTATTAGTACTGAATTAAACATTGACCATTTAACAGTGAGCAAGATTCATTTGAGACACAGAGCCAATCAGTAATAGCCCACTGAGTACAGAGGTAAAATTACTAACAATACTAAAGTGTGCATTGAAAAGGTAAGATATGAAAAAATATGCTTTCTGGGTAATTTGAAAGGAAATCTGTCCCTGACCCATGAGGAAACAACCTCATCATACAATGATACTGAACTCATCTCTTCTCCTCTGTTAAATTATACTTGATATCTGCAACACCAGAACTACCACTTTCCCAGGTAGTTGGCTATATAAGTCAGCTGACTGGCTTATGCTCACTCAACCTTTTCCTTGGACTCTTTGTACTATCTACAAAGGCTGGAAAAAAATACTCTGCCTTCCACATTCTCTTGTATATCTGCTCATGGCTGGGACTTAGATTATCCCAGCTATGGATAATCACACGTGATTTAATTTGAAAATTAGTTCCAGAAACTGAAGTAGTACACGAACACATTCACTATTCATATAGATTGTAGTGGCCACATGGGACTAGAACCAACATCTTTAAAAGTGACTTCCAGGCTGGAGGGATGACTCAGCAGTTAAGGCACTTACCTGCAAAGCCAAATGACCCAGGTTTGCTTCCCCAGGACCCACATCAGCCAGATGCACAAGGGGGCACAAGCATCTGGAGTTCGTTTTCAGTGGCTGCAAGCCCTGGTACACCCATTCTCTCTCTCTCTCTGTTTCTCCTCTTTTTCTGTCAAATAAATAAATAAAAATAAAATATTTAAAAGTGACTTCCTAGAACACAATCAACACACTGTTTATATAAAATTTATCATTGCGATAATGTTACCAGATTTGACAGGAAGACTGACATCCAAACCTGGTCCCTGACAATCCCAAAGAAATAGACTCATCCACCTGTCATCAATATGCCAATTGCAGAGACAAATAGTGAAAAGTCAAAGGACATTAACTCAACAATGGTTTCTTTCTTGTTTTAATGTGTCTGTTGTTGAGCCTTAGCTGAGTGAAAAAGTACTATGTCTACTCTGTGACATCTGTCTGCCCAGCCAGGTAAAGGGAAAAGGAGGAAAAGTCAACAGCTCGCAGACAACTTCTTAGGATGTGGCTACTACAGTTATTCAATCTTAGTCCCTGGCAAGGGAGGTCTGAGACTTTCTCAGAGCTTTGGCCCCTCTCTGTCTATGGAGAGAGAATACATTTATTTACTTATATTGCAATCATAGTGCAAATCTTTGCTACCATGGCCTAACACAAAGCAGAGAAAGATTTATTCAGTGTGGTCACTTTGGGAAGGAAAACAAATAAAGGATTCCAGTGACTCCCAAGTCCATCTCTGGAGTACTGACACAAGGATGAGATTTAAATAGAGGGAAAGCAGCATATATAATTCAGCAGTCCTTGTCAAGGTGTGTTCCCATACACCATTGTCTCAGCTCCAGTCTGTCCTACAAGGTGGTCCAATAAATTCTCAGAACTGTGTGAAATCTCCTTCTGAGAGTCCCTCCTCAAGATACCACCAGGACTTCAGGCTTTTCCTTCTCTCTGCATGAGATTTCTGAGGAAATTTTAATTCCTTTGGGTCCACTGTTTCAATAGACTTGTAGCCAAAGGGAGGGGAACAAGTGACTCTTTTTAGAGTATGTTCTCATAGCAGGACAGGTAGTGGAGAATCATAAGTTCAAGTCTTGCCCAGGCTACAGAATAAGATCAGAGTCAGCCTTGGCAACTTACTGAGACCATACAGTGATGAATAGGAAATAAAAATTGGCTAAGAATGGTCATAGTGCTGGAAAGTACTATGAAGTCTGGTGGGGGGGAAAGTTCATCAGTAATCTTAGCCAGTAATGGACACTGCAAGCTTTACAACTGGATGGCTAGGCAAGATGTGTCCACTAGGGCAATAGCGGCATGTCTATGTTGGGGGCAGCCAACAGCTCTCAGATGGGATTTGAAGCCCATTCTACAGTATGTAATTCATGCCAGAAAACCTATGGCTGGGAAGATCCACCTGAGAGTGGAAGCTGCTTACTACCATTGCTTGGCTACATGTAAATTGTCCTCTAAATATTTTTGTTTAGGCCTATGTTGCAGGCAGGTTCACATTGCTGGTAGAAACCACCCAACCAAGAGAAGCTAGTGGGAAAAAAAAGAGGTTTATTTTGGCTTACAGGCTTGAGGGGGAAGCTCCATGATAGCAGGGAAAACAGCAACATGAACAGAGGGTGGACATCACCCCCTGGGGGCAGTAGCAATGGAGAGTGTGCCAACCACTGGCATAGGGAAACTAACTATAACACCCATAAGCCCACCCCCAATAATACACTACCTCCAGGAAGCTTTAATTTCCAATTTCTATCAGCTGGGGAACCTAGCATCCAGAACAGGGGACAACTGAATCAAACCATCACATTCTACCCCTGATGCCCATAAACTGATTGTCCACACATGATGTAAAATACAATGCATTCAGTCCAACTTTAAAGTTCCCATAGTTTTTATCAGTCCCAGTGATGTTCAAACATCCCCATATTCCAAGATCTTTTAACTGAGCCATATAATATCAAAACTTTCCCCAAAACCCATAATGGCGCGAAATAAATACTCATACTGTAAAGGATGGCATTGGGCATAGCAAAGAAATATTCAACCAATACAAGATTTAAACAGGGCAAACATCAAACTCTCTAGCTGCAAGTCCAACAACTCTAGCAAATGACAAGTCTCCAAGTCCAATAATTCGAACCAGCAACAAGTCTGTGGAGTTCCTGTTCCACCCCTCCAGCTAGGCTACTCACAGTTCTGGAAAACTTCATCCAGGGCCAGCATCTTTCCTTAGCAGCCATGTCATGATCCCAACATCTTCTGTGGGTCTCCAGTGTAACCCACAGTTCATCCTCATGGCCCCATGGGGGTCTTCTTGCAGGCATCCAGAAAACCTGCTTCACACTGTCCATGGCCATTTCCAAAACACAAGACCGTATTGCAAACCCAATGACCCTCTCTTTCCTGCATTTCTTATACTCCACAATACCAGGCAAGGTGCCAACTTGTTAATCCAGGGGGTAATAAAGCAGACTTTGAAGAACAGGACACTCCTTGAGCACTCAGGCCCCTTCAAAGGAGTCTACATTCTTCCTTGTGTCCCAGTGCAGGTCAGCTGGCCCAGTCTCAAAGGTTGTAATCTCTCAATTGCAGCTGAACAGGCAACAGTTCACCCAAAGATTTTTTTTTCTGTGCCATATCCCTCTGCTCACACCAGACCATTTCTATGCAAAGCAACCCTGCACAGCTTCTCAGGACACAGGCATAACAGCAAGCTTCCCACACAAACTGTTAGCCCAGTCCAAGCAAAGCTCTTTCTCACCCTCATAAACCAAACCTCACAGTCCATAGTTCTTACTGCATTCAGGTCTTTCAATTCTGACCAGAATAGCCCATCAAGCTGTACTTACAGCACTTCAAGGTGTCTCTTAGGCCAAGATTTCAAATCCTTCCACATTCCTCTTGAAAATCAGCTCCAAAAGGCCAAAGCCACACAGTCAGGTGTCTAGCAGCAATCCCACTCTTGGTGCCACTCTTTTCACATTGTTGGTAGAAATCACCCAACCAAGAGCAGTCTGTGGGGGAAAAAGAGGTTTGTTTGTCTTACAGGCTTGAGGGGGAAGCTCCATGATGGCAGGGAAAACAATGGCATGAGCAGAGGGGCCCCTGGGCCATATAAGATGGACCATAGCAACAGCAGAGTGTGCCAAACACTGGCATAGGGAAACTGGCTGAAACACCCAAAAGCCCGCCCCAACAATACACTCCCTCCAGGAGGCTTTAATTTCCAATTCTCATCAGCTGGGGAACCTAGCATCCAGAACACCTAAGTTTATGGGGGGACACTTGAATCAAACCACCACAGCCTATATATTCATGCTGCTCTCACTTTTGGTTAGAGGGGTTTCTCTTTTCATATAGTGGTGACTACTGGGGAGAATCAAAGCCTATCAAAGTCTGAGAAGAAGTAACAATTAAGTATTTCGCACTAGAGGCATCTCTAACATACTCTCCAGTGGTTGAGGGACTACAGCAGAAAGAATGTAAGAGCCAAAAGATGGGAAGGAGGCCTTTGGAATGCTGTCTTATAGACACAAAGTGGTTGTATTCCTGACCTCTCAGCAGCTGACATTATCTGTATTAGGCCTGCATGACATTGTACTCATAAACAGGTTTTTAAAGATGATGGAGGAAGAAATAAAGAGAGAGAGAGAGAAAGAAAGAAAGAAAGAAAGAAAGAAAGAAAGAAAGAAAGAAAGAAAAAAAGAAAGAAAGAAAGAAGTAAAGAAAGAAGAAACAAACATTAAAAGAGAACAGGAAATAAAAGGGGTTTCAGTTGCAGGGTAAGGAAAGGGAGAGAAAGGAGGGGAGACAAAGGAGACTTTTAAACATTTTTAAAATATATTCTATTTATTTGAGAGAGAGTCAGAAAGAAATAAACAGACACAGAGAAAGAATGAGCATGGAGTGCACTAGGATCTCCTGGCACTGCAAACAAATACCGCTTTGTGAATCTGGGTTAATATGGGTACTGGGGAATCAAATTCAGGCCACCAAGCTTTGCAAGCAGGTGCCTTTAACTGATGAGCCATCTCTCCAGACCCTATGTAAACTTTTTAATAAAGTTTCTTATTTGATTTTTTAAAAATAATATGTCTAGGCCATTTAGGGTAGCTGGTCCCCCAAATTAACAGTTTTTGTCTAAAAGCTGGAAATGTCTTTGAACCCATAAAGTACAGTCCTGTTTTTCCTCATCTCTTTTTCCCTAAAGGAGTACCCCTTTCCTGGAAGCTAGATATAACATGGGAACTGCTCTGAGAGGCTCATTCCCTATCTAGTAAAGTCTTGTTAACCCAAAGACAACAATCTTCAGTACTATTCCATTTATGAAGAACCCTCTTACTATCCTTCTCGTTAATAATGAAATCTTCCAGACCTCATCATCTATGATCCATGGATTTAATTCATTAAATTAGTGAGATGAGCACCCAGAGGCCAGTAACTCAGTGGACATTTTGTGTGATCTTGAGTGTCCAGCACTGTAACTCCTGAGTTCAAAGCCCACCCAAGAGCTGAGAGAGGCTCTGTCACTCTCAAGGATACCCCATATTCCTATATCAGTACCCAATTAAAAAGGGGGCTGGCATATAGCTCAGAAGCTGAGCATTTGTCTAGCATGTGCAAGACTCTTGGTTCATCTCCAGAATGACAAATAAATAATATGTAACCAGTGTTTTTACAGTAAAATGCTGGGGGTCCTGGGAGACCCAACAAGCTAGACTCAGGCACATGCTGCCAACACATCAACTAAAAATACAAGTAAAAAGTACATGGATGAGGGCAGGTGTATCAGACAGTTTCAGGTTCACTGAGATGAACTTCTAGACCAGGCACAGTTATGGAGGAAGAGATTTATTGAAGCTTACAGATCCAGGGGAAGTTCCACAATGGCAGAAGAAACTGGCCTGCCTTCACAGGCCCAAGCAGAGAGAGAGAGAGAGAGAGAGAGAGCACAAGCCTAAAAGTCAAAAGCCACAGCACACTTCAGGAACTCCTGCTAGGCACACTTTGCATATCTTTAGATTGAAATCTGAAATCCACCACGACACCTTAAGATCCACACAGTGACAGTGCCTTCAGCCAGGTGGAGATGCAAACTACAAACAAACAACTGAATATATTGGGGGCCATCTATTCTATTCAAACCACCACATTCCGCCCCTGGCCCCCAATAGATTTATAACCATCACACATTGTAAATTGTACTCAGTTCAATTTCAAAGGTCACCACAGTCTTAACCAATTTAAGATATTAAGACCTGTAAAATCAAACAAGTTAAACATTTCTAACACATAAAGGCACAGAGTAAACATTTTCAACTGGTATAAGGCATAGCAAGGAGAGACTAAAACAATGCAAACTCAACCACCATCAAACAAACATCAAACTTCTGCAGTTCAAGTTCAATATATCCACAGACTAACAGTCTCCAGGCTTTCCAATTCCGCCCCTCCAGCTGGGCAGAGTAGCCAGGGAACACTTCCATCCCAGGCCAACAATGCGCTCTATGGTAGCCCTTGCACAGTCCTGGTATATCCAAAACATCTTGAGGTCTTCATGCGAACCAAGGTCCATCTTCCAAAGGCTCTTTCAGCCTATCAGGGCATCAGGCCCTACCTTATACTGCATCTCAGTGGCAGCTCCTGGAAGCATGTGCAATTCACGGCCACTACTCACATTTTTCATGCTTCTGAAACCAATACCAGGTGTGCAGGACACAGCCATATTATTAATTCAGGGATGAAACAAATCATAGCCTTGAAAAGCGGGTTCCTTCTCTAGTCAACTCTTTCCAAAAGAGTTTGCATTTCTAAGAGAGTCCTTCCTCAGGCATCCTTTCCATTGCTTTAATGTAAAGCAGTTGGACCATCTTCCTTAAGATTGCTAATGTGTTTGACAATAGCAGATTCAGTAACCTAAAACCAGTCTCTGTGCCATTAAATTTAACTTGCTTAAAGTTTTCCAGCTTAAAAGTCTTAAATCTCTCAGTTCAATATCTCTAGCCAAGCACATCAGTCCATTACAAATTTAACCTTGGTCAAACTCTCTGGGCCTGGGCAGCAGGATGCAGCCAGCCCTTATGCCAGTAGCCCAGTTCCAACAAAGTTCTCTGTTGTCTTTCCTTCCCCTTAGAAAGCTCATAAGCCAGGCTGGAGAGATGGCTTAGCAGTTAAGCGCTTGCCTGTGAAGCCTAAGGACCCTGGTTCGAGGCTCAATTCCCCAGGACCCACGTTAGCCAGATGCACAAGGGGGCCGCATCTGGAGTTCATTTACAGAGGCTGGAAGCTCTGGCGCACCCATTCTCTCTCTCTTTCTCTCCCTCTCTGCCTCCTTCTCTCTGTCACTCTCAAATAAATAAATAAACAAAAAAATTTAAAAAAAAAAAAGAAAGCTCATAAGCCAAGCCTCAAAGTTCAATACTGTCTACACTTAGCATTCTCAAAGTCTGATCAGAATAGTCCATAAAACTTGGCTTACCACTCCAGAAGACATCTTCAGTTGCAAGCACCAAATCCATGCCTATTCCTCCAAACAAAGGTTCCAAAAGATCAACATGCAAATGGCCAGGTACATCTCAGCCCACTCCTCGGTACCAAATTCTGTATCAGAGAGATTCAGGTTCACTGAGATGAACTTCTAGACCAGGCACAATTATGGAGGAAGGGATTTATTGAAGCTTACAGATCCAGGGGAAGTTCCACAATGGCAGAAGAAGCTGGCCTGCCTCCACAGGTCCAAGCAGAGGGAAAGAAGCAAAAGCCTAAAAGTCAAAAGCCACAGCACACTTCAGGAACACCAGCTAGGCACACTTTGCATATCTTTAGATTGTAATCTGAAACCCACCACCACACCTTAAGATCCACACAGTGACACTGCCTTCAGCCAGGTGGAGATGCAAACTACAAACAAACAACTGAATATATTGGGGGCCATCTATTCTATTCAAACCACCACAGCAGGGTAGATTTCTCAGTGGTTATGGCTCTTGCCTACAAAACCTAATAACTCTAGTTTGATTCCCCAATACCCACATAACACCAGGTGCATAAAAAGGGAATAGGCATCTGAAGTTCATTTGCAATGGCTAGAGGCCCTGGTACACCCATTCTTTCCTTCTCTTTCTCCCTCTCTCTCTCTCTCTCTCTCTTTCTCTCTCTCTCTTTTCCTCTCTTCTTTCAGATAAATAAGTAAAAATATTAAGCCATGCATAGAAGTATATCCCAGCATTTGGGAGGTATTTAGGAGGGGGAGATAGAAGAAGCAGTGTGAGTTTCAGGCCACCCTGAGACTATATATTGAATTTCTGGCTAGAGTGAGAAACTACCTTGAAGAAAAAAGAAAGTGAGCTGGGAGTGGTGGCGCACACCTTTAATCCCAGCACTCCGAAGGCAGAGGTAGGAGGATTGTCATGAGTTCAAGGCCATCCTAAGACTACATAGTGAATTCTAGGTCAGCCTAGACTAGAATGAGACCCTACCTTGAAAAACAACAACAAAAAAGTGACCTCATGGGGAATAAGAAATTCAATGGGGGTCCAGTGACCTGAAGTCTATCTTTGGGATACTGAAATGAGTGCTAGGTTTAAATAAAGGAAGAATGGGAACAAGGAACAAGGAACAAGAGGTATGCATAAGTAGGTCGTCCTGGTCAAGTTGTGGTCCTTCCCATCATTGTCTCAGCTCTGACCCTGCAAGGTGGTCTATCGAAGTCCTTTTTTTTCTTGAAGGGACAGGTGAGATTCAAGAGAAAGATTTCTTCTACATTACGATGTACCCTAGTCCTCATAGATAATTCCTTTGTTGAGATCACACTGTACCTTGCTTTAAGTTATTTTATGTTGTGTAAAGCAATGGTTTTTTTTTTTTTTCTTTTTTTTTTAGGCCATGCCTCTCCCAGAGAAATTCCACTTGACAAGTAGCATTTGACTTGATTTTGAGTGCAAATGTAAAGTCAGGATGACTACTTTGTTGTTCATAAAAACTCCATCTGTTCAACCACCATGAAGCATACAGTAAAAAATAATTTTTCTCTAAGAAAAGTGGATGTTACCCTCTAAATGTAGTCAAGTAAACTGGGACTCTGTGAGCACAAGGGCATATTAAAATAAATATCCTGAAAATGATGATCAGGACTGGGGAGATAGTAGATAAAGTGCACAAGCATAAGTACTGGGAGTTTGGCCCCCTAAACCCCATGTAAATGCCTGCTAAGGAAGGCAACCCACCTATACTCTCAGTGATAGGCAGCTAGATAGACATTAGCAGGCTTGGAGGTCATTGCCAAAGAAACCCCCACATCCTTTCCCCCAACATTGATCAGGATAACAACACAATTACACCTCCACAGGATTTAAAACATCATAAGAAATGGAGGATGGAAGCATCCGGGCTTTGGTTTAAATGGCCCACTAGGGAAGGGTCACTTTCTCTTTGCCAGAGTAACAAAGTCCCTCTTTCCCTCTGATCCTGAATAGAAGCATGGCATTCTAAGCTACTCAAAATAAAACTACCATTGTCCACTCCCTTAAAAGTAAATCCAACTGGGCTTGTCAATCATTCACCGGGGACAAATAACTTTCCTTTAATGAGATAATATCATATACCCTCCCAACCCCTACTTCAAGCCCTAAATGGAAAACCTGGTCTCTCTTTTATGATAAACCCTCCAACATTCTTGGGATTCTTTTCATCTATTTCCTTAATAAAACCCTGCTTACCCCTTGTCTACATTCTTTTATTTTTCTTTGGCATATGGCATGAAGTCAGGATGCACTGATTCTCTAGTCACTATTGAGTTTTCTGCCTCTTTAGCCACTTGAGTTAAGCACATTTGGTCTGAGAAAGGACCTGTCACTCAAACTCCAGCAGCAGGTTTGAGGCAGAGATGGGATACCCAGAGCAAGCTGAATAGATTAGCTGATCAGTGAGCTGGAGGTCAAGCGAGGAACTGTGCCCCAGTAAATGAAATAGAGTGTGATCAAGAAAGACACTCAGTACACAAATTCATGTGCACCTTCGCACAGATCTACCCACACATACAAATGTACCATATACATACAAACAAAAACAAACCAAAAAAAAAAAAAAAAAACTGGTCCAAGAACTTAGCAGACACACCAGAATGAAGAAAGAGTGTAACATCCTTACCTGGACCCCATAAAGAGGAGAACACTTAGCATTACCCAACACTCAGTGTGAAATTCTGGAACCTGCAGGCACAGAACTGTCCCAGGGTCTTCTGCTCAGTTCAGGCTTCACTTCTGATGCAGCCTACTCAAATTGTGATATGTTTGTCCATCCACCCATATGTCTGTTCATCCGTCTGGACCCATTTCTGTACTTCACCTTGGCAGTCTCCAAGGTCCTGCAGCATGGCTCATACAGAGCTTGCCTTTGCATCCCTACCAGCTTTCTGCTTGCTTTCAGTGAGGCATCTTCATAAATCCTTAAACTCTGCTGCACTTTTTTTTTTCACACTTTGTAACAAACATGTGACACAGACAGGCAGAAAGGCAAACAGATGATAGACTTATTATGTGATGCATAGTATGTGATCTGAAAGTTAACATTAGCGGTTAAGATTTGGAATAAAAGAACCTGTGTTTGCCGATGGTTATCTATGAAGGGAAATTGGGACCACTTCGAAAATGGTAGCCAACTCAACCCATGTCACTTGTGAATCTATTGTTCAGTATATTCAATAAATTCTGACATTGTTGAAAGACACATACATGTGTGTTCATCACACCAGTATACTAGGGCAGGAAGGGAAGGATTCTATCTTGCAAAGTTTCATTTTTCCTGGAATTTAAGGAGGTAAGCAGGTGACCAAAGAAAAGGAGACATAAAACAAAGGCAGAGATGCCAGGGTTCTATCCTACTAAAAAATTTCACCTCTATGCATCAGCTTTTTAATTATAGCATGTAATGCAATATAATATAGATACTATGTGAGCTCAATATTGTACACATTCAGGTGAGATGCAATACCATACCCTTTGCTTCTTCACCATCTTTCTACTTTTAGTCACCTTGTGACTCCAAGTGACAAGTCAAAGCTCTTTTAGCAAAAGTAGCTTCCAACTACCTGTTTCAAGCACAGAAAAAGAGTTGTACAGGGATGGAGTTTGTATCACTGCACAGAGATAGTCCTGACGAGCTGGCTTACTTCCAGAAACACTAACAATCATGTGAATGAAGTCTTCTGTCATAATGAATAGCTGCCTTTTCTTTTTTCTTTTAAATCATGGGTATCCTCATAAAATAGGTTCACATTAGCTTGTACAATTCTATGACCCAATGAACCCTGAAAAATCATTCCCTATTGAAGTTTCCACGATTAGCCTCACTAATAGTCTCAGCATAATCCTTTCCAAGGTTTCTGAGTTTCTATTCTTCCTAAAGTGCAACCATACAGCATACAATCAAAACCACATTACACCTTTTGCCAAGATTCCCTTTTCAGACTGCTCATGAGGCAGGAGAATAGAACACAGTGAGGTCCAAAAGGCCTTACACAAAGGCTACAATTTAGCATATGACAGAAGGCAGTTGGCAGAGACTGGAAACTCCTCCAGGCAAGGTGGAGATATAACAGATAGAGGATGGATATAAGAAAGCCTTAATCCTTTGTGTTACTCCTGTTGAGCTTTAACCTTCCTCTTTTCTATTTCCTGCTTCTTCCCATGGACATAAAAACTATTTCTGCTTCTGCTACTGTCCACTACCTTGTTCTGGCATACATGCACCTGGAATTCCCGAAGGATGCTTATCAAACTATGTTAAGGGCCAATATCACTCTTACATAGCCTTTTTAATCAATGGGAAATATGGTTTGACAGATTATTACTCACAATATTTTCATGGTTAGGTTTTCTATCTTTTGAAATTGTGAGTTTTGAGATAACAGACATTAGGAATTTTCATTATTTTTGGCTTACAGGACTGTTTTTCAGGATGGTGATTGGCATGGACAGAAGTCAGTATTCTGAAATATCCTTGAGGAAGATGACTTGCCCACCCAGAACACCAGCATTCTTCTTTGCATGGAACATTTGGATTCTGTAAATCTAAAATAAACCCTTCCTTCCATAAGCTTCTTCTGATTGGATGTTTTGTTCCAGCAATGGAAAAGTAACTGCAACAGGAAAGTTGGTACTGAGAAGTGGGCCTGTTACAGCAATGAATCTGACCATGTGGGTTTTAGTCTTTTAGAATTTCTTTGTGGGAAGAATATGGGAGGATTTGATACTATGGACTGGAGAAGACTTGCACTGCTATAAGCAGAGATTTATGGCTTATTCTGGTGTAAGTCTGAAAATTCTAATGCAGAGAGAATTATGGACTGTGAAGGCTTAGCTTATGAACTTTTAAAAGGGAGAGAGAACTTCGTTGGAACTGGGATACTGGTATAAAGGCTGACTGCACTCTTCTGCCCATACACAGAGAGTTTAATCAAGGTTGAATTTAATAGTAAAGGATTGGTGTGCTTGGTGGAAGGTATAAGACAGAAAGATATGAAAGATGCACAGCTTATCACAGGAAAAATTCAAGCAAGTTTAAAGTTACTGGTACAGAGACATCTTTTAGGTTGCTGAAGCTGTAGTTGTTAAGCAGTTTACCACCCTTAAGGATGGGCCAACTGTTTTGCATTGAAACAATGAATATGATGCCCTGAAGGTGAGCCACTGAAAGGGGGTGGCTTGAAGGAAGACTGGTGAAGAATGTTGCTCTTCAAGATCAAGGTTTTTTTTTAATTTTTTTTTTTTTGCTCATTTTTATTTATTTATTTGAGAGTGACAGAGAGAGAGAGAGAGAGAGAGAGAATGGGCACGCCAGGGCTTCCAGCCACTGCAAACTAACTCCAGATGTGTGTGCCCCCTTGTGCATCTGGCTAACTTGGGTCCTGGGGAATCAAGCCTCGAACCGGGGACCTTAGGCTTCACAGGCAAGTGCTTAACCTCTAAGCCATCTCTCCAGCCCCAAGGTCAAGGTTTATTTTCACCTTGATTTACAAATTTGCTTATGTAATTTACTTGGTATTGATTTCAGAAGCATGAAAAATGCAGGGAAGCAAGTCATGAAGTGTAACACAGATCTGCTTTTTTTTTGTTTGTTTGTTTGTTTATTTTGTTGTTTTTTGGAAATAGCCCCTGGACAAAATGTAACAGGGTTGAAATATATGTGAGGAGACCAGTAAGGCCGTTGTATAAAGATGAACCACAAGTTTCAGGGCTGCTACTGAGATGCAGCATGAGAAATAGAGTTGGGATCCCTGTGTGGGGATCAAGTAAGGCCATCGTATGGAGCTCTGAAGATGAACTGTGGTGGACCCAAAGATGTTTTGGATATACTAGGACTGTGGAATGGCTGCCATGGAGAGCTGCTGGCTCAAAGCCATGTTCAGCCCAGCTGGAGGGGAAAAATTGTAAATCCAGAAGCTGGTTTTGAATGTTGGACTTGAACTTCAGATGTTTAATACTTGCCTACTTGTAGCAGACAGCTTCAGGTTTGCTGAGATGAACTTCCAGACCAGGCACAGTTATGGAGGAAGGGATATTTATTGAAGCTTACAGATCCAGGGGAAGTTCCACAGTGGTAGAAGAAGTTGGCCTGCCTTCACAGGACCAAATACAAAGTTAAAAGCACAAGCCTAAAAGCAAAAAGCCACACAGCACAGCACACTTCAAGAACTCCCGCTAAGCACACTTTGCATATCTTTAGATCGAAATGTGAAACTCACCACCACACCTTAAGATCCACACAGTGACACTGCATCTAGCTTAGCCAGGTAGCTGCAAATGCAAATTATAAACTAAGAAATCACTGAATATATTGGGGGCCATCTATTCAAACTACCACACTACTGCTTATTGATTTTGCATTGGTCTGGTCTCTCCTCGTCATACCTTTTTGCAATGGAAATGTTTGTTCTGTGTCATTATGTGTTGGAAGTATATAACTTATGTTTTGAGTTTACAGGATTCACAGTTAAAAGACAGTCTTAAATCTCAGATGAGAGTTGGGACTTTGAAACAATGTTGATAAAGTCAATGAAAAACAAAGGCAATAAAGGCTATTGGTTCCAGGGTGGAATGTAGTGGTTTGAATGTGAATGTACATCCCTTATAGTCTTATGATCATCTCACAGTGAAATTGTATTCCGTCCAACTTCAAAGGTCCCCATAATGTGTGTGTGTGTGTGTACGCGCATGCTCGCGTGCACCAAGTCTCTTGCTGCTGCTGCAAACAAACACCAGACACATATACTACTTTGTTCTGGCTTTAAGTGGGTACTAGGGAATTGAATCCAAGATTTCAGGCTTTGTAAAGAAGTATCTCTAACCACTAAGCCATTTGCCAGCCTTAATTATTGAAAGTTTTGCTAATATATTTTGCTTGATTAAAATTTCATCAGGTTTATTAATCTCCTAAGTCAACCTGTATATTTTCTTGAAAATTCCCATTTGTTAAAGAATTCTGCTGTTAGTATGATACTATAAAATTTAAGGAAATTTATATCTTGGTTTCTATTCCCCACTCCTTCCCAGTTTCTGACACAGAGTTCCTAAAACCCTTTTGGATAAAGGCTGTCACTTGTTTTAATGTTCACTCTTTGCCCCATTTACTAGATCTAGAGCTTCTAAGACTTTAATAATTTTCTGAGTGATAGCAGGATTTGATATAGACCTCATAACGTCCTTGGAATTTTCCTGGGTGGTTGGAATATCTTCTGTACAAATATGTGCACTCTGGGACACAGAAGAGCTTCACAGTGATGCTGGTGGCTGGAGAACCAACCATGTTATTAGAGGGCTCAAAGTTTTAGCTTCTACCTCCAATTTCCTGGGAAGGGAGAGGGTTGCTTCTTAAGTTGATCACCAATAACCAATGATTTTATCTCTCATGTAATGAGCCTCTGTATTAGTTACTTTTTCATCTCTGAGACAAATGCCTGACAAAAATATCACTTTTAGGGAGGAAGGACTTATTTCACTTTACAGTTTTGGGTTACACATTAGAGCAAGGGGAGGCATAACAGCAGGAGCTTGAGGCAGAAGGTCACATTCAGTCCACAGTGAGAAAGCAGAGAATGATGAATGCTTCTTTCTGCTCAGTTCTCTCTCTTTCTCTCTCCCTCCCTTCCTCCATCCCTCTCTCATATCATTGAAGCCCCAGGCCATGGAATGGGGATGGTGCTGCCCACAGTTAAATGGTTTTCCCACCTTAATTAACCTAATTGAGATGATCCCTCACAGACCTTCACGGGGGAGGGGGGGGAGGGGTAACCTAATCTACTTAATCTTTCACAGGTCCTACAAAGTTAATGCTATAAACAATCACAACCTCCATCCTTGCTGATAATTCAAGAAGTGCCCAGAAGATGTTGCATCCCAAAGAGGGCCTAGGAATGACAGTCTACTTTCCATTTTTCTTGCTCTCTCTATCTTGTATCTGTTCCATGTAGATGTCACTTTGCAGCAACCTAACCCTAATATTTGTAGTAGTATTTAAAGTAAGGAAAAAAAAAAGATGGTGTTTTCCTCTGCTCTGGGAGTTACTCTTGAAAATTAACTAAATCCTAAGAAGGAGTCATTTAGGATTCAGAGTTCGACCTTCCATTTGCAACTGGCATCTGAAGATGGGAAGAACCATGTGATATTAAGCCCTTTTTCTATGGGATCTGACCATATATGCATGTATAGAAGTTCTGTGTCCCCAGTCCTCAGTTCCTTGGTTTTTGGCACAGAACTTCTACAACAAGCAAGCATATTTTGAAGAACTGTTGCTCATGTCAGTAAAGTGATCTAGTGTCAAAAGTGTTATCTTTAATAGCACATAGAAGTAGGAAAAATACCTCATATTTTCTTTCTTACAAGCTGTTTTGTTGCCATTATTTGCCAAACTGTGTATCAGGCTGTATTCCTCTTGATAGGTGATCGCTCTCCATATCCAAGTTATTTCTCTTTCATAACCATGCTCCAAGTCACCCTCACTTCTTTTCAGTAGTAGGAATCTTAGTCAAGAGCCACTTTTCCCTTGCTAGTTCATCATTTTCTATCCACTTACACCTACCCTCCTCCTTAGCTATGAATTCTTACTTTCCAGTGATGCATTCTAAGCTGAGCTACTTTCTCTCTTCAACTAAAGAATCCCACTACAGTGATCCCAAAGCCTGTCTTCTCACCAGAGTTAAGGTTAATGTCTGTGTCCTGGAAGCCCCAATATACAAGGTTTACCCATCTACCTCAATAAGCCAATTAAAAGAACCAAATTAATAGTGAAAAGCAAAATATAAGGGGATTTATTCAATGCGGCCACACTGGAAAGAGAGATAAAGATCAAGTACCTTACTCCTAAAAGTCCATTTTCAGGGTCCTAACATGAAGTTTAGGTTTAAGGGTCAGGGGGATGCATACTAAGCATCTTGGTCAAGGTGACCTCCTTTCCATCATTGTCCTGGCTCCAGTTTCTCCTTCAAGATGCTCTGACAAGTTACCAACCTATGTGAAATCCCTCTTTAGGGGAAGATAATTTTCTTCATTGACTGTTGGGCCTTTCATTCTAATAGTATTCCTGAGGTAATTCAAATTAATTGGGATTTATTGTTTCAACATTCTGATAGTCATGAGAAAGAGAGCACAAGTGTCTCTTTAGAGTATCTTCCTTCTTGTCAGTCTGGTTAGAGTCCTAGTGGTCCAGAATAAAGGCTTCCTTACCCTGCTTCAACAAGCATCACATAAGTTGCTTTTCTGTGGCATGACAAAGCATCTCTAGGTGAGTAATGATGGTGAGATTGTCACCTAGAGCTGATAGCATTTTACCTACATGATGGCACTCCTTGGGTGATTTCACCTCAGTCTTTGGCCAGATTTTCTAGCTCTAGACTAGTTTTCAAAGCTAAGTTTTAGAGCCAGAGTAAATGTGTATCAGTTTACACTGAGAACTGTAGTTGCTAAAAGTACAAGAGCTATGTGAATCAGCCTCATCAACCTGCAGCCCTTTAGCAACATTTACTTAAAGCAGAAGGGACTGAGAAGTTGCATCTGGAATCAAAACAAAGAACATTTGTTATGGGATATGAGGACTTAGTGTCCCTGACTGCTAATAGCCTGATTTGTACCATCTATCACCCCTGAAAAGTGAACCCACTCCAGTTGTTCTCCTGGGTCTCCCCAGTGCCCTGTGCTTCCTGGGACCCTCTTCTTCCATCTGTCCCCAATGCTCATGTCTTAATTGAACTTCTCTTTATGGCATATATTGGCTATAACAACTTCTGAAGCAGGATTTGCTCAATTTAAATGCCTTTCTTCCATTTTCACACTATTTTCTACACACACACACAAAATGCATGTGAAATCATATTACTTTTTCCAGTTTAGACTTCATCAATGTTAACAACATATTTTTTTAAAAATATATTATTTGCAAGGAGACAGAGAGAAAGAATAGGCACACCAGAGCCTCTAGCCACTGCAAGCTAACTCCAGATGCATGGGCTACTTTGTGTGTATCCGGCTTTACATGGATACCAGGGAATCAAACTAGGGTCTTTAGGCTTTGCAAAAAAAAAAAAAAAATGTATTAACCACTGTTTCATCTATCCAGCCTCACTATATGATTTTTAAGTTCCTTCATGAATCTTCTGCTTATCTCTCAAAAATAATAAGATACACAGAAAATGAGGAGTAAAGCAAAACAGATTTATTAAGTAAAAGGTGGAAAAACCTTAAAGTGTCAGGGCAAGAAGGCAAAAGATTTCAGCCAGCATCCAAAGAATAGAAAGAAATAAAGACCAAAGGGTAAGCTTTCTGCATTAGAGCTCAGAGAAGCAGGCACACTCAGCCACAGGGGTCTTCAACTGACTGAGAAAGAGGTTTCACTGGGGTATAGTACATGATCTCATCAAGGGGACAATTATTCCTACCACTGTTTTAGCATGTCTTTAGGTGAGGGGTAGTCTCTTGACTAGGTGAATGATTGACATGATCCATTGAATTAACTCTTGAGGGAAGGGACAATTGCTCCACTATCTCTACCCTCCTCCCTTTTCCTTTTAGGGGACAGAGGTAGGATCCCTCCTTCAGTGAACTCCAAACCTGCTAAATGCTACCTACCCATAGCATGATGATGATCTCCACAAACTCCTTCTTTGCTGACTCCTTTCCATAGAGGCTTGGTTACTCCCAGCTAAGCATGTTCCCAGCCATTCTACATTATCATCTTTCACAGAATGTATCCTAGCACACTCCAATTGCTTATTCATCAATTTCTCTTCCACTGAATGGTAAGGACAGAGATTAAGAGCAAGGTAATCTTCTTCTGCAAGTAGTTACATAGAGATTTGGGCCCAAAATAACATAATGCCAGTCTGCCCTGCTGGGACTAGAAGGGAACTCCATTCTGACTCAATATGGCCACCAGGCACAGCTTCCTGATTCCTTCTCCTAGAAAAAGTTCTCAGGCTTTATTACCCCATTGGCAGTCTCCTTCTGAGTCTGTACTCACCTCCCTGACCCACTAACCATCAAGGTCTTCCATATATATATATATATATATATATATATATATATATGAATATATGAACTTGACAAAGAAGCTCATCTCAATTGGATGCCTAATATACATCTCCAAGGCTATAAGAAAAGCCAATCCAAGTTGCCACATGATACTGCTAACATCCTCTCCAGCTTCCCAGATTGTGATCTTTTTTGATTTACTTGTACTTTGTGTTGTACTTTCTTAAAATAAATCTTTCATAACCTACCCTTCTGTGTGTCTACACTTATCAATTCTTTGTTAGTTGTAAGACAAACAGATTAAGAGCCACTGGCTTGGGAAATTAGTGTTTGGTGTTCTAACCCCTAAGCTGCACCTATCCAAAACCCAAAAAGGCTTTGTCATTTTTAATACCCATAACAGTAAGTTCTTGAGAATAATTATTTTCATTATTAGTTATTATTACTCTCACTATGGTACCTAAATGGCACATGAACACTTTTCCCTAGGGAGACATGAACACATGTCGATTCACCTTTGATGCAGCATAGATAGTAGATCAAAGCACAATTTCACCAAAACCAATTGTGGTGAACTAAACAGTTTATTGGAGTTACTTACAGAGCATGGTGAGGGGTTGCTTACAATAGCATAAATGGCAGCTGCATCACCTAAAGGCTCACCCCAGTATAGGTGAAGATTCATGGAAGCTCCATCTCTGGAGCTCACTGCACAAGTTGCAGGCAACTAAATTGGTCAGAGTCTTCCCTACACAGTTATTTACCCTTTATGTAATCTTGGGGGTGCGGGAGTCTTGGAATCTTTTAAGTATCAGCTTTGCAGACTTGTTGACCTCCTGAGTCTCCTGTGCTTTCCTCCTCTCCCCAGGAGGAAATTTTTCAAGTCAGAGAAAATTGTTACCTGACGCTGGTCAGAGCCTGCCCCTCAACAGTTGTTTACTGCTTCTACAACCTGGGGGAAGGGTTGCATGACATTTTAAGCTTCAGCTCCTTTGGACTTGTTGATGCCCTGAGTCTCCTGAGTCTTCCTCTTTCCTCAAGGAGGGAATACTTAAATTCAGAGGGATTTTCTCTACAACACTAGGACATAGCATTTTCCTGATAAATATTTATAGAAAAAAAGATGAATATAAGAATGGATGGGGTCACTTTTTGATCAGGCTACTTTTTGATTTGGACTACTTTGAATATATTATTTAATCGTGTATCAATTATTATAACTACAGCAGTATTTTTATTATATTTATTTTGTACATGAGGCTCTAACCTGAGGAATGTCAGTGAACTGTCCCAGAGATTTAACAATGAGTTAGTTGAAAGCCAAGATTTGAATACAGGTGTGATTCTCAAAGGTAATTGCTATCTTTTGTGTCATTCTTGTGCAATAAACTATAGATTAGAAAGGAATACCCTTGGATTGGTTGAACTTTGGTAATCAAAAAACATTCTACGTAGGCACAAGTCTTTGGTTGGCACTAGAAAAGTGGATAAGTTTTGGCTTCACTGAAAGTTGAAGCCAGAATTCAAGGTTGATTTACACCAAGAAAACCATCTCTGAATAAATTCATGGATTGTGAGAGTAAAATCATGTTTTATAAGTCACTTATTTAAAATAATAACTTAAACCTTGCATCTACCCATAAAATTAATTTGATTTTAAATTGCATGTTTTCAATTCTGAAATTAGAAATGCAATGCAATGTGGTTGTAAATGGAAATGATAATGTTTATATTGCAGAGAAATTACTTCTAAATTATTCATTTCTAGATAAAGAGCAAAAAGATTCAATGCCTACCACAAATCAGTTATTATATCAGTTTTCAGTGACTTCCTAGTTCCAACTGAGAAAAGATTTTTTACCAACGTATCATCACATTTAATCTATTGTGAGAATTGCAGCTCTAGTATGAAAATAATAAATGTTTAAGGTGTCAGAACTTGAAATTGAGTTCAATTTGATTTTAGGAAGTAGTATTGGGCTTCTACTAGCTTCTAAAATTATTTTTCCTCTCATGAACAGGCCTAAAATCACTTGTTTTCTCAATCTGTTCACTCTGAAAGGCAAGGGAAATCTGAAAAACAGATGTCATCAGCAGAAGGCTGGGTGAGTAAACCTTCTAGGAATAAGATGGAGAGAATATAGGCTATAGGCAGGATGGCATTGATGAACACTTAAGTAGAGCAGACAATGGGGCTGGGCATTTTCTTCTTCATGAAGCCATTTTCTCAGTAGAAAACATGACCTGCGTAAGGAAGGTAAGTTGTCTAAAATCTCACAAAAATCATGAGAAAGATCAGAATTAAAAGTTACTCTGCAATTTTTACTGGGGATTTGTGAAACTTATTAACCCTTCACTCCCCCTTCCATTTAGAGCCTCATCAAAAAAAGTCAAAGCATGAGGAACCAAATGTGATGAAAATACCTTTACAGGCATGTGTTAGTAGCAAACCAGACTTGCAAAGCAGAGTGGGACCTCCCATCTTCCTCCCCCCCCCAAAAAATCAAAGACCTTGAAGAGGAAGTGATAGAAGTCTATGCAGTATGAGTGTGAAAACTTAAAAAGAGCAAAGACTTGATTTGCTTCTTAGAAGTTGAGCCTACTTCATGTGTTCTGTAAGGAAGAAGCGAGAGCACTCACTGCCTCTGGGCAGAGGCAAGAACAAGGGATCAAGGTGCTACCTGGCTTGCTGACCCTCTGGGTTCTAGCCACTCCTCCAAAGGGGATAACAAATGAGAGGCAAATGTCACTTCTCCCATTCATCTACTTCTATGTTTAAAAAAAATTGAATGAAGTCCTTCATGAAAATAAGAAGAACAAGTACAGATTTTCTATCACACTTATCACTGTCTTCATGGCCTCATGTTTTATTTGTGTAAAAAAGGACTTTATATTACAGCCTCAAGTTAAGATCAGCCTCCAGGGATAGGCAGGTGGCTCAGCTGGCAAAGTGTTTCTCATGCAGGCATGTGGAGCTGAGTCTGTATTCCCATGTAAAAACTGGGTGCAAGCTAGGCATGGTGATGCACACCTTAATCCCAGTACTTGGGAGGCAGAGGTAGGAGGACTGCTATGAATTCAAGGCTACCCTGAAACTACATAGTGAATTCTAGGTCAGCCTAGGCTAGAATGAGATCTTACCTCAAAAAACAAAAAAACAAAAAAAAAAAAAGAAAGAAAGAAAAACAGTGCATCAGGGTGTGCCTTTAATCCTAGCACTGGAGAGGTAGAGACTGAAGGATCCCCAGGGCCTATTAGGTAACTAATCTAGCCAATCAGTGAGCATCAGGTTCTATAGAGACCCTGTCTCAAAACATGAGGTTGCCAGTTGTGGTGGCTCACACCAGTAGGAAATTACTGAAGAGGCAGAGGCAGGAGGATCAGGAGTTTGGGGCCAGCCTGCGCTACACATTTGGGCTGGAGAGATGGCTTAGTGGTTAAGAAACTTGCCTGTGAAACCTAAGGACCCAGGTTTGATTCCCCAGTATTCACATAAGCCAGATGCACAAGGGGACACAAGCATCTGTAGTTTGTTTGCAGTGGTTAGACGCCCTGGCATGCCCATTCTTTCTTTCTCTATCTGCCTTTCGCTCTCATCAAATAAAAGAAAAATAAAATATTTTTTTAAAGAAAACATGAGGTGTAGAATGACCAAGATACCCAACATCAACCTCTCGTGTCTACATGCATGTGTACACATCTGCAAATGTGCCTGCACACACATACACAATGTACCCACACACATAAAAACATACACATGTACCCACACACACATTTACCCACTCCCCAGCCCCCACACACAGACATGCAACAACAACAACTGGAAAAAAAATGATCATGAACCACAGTGATAGGATTAGGGCTGAGCCACCTATTCAAGTAGAGTAATCTTGGGGAACATTTTTCATTTGGCATTTCCCTTTAATATGTAATACAGTAACAAGTAGGTTTAAAAATATTGGGAGAATTAAGTGCTCTTCCTCTCTTGAATATTATAAAGACAGTGTAGCATTATCATTTTTATGGCCAACTTAATGCCTCCATTGATTTCCAGGTGCTTTTCTCCCCAGAGATATTGAGAGCAGGTTTTCATATTTGTATTCTCTATAGGACATAATTTAGCAGTGTGACTTTCACAGCATGTAGACTTGCACTAATGGTGTCTTGTAAAGTAGTCTAGAAGCCACCTGAAGATTAGTGTGCGTGTATTCTGCTATTCCAATATACCTCACAGCATTGAGCAGTGCTGAACATGGTGGGAGATGGGCTACTTGGTAAAGTAAGAGACACAGAGCCTAGAAATAAGTTACTTTATTCTTTAGGAGCCCATGTTGTTTCTTCAAGGATGCTTTCATATTTTGACCAAAACTTTAAGCTTTGTATAAAGAAACTCTGTGTTTTACTTAAATTTATTAATGAGATTATTTTTTCTGAACAGCATAATTTTATCTGGTCTACATCTTGCTCTATTTATCCAAATGTTCTAACTACCCACCACACTGCCCATTTGTTGCATATGACATCTTCCTCCAGCTTGACACAGGTCCACATTCTCTGTAACAACAGTTCACCACCAGGACATAAGAGCTCAAAAGCATCCTTCAAAATAGCCTTTCCCCATTCTGTCAGATCCCTGGGACCACACTGAACTCCCCAACATTCTTACCAGAAATAGCATGACCAAACTCTGTGGTCAGAATAAAGGATGCTTCTATGCCAAGAAAACTTGGGTCATCATTACACATAAAGCACCTTCTTTTTTTTTTTTTTTTTCTTTATTATGGGAGAGAGAGAATTGGAGTGCCAGGGCCTCCAGCCACTACAATCAAACTCCAGATGTGTGGGCTACCTTGTGTGCATGTGCTACCTTACATGCTTGTGTCATCTTGTCTGGCTTATGTGGTATCTGGAGAGTTGAATATGGCTCCTTAAGCTTCACAGGCACTTGCCTTAACTGCTGAGCCATCTCTCCAGCCCAAGCACTTTCTTTTGATGATCACTGCACAATGCAGTATTTAGCAATTCACTATGTTTGCAGGAGGCTGGAGTCATGGTCACCCATGACTCAGGTCCAGTTACATTAATTTCTTTACTTTGAATACAAATTCATTCTGTAATTTAGTAGCATCCAGCAGACATTAAATTCATTTATTCTCCCAATATCACCAATCAGGTAAGTCATTTTTTCTTCTCTAGGGAAAGCTAGAGCATTATTTCAACTGAAGGCTTTATCATGAAGATGAGACAGGAGTAGTAAAAGCACTTCATTTTTTGTTTTTATTTTTATTTATTTATTTGAGAGTGAAAGACAGAGAGAGAAAGGAGAGAGAGAGACAGAGAGACAGAGAGAGGACTGGCATGCTAGGGCCTCCAGCCACTGCAAATAAACTCCAGACGCATGATCCCCCCTATGCATCTGGCTAATGTGGGTCCTGGGGAATTGAGCCTCTAACCGGGGTCGTTAGGCTTCTTCACAGGCAAGTGCTCAACCGCTAAGCCATCTCTCCAACCCAGTAAAATCACTTCATGACCATAACATATGGAACTCAGCCATCCCTGTGAATTGAGTAGAGTTTATTAAAATTTTGAGAATGTGGAAATTGCAAAGTGGGTGTTTAAATCACAGCAATGTTCCAGCTTATGTTTTCACATCTATTTCTTAAAATATATTATGCAAATAAAATAAATTTAGACAGAAAATATGATTTCAAATATATAACAATTTCTACTATATGTGTACCCAATATTTATTTTTAAGTGTTTAGTCGTATAATAGGTTCAGTTATGCACAACTTTAGGGCTGGGGAGCTAGCTCAGTGATTAAAGGCACTTGCTTGTAAAGCCTGACAGCCCAGGTTTGATTCCCCAAAACCCATGTAAAGCCAGATGCAAAAGTGGTGCTTGCATCAGGAGTCTGTAGCAAAAAGCCGTGGCATGCCTATTTTAATTTTTTCTCTCTATCTCCTTGCAAATAAACAGAAATTTAAACAATAAATTGTGAAAGTAAAGTAGACATATAAATGCAAAATCAAAGAAAAGCCTGGAACTTTGAACAGGTAAACAAGTAAAATCTAAAGTTCCTATGTAATTGGTTTTTCCTCTGGAAATAGAAGTTAGAGTCTTTGACCATAAGCAAAGTATAATTTAATACTGTATATGTTTTAATTTCCTCTATTGTGCATGTTTTTTTACATTTATCTTCTTTTTTATTTTTAAAAAATACCTTAATTTTATTTATTCATTTGAATATAGAGGGAAGGAGAGAATGAGCATGCCAGGGCCTCTAGGCACTGCAAACAAACTCCAGACTCATGTGTCACCTTGTGCATCTGGCTTCCTTGGGTCCTGGGGAATCAAACCTGGGTCCCTTTGCTTTGCAGGCAAGTGCCTTAACTGCTAAGCCATCTCCCAACTCTATTTTATTTTTTAAATCGTTTGTTTTTGATATTCTCATACATGTATAGTGAATTTTGATCATATATACTAAAGAACATTCTCCTTATTCTATATCTTTTTTTAATTTTTTATTTTATTTTTATTTACTTATTTGAGAGCAACAGACAGAGAGAGAAAGAGGCAGAGAGAGAGAGAGAGAGAGAAAGAGAGTCCTTATTCTATATCTTAAGACAAAATGCAGATGCACCTTTTAATAATTTAAAATAATATTTATTTAGTATGTTCATTCAAATTTCTCACTGCATATTATAAAAGAAGATTGCATCAAAGTTTGTACAATGGGATTTTCTTGAGAAAAAAAATTACTGGTCTCATAGTTAAAAAAAAATACTAAGTGAATTAGCTAAATTGGAAATCCAATCCCCAATCTCATTAATTCACATATGTGCTTTTAATTAAAAATTAGTTTGGAATTTTTATAGAGTATTAATATTCAAAGCACCCTGGAGATGTGAATGAAGGTTAATAATATTCTTTAGATTTCCAGTCACAAATATTCAAAAACGCATACTAATGCAAAGTAAAAAAAATCTTGTAAAATGATAAACAAAAATATTACCAATTGTCTTTAAAGTACTTTTAGTATACAGACGCAAGGGGATTCTTGGGGCAAAAACATTGTCATCCATATAAAGCTTGTAAATATGTATGTTTTGGGATGGAGAAAAAGGACCACAAACATTTCGATGCATTGTGGTAGGCCAGTGAGTTGATTATTTTTCTCATTGTTGTAAAAAACAACAGCTGACAAAAGCCACTTATAGTAGCAAGGTTTTACTTTGACGCCTAGCTTGAAGTTGCACACCATCATGGTGGAGAGGGCATGATGTACAGCTATGAAGCTACCAGTCACACTGTCTGCAGTCAGGAAGCAGAAACAATGAGTGCTGGTGGTCAACTCTCTTTCCCTTTTTCCTGCTGTCTAGGACTGCCCCCCCCCCCCAAGTCCATGAAACGGTGCTATGCACAGTTAGGATGAGTCTTCCCAGTTCAATTAAGCTAATCTAGAAACTCCCTCACAACCAGGTGTAGAGATTTGTTTTCATAATGATTTTAAATTCCATCAAGTTGACAAGACTAGCCATTACAGCCAATAATGTTCTTCTCTCCGAAAAGATGTCCCTACCTAATACTTAGAATGAAGTTACAGGGATAGAGAATCTTTGAAGATTTAGCTAAGACTTAAACATGATCATGCTAGACTGGTAACACGGCCCTTTTAAGAGCCAGAAAAGACACACAGAGATAAGTGTGTGCCATGTAAAAGCTATGTGAAGAGGATCAGATACTAGGCTTATGCTACAACACGCTGCAGAAAGCCTGGAGCCAACAAGAGGATGCCTTCAGACTGAGCATAGCCCTACACCAGCTTTATGGCTGATTTCTGGCCTCCAAAGCAGTGTGGGTAAATTCCTGTTGCCTGATGCTACTAAAGATATGCTCACAGGTGTGGCAGCCTTTGAAAACTGATGTGGAAAAACTCTATGGATTTGTCTGTTATGTCAGGACAAAATAGAGTCACCAAAGACAGCAGGATGGGGACAGACACAAGGAAGTGGGTCATCCACATTCCTTAAGAAACCACCCAGCCAGTATCCCTTCCTTGCGGAACAATGCCCCAGGTCTAGGTTTCCTGCCTCCTTATCTCCCACCTGGTCCCTTCTGATCTCACACCCTATGGCTAAAGGAGTTCCCCCAACTGAAGAGCCCACTATCTGTAATCTCAAAGTTGACTGCTAGGCTCTTGAAAGTCAGTCCTAGCAGCTCAAGTTTTTCCCAAATAAAAGCTTCCATCTTTGCCTCAGAGTGGTCTCCGTGGTCTTGGTCACTCCTAAATCTTACATTGTCCACAGCTCTATCTGCTCTGGGAAGATGTGGACTTCAAACAGAATATTTACAGTTGTTTCTGTTCCCACTGTTACCTCTCAAGGGATTGGGGGTGGGCTTGTTTTGGTTCTGTTTTGCTACAATTTGTATAGAGTTATTATGTTTCCTGTAATAACCGAGGATCATTCTTCCTGGCATGTTTCCATTTTGTTTCTCAATGAGAGAAAAGGATGGCAAGTCTGACCACTTTCTTCAGCTTTTCAAAGCCATTATTTATTGAGGCAGAGTCCCTAAAGTGATATTCTAGTAGTTTTTCTCCAAGAGTAGACAGGAACTCAGTTCTTATTCTCCAAGTTAGAAATATCAGTGAGACTTTTTGTTAGAAAGGAACTGGATAAAGTTATGAGTTGATACTGAAAGATATGTTGTTTTAATCCTAGTTTTTTTTTATATACACTTTGAAATAGAGAACATGAGGTTGAGTTTCTACCTTAATTCTGGAAGTGTTTATACAAACTGTTATTTTTCTCTGCATTTCTTAAAAATATTTATTCATTTATTTATTTGAGAGACAGTGAGAAAGAAGGAGGGAGGAAGAGAGAGAGAAAGAGTGGGAGAGCCTCTAGCCACTACAAACAAACTCCAGACGCATATGCCACCTTGTGCATATTGCTTTACGTGGGTAGTGGGGAATCAAACCTGGGGCCTTAGGCTTTGCAGGCAAGCACTTTAACCACTGATCCATCTCTCCAGCCCTCCTTTATTTTCTTAGTGTCAGGTTTTGTGAGTGCCTGTACTTGAATCTTTAAGTTTAAACCTGTTTTCTATCGTAACTTTTTTCTACATATCACACCACATATGTTTGAAGTATTCAATATTTTATGTCATAGACCCTCCACTTCAAACAAATTCTTACTTCAGAAAACCCCAAATGATGAACTTTCCAACCACCTCCTCCACTGTGCTCTGTTCAATGGCAGGGCTGCAAAGGATCACCATAGACTTTGCAGCTTAATGTTACGAACATTTGGGATGCTGTTGGTGACTAATGGGTTCAGCTCAGAGCTTCTCGACAGTCGCCCAAAAAATGGCAAGTGACCACTAGTCTTGGGTTCTGTCCTTCACCAGTGGAGTAAGGAAAAGAAAGCTTCTTAGATATAAGGCTTTCATTCTTTGGCATGAGAATGACTTAGGGTAAGTAGGGAAAGGAAAAGCAGGAGGATCCTCACTCTTCACACTGAAGCGCTTACTATCATAATGAACTGAGTTAGCTCAGAGTCCTGTGACATATCTGTAAATTCACGAGCAAAATCAAAGGTTGCTAAGACATCAAAATTTATGAAACAAAACATCTACTAAATAAATCACAAGTAAATATATCAAAGAAAAATATAGCTGTAGCTACAAATATCACATAGAAGAAAGGTTTGAGTTAATCATGATGAATAAAATTTAGAAAAGAAAAGGAATTAGAAAGAGGAAAATTGTGTTAGTTTTAAAAAACAACTGTTTTACAAATGTCCTTAAACTTAGCTGAGTTTCTTGAAACAACACACATTCATCATGCCAATTTTTATGGATCCAAACTGCTTCACTGTGTGACTAAATTCTCTACTTTGAGTCGCGCAGGTAAGTACCAATGTGCCTGTCATGTCTGGGATCTCACTGAGATGCTGGGAAAAACTTGCTCCAGGTCCACTGGGGCTGTTGTCAGAACAATAATGCATTAGTGACATGAATAATATGGTAGTAACAGACTGCTTTCTTTTTGGATTTGAGGTCCACTCCATGGGACCTCATTCCTGGTACTGTAAAACTGGCCAAAAATCTATAGCTAGGGTTGTAGACCTTAGGGTAAACCCTATTACTGTGTTTATACTAAATGAGCAATACATCAAACTGCCTTCTAAATATCTATGTTTGTTTTCATAGATTAGTACTGCTTGAAGCCTCTATCACAGAAGTTTCTTAGTACAACGGGCAGTGGTTGATATGTATGGCTGGCAAAAGTGCTGCGCCTAAGTAACCATTATATGCTCAGCCTCAAGCAAGACATCTAAATCAACCCTTCCAAGGCCCAGAGAACCTTATGGAAGAGGGGTGAGAAAGAATGCGAGGGGGATAGGGAGAAGGGCTGCAAAGCACTGTCTTCTGGACATGATGTGGCCATTACACTCATGAATTCATAGCATCTGTGGTTTCCTGCACAGACTGAGCCTGTCAGTACATCCTCCTTGATAGGGGAAGAATACCAAAGACCCCACACCTCCAAGAATAGCTAATGGTAACCAACGGCTGCTAGGAGAAGTGGAATTGGGATCACCAATGGTACATCCACTGGTAAGTTGTCCATTCCATGGTAAATAACCTTCTACCTATGATCATGCAACAACCCTAATTTAACTCCTTAGGTAAAAAGAAAAAGGCATGAAAGTAAGATAGGGATTGATGGGGAAGAAGAAAGGTTTCAGTGTTTTAATGGGAGTAGGAAGGGAGATGAAGGATATTAAAATACATTATATACATGTACTGAAATGTCAAAAACAGTATTTTTAAATCCAGTATAAGCTGTTTCCAGTTTTAAGTTCACATAGATGCTTCACACATGGCTAATACCTTAATATGCATATACAGGTACATAAAATTAAGATATTTAAAACTTGTATTTACTAAGTATTAATAATGGCTATTTTGAAATTGTGAATTTTGAATATTTTTTGTTTTATGACTTTTAAAATGAAAAATATGAGGTGAAAATTATAAGAAATGGAAGGGAAAGTCCACATAAATATGTGTAGTAAACAATATAAATTCAGGTTGGAGAGATGGCTCAGCAACTAAGAGGACTCCTGTACAAGAATGAGGGCCTAGGAGGCCTTAGAGATTACTCAAATTCAAACCTCAAGACCCACATAAATAGTTGGGCATGACCATTCATATATGTAACCCCAGTCCTACACTGAGCAGAAACTTGACAATTGCCAGAGCTTCTGAAAAAATGGCAAGCTCCAGGATCAGTAGGGTTTCCAGATCAAATAAGAATGGGTGATAAAACAATGGAGTAAACACCTGACACTGCACTACAGCCACTGAAGGCAAGTGCATCCCACCACGGGAGATCACACAAGGTGCCACGTGGCATGTGTGCATACAGCCTAACACACACACACACACACACACACACACACCACTAATTAAACAAGATACACAATAATTATTTTAAGCTATAAAATCTAATTGGTAAAAGTTCATAAAAGATCTACTTATGCATTATTTAACTGTCTGTCTTGGTTTGTTTTTCTGCTGTTATAAAAAATTATCTATGGGCTGGAGAGATGGCTTAGCAGGTTAAGCGCTTGCCTGTAAAGCCTAAGGACCCTGGTTCGAGGCTCGATTCCCCAGGACTCACGTTAGCCAGATGCACAAGGGGGCGCACGCGTCTGGAGTTCGTTTGCAGTGGCTGGAGGCCCTGGCGCACCCATTCTCTCTCTCTCTCTCTCTCTCTCTCTCTCTCTCTCTCTCTCTCTCTCTGTCTGTCACTCTCGAATAAATAAAGAACAACAACAACAAAATATGTGAGGTTCAGTATTTATAAAGAAAGAAGTTTACATAAACTAACAATGTGAGTGTGGCAGTCATCTTTGTGTTACTGGAACAAACATCTAACCAGAAGTAGGTTATGAAAAGGAATTTATTTCAGGCTTGTGAATTATAGGAGAATACCATCAATGGTGGAAGATGCTGGCTCTTTTCCATAGATCCAAGCAGAGAGACGCCACCAAAGAGCCAGCAAACATCAACCCACCAGAGCTCAAACTGCTCTGAACACACCTTAGGGCTAGACTTAGTGGCAAGGCTTTATGGCACAAAGATTGGACCTCATGTGGACATGTACTCAGGACATGGTAGGCTTACTCACAACAACCCACTGTCATGGGAACTAATCCAATCCCTTGAGACAATATAAATCCATTCATGAGGTTGGACCCGCCCCCCCATAACCTCATTCAACACCACTGCCTCAACCCTGCCACACTGGGGACCAAACTCTCAACACATGAACCTTTGGAAGGCAAAGTAAGCTACTGATTTAGCTAAATTACAAAATTAATTGACACTGAATTATATTGTCTTTAAAAGGAAGAAGACATCTTCTTGTATGCCCCTAATATATGTGCAATATCTAAGTAGTAAACAAGAAAGACAGTAATTTGCTAAAAGTAGAATGAGAACAGAACACATTGACCTATGGCAATAAAACAAAACAATTTATAACAAGAATGAATTGGGAAAATTAAATGTAGTTGTTAAAATTTTAGATGATGAGGAAATTAAATATCAAATTGAAGGAAACATTGCAACAATACTGATAACATTGTTTTGAGGCAGGAGCTAATGCATCCTTGACTGGGCTCTGACTTGCTATGTATGTGGCACTGGGGATCAAATCCAAGGCTTACTGTATGCTAGACAAGCACTTACCAATGCAGTTATATCTAGATCTCTAAAATTTTTAATTTATCAAAACCCATGGATCAACACTGAAGAAAGTCTCAGAAAAGGCTTAACGTTTTCTGCTATCAAACACACAATTGCAATAAATTGGCTGGGGAGAAGGCTCTGCCATCAAAGGTGCTTGTTACACTTGTGACAAATTTAGTTTAAGATTCAGCTGTTTTTGTCATTCTACAATCAGGCAGTACCTCATTACACAAAACAGGATGAATATTCTCATAGGATGAGAAAGGAGGTAGACTGAATAGGAAGAAAAGAGTTAACAAAAGCAGAAACAGGGGCTGGAGAAATGGCTTAGCGGTTAAGCGCTTGCCTGTGAAGCCTACGGACCCCGGTTCGAGGCTCGATTCTCCAGGACCCATGTTAGCCAGATGCACAAGGGGGTGCACGCGTCTGGAGTTCGTTTGCAGTGGCTGGAGGCCCTGGCGCACCCATTCTCTCTCTCTCTCTATCTGCTTCTCTCTCTGTCTGTCACTCTCAAATAAACAAATAAAAATGAACAAAAAAAATTTTAAAAAGCAGAAACAGAACAAAGCATAAAGTGGGCATTTCTGAGTTGCTGTTCTGATAGGGTTAAAACAGGAGGGATCCTCTTAGTAGGGAAACTGGGCTGGAAATCTCCTAAGTCTTAGAAAACTGTCCTCTTTCAAAGTTCCATTTGATTGCAAAGCACAGAGCACAAATGACTTCTTTCTAGTTTTGTCTACTCTGCAAGGGCCAAGTGCATGAGGCTAGCCCAAAACCATGGCCTCATATATTCAAATATAATGTCTCTATCAAAAAAAAAAAAAAATAGAGCCGGGTGTGGTGGCGCACGCCTTTAATCCCAGCACTCGGGAGGCAGAGGTAGGAGGATCGCCGTGAGTTCGAGGCCACCCTGAGACTCCATAGTGAATTCCAGGTCAGCCTGGGCTAGAGTGAGACCCTACCTCGAAAAACCAAAAAAAAAAAAAAAAAAAATAGAATATTGGGCTGAGAAGTTCGCTCAATGGTTAAAGGTACTTGCTTGCGAAGAAACAGGTCCAGGTTCAATTCTCCAGCACCCTTTTAAATCCAGAGGCAAAAAGTAGTGTATGTATCTGCAGTCATCTAGAATTCATTTGCAGCGACTAGAAGCCCTGATGTGCTCATGCTCATGTCTCTCTCTCTCTCTCTCTCTCTCTCTCTCTCGCTCTTGCTCTTGATTTGCTTACAAATAAATAAAAATGGGGGCTGAAGAGATTGCTCAGCAGTTAAGGCACTTGCCTGCAAAGCCTAATGACCCAGATTTAATTACCCAGTACCCACATAAAGCCAGGTGCACAAAGTTATGCATGCATCTAGAGTTCACTTGCAGTGGCTGGAAGCCCTGGTATACCCATTCTCACCCCTCCCCCTGCAGCTTGCAAATAAATTTAAAAAAATAAAGGTATATTTAAAAACTGAAATATTATTGAATAAAAAATAAGATATTTATAGTCAATGGCATATTGGCAGTTCAGGAAACAGAACAAGATTGGAAGTAGGTGGGGTTTTCCTTCAAGGCCCACCCCCAGGGATTTGATTTTCCTAGCCAGGATTCATGTTCCAAGGGTTACCAAACTTCCCCCAAACAGCTCAAACTCAAACCATAACAGCAGACTCTTTTCCCCAAATCCAGTAGCATAAGACTTTGGAAAACTAGCCCCAGAGGAATCAAAAGCAACCTAAATATTTTTCTCCTGTTCTGAAGAAAAATAATCTTAGGACATTGTTAGGAAACATTTTTTTTCAATTGCTATTAACAAAAATTCAAATAACACATGTAACTTATAAACCATTAGAGAGGGGAAAGTGCAATTGAGTTTTAAATTTTCATTAACCTAACAAATCAGAGAAGACAAAATGAAAGGAAATGAAATGTCACAGTAGAACACAAAATAAGATGGCACAGGGTCAAGTGTATCATTAGCTTGACCTAATGTATTGAATGTGTTAAATGAATCCTTTCAATAAATTATTCTCCAAAAATTTACAAGTAAGAGTAATACCCAAAGCACGATGACTCCAAGAAAGCTGCCATTAAAGACCCAGAAATGTTAAACTAGGAAAATACCAAGTAAAACAGTATAGCTTTAATCATAACTGGAAACTAAAGTACCTCTTTGAAACTGAAAAAAAAATCAATGAAATAAAAGTATGGTAAATTTTTAAGTAACAAAAATAATCCAATATACAGAACTCTATATCCAACAATGAATATACATATTTTAAAGAATCAATATACATTTATAAACTTGGCCATGTATTAAATTTCAAAGGCAATCTCAACAAGTCACAAAGAATTGCTTTCACTTAAATACTCTATACTGATCATAATCCAATTAAATTAGAAATAGGCCTCAAAAATGCCTTCTTTTCTCCAATCTTATATACATACTAAAAATATACTGCTGTCCATAGATTAATAAAGAAAATAAAAATTATATACTATAAAAGATTTAGGACAGAATTATAAAGTTACTCCGTGTTATCTCTGAGGGATGGTATTAAAATGCTACTTACAGCATGAAGGATGTTTATTGTAAGCAAGAAAGAATGAATAGAAATGATGTAGGTTTTCCACTCAATAAGGAGAAAACTATTGACATACCTGCATAGGAAATGGAAGAAAGCAGTAAGAATACAGGTCAAAGGGTCAGGGATTCAAATAAAAACAGTGGAAATTATTAACCAAACTCTAGCTCTCGAAACCCAAATAACATATAACTCTCTAGTAAACTAGTAACTCTAGTTCTGGGAGAGGACGAAGTAGTCAGCACTAGAAAAATACTGCTGAAAGACTTAACTGACCTGGTTGACTGTGCCTAATTCTGCAGTGGCAGCATGACTAAGGATGTTCGAGTCCGAGGACTGTCATTCTGGAGTACTGCTTCTTCTATAGGATGCCAAAAGCATCTAGATGCTCTACCCAAGGATATATGTATCTGTCTGATGATCTCCTACAATATGATTCTATATTACGAATGCATGCATATGCATGAGAAGTGATATTCTTTCTGTTAACATGACTTTTTCATATGCAATAATGTCCAGCCTCGTACTAGCTTTTCCTTCCCCTCTCTAGTGTAATATTTTTGCATCTAACTGAACTTGATATTGAAATTCACTGTCCTGGGTATATCTTTTTTTTGTTTCTCAGTTTCCAGGAATATATAGAAAGGGAGAAGAGTTTGTAGAATCCTTGACTGAAATGAATACACCCAGAACCGTATTTTATTTCCCTTTATCAGGGTGGGATTAGTGCCAAGTGTAGCACACTGTACTTTTCTTGGTCAAAGCTTAAGTAGGACATGGGTTCAAACACCCAACACCCTCCCAAAGCCTTCCACATAGACACTGCTGTGCCAATCCCCTCCTTGTTCTGTTATATCACAAGTCCATCAAAGAATCTGTGGAACAAAATCCAGATTTATGTCTCTCTTTTGTCAACTGGAGTTAAATAATTATCAAAAGCCTTAGAAACAATCAAATAAACAGAAAAATTGTACCTTGTTATAATTCATATAGAACCTAACTTAAAAGACATATTTACAATCCCTTTGGCCAATAAATGTTACTGCTGTTTTAGTCATTTCTATCTCAAAGCAATTAAAGAAAAAGTATATAGTGATGTGGCCTGAATTTTGACCTAGCATGGAAAATTTCTAATGTTTCCAGATGCAGATCAAAGAGAATACAGGGAAAGTCTTACTGCACAGCACAGGAAATTGGTTTTCTTTTACATATTGTTACTGTAACACCTTGAAAATGAAAGTGGAAGCTGTTTCAAGAAAACTGGTAGTGTGTGGTGGAATTTGGATCCTAGATACTCTTTAGCAGTGCAAGGCAAGATGAAATAACAGGAGGAGGGGGCTGTGTGTATAAGGCACCTCTACTGTGAACATCACTACTACCTGGTTTGTAGTGGGGAGTGAAGCCAGGCTATCATCCAGTGAAGAATCCATCCTCTTAAAAGGAGACATATGCTTACACAGAGATGTAACACATAAACCTTAGCTCTGCACGGAAGAATTTTTAGCCACTTGTCTGCAAAGCCTAATGATCCAGGTTCAATTCCCTAGTACCCACATAGTCAGATCCACAAAGTGATATATGCATCTGGATTTGCAGCACCTAGAGGCCTGGGTGCACCCATTCTCTCTCTCTCTCTCTCATCCTCTCTCTCTCTCTCTCCTGCTTACAGATAGATAAATGATTTTTTAAAAAACTTAAAAAAAAAGAAATTCTTGGCAGACCCAAGTTTGATTTCCCAAACCTATGTGAAATACAAACAAACAAAACAGCCATAGTGGCACTGGCATGTAATCCCAGCACTGGGAAGGCAGAGATAGGAGGATTCCTGGAGCTCACTAGCTATCCAATCTAACCTATTTAGTGAGTTCCAGGCCAATCAGAATTCCTGTCCAAGAAAGATTGATGGTGCCTAAAGAATTGCCCCTGAGGTTGTAATTTGTTCTGCTAATGCAATTATACCCATATGCACTAATGCACATGTGCATGTACACAGACAAACATGCATACACAGAAGAAAAAAAAAAGAAGAAAATCCCTACATTGGGGATCCTCAGATTTTTTTTTTTTTTTTTGGAAAATTCAGCAATTTCACAACTAACCCATGTACTATTACCTTCCCATATTTTCATTCTCTCCAGTTCAATCTCAATGTACACACTCCCAATAACAGAAAATCAAGTTTCTTGCATATAAAAGCATTCAATCATTGACTAGATCTAATTGAGATATAAAATTAAACTTGTATTTGGACTTCTAAACTTCATGTACTTTTGATAGACCTATGTGTTCTTACAGTGTTGTGCATGAACATTTCTAAACAGTTCTAATATTACTGTAATGCTGTTCTTCAGTTTCCTTATTTTTGCTACCAAACTTTAAAATTCTTAAGAAAAGTTGAAATCATATTCACTGTTGTACCTGAAAGTACAGCAGGGTGCCTGACATGCATTTGCCCACTCAAAACTGTTTCTTGAACTAGGAAGATGGCTCAATCAGTGAAGGGCTTGCCTTGAAAGACACTGGACCTGAGTTCAATCCCTAGAACCTACACTATTTAAAAGTGAAGTTGGGGGGGGGAGATAATGGCATATATTGGAATCACAGCTATGGGAGGTGAAAACAGGCTGGAGCTTGAAGACCTGCCAGATTAGACTACTTGAGGAGTACCAGGCCAATGAGACACCCTGTCTGTCTCAAAACAAAAAGGAAAAGGAAAAGTGGACAGTGCCTGAAAGAAATGACATATAGTTCTTTGGCCTCCACATGCATGTGTAAACCCCACACACATATGAACCCCCACATAATTACATGCATGCATATACACAGTAAAAATGTTTCCTAAATTAACTCAAGGTGAATTTTATATATATATATACTTAACTGCTTTTGTTATTAAGTCAAGTCAGTTTAATCCTTCTTTTCCATAACCCTCCAAAAGGTACATAATTTCTAGAACTTTTTGCAAAATTAAAATACCATGAAGACTGGTCTCAGGAAGACTCAGAACAATGCAAAGGCATACATTGCATGTGAGAAGTAAAAGACACTAGTCCGCTGACCCTGCCCAGGGCACAAAGCATTCCCAATCCCCATCTGCTGATTATATCAGGGACAGAATAGGAAGATCTGTAGCAAATTTTGGACTTTATCTTGCAGACAGGAACTAAATGCTTTAAAAGGTTCTATTAAGCGGTCTCTTTGTTTTTAGCACTCTGATGTAGCAAGTAACTATGCGAAACAAACAAATGAAAGCACTGAGAAAGACTTATTCATCAACCTGGCTGGGTTTCTAGATTAATCAATCGCATTGTCCTTGGCATAAGGAAGAGAATTTGAATGACAGGATAGGTTGATTCTCCAGTAGAGCAAGCAGTCAGTAGTGACGCATTCTGGCCTGGGTCATTAGTTTCCTGACAAACCAAGCCTGTAGAAGAGCTTCTACTCTACTGAGTGACCTCCTTCAGTCAGTCTGTGTGTTTGTAACTAGACATTCTTAGCCTCTTTGGGGAGCCTGCTGAGACAGGCATCATCCACTGCTTCTGAACTGAGATTCAGAAAGATTGAAAGCTCTATTATCTGACACTCAAAGATGGTCAAAGAAAATATTCCACCAGATGAACTTTTGTTTCTCTTAAAGAAATTCTGTGATAGCTAATCTAATGAGTAAGTGCCATAGTAAACATAGAGATTGTGACTTTGTTTTAAAATCATTGCAACATTGCTATTTCAGAAAATGTAAACTTAAAATAATCAGAAAATTCTGACATGCTTTTAACAACTACATGTTAAATGATGAATTTAACTCAATTATTATAATCATTTTGTTCTATAAACACCTTTTTAATCCATTTAACCTATTTTCAGGCTCATAGTGTGTTCCAAATGTTGATTTCTCATAAGAGTCCAGACTTTTCACTGAATTATAACCCTCCAATCTTCCCTAATTTCCTGGTAAACATTATTATGGAGACATAATTTGAGTTTTAATACAATGGCAGATGCATCTGTTATATAATGACAGGGTATCTATTAAAATATTTCCTTATCATATACGTTTGACATATTTCAGAATTGGAGTTTAAAATATTAAAAGATTCTCTGTAGCAATTTCCTCTGAATTAAAACATCCCCTCTGGTAAGGAGGTCAACAAATCTGAGAGAGCTGAAACTTAAAAGGTCTTAAGACTCTTCTCTGGCTAGGGAGGCGGCTCAGTGCCTAAAGGCTTTTTTTTTTTTTTTTCACAAAACCTGCCAGCCAGGGCTCAGTACCCTCACACCCACATAAAGCCCAATGCACCAGGTGGCACATACATCTAGTGTTCATTTGCAGCAGCACAGGGCTCTGATGTGCCCATTCTCTCTTAATCTCTCTCTTCCTATCTCCTTATAAATAAATAAAGAAGTAAATAAATAAATAAATAAATAAATTTTTAAAGGTCACCCCAAGTTATATAATCAGTAAGCAACTGTTGAGCGAGAGACTTTGACTAAGCCAGCTGCTTCCAAGTTATGCAGTAAGTACCAGAGATACAGTTTCTGTGAATTGTCATCTGTACTGGGGTGGACTTTGCAATGATGCAGTTGCCCGTGAGACATCCATGCTCTGAAAGTAACCTCAAAAAGCTCACTGGTTTACCAAAATTGGAACAGTTGCATCCGTTCTTTGCTCTGTTGCCTGTGCCCTGTGTTTGCATCTCACCAGGCAGAAAGTTTCATGCAACAAAAGTTAAAAATAAAGCTTAAAACATACCAACCAAGGCTCAAGAAACTTTGTGGAACAGGGGAGTAGAAAGATTGTAAGAGCCACAGGAATATCTTGAAGCGTACCACTCCCCACTCCCACAGACTGACTGGTACATTCATGATCCCACTGTGAATCCTGATAACCCCATTAAAGAGCGACCTCCATGGAATGGGGGCAGGAGAGGGAACATAAGAGTATAACCTGATGGGAATATGCAATACACATAATTGCATACTGTGCAATATGCTCAAAGTTTACAATTAATTTAAAAAGTCATAGAAAAATAAATTTTCTCATAAGCTTTTATTACTTGTAGAACGAACTGTTAGGAGACAGGCATGGTGGCACACAGATTTAATCCCAGCATTCAGGAGGCTGAGGTAGGAGGATTGCTATGAGTTTGATGCCACCCTAAGTCTACATAGTAAATTTCAGGTCAGCCTGGGCTAGAGTGAGACCCTACCTCAAAAAACAATAGCTATAAAATGGAACCAGCCTAGATGTCATCCACAGATGAATGGATAATAAAGATGTGGTACATTTACACAATGGAGTTCTATTCAGCAGTAAAGAAAAATGAAATTATAAAATTCACAGGGAAGTGGATGGATCTGGAAAGGATTATACTAGGTGAGGCAACCAAGGCCCAGAAAGCCAAACATCACATGTTCTCTCTCATATGTGGATTTAGCTACAAATGTATAGAGTTCTGTGTGAGCTGAATCAAAAATCAGTAGCAGAGGTCCATAAGCTAGAAAAAGGCTATAAGGGGGGGAGGAGAGGGAAGGACTTTAGGAGATGGTATTGTATATATGGAAGTAGAAGAACAAATTACAGGGAGGTGATAGGCCTAAGATAGGTCAGGGGAAGAGATTGTATAAAAGAAGGGTGGGAGGGATGGTCAATCAAAATTCAAGATATTCTGAATAAGACATATGAAAATCTACTTTCTTGAATAACAGCACATCCAGAAGCCATATATTGTTACTAGAAAATTTTCAGTGGCAGGGATGGGATACCTTCCAGTGAGTCATTGGCCAGGGAGGTCCCTGTTGCCTCCAAAACATTATAGGCTATTGCCAAGGCCCTTGGTTTCCCATGAGAAATAGATGGTAAGACCCTATTGATGAAGACTTCACATGCCTGAGTGGCAAAGTCACTGAGAAATCAAGCTACTGTTCAGCAGAAAACCTTCTGCCTGTAGCCCAACCAACTGAAAGCTGGAAAAAGCTGCACTGTATGCAGCCTATGGTAGACAGAAGTCATCAGTGGTGAAAACAGTAGACACTGGAAACCTCAAGTTTGGCCAGACAGTTCAAATGACTGAACGAGTACAATAGTGGCATGTCTGCTCTAGGGAAACCAACTGCTCTCCAACTGGACTGAAGGCCCACTCTAGGGGAGGGAATCCATGCCTGTTACTGAGAGCCTAATCAAAAGCCTATGGCAGGAGAGGTCATGAGCCCTAGGGGTATAAAGCCTTCTCTTGTCTGGATAAATGCATATATTGCTCTCACCAAATTGCCCTGAAAGCACTACTCTTAAGGTTTATATTTACATATCGATGCTAATATCACTTCTGGCTAGAGAAGCTTGTCTTTTCAGATGGTGATGACCACTGAGATGACCCAAAAGACAACATAGTGCTGAGAAGGGCCAGAGGAGTGTCCAGCATTGAAACATTTCACACCATCCAAGGCTCAGGGTCCATTGCAGAAGCGTGGCTGAAAGAATGTAAGATCCAAAGGCAGGGTACCACTCTTTACATACAACTGTCTGGACAGAAATTGGCCTCAATATCCAAGACCTCACAGTGCCTAGAAATACCTATGCAAGACCCTTATAATAGGAGAAAAAGATGATGACATCAAATTAAAAGAGAGACTAATGGAGAGTGGGAGGGGATATGATGGAGAGCAGAGTTATGAAGGGGAAAGTGGGGGATGGGAGGGAAATACCATGGTTTGTTGTCTGTAAGTATAGAAGTTATATATATGTGTGTGTGTGTGTATGTGTGTGTGCAAACCCATATAATTTCCTTCAAAATAACATTTATAGAGTGTTAGTACATGTCAGTACATTGTGAATTTTGCCAATATGAGAAAATATTTAAGAGGCATCATGAGCCAGTGGGGTATTATTCATTCACTTCATAACAGATCTACCACATGAACTCTTTAAGATTTGACAGTAACTGTTTTCAGAGAATGTGATGTAACTAAATGACTGCTGATCATGAAAAATAAAAAGAAATGTTAAAGCATGCTAGGCACAGAGTAAGCTCTCAATAAATATTTATTAAATAAATAACCCCTCAATAGCATCATCCTATAAACAGGATCATGAAGCAGACAACTGAAAGCACCCAACAATGTCCTTGTCTAAATCACCAGAACTTATGGCATACACCATTTTATGTGGGAAGGAATGAAGGTTGCCATAGAATAAAAGTTTTTAAATGCTGACCTGACTGACCATAGAAGAGTATATATCAAGGGCCACTGGACTAACAAAGCAAAAATGAAGATAACCAGGGCTCCCAAGGGTGCTTGTAAGGGGAAGAGAAAAGCAGAGCAGTCCATGTCAGGGATTTACAGCACAAGAAAGACCCAACCAGCCACCAATGGCTTTGAAGAGGTGAGGGGCCTGTAAATCATGATGCAGCTTCTGTCTGGCATCTAGCAAAGGCAAGGAAGGAGATTCTTGCTCAAGCCCAGCCAACACCAGGATTTTAGTGCAGTGAGACCTATTTTGGATTTTTGAACCACAATCAATTTCTGTTATAGTAAGCCAAGTACATTGATAGTACCTTGTAATACCTCATCACACAATGTGCTTTTTTTTTTTTTAATAAGTCTTTACATACTTTATCTCAACTTAGGGAGACAGTCTTGCTTTTTGCTATATACTCAAGACTGATTCAGACAAATAGAGAGGAACCTTAATAAATGATTATTGGATTAGTTAGAGAGTTTTTATCCCTGACACTTTCAAAATTTCTTAAGGCTTTGATAGACACTACATTTCCACAAATATTCAATATCGATTTCTTAAAAATAGCCCAATTATCAATTTTATAACTTTAGTTTTCAATCATATTTTATGTATGTTTCTATTGTGATCTATGTATTTCATTGTTCTTCACTTGTGTGTAGATTTTCATTTTCCCTTCTTCCATAAAGTCACTCACAAGAATGGAATTTTGCTTATGCTTACTGTGTCTATTCTAAGGCGCATAAGTGTGTGTGTGTGTGTGGTGCCCATGTGTGTATACCTGTTGGGTGGGGGGCTCATGAGAAGGCCTGAAGAAAATGCTACAAGACCTCCTTTATTGCTCTCCACCTTTATTTTCATAAAGCAAGGTCTCTCACTGAACCTAGACCTCACTATTTTTTGAGCAAGACTAGCTGGCTAGTAAGCCTCCTCTCTGCTTTCCCCAGCACTGAGGTCATAGATGCCTAACAACGTACCTGGCTTTTTACATGAGTGCAAGGGATTTGAACTCAAATTTTTGCTTAAATTTACCAAGTCCATCTTTGACCTACATGAGCCTAGCCCTCTACTTCTGACCCACTTTGGTTTGAGATCTTGTAAAGATATGTTCTATTCTTTCTTCTGCCTGAGATGGACTGTCTATTTCTTGTCCTGGATTTTGATTTTTGAGCATTAATTAGAACATTTGAGGTTAGACATCTCTGTTTTTCTTTCAAAATTTGGACTTTCAAATTTCTTTTTTAGGAACTTTCCCACACTATTTCAATCGTAGTCATCAAGATTTGAGGTTGCTTTTAGTAATGGTGAAAATACAAATGAAAACTAAAAAGCAAACCAGGCATGGCTCCTTTCTCAGGCCTTGAAGAATGACTTCCCTCCAAGTCCTCACTGTTTTTCCTGGGGTGCCATGAAAATACCTCCATCCGTGAGGTAATGGATCTATGGGTGGTAGCCATGCATCACTGCTGTGTAAGTAAGTTGGCAAGACAATGTGATAGATAAGTCTGTCTGCTTTCACATGAAAAATACATTCCTACACATATAAAGCTATGCTTGGTTTTTCTTATTTTCCAATTGCCTTCTACTTGTGTAGCCAATACCAGTGACTTTCACTGGCACATTCTTCACTCTTATGTCTTCTTTTGCCTTTTTTTTTCCTCTTGTCTTACCTGACTTTCTACTCTTTCTGTTCCCTATTCTAAGAAAAATCCTCATTATTTCAAATATTGTCCATACTGTTACTGTCTGAATAATGTCATTTAGAAGTTATTACAGGATTCACAGTAACTATAAATATTTATTTTCATTTTTATGCTCTAAATCTCTTCAATATAAAATTAAATTTTCTCACAGAAAGCATCTCCAAGACATCATACTCAGTAATTGTTTGTGAAGAGTTCCTTATTTTCTTTGCCTCTTTTCTTTCTCCTACCTTTTGAATACGGGTGTAAGTCACCATATTTTACTCAACATATTTGCTCAACACACAGCAGCAGTCTGAGCGCTCACCACATTTGCCTTGGGGCACACGATTAGGTGAGCGTATCAATTTGGTTTCTGTTTTCACTTTGTAAAAGTATAACTTCTTCCCCAATAAAAGTAGCCAAGCATTGTGATGTCAGCTCCAAAGTCCTTGTTTTTGTCAGGAACTGCTGCAGAGAGAGATGCAGCTGAGACAATGAGGAATTTTCATTTCTAACTAGTTTAGTACCAGTGCAAAACCCACAGCTCAGAGCCTCCCAAAGGCAAGCACAAGAATATAAAGATACAAATTTATCCTGGAAAATATTAATAAAAATTAAAAAAGGAGGAAGCAGGAGTAAGTGAGAATGGTAGGAGATGGTGATGTTGCTCTGACATATGGGAGAGTTGTGTTCCTACGATTTTCTGACATGACGCTTGTCATACCCCGACTATACAGTCTAACAATCAGAAATAGTAGGACAAAAATGGTGTGGCTTCAGATAGTCTGTAAACAGCTTCAGTTATTAAGTTACTGCCTCTTCGCTCCAAAATAGCTTTGATTTGTGATGCTGGACCTCCAAACTTGCAAAAAAAAATTTCCCTTTGCCAACTAGCTCAATATTGGGATCTGTCCCAGGGGTCACTGGAAGGCCAGTATCTGCTAGAAAAATGAAGAAAAAAAAATTTCCTCCTGTTTTTTTCCCTTGCGTCAGTGAGTAAATTATCACAGGGTGGTCCAACAGAATTTTAAAGAACAGTAATGACCCTGAAGGTCTGTAATGAAGAGCTTCCAACAAATTTCCAAAATGAATGGCAGGAGCTATTGGTTGAAACCAAACCCTCTCCGGGGAAGACTGAATCTCCATGTGCTGGCCCTTCCTCTATCTTTCTGTAGGGCTTGCTCACCCCTTGTCTCACAAGCTGCTATCTATCTACTTTCTGCAGCTGCCAACTTTATTTTAACCCACAGTCTTCCATAATAAACAGTGAACTTCCCCTGTTGGTATTCCTCTTATAGGGTCTGTGTCATTTCTAATAAGGATCCCTGAACCCACCTGTCCTTTCAATATTCTGAGCTTAGATGGTCCACTCTAAAATTCACATGTAAAAAATAAAAATAAATAAATAAAATTCACATGTATTTTTTCCCTATAATCTCTGTCCTGCTGATTCCTCCTTCAAACCAAATTTCCTATAAGGACCAGAGCATAATACAAGTCAGTATGTCTGTAGATTCCAACTGTGGTCAAAGTCCAATTGCATTCTACCAAGGCATTGAGTGTCTTGAAAATGAATATAGCTGTGCAACATTTTATGTGTCATTAAGCATGCCTTTATAGCTAGACAGCCTCATAAAAGTAAAGAAGATACAAAGAACTGGTAAAGTTAATGAAAAGAAAGCATCATTCTAAATTCTATGAGCTAAAATGACAGTGAAAAGTTAGTAACAACTTTGTGCCAATAAATTTGAAAAATAAGATAAAATAGATAAATTGTCAAAAAATTATGTACCTCATGAATACGAACTCACAAGTGATCTGTGAATTATAATAGATTTGTTGGTCTTGTTTTTCGGTGCTGGGACTCAAAGCCAGGACTTGAGCATACTAGGTAAACACTCTACCACTGAGTGGCATCCACATCCCTGTTTCATGACTGTTGTAGAAAATAAACATGATTCAAGTCTTGGATGATGTCAATTTTGGATAGTGACATACACTTTATCAAATATTTTAACCTTGTTTAAATAATTCCCAAGAACAAAGGTAGGATAATTCCCCCAATAATTTTGAAGGGTATCATTTTGAGGCTGGTTAAGAAGATACCTGTGAGGTAAGACACTAGTAATCATGAGTAAAACAGAATGACAACACAGGGAAGTGAAACAACAAGACTGTTCTGCATACAGATTTCAGAGTCTCGGTTCCAGAATCACAATATACAGCCATGAGGATGAGCATGGGAACTGACAGGCAAAAGGTGAACAAAGACAGTATACCAGTTCACAGCACCCAAGAATAAAGTACTGTCATAGCAAACTGTAAAGAAATTTAATACTTGGTGACCAAGTAAGAATTATCCCAACAATGGATGATTATAAGATTAAAAAACAAATTTCTGCCGAGTGTGGTGGTACATATCCTTAATCTCAGTACTCCGGAGGCAGAGGTAAGAGGATCACTGTGAGTAAAAGGCCAGCCTGAGACTATGCAATGAATTCCAGGTCAGCCTGGGCTAGAGTGAGATCATACCTTGAAAAAAAAAACACATAAATATATAGTTGAAATTCTTCATGTTAACAAATCAACAAAGAAAAAATAAACATCTTGTGGCTAGAGAGATGGCTCAGGGGTTAAGGCACTAGCCTGAAAAGCCTAAGGACCTGGGTTCAGTTCTCCAGTACTTATATAAAGCCAGATGCACAGGGTAGTGTATGCATCTGGACTTCGTTTGTAGTGGCTAGAGGCACTGAAGTGTGCATTCTCCCTCTATCTACTCTTTCACATGCTCTTAAATAAATAAATAAATAAATAAAATGTTTATAAAACATTTCAATATATGACAAAAAAATCAAATGCTAAAAATACAGACTATTTAATGATTTTAAATGTCTTGGAAAACTATTTTTAATTGATAAAAATATATGCAGAAAATCTACAGGAGTCATAACTAATGTTGAAGCCCTAAAATTTTTACTTCTGAGTTAGGAAAAGACAAGAATGTTCCATATTGCCTCTGCTATCCAACATTTCCTAGAGTTTCTACCCCCGTGAGCACCTTAGTTATTTCATGATATGTGTGTAATTCTTTGCTGCATGTGGTATGGCTCTGCCATAGAGTTTCAGAGATCTGCTCTGATTCTCTGATGAGAATTTCCCATGTTACCCTCAATACCATGCTGCTGTAGAAACCAAAAACCTCCCATGAGGCACCATATTTTCTGGGGCCTAGTAGTAGTGGAACATCTGTCAAAAACCAAAGTGCCCATTTGGTAAGAGTTAGTTATCAACTGGATCCCATCAGGATAAACAGTCAAGGCTGAGAAAACCCAAATTCCACCTCAATGTGGCAGATGCATCTTAGATCAAACAGGAATAGAACCAGTAGTCACACCCCCATGCTCCATTACTGTTTCCCTGGATTTACTCTCAGCTCATGAATAAGGAAATTAGGGCATTCTATACAATCAGCTGGGTCAGGAGCCAAGCCCTGAGATTGGTATATAGATATACAGACTTGGTATGCAGGTGTGAGACTAGTGCTTCACTCAAGAATAGATTTGAAAGACTGGTAAGAGAAGTCTTACTGGGTAGAGCATTGGGTGGTTAAACTTGTCATCCATTTCATGTAGAAAGAGAACTATAAGTCATTCATATTGGCACAGGCTTGTAATCCCAGCAATGGAAAGTTCAAACAAGATCTTGAGTTGAGGACAAATTGGGCTACATAATGAGAACTTGCTCAGAGATAGTGGGTAGGGAGAGAGAAGAAGGATAAGGAGGAGGAGGAGGAGACAGAGGGGAGAAGAGGAGGAATGAGGAAGAGAGGAGGTAGGGAGAGAAGAGAAGAAAAGAAGATTCATTGCTAGAAATAAATAAATAAAATGGCACTCATTGGAAGTGAAAAATGTCCTGGATTGCTGGTAATGGAAGTAAAAGGGAAAAGAACCAAAGATGGACATGGGCCAAGGGTATCTGAAGCAGACACATGTAGACCCATAGATAGTACTGGACAGAAAGTTTGATGATCTTGTACCACACTTTAATGCCTGCCAGAGAAGACTACTATGGAAGAGGAGTTACTAAGTGGCCAAAAACCTATGTGCTTCAGTCATCTGATGTCACCCCATCTCTGTCACAGCCACAGCAGAGCTGGTACAGCAAGTACATGAGTAAAGCAGCCATGGCAATAGACATGTACCTCATACATGGGCCCAGAAGCATGAATTTCTGATTTCCAAATCTACTGCAGTCACCATTGCTGCCTGATGTCCATCCTGCAGACAAGAGACACAGTGTGGCTCCATTCCATGCTCAGCAAAGCTGATGGCTCTTTCTCATAGAAGAACTTATTCCAGCTATGAGTTTGATTCATCTGCCCACTGGGTTTCAGTCAATACTGCAGTCCTAAAACTTACAAAATGTTTTGTTCACTGCCGTGGCTTCCCAAATAACATTACATCAGACCACTTGACAGCCACAGAGAAACAAGACTGAGCCAATGACCATAGGACCTACTGGCTGTGTCACATACCCTACTGCCCAGCAACGACAGTCATCATTAGAATCTCGAATGAGGCACAGCTTCCAGTCCACTGTGGCAACAAGACTTTGCAAGGATGTGAGTCATTTCCAATTGAAGTCTATGCATTTGTCTCACCATTGGTGATTTCAGGCTCTCCTACACCCAAGTGCATCCATTGTGCAGTGTGACTGAGCTTTTTGTTTCCCTGTATTAACATGTGCACTGAAACATGCTTGTACCCTTAACATGTTTTATGATAACCAGTCTCCTTTTCTAGTTTTCACATCTGAACATGGAAGTTATTCTATTATTTTATATAGACTAAAATAGGTATTTCTTCACTTTAAAGTGAGGTTAATATTACCTTTCAGAGTTCATAGACCATCTTCTTGGTAACTTTTTAAAAATTATTTTATTTATTTGAGAGAGAGTGTGTGACATACAGAGGTGGACACAGAGAGAGAATGGGCACACCAGGGCCTCCAGCTGCTGCAGACGAATTGCAGATGCATGCACCTCTTTGTGCATCTGGCTTACCAGGGTTCTGGGAATCAAACCTGAATCCTTAGGCTTTGCAGGCAAGCACCTTAACTGCTCAGCCATCTCTCCAGTCTTGCTTGGCACATTTTTTTGTTACTTTTGTATATAAAATATTGGTAGGAGTTCTTAGTATAATGCCTGACACAGTGCCAGGCTGCATCAGTATGTAGACGGTACTATTAACTCAATCCCTTAGGAAAAGTTGAGTCTCTTAATATTAGTAGAACACCAAGTTTCAGAAACCTTGTAATGTTGAATTTTCAGATAAATTTGTGTGATTCCATACAAGTTCTATTACTTCAAAGAAATGTTCCTATAGCGTTTTCACTATAGTAATCTTAAAATGATCTGGAAGAATTAGCACAATGAATGTCTATCCATACATCTATAAGTATATTTTCCAGGATTATCATTTACCACACTTATCTCATCTTTCCTCCCCATGCATTTGTCCTTGGTGAAGTATTTGAAAGTACATACTGTGTCGTCATCATCACTATAAACAGGGCTGGGACAGCCTTATTAAATTAATATTGAAGCATAAAGTCAAGTCTGTCAGTGAAGAGCAGGCCGGACCTTTCCTCCCTCTCTTAGAAGCTTACATCTTCCTGAGCCACATGTACATTGAGTCAGACTGGGCCCCTCCTCACAAATGTGGCACTCCCCAGGACAATCGTGTAAGCTTTACTCCAAGGGCTTCATTAACACCAAACTTCAGACTCCTAATCCATGAAACTAGCAACAGTGGCAGGGGCCTGTTGTGATTATCTAATGTGAACCCATGAGACCAAAGGATGGGGTGTTATTCAGTGCAGTTGTTTTTCTCCCACAACCAAGCGCATTATTGATTGGATGTACTTAGTGAGATTTAGCTGTGCGTGAGACTCTTAAGACATATGGAGGCTCCTCTGCCTAAATTCAGCACAACACTGCCTGTGGCTACTTTGCTCTTGCTAACTAGACAGAAGGAGCACACACTTTACTGTAGTTAACTAAATTTAGGTAAACCAAGAAAAACAAACAAAACAACAGTACCATGCATGGAGCACCCATTCTGTGCTTAATTCACTTTAGGTCTGATGACATCATTATATGATTTGCATAATGTGAAAAATTTCAACCCACTGACTCATACAAGTAAGTATTCATTTTTTCCTGTATAACTCAAGTTAATACCTGCATTGAGACCCCATTCTCTGGTGGTTTAAAGTTTTCTTATATTTTCTTTCTCTCCCTAATCTGGATAAATATTTTTTTTTTGTCCAAGAACATCAAAGAGAAAGTAAACTCAATACTCATTCTTCTGATATCTCTCCCAAATATTTTGTCTGCTAGAATATTATTGTAATCCTCCCCAAAGCCAATGTCTTTTGGAGGACAGAAATTGTCCTTTGATATTTTTTTGTGCTTTGACCTTACCATATTGTTCCCCAGACACGGCAGATTTATAATGGCATAGATGTTTGACTGGGAATAGACAAATGAGAAAAATCACTTAATCACTTAATTCCATAATAATAGTCTATCAGTCAGATATCCTTCAGTCATCATGTGTCAGTCAGGGTTCTTATACACAGAATTTTGGCAAATTGAAATATAAATTATAGAAGATATTATATATGGAGCTCATAAGAGGTCTCAAAAAGCTGGATGAGCCAGATCTATCAGGAGTGCAGAAATAAGAGAAATAGTACCCATAGCTATAAATGAAATTGCTTAAGCCTATGAAAACACTGCACCCTTGGCCACAAATATTCATGTATGTTCCAACACTGCTGATCACTTCACAAAGCATTGCAGACCCTGGAAGCTGATGCAGCTTCTGCTGCATCTTGCTGGCAAGATAGGCTTTAAGCGATGGTTGCTTCTTGGCCTCACTAGCTCCTGAGTCAGCAGCAAAGGTAGAGGCACCTGATATGTAAGTATAGCACAGTTCTTAACACAGATTTGCTGTGTTCTAGCAACAGGAAAGACTGTTGAAGAGTTTTCACCTTCAGTGGTGGGAGTTAGTGGAGCTTTCCACTATAACTTTTATGATGGATAATTCCCCAAATACAGTACATTCGACCCAGTTTGTACCACATGCTCCGTGTCCTCCAGACAATAACCATGTATTCACAGTTTCTTGCCACAGTGGCCCAACAATGGGTGGCATGTCCTTTGATCATAAAGCCAAGCAGAGATACTGTCACCTCACCTCCCACCTGTTAGACATGGATCTGTACTGGGACCAACAGAGGTCACTTGAAGGAAAGAAAGAGAAATCAATCCCAACAGTAATATATTTCATTTATTCAGAGCACAGAACAATGAAGGGTGGGCAATCTCTCCACAGGATTAGAGACTGCACCCTCAGACACAGCTGAGTTGGGTTTTTATGGGGTCAGAGGAGGGGAAAAAGGAGGAAAGGTAAAAACAAAAGGGGTAGAGGGGAAGAAGGGGGAACCAGGCCGTTTGCCCATTGAATCTGTTTGTCTTCTTATGGTCTTGAGGCAAGGGTCTCTGAACACCAGATGTTCTTATCAGAGAAAACATTTGAGGTATTTTGCAACCCAGATTTTCCAGGAGATCTATTGTTCTGAACCTCCACTGAGGTCATTTTGCCTGGTTACTCCATGATTTATTAACCCTTCATCCCTGATCCTGAGGACAAGTAAAAGGATGAGGGTTGTAGATTCAGATCTTGGATATACTCCCTGCTGGCTTTAGGGATTACTATAGGGACTTAGGGTCTGTTTCCAGGGTCTGGAACAGGCACAAGTCTTGACTGAGTTGGAGTTTCCAGGCTACTTCATGTATCTCTTCTTGGTGTGGCTTTGTCCTTTGGTTGGTCCTGAGGGATGGGTGAGAAATACTGAAGGGGACAAGAAATTAATAAAAAATGTTGAAGAACCAATTTTTGGTATGTTGTTGGCAAGTGGAGTAATGGGTTCTTAGGTACATTAGTTTGCCCATGTCAATTCATTGTTTGATAGACTTTAGTATCAAGTCTTAGGAGTGAAAGGACTAGAGGAGCTTCTAGGCCCACACATAGGGTAGTTAACCAGGGGCTCCAGTCAAACAGCTGCTGAAACCAAGAACCACTGGCCTCCTCCTGTTCCTCATGGCATCTTTCTAGGTTTTCTTTTACCACTTTATTAAAAAAAAAAGATATTTAATTTAATTTTTTTATTTATTTATTTGAGACCAACAGAAAAGGCAGATAGAGACAGAGAGAGAGAGAGAGAACAAGAGACAGCAAGCATGGGCATACCAGGGCCTCTAGCCACTGCAAACAAATTCAAGATACATGTGCCACCTTGTGCATTTGGCTTTACGTAAATACTGGGGGACTGAACCTGGGTCCTTTGGCTTTGCTGGCAAGCTCCTTGAGCACTAATCCATCTCTCTAGCACTTGTTCACCTTTTTTAAAGGTGTCTTTATTATTTTATTTATTATTTATTGGCATAAAAACAGCAAGCATCTCCTAGGTTCACACATAGTCCTCACTGTGACATGAATACCAGATCATGACCTCATTGGTTTTGTAATACCATTTCTGCCAGGGAATCAACCTGATGGTAGAGTAGGCTAATGGAGTCTTATAAGTATTCCAGATATGTGTCAATTTGTTGGTCCATGTGTGACATTCCAATTTCACCTTTTCCTAGAGCTGTTGAACCTCAGGCTGTTGATTCTGCTGTGCTGTCTCACCAAGATGGGCCCCAGTAAGGGAGCTGCACTTTTATTACGTGACCTAAGGCCAAGGGGTAGCATGAAGTGTTCACCTTCGGGTCCACTGTAGGTGTACCTGGGGGAGGACATGGACTGTGACACATAAAGTGGGGCTTTATTTAACTCCCTAAAGGTGATACATCTGGTGAGGTCAGAGGTTCAGGCCAGAAAGGTCTGACTGGATTCAAAGAAATCCTTGAATTTATTGAGAGTCATAGTCACAGTGTTACTACAATTCCAGGAAAGGGGACTAGGAGAGGTCATAATTACAAGTTATTAGGCAAGAAGCTCTTCTGGCTATATCTTCCAAAGTTAAGGGTGGTTTAAAGGGAGAGCAGCTGCTTATGTTGTTGTTTGTAGTAATAGGGACACAACACACACACACACACACACACATACACACACACACACACACATATATATATATATATATATCCAAACACACATAGTAAGGGTGTTTGAGCTTGAGGCAGAGCCAGTAGCCCTTGGCCAGTTCTTTGTAATGTTAAGCAACTGGTGTATACCTTATAGCATGAGAAAGAGGCTGGGAGGTAATAGGGTGGGATGGAGCAGGAGAGTGTGAGGAGTCAGATAGTCATGGATGAGGAGCCAGTACTGGTGGTGAGTGAGGGGAAAAGACAGAGTTCCCCCTGTGGTGTTATTGGGCCAATTGGTGTGGACTCCTTTCTTTCAAGATTGCCATCCAGGTACCCAGCTTAAGTTATAATAAACATTTAAAAGTTATTGTTCAAAGCAGGATTAAAGTTTGGAATATAAACATATCTATTGTTGTAATAAGCATAAAGCCAAAAGTACAGAAGTAAATTATTTTAAATAGGTCATAAACCAGTTTTTAGTAATTTTATATCATCTTAAACATATCTATGAACATATGAACACCTAATGATCATAAACACTGGAACAATTACTGACCATTATTTAGCTATAAATAAAGACAGACTGCATGAAATATAAAACACATGACATGAAAGGGCTGACCAGCATAAGACATGACAAAGAACATAAAATTAGAAAGAGATGTCCTTTGGCCGGGCGTGGTGGCACACGCCTTTAATCCCAGCACTCGGAGGCAGAGGTAGGAGGATCACCATGAGTTTGAGGCCACCCTGAGACTCTATAGTGAATTCCAGGTCAGCCTGGGCTAGAGTGAGACCCTACCTCGAAAAACACAAAAAAAAAAAAAAAAAAGAAAGAGATGTCCTTTGTAAAAGATTTTAGGAGCTGGAGAGATTGCTTAGTGTTTAAGGCACTTGCCTGCAAAGCCAAAGGACCAAGGTTTGATTCGAAAGAACCCATGTAAGCCAGATGCACAAAGTGGTACATGTGTCTGGTGTTCATCTGCAGTGGCTAGAGGCCCTGGAACACCCATTCCTCCCCACCACCTTTCTCTCTCTCTCTCTCTCTTAAATAAAATAAATAAATAAAGATTTCAGTTCTACTTCAAATTGGTGAGGACATACGTTAATTTGATATTTTTTTATTTTATATGAGTACTCATTCATGATCCAATGTTCCCATATCAGCAATATAGACAATTATAAAGCATTATGTAATCTTCAAGACAGAGAAACAGCTGCTTGTAGTTTGAATTTAAAACTGACAGTTTTTCCTTGAGAAGACTCTAACATGTGGGAGTAGCCTGAATACCCTCTGGGAAGGCATGGGATTGATGGGCAGGTCTTGTTAATTTTATCTGGTGTCATAAAGAACAATTTATGTGGCCAATGTTTATGACGGGTAAATAAAGGCCCACACAGGAGAGAATGGAGTCATTAACGTGTGGCAGCAAATGCTAGGAAAATGTGACTGACATGAGAGTGGGAGATGTCTTTTAAGAGCTGAGGGTGGCAAGAAGGGGCAGGAGTCAGGGATGGCTGCAGCACAGCGGGGGGGGGGGGGTTACTCCTGTAGGCTCCACTGCAGAAGAGAAGCAGTGAGGGGAGGGTAACCTTGGCCATGGTAGCAGTAGAGAAAGATAGTGACAGAGATGATGGGGTAGCCCAGCGGTGGATAGGGTGAGACCTTAGGAAAGGAAAAATCAGAAAAGGCAGGCAGGGGAGAAGGAGTACTAGGAGTAATGGCCAGGCACAGGAAGTAGGAGTGGGCTTAGCAGGAAGGTTTGGTTAGCAGAGCAATCTTGATAGGGTGGGGCACGTGTATAAATGGAAGAAAGCCTGGGCATATAAAACTTCAGATCCCTTGCCATTTCATCTGGTAAAATTGTCCAGGTCATCGAGGACTCATAAATTGAAAGTCTTAAATTCAGGCCAAATATGACTATTGTCTAATTTGTATTGGGGCCAGACCTGAGTAGAAAGTCAGATTAAAAGTTTGGCCTTGAGGTTTGTCAGGCCTAATGGTTTTAAGTTTGATTTTAGATATCCCAATACATTGACTTAGAAATAGAGAGCTTGGAGCCCATTCTGTGGATTGGTAAGGCACATTCTAGATTCTGGTAGTAAGTCATCACCCAGTACCAAAATGCAGCTGAAAGAGAGATTCCAGGAGCAGGGAAAAGGTATCCCCAATCTCTATCCACTGGGAAGCTAATAGCTGAAAATAAGAGAGCTGGGGGACCCCTTGTATCCTAGAGTACAGCCGTCTAGGGTGCCTCTAGACTGCATCTGGGCCCTACGATAAAGGCATCTGGTGAAGTATTGGATGGATGGGAGGGTCAAATGGCAAGAGGCCTCTATGCTGGAGGTCAGAGGGAATACGGAAGTAAGGAGGAAGGAAACTGAGTTTACTGAAGTCATCAATAGAACCCCAGCATGGACTTTGCACTGCTATGGACACAAAGACTACAAAAGCCAGACACTTCAGTTCGTGACTGATAGCCATTTAGTCCGTTAGTAAACACAGAAGATTCTCAAGTTCTTGATGGGACCCAGTGTGGAAAGGAAAAGGGAGGGTGGGAGAGAGTTAGAGGCAAACATGGCCCCAAGAACATCTGAAATCCCCTGTTGAGTTCAATCAGGTCTCCAACAGGCCTTTTTGGGTAGTCCACAGCACAGGGATACACTCTGTCCAGATAAGCTTGACTGGCCACACTGTGACTTATTAACCCTTCACCATCATTGCTGTCTCCTATTGCAAGCTTTCTGTTTAGAAGCTCCATCAAGGTACGATAGACAGAATTTTTGGTACCACTCTAGCTTCTCCAGCTACTATCAGAGGAACGCAAGTTAGTGATACTGGACAGACTTTAACCATTAAGTGAAAGTAAAGAAAGATTCCAGGGGGTACACCGGCTGCTGTTCTTCTCTTGGACAAACTGTTCTCAGGTGAAGAGGTTGTAGGAGGTCTGTCTAGAAATGTTCTTCAGGACTGGTTGCCACTAACTACATGCTCACGAGTGCATAGCACACACTTCCCTGTATTTGTTTTCCTCCTTCTCTACCTCACTTTCCTTTTACTCTCACTCTTGCATTCTTGAGATGTCAGTGAAGTGCTGGAAAGTGTCTTACTTAAGGCTGCTATTATAGAGTGTCATGGACTAAGTGGCTCATAGTCAATATAAATTATTTCTTACAATCCTGGATTTTTTTCAGTCCAAGATCAAGGCACCTGTAGACTTGATATCAAGTGTGGGATCACTCTCTGGTGCATAGCAATGCACTTGGAAGAGGTGAAGGAGCTCCTCTGGGTCTGATTAACATGAGCACTAATCACACCACCTCCTCCAAATTCCCTCCTAATACTGTCACCTAGGGCTTAGAATTTTAACATGAAAATATTCAGACTATAGCAGCTGATGGGATTTGTCTTATATAGTGTTTCAGGACTAAAACACATGAGGGAGAAACTGTATCAAAATATCACAACATGTGTCACAATCAGCAAAACTTCAAAAATTAGGCAAGTTTCACTCACAAGAAAATGACGCCTCAAAAGAGTTAAGTCATTTCCTGATCTGGGTGTGGTAGTACATACCTGTAACCCCAGCATTTGGGAGGCTGAGGCAAGAGGATAACAAGTTCAAGGACAATGTGGGCTGCATAGTGAGATTGCATTTCAAAATAAGCAGGGAAGTAACGCAGTGATGGAGTTCTTTCATAACAAGTGAAGACCTGGGTTCTATCCCCAGTCTCTCTCTCTCTCTCTATCTCTCTAACACACACACACACACACACACACACACACACACACACACCTTTTCGAATGACACTACCAGTTAGTGACAGTCCAGCCAAAATTAGAAATTGGCTCAGAATGATTCTGTAGCTTATTTTCATTGCATCCAGTTTTACCTGCTCTTCTTAGAGTCAGACTGACAGGGCTACAAGCAGGCTCAGCTTTGAACAAATAGCATCAGAAGAGAGTTAACAGAGCATACCATTTTGCAACTCTTGGGGCAAGGTTGAAGAAAAGGAAACAGGATGTAAGCACCATCGAAGAACTTAGATCTGCGAGGTAGCATCTTGTATTGATTTTCCATCCAGAGTCTTAAGACAGATACACAAGACTTCAAGTTCTGGCTCGGACACTTATTAACCAAAGAAATCCATCTTTATGCCTCAATTTATTCATCTGCAAAATAAAAAAAACTTCAGTCTCACTGAACCTATTAGTGCATAGTTCCTATAAATCAAAGAAGGCATTACCCTTATGAGATCTGAGGAAAATCAAAATGAAAGAATGTACTATCTTTTTAAAGTTTTATACATTTTTTGTGTGTGTGCATGTATGCATGTTTGTTAGTAGTGGCGCACATGTACCACAGAGTACAAGTGGTGATCAGATAATGACTTTAGATGTTGGTCCTTACCTTCAAACTTGTTTGAGACAAGGTTTCATTATTCATGACCCCACCTCTCATGCTAGTCAGCCAGCCTGTCATATTTTAGGTGCTTTTCTTATCTTTCCTCCCCTATTACCATAGGTGTGCTAGGATTACAAATGGTCATGCTATGTCATCTGGTTTTCCATGGAAATGGAATTCAGTTACTCACACTTGCATGGCAAGTGCTTATCTACTAAGCTATCTCCCTAGCCCTCCAGATCACTTGAATACCCTTCTTATATTACAATACAATCCTGAGATAAAATCCGAGCCTCAGATCCTCAAGTCCCATGTGAAACTAGATAATGTACTATGTGCATCTGTAATCCCAGCATGCTTATGGTGAGAAGGGAGGCAGAGACAGGAGGCTCACCCAGAAAATTGCAATGCCATGGAAGTTTTGTTTCATGCCTGTTTGAGAAAATGATAGTAGGTGTTGATTATAAAAGCCCAGCTTAGCTTCTGCTGGTTTCTTTAACCCTTCAATTTGTTGTACAAATACCTAATGTCTTTTAAGATTTTCCTTTTTTTCCTATTTTGAAGATCCAGAATATATTCTTTGGAATTAACAATTCTCATAAAGATAAGGGAACTGAAATAGATCATACCATGTTTAAGATATATGTATGTTTAGTTCTTTAATCTTCCAGATAAGGAAAGCAAGGCTTTGGAGGGTTAAATGGTGTTAATCTTGATTAAGTCATGCCACATTTGAGTTTTATCTCTATCTCCATTTTCTGGGAAAGAAGACTCATATGAGGTTTTGCTTCATCTTAGATACCACATGACCTTCCAGAGAATCTGCTAAGGTCAAAATTTTACTGAAAATTTCTCCATCTTCTATGTAGCCATTGAACCAAGTATTTTAAGGACAGATGGTCTGATTGCACAGTGGGAGAATGAGTGGATTCGATTACGAGTATAAAAAATAATCATAGAAATAGATTATTGAAATTTCCTGTAAGAAAACAAAAGTCATTCATGTGTTAGTAGCTAGAACTGGTAATGGTGATACATGTTACTACCTGATAACCCTTAAAAAGCTTGCCTGGTATGGTAACTAATATGCAAACCTGGGCAATTCAAAGGATTAGAATGGGCTTTCTTTGAATTCTCATGAAGTTTATTTCTGAGTATATATTTTTAAACTTTAGATAGAAAATCCCTCAAGTAAGAGGACAGGGCTGATATAATGTTGATATGCTATGAAATTTTACATTTCTGATCAAATATGTCAAGTACAATGAAATCAGGTTATGACACAATACAATGCAAGATAGTCTACCTAATTGAGTGCTTTAAGTGGGTTTCTGCACCCTCTTTATGAGTATTTTTTAGAAAAAAATATTGGAGAGAAAACAAGCAGGACATCACCTTTCAGCAGTTCTAAAATCCATACAAAAGACTAAGTCAAATTTTCAAGGAAAAGTATTTCCTTGAATGTACTTCTGAGAGGGAAATTCACAAGTGAGTGGTCAGAACCACACATCCTCCAGGGAAATGAGAAAAGAAATCCTAACAATGAACAGCTACTCTTTATGACTCTCCCAGAGTTGCCCTTCAGTGATTATTAATGATTACCAATTAACTGTTTTCATGTAGTTTTAGCTGTGTCCTTTCCTGCCACTTCTTTACAAATTTATATGAGTAAAGGGTGTTGTATCATAGTAAGAATTACAAGATTTATTGCATTGTTACTGTGCATTAGTTTCTTGGTAGAAAATTCACATGCACTCATATTGTGTCCCCCAAGCATCCTGGAAAGTAAGTACAGTTACATAAACATGTCAAATATCAACTCTGTGTGTTGGATCCTGAGCTAACCATGTCAACCATGACACATGTTTGCATAAAACCCCATTGTCGCCAAACTAAAATTTTCACATACCCAAGTGTTTTTAAAACCATCATTCAAACAGGTGGAACTACATATGTCCTAGCACCTGGACTAGTCGAGTATTCAAGGACAATATCTTCCCCTACCCCAATTATCAAAACCATACCAAAAACAGTCTCTTTTCACTTACCAGATGAAATCAGGAGCAGAGCACTGTGGCCACAGATAACCTTCTCTCTTGTTAAGAGTACAGTTCCCATCAACCCACCTGACATCAACTGATTCATTACTTTGTTGACATCATGTAGAAAGAACATGGAAATAATATGCACAACCTATAACCATATAGAACCCAGATATGATGTATGTATACAAATTCTCTAACAATCCATAGTAGCCAGTATCTAGAGATATAAAGATATCTGAAGGCAATCGGTTACCACAGAGAAAGAGATAAAACTGTGTTTTAGGTCTAGTATATGACATGACATGATATTCCCTCCAAAAAATACATTACCACTAACAAAGGAACCTTTACAAATTTTGAAGAAAATGTATACCATTTATTGGTATTTACTTGCTCAAGAATTATGGAGCAACTGGGTATTGTGGTACACCCTATAATACCAGTACTCAGGACACAGGAACAGGAGGACTAGTTCAAGGTCAAGGCAAAACTGGCCTACAGAGAGAGTTCAATGACAGCAAAAATTAGTGAGGCATTGTATCAAAAAAAAAAAAAGAAAGAAAAACAAAAAACAAACAAACAAACAAACACAAAACCAGGAATAGTGGTGCGTGCCTGTAATCCCAGAGTTTGGGAGGCAGAGGTAGGAGGATGACAATGAGTTCTAGGCCACCCTGAAACTGCATAGTGAATTTCAGGTCAGCCTGCTAGAGAGAGAGAGAGACACTATCTCAAACCTCCCCCTCAATAAAATGAACTTTCTAGGGCTGGAGAGATGGCTTACTTTTTAAGGTGCTTACATGCAAAGTCTAAGGGCCTAGGTTTGAATCCCCAGTACCCACATAAAGCCAGATGCACAAGGTGGCACATGCATCTAGAGTTTGTTTGCAGTGTCTAGAGGCCATGGATCAAACATTCTCTCTGTATCTCTCTCTCTCTTTCTCTTTCTCGCTCTGAAATAAATGAAAAATGTTATTGTCTGTAAGTATAGAAGTTGTCTCTCTCTCTCTCTCTCTCTCTCTCTTTATATATATATATATATATATATATATATATATATATATATGTATATATATATATATATATATATGTATATATATATATATATATATAATTCCTCTGAGGCTGAAACTCCACTATCAAAATCCAGGATGCCCAGTGAAGGAGGAGAAACAATGTATACGTTGACACAGGATATATGGGGAGTCTTTGAACCATCCACTCAAATTTTCTATGAACCTAAAACTGCTCTTTCAAAATAGTCTTAAAGAAAACTGCTCAGCAGCAGCCACAATCCAGGTATCAAGGAACGGAGATCAGAAGGTCCCACAGGAAGCCACTAACGGCCACAAGTATTGAGAACACCTTGAGGCTCAACACGACAGTACTCCAGCTAGAAGAATGTGTGTCTTCCCCAAACTACTTCGACCAAACTGCTTCTGAGCAGAAAGCTAAGGACAGAGTAGTCTTCACCTTGGTTGTTTCTCAAAGTTAATTGTCAAGACATCTGGGATGTGTGGGCCCTGAGTTTTACAGTTTCTAAAGGTCAGGAAGTCATAGTTATAGGAAGGAAAAATACAATAAGCAAACAAGTCAACTCAAAAGCATGCCACTAGAGGGGAAATTGCTACACTACAAGAGAAAATGTTTAGCAGGCCATGAAAGTAAAATTAAATTGTATGAGCAGATGGCTTATGCTTTTTGTGACCCATTGTTTCAGAACTGCTAGCACTTTGTACCTTCAAGAAAGTGTTCCCTCAAGTACTCTTTTGTACAACACGGATGCATCCAAGATGAATGAATGTAACAGCCATGTGTAAATTCCTTACAGGGGAAAGATGAACTAGGTTTGAGATCCATGTGTCTATACTGAGATGAAAATGCTATACATTGCTTGCCTGACAGGTAGATATGGAATCAGTATGGGATTTTTACAAGTTTTGTTAAATAGAGAGTGTGACTGAACTATTTCATTGGATTATATTTAGAGGTATTGCTTTATTAAATATACTGGTTCTGTTTCTCTGGAGAGCTATAAATATAGTTTCAAAATTAAGTTCCTATCATTGTGGGTCAGTAATTTTGTGGAATTTCCCTTAACATTCTATATGTTAAAAACTTACTCCTCCAACTTGACTATATTCACTGAGTACAAAACCAGTTAATAAAAGTAAATAAATAAAGCTGGGCGTGGTGGCACATGCCTTTAATCCCAGCACTTGGGAGGCAGAGGTAGGAGGATCGCCATGAGTTCAAGGCCACCCTGAGACTCCATAGTGAATTCCAGGACAGCCTGGGCTAGAGTGAAACCCTACCTCGAAAAACAAAAAAAAAAAAAAAAAAAAAAAAAAAAAAGAAAAAGAAAAAAAGTAAATAAATAAATAAATTCAATGAACACCAAAAAATAGTAATAAAATAAGAGCTTACTCCTGAGACTGGTGATTCTGGTAGATAGTGGAGTATTTAAGAGGTGGGGTCAATTGGAGGTTACTAGGGTTATGTTGTCAAAAAGGACTGTGGCAACCTGATTTCTTCATCTTTCCCTCTTTTGCTTTACTTCTTGGCTGATAATATGAGCAGTTGGCACACGTCCCTTGTCATCACCTCCTTGTCACATCATCAGAGACACAAAACCACATGTTGTCTGATCTTGGTCTAGATTTTTCAGAAACATAAGTCCAACACCCTTTTTTACTTATAATTTAAGTATCTCGAGTATTTTGTTGTAGTAATATGAAACTCACTATCACTCACACATGTTGTATGGTCCCTTCCCACTCTGCTCCTCAGTGCTTCAAAATAATCACAATCTCATTAACCCTCAATAAAGAGGATATCCAAAGTAAAAACAACCAGGAAGGTCAAGGTCTAGTTGGAAGTAAGGATATGATACCAATACCTCTGGTATCTAAAATGAACTAGCATGAGCTTTCCTTTTTATTCCCCAAGTTTAGACAAAAGTACATACACAAATATGTACACATATGTGTATACATACTCAAGTATATGCATTTTCTATATAGTTTGACTAAGATTACAAATAGATATCTTATCTTTTTCAGGATAGACACAGCTAGGAATCAAAAGCTAAGACCTGGCTGACCCCAGTGGAAAACTCTTTACTGCCACACTAAACTGTTTTATTGATTATTTTTTAAATTTTTTTATTTATTTTTATTTATTTATTGGTGAGCAACAGAAAGAGAAAGAGGCAGTGAGAGAGGGCACACCAGGGCCTCCAGCTACTGTAAACAAACTCCAGATGCATGCACCCCCTTGTGCATCTAGCTAACATGGGTCCTGGGGAATCGAGCCTTGAACTGGGGTCCTTAGGCTTCACAGGCAAGTGCTTAACTGCTAAGCCAACTCTCCAGCCCATTATTCATTATTTTTTAGTCCAATCTTTCCAAACTACCCACTTCAAGTATTCCTCAAAATAGGTAGACATTTAAAACAAAGTATATATACATACATAGGTACACACACACACACACACACACACACACATGTGTTTTCTATTTCCTTATCCAATCTTCTCAGTGTCTACCAGCTACTTGTGGGCAGGAACAGTTTTCTTTATCATTTTGCTAGTGATTGTTGCATTTAGGCATACAATAAGTATTCAACTAGTAAATGATTTGATTTAAACAAATGCCCTGAATAAGTGAAAGAAAAAAGAAGTGAGAAAATAGAATGAAAATATGCTCATCTTCTTGTTTCAGAATTACTCAGAGAAGATCAGTTTTAACATTTCTATTTAGTTAACAAATATTTTACATATATAGGAAATGAATGATTATATCATTTCAAAGTCTAACATATTATCTGCATATATGATTACTCAAACAATTTCTATAAGCAGACTTAATTGAAGCTACAAGCAAAGTGTGGGCATTTTAAAAAGCATACTATCCCATGAAAGAGTAAAACCAGCAACCTTCACTCTGAATCAACTGATCAGTACCTGTGTTGATATTTTTCTATTATGAAAGAAAATACAACATTGGTTCAAAAGATATCCATAGATCTCCAAGAAAAATATAGCAAGATATTTATATGGGGTTATTTGGTGTGGTTTGGTTTTAGGGATCTGTTTGTTGTTTTGGTTTTGTTTGTTTTTCATTCAAAATGACAGAAAAGAATGAGATAATACGCATCTGCTGTGAGCCAACGATGGTGCCAGCTGGCTCTTTCCAAAGTAACTCTGCTGATCTATATCATTGTAATTATTTTTCAAACAAAGACTCTGGTGTTAAGCGATTTGCTCACAGTTAGAAATGGCTTAAGTAATCGAGTTCAGGTCGGTAGCCTTCCAAGCATGTGTTTTTGAAACACTGCTCTGCACTTCCTCTCAAGCAGAGTAATGCACAATGAATGGATTTGAAAATAGGAATGGAAACAATATGTAACACAGTCAAACTGAGGGTGAAGAAACGCCAAGCAATGAGAAGTGTTCTGAGAGAGAAATGGTGTGCAAAGATCACTGTGTGCCTTTTCAAGGTGCACAGTTCTGCACAAGTGTGCACAGATCTGTACATTTGCATTAAGGTTTCTTCTAATGACCTTTAATAAGAGGTGTTCTAGTTCTAAGTCCGTCAACATGTTATTAGTCATGCTTTGGCTAACATCAGCGTGGCAACAATTTATTCAGAGTGAAATTGTGTTATTATTAATGAATTACAATAGAAATGACGTCCTTTTCACTGAATGGATTTCCTACCATTTCTCACTCTAAAAATGTTTCAATACAGAATACAATTATCCTCAGACTGATTCTTCCCCAATGATGTCACTGCTTAATCACAGGGCACAGATAGCCAAGCTGAAGTGGGCTTTGTTGGTACTCAAAAAGCACTTGGCTAATAGGTTGTTCTGTGAGTTAGCTTCCTATTGCTGTACTGAAATGTAGGTGCTTTTAATTTTAAAGTAGCCCAATTAACTTGAAAAAAAATCTGTTTAATCTACCTGTACACGTCTCAACAATGTTCACTACTCATTGAAGTAACAAATTGCATTTATTTTATTTCTGACCTTTCACCTCAACCAGCAATTATAAGCCAATGTCAGTCAGTCTCTAAATGACATGGCCAAGACTTCACTCTGATTCAACTGATTACCAAACTATTATATGACACACACAAAAATGTCAAAAGAGTATGTATGTATTTTTAAGCTACAAACAAAAAACTCAAATCAATACCAAGTAAATAAATGAAGTTTTTTTAAAACTCAATAAAGGTACAAATGGAATTGTACAGAATACATTTTTCTACTTTGGGGCTGGGAGATGACTTAGCAGGTAAGAAGTACTGCTATAAAAGCATGAGGACCTGAGTTCAATTCCCAGCACCTATATTTAAACACACACATACACACACACACACACACACACACACACACACCTGTGAATGGTCATGAATGCCTATTATCCTAGTTATGAGGGAGACTAGATACTGGGTAATATTTGGAGCCAAAAAAAATGGCAACTCCAGGTTCAGTGAGATATTTTATGTCAAGAAAATAAAGTACAAAAGTAATAAAGAGGATCCAATGTTCTCCTCTGCCCTCTGCACACATACATGGGCATGCGCATCTGCACACACATGAGCATACACATCACAAACGTACACACACAGTTTTCAACATTATGGTCTCTGTTTTCTAACAGATTTTGATTCTATTTTTTTTATAGAAGATGTCAGCATTATAAGACAACTAAATATAGCCTTGGGCAGAATTTAAGATTCTAACAGCCTGAGAAGCAAGAGTAAGAGAAAGGGTTGCTGAAAGGAGACGGCATTATTGTTATGCAAATTCAGGAACAGAGCTTTCTATTACATGTAAAAGTATTTTTTCCAGTAGTGATGGCCAAATCTTCACATTTTTATCTTCCTAACAGTATACATGAGAAAGAAAGCACTTCAATCCCTCCAACCTACTGAAACATGAACATGGCCTTGCCTGTCAATTCACAGAGCAGCAGTCACCAAATATAAGGGTTAAAAAATGAAAGTGTTTGCTGGGTATGGTGGCACATGCCTTTAATCCCAGCACCCGGGAGGCAGTGGTAGGAGGATCACCATGAGACTACAGTGAATTCCAGGTCAGCCTGTGCTAAATGAGAACCTACCTTGAAGAAAAGAGAAAGAAAGAAAGAAAGAAAGAAAGAAAGAAAGAAAGAAAGAAAGAAAGAAAGAAAGAAAGGAAGGAAGGAAGGAAGGAAGGAAGAAAGAAAGAGCTTTATATATAATTCTGGCTAGGAAACTGATTCTATCCCCAAAATCATTGTTAGTGGCTGCCAGGGTGCTGTGCTGAAGAGTCTGAGCTTTGTTGCGATTCATGAACATTTAGCAATGTCTCCATTTTCCTAAATAACTTTCAGAAATGGGCTGAAGCATGACCCTGGAAAGATATAGCCACATCCTAATATCCTTAACATGTGAATACCATTATGGTTTTTAAAAACAATCAAAAAGAGGGGTAGAGATGGCTCCGCATTTAGAGATGCTTGCAAAGCCTGATGACCCAAGTTCAATTCCCCAGTACCCATATGAAGCCAAATGCAAAGTGTTATGTGTGTCTGGAGTTTGGTTAAATAAATAAAATAGTTTTTAAAAGTCAAAAAGAAATACCTATGCGGCAAAAGTTGTTTAAAAAAAGAATTAAGATCTTAGACAGGTTCTTACCCTAGGCTGTCTTGTCAGTTCTAAACCCATTTATAAGTGTTCTTGCAAAACTGAGGCGCAAACAGAAATTTGACAGAATAGAAGGCAATGTGACCAAAGAAGCAGAGCCTAGCATGATGTAGCTACTTGTCACAAATGGTGGAAGCCAAGAATGTTTTCTCCTGTTGAGTCTTCAGTGCTATATCGCTCTGCCAAAAGCTTGACCTCAGTTCCCATGAGGGAGAAAACAATTTTTTTTTTGCTTTAAGCCATTTAGTTATGCAGCAATTGTTATAGCAGCCATGGTAAATAGACTACCAGCTACCAGCTCTGTAACCCAGGCTGCTGTATTTAAAATAGGAAAAGCCCTGACACTTGCCTCTAGGCACTCTCACTCTCATGAGGTATCAACCGTATCTCCATCCCTGAAGACTGAGACTGCAGGGCTGAGGAAATGGCTTAGTGGTTTTAAAGGCATTTGTTTGAAAAGCTTGTTGACCAGGGTTCAATTCCCCATCACCCATGTAAAACCAGACGAAAAATCACACAAGCATCTGTGATCCCAGAGCACCCAAGACAATGAGAGGAAGAGCCAGGAGAATCTAAAGTCTGTGGACCAGCCAGCCTGACACTCATGTACGGTCTGGCAGTTCATTGGCATCAGCAAGGCAACCTGTCTAAAAGAAGGTGGAGCATAGACACCTCAAAGTTGTCCTCAGTCCTGCCCACATACAACATGGCACAAATCCTCTTAAAGAAACACACACACACACACACACACACACACACAAATGGATGGAACTGTATCTACCTTTGCACCCAGATCTTAAAACAGAATTGAAGCAAGAGATGCAGAAGACTCAGACTGGCAGATGTCCTAAGGATATAGCTGGATTGAGAGATGATTGAGAAGTGCCTAGGAGATTCTGTGTCTGTGCAGGTATGCCTCTAAAGATTTTTCCAGAGACTTTTAGGTCATTAGAGGCCTGAATTTATCAATAATTTAATCTCTTGATGGCTCCAAACTTTGTACTATTATGAAGAGGTTGGAAGAAGGTCTACATTGTCCTGGCCTGTACCCACTGCAGTTCAGCCCTGCTCCCTGCTGTCCATGATGTAGCCTGCCTTGCTCTGCCACACCCTCCTGTCACAATGAACTGAAACCTCTGAAATCTGAAGGAAAATGAGAAGACAATTATAGTGCTGGAGAGATGGCTCAGCAGTTAAAGGCACTAGCTTGATGGTCTGGGTTCAATTCCCCAGTACATGGAAAGACAGATGCACAAAGTGGTACAGGCCCCTGAAGTTCATATTTGCAGCAGCAGAATGCCCTGGTGCACACATACTTTCTCTCATAAATGAATAATTTTATAAAGTACACAAGTTCAGGTGTCTGCCCTTGCCTTCCATGCTGTTGGAGGCAGGGTCTCATTGTTTGCTACATCTACCAGGCTAGCTCCTTAATTAAACTTCCAAGTGATTCTCCTCATCTCATCTGCCCTTCTTATGAGCTGAATGGGACACAGAAGCTTGTGCTACAGACTCTGAATTTGCATGGGTGCTGGGGATCAGAACATAGGCACTCGCCCTAGTGAGGCAAGGGTGTTATCCCCTGAGCCTTCTCACCAGCCTGCTCTTCATCCTTCCAGATTTGGTAATGGCAACAAAAAATTGATTGATGCAGGTATGCTAATAAAAAAGGAAAAGGCTTAAACAGGAAGAAATAGGTTGAAGATATGAACAGGTATTTGTAGCAGAACTAAATCTAAGCACAGAATTAAGAAACTAAATGACATCAACCCAGAAGGCTACAGTCAACACAGGGAGAGTAAATAGCATGAATGGACTCTGTGCACATGATTTAGGACTACATTGTGCTTATTTGAAGTCTGACCTTGGACAAATTGCTGATTCCTCTGAATCTCAGTCTCCTCATTTTGAAACCAACCCTGAAATATCTGTTACCCAAGGCCTTGATGAGAATGAACTCCAGTTATTTCCATGAAGCATTCTGAAGGATGTCTATCACTAGGTTTTTGTTCTATAAGTTTTAGTCATTATTTTCATTAGTGTTAATCACGAGTGGTGAAAAGAAGCATGATACAGGAATTCAAATAGTAAATGGAAACCACTGACCAAAGTCTGCTGTATGTATCTCCAGCTGTCTTTTATTCCTACGTTATTTCTGCTCACTGGGGCCTCAAAAGGATCTAACAGCTTCTGTAAATCTTGGCATGCCATTGAGAATGAATGTTACACAAGTGTTTCAAAAGTTACCTACAGATGTATTCTTCCAATGTGCAGGGTGGCTATTCATTTCCAAAGTGACTGTTCCCAGCCCTGCATAGAGAGAGAGAGCATGGAAAATACCAGTACAGACTCTGTGCTTAAGTTACAGTCATCTCTCCATGTTGCCAAATCCTTATGGTGCACAGCTATTTCTGCTTCCTCAAAAATCACAGGGCCCGAAGCTTAAAATTGTCAGTTCCATCCCTCCAAATGTAGAGTTTAAGGTAACCCAGACTCAGGCAAGAATATGAGCTAACCAAATTCCTCACCTAGTGACATCTACAAACAGATTTCCTAAAAATTACAGAATTTCTGTGACTTTTAGGAAGAGTTAGGAGAACGTTCTCTGCTGTCATTCCACTCTAACTTTCAGGAAGGATAGATGGTAATGGCCTCACTTCTATTCTGTTGTATGTATTCAGTTTTAGCAAAGTTGCAGAAGAATGTAAATTGAGTGAAAATAGTTTTTAGAGCTAACATTCTGGCAAATTACCTTGACTTAGATCTTCAAATGTGATGTTCATCCAATATCCATGCACCAAGCATGCTGCTATGGCACAGTTCAGAATCAGTAGGCAATCCCTGTATTACATTTTTGCCAAGAATTTCTAAGGAAGCATGTACTTGCTGAATGTTTCCGAGTCACTTGGTTGAGCTGCTTTTCACAATAACACTGTGAAGTGCATTGCTAGGATCTTCAATTTACATAAAACGAATGGAAGGGACATTTTGATTCTCTTAAAGTTGCACAGCAGTTACCAGCAGAAAAGGGATTAAAAGAAAAGGCAGCCTCCCATTAGCCACTAAGCCATGTTGCTTCTCTGGGTATTACAATGTTAGATCTACTTTCTCACGCAGAGCTTTCCACCTGCTGTTCAATAAATTCCAAGTCTAAAGGCCTCCTGATTTGACATAGAGAGATAACACTAAAAAAGTAACTAACATCACTGCATGAACCACTATGCAGAGTTAAAAAAACAATGCCTAAGCCAGCCAAAATTCCCAAGACACTCCACACGGAGAAATGCAAATGCCTGTACCATCAGGGGCCTACGTATGTAAAAGGCAGGGAGAACAGAGGGAAGGGAAGCTCTTTGATTTTTTTTCGGATGTGTATGTGTGTATGCATACGTGTATATGTGTATGCATACGTGTATGTGTGTGTATATATATGTGTGTGTGTGTGTGTGTGAGTGTGTAAGCCACAGGATGTCAGGTAATTTTCTCTATTGCTCCTTAACTTAATTTTTAAGACTAGTTCATCAATTCATCTAGACTAGCTAGCTAGTGAGCCTGAGGGATCTACCCAGCATTTTACATAGAGGCTGGGGATAAGAATTCAGATCTTCCTGCTTGTTGCCCCTAAGTCCACTCTCCACGCTAGAAAGTTCTACTCTACATTTACTGCATATGGATTATGTGCCAATCATATTGCAAGGCATGTGATTAAAAGATGAATTAGATGTGTCCTGTTTTCAGAAGGTTTGCCAGTGGTAGAGGGAGAAAGAACTGTAATAGCTGGTTTTACTACATGTGGTAAGTGAGAGGTATGAAGGGGTTACCAGGAGAACACAGAGATGGAACCCCTCCACAAAATGAAGGAATCACAACGGCTCCAGAAAGGATGAAAACACTGAACTAAGTTTTGAAATACCATGTGGAATTACCTGAAGCAAACAGACCAGAGGAGAAGGGCACCCAGGGTGAGTCCATACCAGGGCAGCTTGAGTCATTAGGAAAGATGGAAATTAGCAAACAGGTATGAGAAAACAGGAGCAACTCCATGGTGTCAAAGCCGAGGTCTCAGCTGAGGATGGGAAGCCAAAGAAGTGTGCAGAACGCATTGTCATAGACAGTCATGGAGGCCACTGAAGATATAGGGGATTATCTGTGAAAGTGGGACAGTAACCCTTAAGGATATAAAAACAGTCAAGCATGATGAAATCAGAATAAAATGGTTCACAACATCCTATAGAATCATGAAATTAAGAATGAATGGAAGACAATATTGAGAATCCAGTGAAATAATTATTACATAATCATGGATATCATCAAGACAAAATGTCATTGGAGTGGAACCCCTATTGTGAGATAAATGAGAAAAAAAAAAGTATTTATCTTTACAGTGGGAAGCTGCATGCCTAAGTGCTAACAGGATTTGTCTCACTAGGATCCATTTGAGACTTCTTCATGACAAAGACTTTTTACAAGACATTGTGCTATTATTTTTCCGAAACAGGAGAACAATTTTATCCACACTTTGTGTTCAACAGGTCTACACCTCTGTGTTAGTTTTTAATATTTTAAGTACTCAATTCTTATTACCAAATTTTATACTTTAAGAACAAAAATAAATAATTTTCATAGGGTTTAAAAACATATATATCCCATATATTTTGAAATTCAGAAGTCCTCAAATTTCAGATTCTGATCTTAAGAGTTCTGCAATGAGGGCTGGAGAGATGGCTTAGCAGTTAAGCGCTTGCCTGTGAAGCCTAAAGACCCTGGTTTGAGGCTCGATTCCCCAGGACCCACGTTAGCCAGATGCACAAGATGTGTCTGGAGTTCGTTTGCAGTGGCTAGAGGCCCGGGCGTGCCCATTCTCTCCCTCTCTCTGTCCCCCTTCTCTCTCTCTCTTCCCTCTTTCTCTCTATGTCACTCTCAAATAAATTTAAAATAAAAGAGTTCTACAATGAGAAACACTCATCAATGCAAGCCGCTTTATTGCCCGAACTTCCTAGTGTAGTCAGGGCAACTAATTGAATGCAGAAAAGGAAATTAGTATCAAAGTCCACACTTTACAGATGCTTCATCTCTCAGATAGCAGAGGGAAGTGTGCCCCCTGCCTTCATTTCATCCTAATCTGTGAAGCTGAGGCAAGGCCTCTAAAACCTAAACCAAAACCCTGATCTAAGCAGGTGTGCACGTGCACCACACACACACACACACACACACACACACACACTCACTCACACATCTTTTCCCAGGCTTCTGAACCCATCTATTTGTCCATTTGAGCTTCAATTAAACATATAGAACAAGCTGGCATTTTTTTCACCATCATAACTGATTTCTAGAAGTGCATCCTTTGTGAGAGGAAGCCAAGAGTCGGTTGGTGTCACAACCATAGGGATACACTGGCCAGATACTCTTCAAGAGAGGTGCCTGAAGGGACCATAGTTTTCTCACTGCTATGCTACTGCCTGGGAACCAGAAGCCACATTTCTACCACCATGACAGAGCACCTATGTCTGCCACATGTTTAACATGGGACTTTTCTCTTCAGCAGACTGAGCTCTTGGATTTTCTATGTGTTTCTGGCTAAACATCCTTAAAAAGGCATTATAAACTGAGACTTACCCTGTATCTATATATCTCTGTATCTCTGTCTCTCCACCCCCCCCCCACTTTATAGCTTTTGACTTGGATCATAACCTAAAACATCACTCCTTACTTTTCTCCCTCCCCCTTCATCCATCAGAGGAATTTCACCCAATAAATCCTCAGCATTTCGAATCCTATTAAGCATTTGTTTTTTCTGAAAGATATGAATAAAAAGTGATTTTTGCTCATAACTCATCTAATGAGGACAAGCCTTGGAGGTATTTCCTTTTGAGGAATAAATAGGGACATAGCTTTGTGTGTGTTATGAATATGAGACTGACTTTTCAAGAGCTTGAAAGGCTGAAAGGAATCAGAGGTGTCAAGGAAAGCAGGGAAGGGAGGCCATAGTATGTAAGAAATAGATAGGTTAAGTGTAGGACAGGTAGGTGAAGACTGTTTTCCTCAGAGAGTACAAAGCAGTATTTCCACTGAATAAATATTAGCCTTGCCCTTATTGAGGGATACTTTCTACAACAAAGGCATTTTAAAAGACTGGGATAAAGAAAGCCAAAGGAATCTCAAAGGAGTAAGGCTAGCATCATTTCAGATGAGAAATGAAAGACAGTGATTCTCAGGCAGCAGGCAGATGAGAATGACAGATGTTTCTGACACTCATCACAGGTAAGTTAACTTCTCTGGTCTTCAATATTCTCACCTGATGGATAATAGGGGAAATAACAGGCTGTCATGAAGAGTCACAGATGACAAATACAGAGAACACAGCAAATAAAGGTAACATTTATTCATTATTTGTTCATGGCATTTTATGCTAAAAGCTTTATACAGGATATCTAAAACAACCTAAAGTGATTATCACCCTAAGATATGATATATACCTAAGAGGTTACTGATGTAAATTATAAAACTTTGCCTAGAGATGTTCAAAGCTAATTAAAAAACTCATGCATACAAGATACATCACTGCTTTAAGAAAATTTGATTGCATTGTTGTTCTCTATCAAAAGCTTACCAAAGAAAAGTTCTTCCAGATTATAAATAACTTGAAAATTGTATTGTAATAATGACTCTAACATAACCTAACATGTAGCTAACAGTAAATAATGAGGTCACTACAAGCGCAAAGGTGGTAACCTGAAATTCATGCACCCCTCCACCCAGCTTTCTTTCTAGGTCGTTATCCAAAACTAACAAGGACACCATGAGATAAGATCACTAACCCAACTGTTGTGAAAACAGGAAAAAGATTAAACCTCAAACACAAAAATGTTTATACGTTGTCAAAATAAAAATGAAGACAGAGATGTGAGTGGGTAGATGGCAGAGAGAGAAAGCCTTTAGAGACAGAGAAAGAATAGCAAATTAAGCTTTTCAACAGACAGTGAAAGGAGGGGAGTGCTTTTGAGGGAGAAATCCTCTCTGGGTTGGGGTGTAAGCAACAAGAGGAACAACTGACAGAAGGAGACTCCCAACTCCTTTATTTTCAAGAGGCAGAATGGGTGAGACTGAAGGAAGACTCTTGTAGACAGTCATGTTTGTAGGAGCCCATCTGTTTGTAAGTCATAGGTGAAGGCTTTTCTTTGTAGAAAAACAATCTCACAGACCCTACATCCACTGCCTGGGAAAGACAAATAAACTCAAACAGATAATTACTTTAACTAACTCAGAACATTGTCCTGGCTTTTCCTGCTTTGAACATCAAGGCAATATTCACATTCACTTCTAATGGCTGGGATGGTACAGTGTGCACCGTTGAGTAAATTGCATTAGAGACTGGAAGACCCTCAGACGCAAAGCCTTTCTGACCACTTCTCCCTGCTCCAGTCTCCACCCATTCAAAGTCCCCATAAAACAATTCATAAAGACTATGATTCCTCTTCCTCAAGGCAGGTCATAGAAATTAGAATGCCTTTCCTCTAGGCTTGCATAATGCCATTTTCTCTGCCCCATGGAAGAGCCTCACTTCAGAAGAGGCCTGCCCTCACCTGAGGGAAAAGAAGGACACACGTGGAGAAGCTGAGAGGAATGTGGACAGGCTATGATGGATTTCCGCCCCTCTGTCTGTTCCCATAAGATGACTCTCAGTCTTCTATCAATCACATTCCTACCCTCCTCACTGAACCAAAGAACAACAGCAAAAGACAAACAAAAAAAACATGATAGTTTTCCACAGGTCTTTGAGTCTTCATATCTGCAGGTTCCTGTATCTCTTGAACTCTTTGAACAAATTTGTTATGATTCATTCTTGTTAATCTGCTTTTGGTTATAGAATTTCTGGCTCCTGTGAAGGATGAAGAAAAGTGCCTACTGGTGGCAGCATGAGGTTCTCCATCGGTGCTAGGGCTGCTTACCACAAAAGGAAACTGTGGCTACTTCTAAATAAGAAGGGCAGAAATAGGTTACTCTAGCTGAGGGAGGATTTAGCAATCTAGGGGCTACTTTTCCCTTACAGAGGATGGTTTATAAGATTCAGTTTGTTGATACAGGTATCAATTAGGTCAATCTGTAAGTTTTATGCCTCAAAGTATTCATTTCTTGATGCTTAACATTGTCACAAATTTCACATCCAGAAACAGTACACATTTATCTCACAGTATGGATTAGTTGAGATTCAGGCATTGCTCTGTGAAGTCCCAAGTGTTGGCCAAGTTTTCATTCTCATCTGAGGGGGGATGGGGATGACCCACTTGTGACAACCATGGCTCTTGGCAGGAGTCATCCCTTGCACAGCACCATGCTGAAGGTTTGTTTCCTCTTTGCCACAGGCCACTTTTACTTCTTTGCTGAATGTCACTTTCCATAGGGAAGGACTCATGCTTCTTTAAAGCCGGAGGAGGAAAGTTTCCTTACAAACTAGAAGGTAGAATCCCATTTGACATAATTATGCATAAATAGCCCCATACATTCCCAGATCCTTGACTCACTCTGGTAGTTATAATCAAGTAGCAGGTTTTTCCACACAAGGGAGCAGGATCATTGGGAGATAGACTTCAAGAAGGAGTGAATAGCAAGAGGTGAGATCATTCAGGCGATCTTAGAAATTGTCTGTCACATTCAATAATCAAAGAGAAAGACTTAATATTCTCTAATCTCAAGCCCTAACATTGATCTCCAAGTTTCTGTTTGACGTCTCTATTTGAGCTTACATCTCTGACTAGCTTGCTCACCACAGCTAGATGAGTGTTCCCTGGGCAGGGATGATTAGATGAAATTGTCTGCTGACTGCTTGGCTAAGCCTTTGGTTTGTAAAACCATACCGCATTCACATTCCACCCCCTACAAGTTCAATAAAGTATCTGAAAATGAGTCACTGAATGCTTTTTCTCATTCTCCCTAACCCCACTTGAGAGCTGTATTAAGTATTAAGGAAAAGCTTTAAAGAAAAAGAAAAAACATCTTTGGAAGACAGATAAGTGAAAGAAATTTGGCTCTGGACTTCAAATAAATCAAGGAGGCTATATTTAGAGACCAGTGGAATTGCTTAATCACACTGCTAATTCAACCACCTCGTTAGTCTTACCTCTAGGGTTGATTCCAGGGATATAAAGCGAAAAGGCATTTGAACTTACTATTTCCACTGGCCAAGAAAGAAATCTCTTTTAGGAATAGCTTCTTTATTTTATTTATGTGTCCATTTTGAGAGAGAGAGAGGCAGATATAAAGAGAGAATAGGCACACCGGGGCATCCAGCCACTGCAAACAAACTCCAGACATATGTGCCCCCTTGTGCATCTGGCTTACATGGGTACTGGGGAATCGAATCTGGGTCTTTAGGTTTTGCAGGCAAATACCTTAACTGCTAAGCTATCCCTCCAGCCCAGTTTCTTTATTTTTAATTTTTTATTACTAACAACATATTTTTTGTGCATGTGTGTTAATACCCTCTTTTCACTCATCCCTGCTCCCATTCCATGGGAGACCCTTCTCAGTGAGGTTGCAAGTATTCCCCATGGGATTGTGGATTATGCATTGTGGTAGCAGCAGTCAGTTTTTTGGGGGGTGGGGGGAGGCAATGCCTCTGGGCATAATGTATCAACCTGTGGTTCTTACAATCTTTCTACCCCCTCTTCTGCATAATTCTCCAAGCTGTGGTGGGTGTGTTTTAAGTCTACTTCAGTGATGAGCTCTCAGGGGCCTCCAGTTCTCTGCTTTGGTATGTGTTAAGTATCCTTAGCATCTGTCTCCTATACCCTGGTGCTGATAACCAGGTTCATCATGGAAGCAGCACTCTTTTTTTTATATATACCATTTTTTTTCTTTTTTTCTTTATTAGTTATGTAAATACTCAGTGTGTAAACAGCACATGTTGCTACAATCCTTACCCTCATCTCCCCTCTGCAGGGACCCTCCTCATTGAGAATGCCAATTATCCCCATAGGGATTGTGGGTCATGCATTATGGTGGTAGCCACCAGTTACAGGCAAGAGGCAATGTCTCTGTGCCAACTTCTGGCTCTAACAGCCTTTCCACCTCCTCTTCCATGAACTTCCCTAAGTCATGTTGGGTTCATGTTAGGTTTACTTCAGTGATGAGGTCCTGGGAACTTCTGTGTTTCTGGATCTCTGGGTTGTTAGGAGTTGAGTGTTCTCTGTCTATCTCCTTCACCCATGTTCTGATACCAGGTTCACCAAGAAAGCAGCACTCTTGCTCATTACCCCACTAACTCTGTGGCTTCAGCTGGGACCCTGGTGAGCTACCATGGGCTGATTCTCTCCTCAGGTTCTGTGTCAATCTGAAAAAGAGAAGCAGATTCTCCAGTGGAGAGTGAAGTCAGCCCCAGATAAATGGGACAACCACTATTAGTTTAGAGAGAATTTAATAGGTGTAGGCCCTCTTGTAGCCCAAGAATGGTGAGAGCTTGATATTGGAGAGTGAACTCATTTTTTGGGTATGATTCTGACTTGTTTCTCAGTTCCAGTATAGGTTCTATTCCACTGAGCAGGTCTGTTAGCCAATTCAAGAGAAGTTGGTTACCCACCGTGGTTGTGTGCAGGAAGCAGCACTCTTGCTAGTCTTCCCAATTTGTCTGTGGCTTCAGCTGTGGCTTGGCTGAAGTGAAAGGGGTAGTTTAGCAACTCAGGTCTCGCAACCTGAAAAAGAAAACCAGATTGTCCAAGAGAGAGTGAAGTCAGCATAATTTAAATGGGATAAGCATTATTAACTTAGGGAGAATTTGATGTATATAGCACCTCTTTTAGCCAAAGACTAGTAAGAGCTTGACACTGGAGAACATAATCTTGGACTCCATAGGATTCTGATCTGGTTCCCAATTCCCGACGTGGGTTCCTTTACACTGAGCAGATCCTTAGTCAATCGGAAAGCTATTGATTATCCACCAAGGCTGTGTGCCACTATTGCAAAGGCATGTGCATCCTGTCACAGTATTTGCTGCTGAGTAGCTCAGACTTCTGGTTGCTCAGACCATTGTTGGCCACTTTCCACTAGTAACTCATGTAGTGCTTTCCAGCACAAGACAGGCTGTCTTGGGACTGGTTCTCTTCTAGATTCCAGCCAGGTCTCTCCATGTACTGTGTTGGCAGCATATGATGTCTTAAGCAATAGGGTCTTACAGTTTGCATCAGATGGATAATCAAGTGCTTTGACAGATGCCTGACTTGTTTTGGTGACCTCATAGGTCTCCCTGATCAACAGCTCATTCTGGGCAGCAACCAATATCTGGTGCTGGGAGTTATAGGCCAGAGACAAAAAAAAAAAAAAAAAGAAAGAAAGAAAAATTAAGAGTAGGCTTCATCCCACCTTCTCCAGAGTCCTTTTCAGGGGTTCCCTCTTACTCCAGTTGAGGGTTATGTCTTTTAGTCTATCTTCAAGGATAAAGGTTTCTATGGTACAAATTCATTTTGGATTTGGTTTTGGTTTGCTTTTCCCCGCCCCCTATTCCCCTCCCCCAAAACACTTCCATCCCCATTGTCTTGGCCATGAATTGCCTATAGGGATGTCAGCAACTCAAGCTGGTCCAGGGGGAGGAGGTAGGACATGGACGAGCCTAACAATGGTACCAACTTGACTGTATTCACTGAGTACAAAACTAATTAATAAAAAAATAAATTAATTTAAAACAAGGAACTGCAGATGAGTGGGACCATGCAGCGTTTGTCTTTCTGTGATTGTGTGAGTTCTCTGTATACCATCTGTCCCAAGTCTATCCATTTTTCTACAAATTTCATGCTATCATTTTTTTTCTTACTGCTGAGTAGAATTCCATTGTGTAAATGTACACAACTTCACTATTCATTCATCCAATGATGGGCACTTGGGTTGATTCCAGTTCTTAGCTATTATGAATTGAGCAAATATTATGGTTGAACAAACATCTCTGTAGTGAAACATAGAATATTTAGGATAAATGCCCAGTAAGGAAATAACTGGGTCTGTTGTTAGGTCTATATTCATGCCTTTTCAAGGAATCTTCATATTGATTTCCATAATGGTTGTACAAGTTTTCTTTCCCACCAACAGTGAATGAGGGTTCCTCTTTCTCCACATCCTCACCAACATTTGATTTTTCAATAATTGACATCCTTACTGGAGTAAGTTGCAATGTCATAGTTGCTTTAAGTTGCATTTCCCTGATGTTTGGTTAGGGATGTTGAAAATTTTCTTAAATGTGTTATCCATTTGTATTTCTTCCTCTGAGGACTCACTATTCAGGTCTCTACCCCAGTGTTTTAGTGGGTTGTTTGATTTTCTTATTGTTTAGTTTTGTTGAGTTCTTTGTAGATCCTAAATACTAGGTCTCTGTCAGTGGTATAGCTGATGAAATGTTTTTCCCATTCTGTGGGTAAGCTATTAAATCTGCTTTTGGAATGCTTGACTGTGCAAAGCTTCATGAGATCCATTGGTTGTGTGATTGTTTAATTTCCTGGGCTACTGGGGTTTTGTTCAGGTAGTCTTTCCCCACTCTGTTACTGTGGAGAGTTTCCCCTATTTTTTTTTTCCAGTATGAGAAGAGTTTCAAGTCTAATGTTGATGTCTTTAATCCATTTGGAATTGATTTTTGTATATGGTGAGATGAGTGAGTCTAGTTTCATTTTTCTTCATATGGTTAATACAATTTGTTTAGTACCATTTGTTGAAGATACTATCTTTTCTCCAGTCTAAGTTATTGCCAACTTTGTCAAAGATCAAGTAGCTGTAGTTACTTGACCTATGAAGGTCCAGGTCTATATTTCTGGTTTTATGCCAATACCATGATGTTTTTGTTACTGTGACATTGTAATATAGCTTTAGATCAGGTCTGGTGATAACTCTAGAGGTGTTTCTTTTGCTGAGGATATGTTTGGCTATCTGAGGCCTTGCTGCCATTCCACATGAATTTTGAGATCATTTTTTTCTATCTCTGTGAAGAAAGATGCCAGGACTTTTATTGGTATTGCATTAGATCTGTTGTAACCGGTGAGGTTCAATTTAGTCCCTGCCATGAAGAGGTACCTTATGGGATTTGGTGCTTTCTTGTATTTGTACTCTTTTGAGCCTGCTGTAGTTTTGGTTATTGGAATCCTCTTCTTGTGGGCTCTTGAGATTGGTTGCTTGACTCTTCTAAGTGGAGTATTCCCTGAAGAATTCTCTGTAGGTTTGGCTTTGTGTTCATATATTCATAGAGTTGACTTTTTTCATGGAAATTTTTCTTCCACCATCTATTATGAGGGATACTGTTGCTGGGTACAGTGACCTGAGTGGGAAGCCATAGTTTTTTAGAGTTTTATGTGTTATATTCCAGGCCCGTTTGGCTTTTATGGCCTCCCATGAGAAATCTGAGGTAATTCAGATGGAATTGCCTTTGTATGTAGTGAATTGATTCTCTTACTGACTTTTGTACTCTCTCTTTGTTTTCATTGTTAAGAGTTTTAACTATGATGTGTCTTGTAGAGTTTCGTCTATGGTCCTGTCTGTTTGGTGTTCTGTGAACTTCTTATATCTGGATGGGCCTCTCTTTTGCAAGATTGGGAAAATTTTCTGCAATAATTTTGTTGAACATGTTATCTTTGCCTCTGGCCTGGATTTCCTCTCCTTCTGGTATACCCATAATCAGGATGTTTGGTCATTTTAGGGTATCCCACAGTTCCCTCTTAGTCTGTTCACATGATTTTTTGAACTTAGCAAAGTTTTTGGGCACTGATCAATTTTTTCTGTCTTGTCTTCCAGCTCAGAGGTTCTGTCTTCCACATGAGTGACTAGTAGTGAGGGGTTCTAAAGAGGTTTCTAAAGCTCTATTTGATTTTTGTTTCATTGTGTTATTTTGCATCATGACCATCTCTTTTATGAGGTATGATTTCAGTTTGAGGTGTGATTTCCTTATTGCTCCCTGGAATTCATTCTTCCATTTGATCACATCTTCATTAAGCTTAATCAATTGGTTATTGAGATCCTTTATTTGTTGGCTTACCTTCAATTCATTTATATCTCTTTTGAGGTTTCTCTGGTTTTCTTTAACCAAATTGAGCCTAGTGATGAAGGCTGAGTCCTCTAAGAAATGATTCTGCTCAATTTATGTGATTGTTGGGTTTTTGATCCTTTGCTTCCAGTTCAGCAATTCTTTTAATCAAGGTCTACATAGCTTGTTGTGTTTTCATTTTGGGAATCAACTTCTGTTGTTTTCTCTATGACTTCACTGGAGGTTTCCATTGAAGGACTAGGCATCCTTGGTGGAGATCTCTGTTTTCTGACTTTCATGAGCTATTTTGCATTGTGGTATAATTATCTTGGGGAAAAGTTTTATTTTATTGAGGAGGAAGCAAGTATTTGTACTTGTAAGATCTTCAGTGAGTGTTCAGTTTTAAATTTGAATTTGATTGGTGTAGGATGGGTTATAACCACAGATGCACAGATTGTGGAGATTGCAAGTACTTCAAAACTACCTGGGGAACTGGGACCTCTGGCCTACTCACTCCATTTGCATGCACTCTTCAGCACATAGGGATCAGGGGTTGGGAAACAGGAGTCAGGAAGCTGGAGAGCGAGGAGAAAGAGGCCAGCTCCTACAGTGGCCTGTGCCTTCTCTGACTCAGGAGAATAGGGATGTGGGTACCTAGAGGCCACTCAATCAGGAAACCAGAGCAAAAGTCCTGCTCTGCAGCACACACACACAGGGATCAAGCCTCCCCAAGCCAGCAGCAGGGGTACCGGGACCAGGGAACTGGGAGGTGGGCTGTGAGCCCTTAGCTCTGGCCTACTCCATATGCACAACCTCTGGAGCAGGGAGCATGGGATCCAGGAGTTGGGGACCCAGGGGACATTCAGTTAGGAAGGTCCAAGCAAGGGGCCTGCTTCCATAGGGTCCAGGCAGCCCCAATCCAGCAGCAGGGGAACTGGGCTAAGAGTGGTTTTAACATTATCTTAGCTCTTAGACTTTTGACTGATTCTAAACTCCATGGCATCAGGAATAATTCTCTGAATTTCAGTCCTTCTCCTAAGAACATTATTATTTCAAGTTTTCTTTTGCAGAAACACTGTTTGTCAAAATTTTTCCAACAGTGATTTTTGTTTTTATATAACAAAACTCAGTTCTGCTTTTCCATTCAAATGGGAGCAAAACAACAAGAATAAATCCCAATTCTAAAATTATATCTACAGAAGGGTTGATTTCTTCTATCAAGAGGCCATACACAGCAACAAAAACTGGTGGCTTTCAGTTCCCTGTCTGTTCTTTCCACATAAAAGCATATGCACATGCAGATTGCTTTGTAGCCATAAGCAACTACATATAAAAATTAAAATAGGGCTGGACAGGTTGCTCAGTGGTTAAAAACACACGCTTGTAAAGCCTGATGGCCTGGGTTCAGTTCCCCAGTGCCCATGTAGAGCCAGATACACAAAGTGTTACATGCATCTGGAGTTTGCTTACACTGACAAGAGGCCCTGATGTGCCTATTCCCACTTCTCCCTCTTTCTCTTTCCCTTCCTACCTCTCATTCTGTTTGAAAATAAATTTTAAAAAAATTTAAATTTGAATAAAACCATGCATTCTTCAAGCACTTCAAATTGTAATTATAAAGAACTATCTGAGCATATAGTATACAAGCAGAGAGAGAAATAGAGAGAGAGATTAAGAGATAGGAACAATTGTTCAACTCAGCCTGCTTATTAATTGCCTTTTCTGCCATTCATTTTCTTGCCTTCTTCATTTCCTCAGCCCTTGCAAAAGCATTACTCTATATTCTTCTTGTCACTATTTCTAAATTAGCTTTTTAAATTGCTTTTACCATGAGGCTGAGCTGAAAATACTAACAGAAAAATGTTCACAAAAGAGTATGTGGGGAGGGGAGAAGTCAGAAGGGATTATGGGCACAATTTTTTTTGAAAATACATGTAAATTATATCTGAATAAATAATAATGCATATATACATATACATTAATATGTATGTTTATAGAGAATGAGCAAAATCATATACTGAGAGAAGTTAAATAGATGACAATACTGGAACAGATAACTAGCAGTAAGATTGTGGGGAAGATAAAAATTAGGAAATTGGAAATTTACTTTACATATGTATATAATTTTTCTTTACATGTTAATGGTAAATTATTTTACAAAGAAGAATTATGACTTTTAAATTCTTTCTATCTGTACAATGTCAAGTATCCTCAAGGCTCTCTAATCCTAATTCTAACTATTATTGGTAAGACTATGATTTTGAAAAAGATCAATTTCCCTCTGTATTACTAGATAATGGCATTGCATCAGAAAAAGAAAAAAAAACTGTCTGGATCTAGAAGATGGCTCAGTGGGTAATGTGCTTGTATGCATGCATGAAGACTTGAGTTCAGATCTCCAAAACCCATGTGAAAGCCAAGCATAACCTAGAGAGCTGGTTTAGTGGTTAAGGCACTTGTCTGCAAAGCCTTATGACCTGGGTTTGATTCCTCAGTATCCACATAAAATCAGATGCATGAGGTGGAACATGCACAGTGGCTGGAGGCCCATTTTCTCTGTCTATCTCTTCTCTGTGTCTTTCTGTTTATAAATAAGTAATAAAATAAAAACATTTTTTTTATTTTTTATTTATTTGAGAGTGACAGACAGACAGAAAGAGGAGAGAGAGAGAGAGAGAGAGAGAGAGAATGGGCACGCCAGGGCTTCCAACCACTGCAAACGAACTCCAGATGCGTGTGCCCCCTTGTGCATCTGGCTAACGTGGGTCCTGGGGAGTCGAGCCTCGAACCGGTGTCCTTAGGCTTCACAGGCAAATGCTTAACCACTAAGCCATCTCTCCACCCCTAAAAACATTTTTTAAAAAAGCCAAGTGTGATGGTTTTTGACTATAATCCCAGTGCTGAGAAGGCAGATTCAAGAGGAATTCTCGAGTTTGCTGAATAGCTAATCTACACAGGTCCATAAACTTTATGTTTAGTAAAAAGCCCTGTCAAAAAAAAAAAAAGGTGGAGACCAACTGATGAAGACCTCTGATTTACATATGCACTCTGATACATATGCATGTACACCCACACAGTACACATACGTACATGTATGCACAACACAATCACATACATAGAAACAAAAAAAAGTACTGCCTACAAAAAAATGTTACACCTAAATGCATGTATCTCCAACTCAGGACTTGTCAAATCCTTCTCCTTGTCAGTATTTCCTTGACATCTCTCTCATCTAGTCTCCTCGCAGACAGCCAACAGGTTTCATGCACCAAGCTGCAGCACCTGCCTGCACCTCTGAGGTTGACCAACTCAGCTAGTAAACACTGTGTCCAGGGAGAGGTGGCATGCCACCAAGAAACCAATTTCGAAAGAAACCTACAGCACAAATGGAGATGTAAACAATAATTTCAAAACCAATAATACTTAAAGCATAAAACTTCCTACTTGGAGAGTCTAAAGTACTTCATATGGTGAATCTTCTTGTTGGGCTTGATTTCCTCTGTCTTTACTCTCTGGACTCTCAGAATACTTAATCTTCTGTGCATTTAGAAGCAAGGACAAGGAGTGCCTGGTTTTTGCCATTTGGCATTTCACTGATTCAGTCATACAACTCTGAAAATCCTTACACTTCATTTTCCCCCTAATTTGCTTAATCAGCACTTTACCTACAAGTCCAACAACGTCCAGTGCTTTGCTACCTGGGGAACGTAGCTGAATTAAGCATTTTTCTTCTTCTTGGAGGAATAGAGTGTAGAGAACTCATGAGATGCGGTGCCATACAGACTCCTAATTTAATCTTAGCTCTGCCACTTATTAACTCATGCAGCCTTGGTCTAAGCGTTTCACTGTCTAAGCTTTAACTCTCCCCATCTGTAAAGCAGGACCATAATTCCTACTTATTAGGGCTGTTGTAAGGATCTTTATGGGAGCCTAGGATAAAGAAACCTCAAAAGCATTTGGAACCTACCAAAATCCTTTCCCTGGCTCCATCTGCTGGAAATGAAGAGTAAAATCATGTTTATAATGAATGCAGGCCTTTCGAAAAGCCGTATTCTTGGAGTCACACAGCTGACTTCCTTAGAATCTGCATAACCAACACAAGTTTACTAAACTAAGTAGATATGTATGAATGGAAGGAAGTAACACAGACAAAGAGCCCAATCAGGACTCAGTGGTCGTCCCCTGGGTGTCAGTTGCTTGTGGTGTTGGCAGTGGGAGGAGAGATGATGAGATTCTTTCTACTACAAGAATATATCCAACAGCAGCAAGAGCAACCTGGCCCTTAGAGATTTACATAGTTAGTCTGAGCCCTGCATATATAAGAAATCCAATACTTCCCTAAAGTTCCTACAAATTTCAGCCTCTGGCTTCATTTCTGTTTGGGCTAAAATCTCTCTCACTTTAGTGATCTCAGTCTAGCTTTACTTGATGCCAAGTTGTAAGTATACTCAGGTCAGCAAAGAATATTTTTGTATGTATAAGACTTTGCTTAAGGTTTGATGTAGTGTGGCCAAGCAAGCCATTTCAATAAAACATTAGATGTCCATGCTCTGACACATTTCCTGGCATACTAACACCAGGAATTCCTCATTAGAAGCTTTCTCTGGAGACTCTAGCATCCTAGAATATTGTTTGGGCACCTTTCTCCCTTGAGTCTCTATTATATCTCAGTTCTGTTTTTATTTGGCAGAAAAATAGCAGTTTTATAGCTCATCCTTCATCCCTGGATTTACATTTACATAATCCAACATTCATTAATAAAAACCCATTAAAATGAAGTCCCATCCCTTCCGGGTCTAACCAACATAGAGTATGCCTGTGACCATCTAGAGGATTGGGTTCATCTCCCCTGCCACATACAGAACGAAAACACAAGAAAAAGTTTAAAGGTAAAAGAGAGCAGAATTTATGTTTCTTGTATGTGCAGGTCCCAGCAAGCCCATCAAGTGAGCCTGACTGTGGGACCATTCACTCATACAGGGAGGAAGAACACTTATCCACCATCTTAGGTCTCCATCTTGTGGCATGAGAGTTAGAGAACAGAAATACTTACTTGGGGCTGTTTTCTTTCCTCTCTATTTACACAGTAAAGGAGACTAGGAACAAGGTATCTTTTTATAGGCAATCAACCAGGGACAGAGGCCCAAGGAGATGCCACCTTGCCTGCCCTGGTAGGTCTACAACCTAAGTCTGATTTAGCTTCAACCAAGATGGCAATAGCAGCTTCCTGCCTTTTTCTCAGCTTAGCACAACTGTGGGCTGACCCCTCTTGATGCCTCTTGAGCTAACCAATCAATCGTGTCTCTCCCTTACACACCTGAGTCTGATGATGAGGCTCATCCTAACTAGATGTCTGACCCATATAAAAGAGCCTAACCATGTGTGTAAAATTCTCTTGGCTTTTTATTCTCTTGGTGTCTCTGACTCTCTTGCTCCTTGCTTTGGTCAGCTCTCCTCCTTCCCTTCCCCAGAGATGTAGAGGAGATTTTTCTCCATTTCTCCTTCCCCTTCCTGGAAGGTTGAGAAGGGGACAGAACACTTTTTTGGCTCGGGCTTCCTGCTAACCCTCCCTCTGGATCTTAATTCTCCCTAAAATAAATGCCTATCTCCCTAAATTAAACCTCATATTTCATAATTCATCCTTCTTGGAGTCTGTATTTTCAATTCTTTTCTAATTTGGATAAGGACCCAAAAGTTGGGGGGGCATGGGCCTGAGATGTCCTGCATCTGTATGGAATTTAATCCCTCCCTGTAACCAAAATCATTCAACAATACTAGTCACACCATCACAGTTTCAGTTTTTTCTCTCCAAACCCCATAGTCTCTGAAAATAAGTAGAGGCTGTAATTGTATAGTGGTTAATACTCTGCATTATGAAAATGACGTAAAGTAGGGCTGACACTGACATTATCCTTAAAACAAGTGACTCCAATTTTCACACATTTGTTGCTGCAACTCACATGATTTTGGAATGTTGACATAATTACCGTACATGTTCACTTTAAATTGCATTTTTAAATACCATGGCTTAAAGAAACAATAGAGATCGGGACAGATTACCTGTGAAAGTTAAAGTACCTGAAAAGCGGCTCAAACAAACTGGACCACCCAGCCTTAGAGATTTATAGTTAGTCCAAGCCCTGAGTATGTCAGAAATCCAATAACTTTCTAGAAGTCAAAACAGTGTTATCAAAAGCAGAAAATCCAAAGATGAGGCAGATGACAAGCACGATGAAGTCACCAGTCCCTTTGCATGGAGTACGGAGGCACTGGCAGCCATGAGCTAGACATCGCAGTTCAGAGCATGACGAAGAGTTCAGCCTTAGAGGTCAACATAAACAATCAACATAAAAGTGATAGCTCTAGCTGTGAGAAAGCAATGTTCTTCAAAGAGAAAGGAATGAAAGGAAATAACAAAGACTAAGCCTTAGGCAGTGCCCACAGTGAGTGTCTGGTAGGAGAAAGAAGACACAACTAGACTCAAGGAACCTGAGCATTGTAGAGATTGGAAGAGAATCAAAACAACATGCTGTCCTAAAAGGACGTGCCAGAGAGAATTCAAGTGAATCGTATCCAAATAACAAATTTGTGCTCCAATATTGAGCTCCTTTCTTGGGCTACAAGAGGACCTACACCTGTTAAATTCTCTCTAAATTAATAATGGTTATCCCATTTATCCAGTGCTAACTTCACTCTCTGCTGGAGAATCTGCTTCTTTTTTACAGATGGACACAGAATCTAAGGAGAAAATCAGCCTATCGCACCTCACCAGGGCCCCAGCTGAAACCATAGAGTAATTGGGGAAATGAGCAAGAGTGCTGCTTTTTGGGTGAACTTGGTATCAGCACAAGGGTGAAGGAGATAGACACAGAGAACACTCAACTCCTACCAAACCAGAGATCCAAAGACAAAGACACAGAGGCTCCCAAGACCTCATCACTGAAGTAGACCTAAAATAAACCCAACATGGTTCAGGGAAATTCATGGAAGAGGGGGCAGAAAGAATGTTAGAGCCACAAGTTGTAACATTATACACAGAGACATTGCCTCTTCCCCATAACTGATGGCTACCCCCACAATGCATGACCCACAACCCCCGTGGGGATAACTGGCATCCATAATGAGGAGGATCCCTTTGGACGGGGGCACAGAGATGTGGGTAAGGATGGTACCAACATGTGCTGTTTACCCACTGAGTATATACATAACTAATAAACAAAAAATTATAAATTAAGATACAAGTTTCCTAAAAGCATCATAATAGAATTACAGAATCAGATACATTGAATAATAGAATCAGATGAATTGATGAGAGCAACTGCTAAGTCCTTTTCACTAAAAACAAAACAAAAAGAAAAAAAACAGGCAATCAGTCCAGATGCACAGGCCTGCAATCCCATCACCTGGTAGGCTGCAGCAGGTAAATTGTGAGTTCATGGCCAGCATGAACTACATATAGAAAATACAATACAAATAGAATATGAGTTAGAACAGTTCTCGGCACAGCATTCACTTCAACTTGACATTATTCCCTTTACTCTTCTCCCTACTCAAGGAAATGGTATAACAGCAGTATTAAAATTTTAAATATCTGATTATGACAGGGGTCTTCATGCCTTCTAACAGTAAACTTGCATGTAGCCAAACTTTAATTTAAAAAGGTACCCCAGCATTTTCCCCTTTAATAACACTAATGTAGAGTCCAAAAAATACACATTTGATAGTGCTGTGTGAGCCATGTTGCAATAGAGTGCCTACTGCCTGCATACTGCAGTTAATGTCTCACTATGCAAATGAAGCTGTAACCAACTTCAAGCAGAAAGAAACTCAGTGTAAATCATTTGACATGAGTAAGCATTCTTGCTGCACTTCAAGAACGCCTTTTAACTAGCAAGTTTAATAGTTTTCAAAGCTTAATGAGCAATTACATTAAAACCAATGATAGCACCAAGATGATTCATCATAGTTTATTGGGTTTTTTTCTCACATGTGATTTCTAATTATAATGTGGATAGGATCATGACTGAGACTCTACCCTTATCAATATAGCATTTTCATTAAAATCAGTTTTCTCACTTTTAGGGCTGCGCATCCTAACTAGTGGGAAAGAGAAAGAAGAGAACTTATGTTTATTAAATGTCATTAGTATGCACAGTTTCTTATACTGTACTCATTTAATACAGTAGTACAATGAAACAGGTATTAGCCCACAGTTTTAAAATAGAGGAAATATTTAAATATTTAAAATAGGAATTTCAGGAACTTCTCCAAGGATTGAGGAGATAACAAGTGAAAGAATTTGTGTAGAACTCAGAATTAACAGGTTTAAATCTATTAATCTTTTTGTTATATCATATTATAGCTGTATATTGTTACTAATTTAATGTCAAGAACTAGTTTCTAATGGCTATATTTTAATAAAATAATGAAGAAATTAATATAGCCATCCCATATGTAATTTGTATTTTGTTATTTTATGTTTACAATGAAAGACATTATTTTTATTTTACTGTTACATATAGCATGTGCTTGTGATGGCCAGCGACTTTGTAAATGAAAACCATTTGGTATTTGTTACTCATCTACTTCTGTTACAACTACTGTGGTCTTAATTGCACCTGTGATTTCTCATTGTATGAACAAATAGAGGCAGTCTAGTTGGTGATACCCTGAAATGTCAATATTTGCTGTCTTTTTTTGAGAGAGACAGAGAGAAATAGAGAGACACAGAGAGAGAGAATTGGTGTGTCAGGGCCTCAGTCACTGATATCAAACTCCAGAAGCTTGCACCACCTAGTGGGCATGTGTAACCTTGCATTTGCCTCAACTTTGTGTATCTGGCTAATGGTGAACATGGGTCCTTAGGCTTCACGGGCAAGTACCTTAACTGCTAAGCCATCTCTCCATCCCTGTCTTTTATTTTATATATTACTATTCCTGTTCATGAGTTCATTCTATAGGCAAATAGGTTTCCATAAATGAAAGGTTTTCTAAACACAAGCAGATATATGGAGGAGGTAGTCAGTGAACAATATCAATTCCTCTTGTTTTTCTTGGAACATAAAGCAGAATTTAGTTGTAGTTCTTAGATTAGAAAAAATCAGTATCTTTGGATTTTTATCACTTATTTCCTTGAGAGGAGAGAGAAAGTATGGGAATTATAGAGCCTCCTGCCTCTGTAATCAAACTCCAAACACATGTGCCATTTTGTGCATCTGTATTTACATGGATAGTGAGAAACAGAACTTAGACCAACAGGCTTTTCAAGCAAGAGTCTTTCACTGCTGAGCCATCTCCCCAACTCTGGATTTGATTTTTAACCATCTTTTGTTTTTGGTTCACAATGTTGGTTGACAGAATAGAATTCATGACCTAACAGGTCTTCATTTATTTTTGACATTTCACCTGAAGAGTTTATATCATAAAAATACAAACTCCAATAAAATCAAGAACTCTTAATTTTAAGTGGTGATGACCGAACAAAATTATTCTTGTCCCTATTTTACTTGGTCTTCAAACTCATGATCATCTGAGTAATAATCAAATAAATAAAATTTTCATTGTATTTTGCCCTTCAGGGAGACATGTAATTTCAATAAAATCACATCTGAACCTGCAGAAACGACACAGAAAGAAACATTATAAGAACAGGTTCACTTTTAACCTAACTTCCCCAGTGGGAAGCACAAATGTATCAGTTGGGAAAATCTAATCTTTCCAGAGGACTGAGGTCATTGACATGGGCTCAGCAAAAATCTGCACATTTTCTCTTAAATTGACCCATTGCCCCCATCAAGTTAAAACTCTGCAGCTCATACACAAGTGCAATTTGCCTTAGACTCCTGTTAAACTTGCTCAAAACATCTTAAATTGAAAATGTTCTGGAAGAGATTAGAAAATGTGCTCTGAAAGTGAAAGCTCTGATTCTAGTAATTCCAACAAATCTACAGACTGATCTAAAAGTGAAGTTGCCAAAGACTGTGGGGAGAACAGCAGCCTTAACTACTTTATATAAGCACCCCAGCCAGTGGGAACTAATAATAAACTGCCCATTCTATATTTCTATGAATCAAATACATGGTCAGTATAATTGGAGGAAAGTCAAGTCCTTTCACCTAGCTCCAGATTAACAAATGGAAGCCATCTTCTTCACTATGTAATTTTGTGTCAAAATGCCACATTAAAGCAAGCTGCACAAGTTTAAGATTACTGACTTTAGAAAGGAAATTTATAGCATTGCCACTATCTTATGAATCCTGCCTGTTTCCTGGACTCAGTGTGTCCCTGACTCCCTAATTAGTTATTGGTATGTGTTAGATAACAGACAGGCATTATGGTAGGCACTACAATAGAAAAGGAAATAGGGGCTGGAAGGATGGCTTAGCAGTTAAGGTGTTTGCCTGCAAAGTCAAAGGATCCTGATTTGACTTTACAGGACCCATGCAAGCCAGATGCACAAGAGGGCACATGCACCTGGAGTTTGTTTGCAGTAGCTGGAGGCCCTGGTGAGGCCAATTCTCTCTCTCTCTCTCTCTCTCTCTCTATTCCTCTTTCTTTCTCTAAAATAAATAAATAATAATAATAAAGAAAATAAAAGGACTTAGGACATGTGGCCTTTAACCTGTTTACAAGGTTTCAAAGAATGCAGATGAAAGAAGAGAGGAAAGGAAAGGAAGAAAGCATTTGTCCCTAGCAATAACAAGTGCTGTAAAGTAGGTAAGAATACAAGCTCCTAATTCAGACCATGTTGGGTTAAAATACCAGCACTATCATTGTTTAACTCTGTGATCTTGAGTAAAGGTCTTAATGATGCCTCAGTTCCCTTACTTGTAGAATGAAGTAAGAATAGGACCCTAAAGCTGAGCGTGGTGGTGCATGCCTTTAATCCCAGCACTCAGGAGGCAGAGGTAGGAGGATTGCTATGAGTTCTAGGCCACCCTGAGACTCCATAGTGAATTCCAGGTCAGCCTGGGCTAGAGGGAGACCCTATGTCAAAACAACAACAACAACAAAAAAAAATAATAGGACCCTAGAATTAAGAGGAATAAGCAAGGAAACCCCTGAAATAAGATGTCAATAAATGCTGAATACTGTTACTAATACTGTATATCTGATCCCATCCCAAATGCATTCAGAGGTATTTGCTTTTCACATTCACATTAATTATGAATGGTAATTTATTTAGTTATACAAAAGGAGAAAATCAATTGGAAAAATATTTAAATTTATTGCCAAATGGTAAATAAGAGTTACAGGGTTAGACTAGAACTTGAATTTAAAGGCAAAGCTCATATTTTTCTAACAATTTGTCTGTCTAACTTATACAAACCTATAAAAGATCTACTGAGATACCAGTTTTAACAATTTTTAAGATATCTGTAGGAATCTGTACTTCCATAGTGGACTAATCAAGGCTCTTTGGATTGAGAGAAAGAGATTGTAAGGCGTTAGCTCATACAATTATGGAAGTTTAAACATTCCAACCCAGAGACAAGGTGACACAGTATTTAGAAGACCTAAGGACCAGGAAAACTGAGAGCATAAGTTCTAGTTCAATAGCTAGCTGCCACTCTAGTGACTCAAAAACAGCCAATGTTTCTGTACCCACATTCAAAAGAGAAAATGACCAACACTAGTTTAAACAATGCTGCAGAAAGGACTTCCAGTTAAGATGGCAGCATAGTGGCCATGCAAAGCTAGGGAGGGAAATAAGAAAGAAAAAAAAAAAAGCAAAATACACTCTCTTCTACCAATAATTGAAGGTGTATAAATTTATTATGAATCACAACAGAGAAGAAGAGATTCAGATCTTCTAGAAATGAGGAAACTGGCCAGAATCCCACCAAGGTGCCTGTGGCCTGATCCACAGAGCAGAAACCAGGTGGAGGGATTTTCCATTCACCTTAGTCTCCTCACAAAGTAAAGAAACCTGAAGGGGCAGACAGCAGGAACCAGCTGAGCAGCTACTGAAGGAGAACACAAACATGACCAGCTGATCAGCTCTGGAACAACTCTAGGCATCCTGCATAGCCTCCCATCTCTCAACTGCCAGTGCCATGGCAAAACACCAGAGACTCGTTCAGCCCCCAGCCGCAGGGCATCCAGCACAGCTGATCAGAGCACCAGATCCTCAGGGCACCAGAGAGGGATTGAGGTGGGCATTCAGCATTGAGTAGATTGAAAGCCATCCCAAAAGATAACAGGGCCTATTTACACAAAAGCAGGTACATAGGCCTGCACTGGAAGTGCTATTCTCTCTTTCCATGTCAGGGCACATTTTGTGTTACATATTCTTGGTTGGCTTTACCATTCTCAAATAAGGTATATTTTGGTGCTGGCTGTTGTTGCCTTTGATGCTTCCTAGTTTATAGGGCCTTTGTCTTTGTCTATTGTCCTTATTGGGGACAGGGTCTGACAGCCCCAAGCTTACCTGCAACCAATTTCAGGCCAGAAATCTCAACCTCCCTATTGACAGGATTAAGGATGTGGGGCAACACACACCCTTAGGGACTTTGGCTTCATTAGATTATCTGTTTGTTTTAATCCCCACACTTGCATAACTACTCTGTGCTGGTTTTGATTCAATGCATATATTGCTCAGTTGAAGTTTAAAATTTGCCAGTAAATTGCTCTACCAGTATGCTAGAATACCTGAATAGCAGGCAAACTCAACACTTAGGGCCACTTCTGCTGTATCTCTTGGAGTATAAGAGCTACATCTGGCACATTAAGCTCCTACCCCAAAGATATATAAAGTTGGATTTATTTGGCTAGAAACATTGCAGATAATTAGAAAACCCAAGTATCAAATTAACTCAAGATGCAAAAGTTTTTACATTATAATACAAGAAACAAAAAATCAAGATAATGCAGTCCCACCAAAAATTATAAATCCATCATAAATGACCTTCAGTGAGACTATTTTAGATGAAATTCCTGACAAAGATTTCAAAAACTGATTATATCTATGTTCAAAGAAATCAAATAAGAAATAAAAAGAATCAAAGAAGAAGAAAACACCTGAAGGAGAATAAAGGAAACCAACTTAAAGAAATAAGGAGGTCAATACAAGACATGAATAAGGAAATAGAAACACTGAATAAAATCAAACCAGAAATACTAGAAATGCAGAAGACCATGAGTCAAATAAAAAAACTCTGTAGAAAGTCTTACCAACAGAATGGATGAAGGAGAGAACAGAATATCTAAACTAGAAGACCAGGTGGCAGATCAAATACAGTCCAAGAAAGAGAAAGACAAACTAATAAGAAGTCATGAATGGGAATTTCAAGATATTCAGGACACTATGAAGAGATCAAAGAATACATGGCATAGTAGAAGGGGAAAAAAATTCACTCCAAAGGCATAGCAAATATTTTCAACAAAATCATAAAAGTAAACTTCTTCCAAATAGGGAAAGTAATGCCAACACAGATACAGGAATCCAAATAGCATCAAACAGACAAAATTAGGAAAGAGCCTCTCACCTTAATATTATAATTTAACCACAAAATACACAAACCAAAGAAAATATACTAAAAGCAGTTAGATAGAAAAATCAAGTCACATACAAAGGCAAGCCCATTGGGATAACAGCAGGTTACTCAACACAAATTTTAAAAGGCAAAAGGGCTTGGAATGAGGCATTCCAAGTTCTGAGAGATAATAACTGTTAACCAAGATTACTTTATCCAGCAAAGCTACCAATACAAATTGACAAACAAATAAGGACATTCCACAACAAAAACAGAGCTGGGCATGGTGGTGCACACCTTTAATCCCAGCACTAAGGAGGCAGAGGTAGGAGGATTGTCCGAGGCCACACTGAGACTACACAGTTAATTCCAGGTCAGCCTGGACCAGAGTGAGACTCTACCTCAAAAAAAAAAAAAAAAAAAACACGCTAGAGGAATATATGAACACTAAACCAGCTCTACGGAAAACACTTGAAAGAATCCTCCATGCTGAAGAGAAATAAAAAGCACATACATAAGGAAACAGGAAAAAACAAACCATACTCAAATAATAGCTAATGCATGAGAGTAAAGGAAAAACTAGAAGAACTACAAAACAAGAAGAATGGCAAGGAATAGCCAGGTGTGGTGGCACATGTTTTTAATACCAATACTTGGGAGACTGAGTAAGAGGATTGCCATGAGTTAAAAGCCACTCTGAGAATACAGGGTAAATCCCAGGTCAGCCTCAGCTAGAGTGAGAGCAAGACCCTATCTGAAAAAAATAAAAATAAATAAAATAAAGAATGACAAGATAAATACACACCTTTCAATAATAACTCTTAATATCAATGGTCTCAGTGCCCAAACCAAAAGACACAGGTTTGCAGTTTGGGTTAAAAAATCAGGATCCTTCTTGTTTGTTGCCTCCAAGAAACTCACCTTTTCATAAAAGATGGACACTATCTTTGGTTGAAAGGAAGGAAAATGGTCTTTCAAGTAAATGACCCTAGAAAATTAGAAAGTGTTGCTATCCTAATATCTGGCAAGGTAAACTGCAAATAAACATTAGTTAGGAAAGATATAGAAGGTCATTTTATATTGTTTAAAGGAACACTCAAACAGGAGGACATTACAATTCTAAACATATATACCCCTAATGTGGGGGATCCCAATTTCATCCAACAAACACTATTAGACTTAAGGTTACAGGTAACACCAAGCACTATTATAGTGGGGGACTTCAATAACCCACTCTCATCAGTTGACAGGTCATCCCAACAAAAAATAAATAGAGAAGCTTCTTAATTAAATGAGGTCATACAACAAATGGACCTAACAGATATCTACAGAATATTTTATCCAAATGCTACAGAACATACATTCTTTTCAGCAGTACATGGAACATTTTCTAAAATAGGTCATATATCAGGATACAAAGCAAACCTTAACAAACACAGAAAAATTGAAATAATTCCTTGCACTCTATCTTATCACAATGGGATTAAACTACATGTCAACAGCAAGAAAAACTACAGAGAATACACAAAATCATCGAAACTAAACAATACACTGCTAAATGATGAATGTTCAATGAAGAAATCAAGAAGGAAATCAAAAAACCTCACAGAATCAAGTGATAATAAGAGCACAACTTACCAAAGCCTTTGAGACACAATGGAGGCAGTCCTAACAGGGAAACTTATAGCTTTAAGTGCCTGTATTAAGAAATTAGAAAGGTTGAAAACAACTTAATGCTTCACCTTAAGGCCTTGGAAGAAGAAGGACAAGGCAAACCAAAAATCAGTAGATGGGAAGAAATAATAAAGATTAGGGAAGAATTTAATTAAAGTGAGATAACCCAGGCCCAGGAAGCCAAATGTCACATATTCTCTCTCATATGTGGATCCTAACTACAAATATGTGGACTTGAATGTGAGTTGAAATAAAACTCAGTAGCAGAGGCCAGTAAGCTAGAAAGGGCATATAAAGGGAACAGAAAGGGAGGGAGGGGGGACTTAAGAGTATGGTATTATATATATGTAAGAAGAAGTACATGGAACAGGTCTAAATGATGTCAGGGAAGAGATTGAATAAAGGAAAGGTGGGGGCATGGGTAATCAAAATCTAAGAGGGTATGAATAAGTCATATGGAAACCTACTTTTTTGGACAATGGCACTCCCAGAAGCCATAGATTGTTATTAGAAAATTTTCAGTGCCAGGAATGGGATACCTTCCAGTGAGTTGTTGGCCAGGAAGGTTCCTGATGTCCCCCAATACATTACAGGCCATTGCTGAGGCTCTTGGTTTCCCACCAGGAATAGATGGTAAGAACCTATTACTGAAGACTTCACATACTTGGTCTGCAAAGTCACTGAGAAATCTTGCTGGAGCTGAGCTGAAAACCTCTTCCGTGTAGAACAGCTTACAGAGGCTGAAAAAAACTGCCTGCATGCAGTTACATGGGAGAGAGAGAAATCACCAATTGAGATAAACAACAGTGGACACTGCAAGCCAGGCCAAATGAGCCAGTGGGTGCAATAGTGGCATGTCTATTATGGGAGAAACCAACAACTTTCTAATTGGACTGGAGGCCTGCTCCATGGGAGGGAATACATGCCTGATACTAAATGAGCCCTAGGGGTGTAACATCTGCTGATGTCTGCCTAAATGTATATACTATGCACACTAAGCTTTCCAGTAATCACTTCTCTTAATGTTCATTCCCATATATTAATGCTACTCTCACTTTTGGTTGAAAAGCTTCTCTTTTCAGATGGAAATGACCTTGGGATGACTCAGAAGGCACCATAGTGCTGAAAAGAAGTGACACAGGATTGCTCAACACTGAAATATCTATATCACACCTTCCAAGGCTCAGAGTCCATTGCAGATAAAGTGGTGGAAAGAATTTTAGAGGCAAAAGAAGAGTAGGACTCCTTAAAATGCACTCTTCCAAACACAAAATGCCCTGGATATCCATGACCTTGCTGTGCCTTAAACTACCTACAAAAGACCATCATAATAGGAGGAAAAGATGATGACACCAAATAAAAGAGAGACTGATTTAGAGGGGGAAGTGGTATAATGAAGAGTGGAGTTGCAAAGGGGAAAGTGGAGGGAGGGAAAGAATTACCATGGCTTATTGTCTACAATTATAGAAGTTGTCAGTAAGAAAAGAAATTAATGAAGTAGACACAAAAATCAATACAGAGAATCAATGAAACAAAGAGTTAGTTCATTGAAATTATAAACAAAATTGACAAACCCTTAGTAAAACTTAACAAAACAAAGATAGAAGAGACACAAATCAATAAAATTAGTAATGAAAAAGGCACTGTTACACCAGATACCCAAAAAAAAAAAAATCAGAAAACCATAAGGACATACTTTAAGACATATACTCTACTAAGTTTGAAAATCTGAAAGAAACTGATGATTTCCTTGATTTATATGACCTACCAAAATTAAATCAAGATGAGATTAACCACTTAGAAAGACCTATAAGAGCCAGGCGTGATGGCACATGCCTTTAATTCCAGCACTCAGAAGGCAGAGGTAGGAGGATTGCTGTGAGTTTGAGGCCATGCTGTGACTCCATAGTGAATTCCAGGCAGCCTAGGACAGAGTGAGACCCTACCTCAAAAAAAAAAAGAAAAAAAAAAAGAAGAAAAACCTATAACAAATACAGAGATCCAAGTAGATATAAAAAATACTCAACTAAAAAAAAAGTCCAGGCCAAGATGGATTCAGCAGTGAATTTTATCAAACCTTCATGGAAGAATTAACACCAATGCTTCTCAAACTTTTCCATAAGATAGAAAAGGAAGGAATTCTACCAAACTCCCTCTATGAAGCCAGCATCACCCTGATACCAACACCAGACAAAGACAGAACAAAAATTAAAATTACAGACCAATCCTCCTCATGAACATAGATGCAAAAATTCTCAACAAAATATTGGCAAACAGAATACAAGAATATATCATAAATATCATTCACCCCAACCAAGCAGGCTTTTATCCCAGAGATGTGGGGATAGTTCAATATATGCAGATCAATGAATGTCATACACTATGTAAATGGACAGAAGGAATAAAATTACATGATCATCTCAGTAGATGCAGAAAAAGCATTTGACAAAATCCAATATCACTTCCTGATGAGTCCTATAGAAACTGGGAATAGAAGGCACATATCTCAACATAATAAAGGCTATTTGTGACAAACCTACAACCAACGTAATACAAAATGGATAAAAGCTTGAAACTTTTCCAAGGGTGTCCACTGTCCCCATTTTTATTTAATATAGTACTGGAAGTCTTAGTTATAGCACTAAGGCAAGAGATGCACATAAAAGGAATACAAATTGGAAAGGAAGAGATCAAATTATCATTATTTGCAGATGATATTATTATTTGCATAAAGGACCCTAAAGACACTACCTTCACTAATGCAGAAGAGGTGGTGGAAGGAATGTAAGAGCCAAAGGAAGGGTAGGACTCCTCACAACATGCTCCATCCAGACATAAAATGGCCTGGATATCCATGACCTCATAGTGCCTGACACTACATACACAAGATCATCATAAGAGGAGGAAGAGATCATGACATCAAAATAAAAGACAGACTGATTGAGATGGGGATGGGATATGATGGAGAATGGAAATTAAAGGGGGGAGGGGAGAGGGAGGGTATTACCATGAGATATTTTTTATAATCATAGAAAACGTTAAGAAAAATTGAGTAAAAAAAGACTCTACCTTCAAACTGTTAGAGCTGATAAACATTTTAGCAATGTAGCAAGATACAAAATAAATACACAGAAATCAGTAACTTTCCCACATACTAACACCAAACATGCTCAGGACGAAATCAGGAAATTACTCCCATTCACAATTGCCTCAAAAATTATAAGGTACCTTGGAATAAACCTGACCAAGGAAGTGAAGGATTTCTACATTGAAAACCTTAGGACACTCAAGAGAGAAATTGCAAAAGACACTAGGAAATGGAAAAACATCCCATGTTCCTGGATTGGAAGAATCAATATTGTGAAGATGTCAATCTTACTAAAGTAATCCACACGTTTAACGAAATCCCCATCAAAATTCCAATGGCATTCTTCACAGAAATAGAAAAACAATACTAAAACTCATTTGGAAGCACAAAACTCCTCAAATAGCCAAAATAATCCTGCAGAAGAAGGCCCTGCTGGTGACAGGCTCAGCCTTTGTATTATATTCAGATCTTCAAGTGATTGGATGAGGCCAGTCCTCATCCAAAGTAAAATAAATCTTTACTTAGTCTAGCAGTTCAAATGTAAATCTTATCCAGAAACACCTTCACAGACATATTAACAATAATGCTTTGTCAAATGTCTAAGCATCATGTTGCCCAGTAAGTTGATGCCTAATGTTCACTATTGTACATCCTAACAAAAACAAACCCATCCTGATGCTTTTACTACAGGACATATTGAGATTTTTTTTTCATTTAAAATAGACCAAATCAGGCTTGTGAGATATCTTAGTGGTTAAGGCACTAGGCTGTAATGCCTAAGGATCCAGGTTTGATTTCCCCAGAATCAGCCAGATGCACATGGTGGCACATGTGTCTGGAGTTTTCTTGCAGTGGCTAGAGGCTCTGGCTTGCCCATTCTGTCTCTCTCTCTCTCTCTCTCTCTCTCTCTATATATATATATATATATATATATGTGTGTGTGTGTGTGTGTGTGTGTGTGTGTGTGTGTGTGTGTCTCATAAATAAATAAAAATTTAAAACAAAATAAAATAGAACAAATCAACTCATGTCCTAATTAACTTTCTTGAGACTATAAATCAATTTGCTATTCTTTTCTCTCATTGATTTTATTCTTCACTAGTAATCAAGAATACCATTTAATGGCTTTATAATATACCCTACAAATATGTCCAAAAAACTGAGTTTTCAAAACATGGGGGAAAGTACAATGTGTCTTATCATATATGACCATGGATGCTTCAGGCCACTCTAAGTCATGAATGATACTCAAATTCAGATTTACTCCTCAACCTGGCCCCTCACCACATCTTAGATTATTTTCCAGTTTCTTTATACCTCCATTTTTTTTAGTCATAAATTCTAAAGACCATGGCATTCTAGCATACAAGGCTTCAAACTGCTTCATTAGATGCTATATATTTTTTATGTGCCATTCATGTTCCAGACACTGATCTAGTCTTGAGGGAGGCAGAAGAAAAAAAGTATTCATTTATTTTAATACTTTTACTTTTTGAGATAGGGTGAGAGAGAGAAAAACATATAAACAGATAAGACACAGAGAGAAAGACTGAGTATTGGCATACCAGGGCCTCCAGATTCATGCACATCTTTGTGCTCCTCACCTTATGTAGGTACTAGCTAATCAAAACTGAGCCAACTGAGCCATCAGGTTTTGCAAGAAAGAGCCTTTAACCACTGAGATATATCTTCAGGCCCCAAAGTTTCTGAATGCATGTAAATTTACTTTCTACATGAAGAATAGATGCAATAACTCAAAAAGTATCTAGTGGCAAAATAAAAAAATGCACGAGAAGGAAACAAAAGGGAAAAGAAGATCATGTATGCCATGCACAAAAACTTAAAATTTAAAGAAAGTTGATAAGGGACATATCACTTAAAAGATGGTATTTGAGAAAAACCAGGAAGCAATGAGAGAGTATGTCATGTGACACCCTATTGTATAGCAACATCCATGGTTCCATGAATTAAAATATTCTCTGCTTGCGGGAGTCAAGAGATCCACAAGTCTGGGAGAACTGGAGCTTAAAAGATCACAGGACCAATCTGCAAATTATAGGAGCAAAAACCAATTGAGCTGCCTGCAAGCACTACAGTGAGCTCCAGAAATTCAACTTCAGAGAATTAAATTTCCATCAGTCCTCACCTATGCTGGGGTGGGCTTTTCAGCGATCCAGCTGTCTTTGAGTCATCCATACTCCCAGGAGCAACTCCTTATCCTGCTCTGCAAGCAACACAAGTAAACTCACTGGTTCATCGAAACTGGTTTTGATGCAATCATACCTTGGTCTATCATCTGCATCCTATCTGTGGTGAATAGATGTGTGTTCGCATCTTCCCCAAGAAGAAGTTTCCATGACACACCCAAAGGATGGACATCTCATAAAGAGATAACAGTACTAAAATCCTAAGGGTGGAAGATGCCAGTGTATTGGAAAAATAACAGTCAGAATTTGACAGGCCAAAGGCAGGTGTTGCAGTTATGTCCTCATTGCTGGCACACAGCACCTGATCAAAAGAAGCTCATGGGAGGAAAGTTGTTTATTTTAGCTTATTGTCTTGAGGGGAAGTTCCATGATGACAGGGGGAAAGGTGGCATGAGCAGAGGCTGGTCATCATCTCTGCCACAGCAGGTGGAAATGGCAGCAAGAGAGTGAGCCAACTAACATTGGCAAGCTAGGGGCTAATAATCCTAAAGGTCCACTCCCAGCAACACCCCTCTCCCAGCAAGGATCAGCTCCTAAATTACCAGCAGCTGCAGATCAAATCTTTCAAACATGTGTTTATGGGAGATATCTGACTCAAACCACCACAGAAGGCATAGGAAATTACAGCCGAGGAGTAACAGAGAGTATTTTGTGTGCTTAATGGTTAAACTTGTCCACTTGATGGACTCAGACAAACAATAGAAACAAGCCATTGTGAGGGAGTTTCTAGATTAGGTTAATTGAGGCAGAAAAACCTACCCCAAATGTGGGCAGCACTCTTCCATGGGTTGGGGTCCTGAATTCTTAAAAAGAACTGAGCTGAACACCAGCATTCATCAGTCTCTGCTTCTTGATTGTGGATGTCGTGTGACCAGCTCTACTTCATGCTCCTTGAAGCCATGCCTTCCAGACCATGATAGACTGTAACCTCCAACTCTAAGCCCCCCAAAACTTGAAATGTGGCCAGGGAGTAGGGAAATGATGGTACCAACACATGACATGCCCAAAGTTTCTACTTAATAAAAAATCATAATGTGGATGAGAAATTAAAGAGAGTAAGATTTTTTTACCCCCAAATTCACAGGAACTATGGGGAACAGAGGGGAAAAATAAACAACACTGCAGGGAAGCAGTCAAAAAACTCAAAGAATGCTTGTGTCTATGTTCTTATGTGTGTGTTCTAGATGGATGAATAAGATAGGAACACATGTGTGCCCACAAAGGATCAAAACTAGTAAATTAGAATGGGAATGGGAACCAGACTAATCTTAACATATCTTGTTTTGTAGAAATGATATTGTGATCATTAATTTGCAAAATTAAATTTAAAAAGTAATATTCAAAATATAGAATTAATATGAAACAAATGAACCTATAAGAAATTAAATTACAGGAGAAATTTAATTTCTTCTAAAACTATGTAATAATAAAAACATGGAGAGACATAATAGTTAATATTGACTATCAACTTGACAGGATCTAAAATAACCTATGAGATAAGCTACTGGGCATGTCTATGAGGGATCTTCTAGATTGCGTTAGTTGAGGTGTAAAGACACACCCTAAATGGGGTGGCATCATTCCATGGACTGCATTGAAAAAAGAAATCAAACTGAGCAACAGCATTTGAGGCAGGCAAGCAAAGGAAACAGTTTCACCACCCAGCACCCTGCTTGGCTTGAGTAATAAACAGACCCTTCTCCTACACAATGTACCTAGTAAGTGATTGGCAACGCAGAACCCCAATCTGTATGGAGCTGCACACCCACCCTGTTCCACATAATGAACTGGTATGATCCTCCCATTAGCAACCATTATGTGTGCCTATTCAAATTTTTCTTACGTGGACCTGGGATCAGATTGGAACAAGATAGGTCTATCCAATCTAGACTGGTTTGGGGGTGCACTGCATCTGCAATAGGGGAAACTTTGTCCTCTAAACTTTTAGGGAGAAGCCCCTTGTTACCATCTTATGCCTATGTATAACTGGAAAAATGTGTAAGTAAAATTAGATGTATCATTGGAAGGAGATGCTCAGTAGAGAAAACATAAACCCAAATCTGTTGATTGAACCACAGGACCACCCAATCTATGCCCCTAGCAATCCATCCATCTGCCTATAAAATCCTATAAAAAGAAGTCCCAGACCACTTCCTGGTGCGTTTGAATACTCTCCATTCAAGTGGCCACTGCCCCTTTGGTAGTATATTCAAATCTTTACTATTGCTTTACTCTTAATAAAATGGCTTTCTGCATAATTACTTGTGTGTGCCTTTCTTCAATTCTTTTAGTAGGACACCAAGAATCTGGGAACACTCAGAGACATCCTCCTGCCCCTGCACAGTAAAATATTACTTGGCGAGCCAGTTTCAGGACGTAAAACATTCATCTCACTGTTTTCTGAATGAATGTTAATGCCGTGTCCTGCCACCATAATGCCCCTACCTTGATGGACTGTGCCCTCAAACTGTGAGCCCAAATACATTCTTTTTTAAGTCACCTTTGTCAGGTATTTCATCTCAGAACAAGAAAAGTAACTAACACAATGGGTCATATACAAATTGAAAGAAAGTTTAATATATATATCAATAATTGTCAATACATAGAGAATATTTTTAGTAGCAATTCAAGCAAAAGAGCTATTAAAAACAGACAATTGAGCTGGGTGTGGTGGTGCACATCTTTAATTCCGGCACTCAGGAGGAAGAGGTAGGAGGATCACTGTGAGTTTGAGGCCACCCTGAGACTACATAGTGAATTCTAGGTCAGCCTGGACTAGAGTGAAACCCTACCTCTAAAAACCCCAAAACAAACAAACAAAAAAGACAATCCAGGGAATTAATAGTATGATGCTCATTTGTTTAACATTTGTAGTACAATAACAATGGTATTGTGTTTATATTTCAAAAACTAATTTCCATTCTTTGGAGATTCACATGTAAATATATGCAGACTAAATGATAAACCCTGTGGGGAGGAAAGAAGTAGACAGGTAAAGGAGACTGCATTGGATATGTTTACAATGGCTAAAATGCTTACTAAGCACATGAAAATTCTCTCCTTCATATATATTTTAAATCTTCCATTATAAAGTTCTTTAATGACTAAACATTCAATTAAAGAAGTTGGACAGGGCTGGAAGGATGACTAAGCAGTTAGGACCATTGCCTGAAAAGCCTGGGAACCCATGTTCGATTCCCCAGTACCCACATAGGCCAGATGTACAAAGTGGTGCATGCATCTGGAGTTTGTTTGCAGTGGCTATAGGCCCTGGCATGCCAATTCTCTCTATCTGCCTCTTTCTACTCTCTCTCTCTTTCTCTCTCAAATAAAGAAAATATTTTTTAAAAAAATATTATATTTATTTATTTATTTATTTATTTGAGAGACAAAAAGAGGCAGAGAGAGAGAATGGAGACACCAGGGCCTCCAGCCACTGCAAACGAACTCCACATGCATGCAATCCCTTGTGCATCTGGCTTACGTGGGTACTGGAGAATCAAACTGGGATCCTTTGGCTTTGCAGGCAAATGTCTTAACCACTAAGCCATCTCTCCAGCCCAAAGAAAATATTTTTAAAGAAGAAGTTGGACAAAGAGCAACACTTTGAAAAGACTAATATAACAAAACAAATATACATGGTAATATTAAGCAGAAGAAATACTTGCATAATAAATTAAATATAAAAATGAACAATACCAAAAGAATATAGATTTTTTAAAACTAATAGCATTATAAACAACTATACACTAACAAATTTGAAAACACAGGTGAAATTAAAATAATCTTAGAAGGGTGAAAAATGCATAATTGTTGGAATAAATAAAACTGTTAAGGGAAATAAATACCAATCAAAACTTCTCTTTCCAAAATTCCAAGCCCCTCTAGGTTTTACAGGTAAATTCTACCAATTTTTCAGAAAATAATTCTTTACTATCATCTATATTTTTATTTTTGAAAAACAAAAGATATATTTTTGTGGGATAGAGAAGTGATTCAGCAGTTAAAAGGTGCTTGCTTGTAAAGCCTGATGGCCCAAGTTGAATGTCTCAGTATCCACATAATGTCAGATGCACAAAGTGGTGCATGGTTCTGGAGTTTATTTGCAGGGCAGAAAGCCCTGAGGTGCCTATATTCGTTGCCTCTCTCTGTCTGCCTCTTCCTCTCAGTCTCTTAAATAAATAAGTAAAAATACCATATATATATATATATATATGTATATATATATATATATGTGTGTGTGTGTGTGTGTGTGTGTGTGTGTGTGTGTGTGTGTGTGTGCTAACATAATCTTTATTCCAATGTCAGGTGAGGACACATCAAGAAAAGTTAATTAAATTCAAAGTATCTTCCAGATCATTGTATTTAGAAGATACATTACTGCCCAAGTCATGTATCAACAATTAAGCTAAATCCCTCAGGTCAATGGACTAAAGAAAGACATCCATCATTATCTCACTTGATACCAAACAAAATATTTGATTAATTTTAATATAGGTTAATAATATAATGTAAAACAATCTATGTAATGGGCATGATGATGCATACTCATAATCCCAGCCTTTGGAAGGTTGAGGCAAGAAGATCATGGACTGCAGACCAGCCTGAACTACATAAAGAAGTTTTGTCCCTCCTCACCAAAATAAGGTTGCAATTGTAGGAAATCAAATTTTATAGGCAATGAAAAATATGATTACAAAGAATAATCTTATTTGTAGATATGAATATTTCTCAGTGGTTAAAGATGCTCTATAAGCCTTCCAAGTAAGCTTTCCAAACTGGACACAGTATGATGTATACATCTGTAATTCCAAAGCTTCACAATTGGAGACAGAGTTGCAAATAAGAGAGATCCACCCTGTCTCAAGCAAGGTAGAATGAGAGGACCAACACCAGGAGGTTGTCCAGTTATTGCAGCATGTGCACAGTGGCATGAATGTGCCCTTACACACCACCACTACTACTACTACTATTGATAATGAGTAATAAGAAGAAGAAATTAGTGTAGATAATGTGCTGGACTTCAAACATCCATAAATTCTTCCTGCAGTACAAAGAATGCCTAAGAGTACCCTGAGGGAGATAGTTTAGTTGCCTAAGATCACACAGATAAACAGGGTCAATTGATAAATTCAGAATCTGCTCTGCTCAATGACAATTCCAAGAGCTATTTCCATTCCCTACATTGACTCATATGCAAGAATGAAGCCAACTTAACAGGTTTCCTTCAAGATACCATCAAGAAGAGACTGTCAGTCATTTTCCTGTAAGTAGAGGACAAGTACTCATGATTACCCTAGGTCTGTGCGTTTTTGTTTCAGATTTGAAGAATTATAAAAAGCCCCATATCCAAATAATCCTCATCCAAAGAATAATTTTAAAGAAAACAGAAAACATTAAGTCTGATCTCAGCACCCTTGAAAAAGGAACTGGATTCTATAGGCAAACAGACCTACGCATGCAATGTGACCAACAGCACTCAGATATGTTATATGTAATTCTTAGTAAGAGACTGAAAGATGGAAATTCCTGCTTATAAAAAATGAAACCCATTGCAATTCACAGAATGGTAACTGTGTACTGTTATGCTTAACTTCAATCTTTGCTAGTACAAAATAGTTAGGGGCATGATTTTCCTGACATCAAATGGGGGCAGAGGGCAGCCAAAGTCAGAACCTCAGAGAAAAATCTATAGAAGAGTGCCAGTAACTCTTGCTGTATATAACTTATAGCCTTCCAAGGTTGACAAACTCAGAGCTGGTCTAGTGAACTAGAGAAAGGAAAGGCCTGCAGCAGGAGCACCTGCTAAGAGCAACCTTTGGTTTGCCCTCTGTGTTAGTACTTGAGAAGATGTGAGGGTTGTCACTAGCTGTACACATCTTCTTGGCTATCAGGAAAGTAGCTGGGAATCTTCAAAAGAGTGAAGAGAGGTAAATACTTAATAACAAACCAAGAAATCTGAGAGAAAGGTTGAGAGTGCTATTCCAGAGACCAACATTCTCGTTCTAGCCAAACCTTATCACTGGCATGAACTTGGGGGTGTGGAGGTCAAGACCAGTTGCCCCTCTGGCTAGATTTGCTGCTGCTCTACTGCTCTGTGTACTGCATGTTATGAGTTATATCCTTCATCTACACTAGAGCATTTTTAAAACAAATATTTATTGGCACCCTTTCATTAATCATTTTACAATCCCATTATGACAATGGTATAAGCAGGAGAGGCTTAATGGTCTGAATCACACACAATTTTATTAAGATTTGAAAAATAGCATACACTGCTTTTAGCTTATTAAAATATTAACTATTAAAATAAGTAAGAGGGCTGGAGAGATTGCTTAGTGGTTAATGCACTTGCCTGTGAAGCCTAAGAACTCATGTTTGAATCTGCAGGTCCCACCTAAGCCAGGCATACAGTGATGCAAACACACAATGTTGCTCATGTGCACAAGGGAGCACACACATCTGGAGTGCATTTGCAGTGGCTGAAGGCCCTGGCATGCCCATTCTCCTTGCTATCTCTCTCTCTCTCTGCCCCTCTTTGTCTATCTCTCAAATAACTTTTTTAAAAGTTTTAAAAAATAAAATAAGTATGATACAAAATATGTAAGGAATTCAGGACCATTTATTGAACATCGTCTATTACCAGACAATGCATGCCATTTCTAATCCTGCATTAAGTCACTCTATAGAGAACAAAACTTTTATTGTCACACAGCTCAAAGACACTTCCCTGGCATATGTTCAATTGTAAGTATGACCAAGAGACTATGTTCTAGTCAATGATGTACATGCTGAATGGATGCATTAAACTTCTGGGAAGTCTCCTTAAAAGTGAAGGGTTATTCCACTCTGACAAACCTTTGGTTTGCCCTCTGTGTTAGTACTTGAGAAGGTATGAGGGTTGTTACTAGTTAGTGATATACAGTGGAACTTATCACCATTCTCTGTAGACTAGGCTATGAGGGCATGACTACCCAGGCCTCATGTATTCCCTCTTCTAGAGCACCTATAACATATGTAAGGCCCAGTATCTCCCTTTCCAAATGGTCCTATCTGTTTCTAGGGCTTGTTATATATCTTCATTAAGCATGGGGTAATTAACAATTCAGTATGGACAAAACTTGTATGTGTTGACCATAGTGTCCCCCATATGAACATCAAGCCCCTTGTAATACCTTCCAGAACCAAGGGTACAAAAGAGGATACATGAGACTTAGCTCTGCCTTGCTACTGCATTTCAGCATGAAGCTCTAAGGAAGACAGCATTGGCCTTCCAGTCCTTATGAAGACAAGAACAAAGTGAAAGAATAGATTATACTTTGTTTAATATTTTACTTGGTTAGTAAACTTTTAAGTATTTGTGTTGTGAATCTCCACTTATATATCTGTGCCACATATGTTGGTATGTGTATTTGCCTGGAACACCCTCTACATTTCTAATTTCTTCGGAATTAATTTGTAGCCTAACATTTACCAGTCTGAAAGAATTTGGGCCATGAAACAAGACATTAATATTTAAGGTTATTACTGTGAGGTTTGAATTAATCCCTGCCATAATGAGGTGTTTTGTGGGGTTGGGTGCTTAATTGTGTTATGTACTGTTTTGAGCCTGGTTTATTTTAGTTATTGTAATCATTTTCTTGTTGACTCTTTTTTTTATTTTTTATTTTTTGCAAGGGCAAGGAGCTTTATTTCGGGCTTAAGCTTGGTCTCTGGACTTCACCAACGCAGTGGATCCATACAAGAGCCCCGAGTAGTGGGAGGGTAGGGTTTTTATAGGGATTTGAACATAGAAGAAGGGGATGGGTACATGATTGGTTGATTTAAACAGTAACTGCACTTGTACTCTTCTGGTTGACTTAGGATTTTGTTGGAGGGCTGGGACTAAGGGAATTGAACTTATCTATGACTACAGGAATGTATGGCATAATCAGTTTCCAGTAACTGTTAAACCCACCCTTACCAGAAGATAAAAAACTTAGATCTTGCCAGGAAACAGAAACTTAGGCCTACTGAGGACTCTGAAGCCTGTCATGGCATCCATCTGGTTCCTGAGTCCTTCATCCCCCCCTCTCTTTGTACCATGAGGAGCAAATCTTGGCTCCCAATTGAATTATACTATGATCTTAAAACCATAAGCTGTACTGTATTAATGCGTTCCCTAACAAAAGCAACTATCTATTAATAATGCAAGGTCCTATTGTGATTAGCAACAAAAATAAAAGTAATGGCCCTGCTAAAGCAGACAGCAGAGTTAACCATGGGGAATGACTGAACCATGACTCAAACCATCCTCAATCAGCTTCTCTTTGTTTTCCAAATTCTCTTGTACCTTCGCTATTGATTCTCTAATTATACCTGAATGGTTGATATAAAAACAACATTCTTCCCTTAAGGCCACACATAGTCCCCCTTGCTGAAGGAATAATAAGTCCAACCCCCATCTATTCTGTAATACAACCTCAGCTAAGGATTCTACATTTTTCTCTAAGTGAGTAATGGACGTTTTCAGCCTCTGAATGTCTAAGTCTATACTTGATGTTTTCCTTGAAGGGTGAGTGTTGCAATGCCTGTTCTTACCCCTACCAGGCCTGCATTGGGAAATGTTGTCACCAACTGGACAGTAAATAAGGCACCGGAATCATACCCAGTAACATACAGTCTTATTCCCTGGGTCTTTCCATTATCCCAGGACAAACTGTCTCCTTTTTTCTGTAAACTTGAGAGGAACGAAATTACAGGTCTCATTTCCTTTCAAGGGAGGGAGGTAACATGGCCCATTTTGGTCCCTGGTCTGGTTCAGTGTCATGGTGATAAGGTCCCCCTTAGTGGGTGGGTTTCAATATACCCTTCCGGTAGACACACATTGCCAGCCAGCACAGTAGAAGGCTTCAGATGCCCCACAGCCCCCTTTGATTCTTGATTTCCCTAAGTGCCCAGGGAATACACAGAAATAAGAAATTTCCTCATTCGCCACAGAGTCCCATGAGTCACCCACTAGTTGATGGAGGTTGAAGATCAAATCAGGAAACCAGGTTCCTGTGGGGAAAGTTGTGATTTGGAGTAATCAATTTCCCCTGTGGCAGTGTTGGTTATTATCCAGGTCAGATTATAAACTTGGTGGGGAGTAGCTGCCACAAGACATACAGTTAGGAGCACAGTAAGGATCAGGAGCATTTGAGTTGAAGCTTGAGTGGGGTGCTGCATTTCCATTGTGGCTGATAGTCCTCAAGTTCAGCCAATGGATCTGCCAATCAAATGTGAATGTGATGAATCCAAGTGGCAATTCCATCCATCTTCACAGCGGTAGGTGTGGTCAGGATGAAGACGTAAGGTTCCTTCCAGTGTAGGGTCCATTCCAGCGGGGTTCCAGTGTCTTGCAGTGATGATGACTCAATTGTGACTCTCCTCTTTCAGACTGTACACCAATTTTGTTTGGGTCTCCATATCCTCCCTGCTCAGGAAGACAGATGACTTAGCAGGGGCCAGTGTAGAAGTGTCCCATCATCTCCAGTGGCCTCATGACCTGGGAGCACAGGCCAAAATATTGGCACCTCTTGCTCTGATGATTCCAATTGGCTTTGGCTTCTACATAGGTAATTAACACACTTAGAAAGGAACTTACACCAGCCTGGATGTATGTACATATAGAGCACATTTGGTTACTGAAATAGATTTAGTTAAAGAATGGCACAAGGCTTCTAAAATCATTTTATCCTATCTTTAAAATTTTAGTTGTACTGTGGCAGCATAAGCCTTATATATGAGGTATAGAAAGTAGGCACATCTCACATTTTAAATATCTAACATTTATAAATATAGGCAGAACCTGATACCAGTCTTGAAAACAGTACCAATTGATTTACAGACTAACTAATTTAACCTAGAAATTGTCAGAAAAGGACAAGTAAGACAGTATAAAGACTTAGCATCTGTGTTTGAAAACATCTTTGATTAGTTCAGATACCTGTGTGGGTACAAACTGCCCAGAGAACATTGGAAACAGAACCACAGAGCTTGAATTTTTTTTAAAACCCAAACAGCTAGCTAAATTCTAATATAACCCTTGATAAATCTTTTTGAAAGAAAAAAAAAAACATTATTTGACAACCAATGATTTTGGCTTAAACTTGATAACTACTGATTTTATGTACCACAGAAATTTTTATTAACATAAAATAATTTTATGTTTTACCCATGACTTAAATTTGATAAAGCTTAAGCAAGCTATCCCAACAAATTCCAGGAAGATGAAAGTTATCATTACTGAAATTAAATCACTTAAACCTAAGTGATTAAACCTAGTTATGACCATTCAATAGAATTAGCATACATAAGACAGAAGCTATCTTTAAAGTCACAAGGTCTTTAGGTATGAGTACTTCACCTTTGGAAATTAACCATTTCTATGTGAGCCTTTATCTTAAGAATAGTTAAAACCTTGATGAAAAGAGGAACCTAATTTACTTTACTGAGAGAGTCTTAAAGCCAGTTTTATAACCCTTAAATCATAACAAATTAGCATCAGTGACCTGTTAATGAGTGAGGCCTTATCATAAGACTCAGTTTCTCCACTGATTAAAAACTTGCCATCAGGTAAACATTAGATTTAATCCAATTAAATGTTTCAATGAATATACACATTAGGTCAGTCTGATGCTTATCTTATGGAAGGAGTTTGTAATCTGATCAAATACCTTGACTCAGTTGACCTATTTAACATTTTGTCTAGTGAGAAGTTTTATCTAACAGATGTGACTTTAGGTGTTCAAAAAAGAAGAACTAAAGAGAACCAGTTATATGCTGTACTCCTTTCTCCTTGTCAGAGACAATTGGCCATTTTGTCTCTAGTCAGAGTCTGGGGGACACATGGCTTAAACTTGCATGGGGTCTGAAATAAAGGGGGTTCCATCTGTTTTTTCAGAGTCCAGCTTTCCATGAATTTAAGTAGCATATGTTGGAAAGCAAAAGCAAAATGAAATTACAGCGCAGAGAGATAAGCATCCTGACATTCCTTTCCTATTCTGAAGTTGTTTTTACATAGCAAATTTTCCCACTTGCAAAACACAAGGTGATAGACTCTTGTCTATGTTTAACCTGGTTAAACCTCCAATTACATCTGTACTTATGACTTTGTGACCCACCTAGCATAGGCATCACCTGTGTCTAATGTAAGATGAATTTAGATTGAGACTGTGTCCCTATATAAAACTTTTAGAGTATACTTAAGAGTCTGTAAACAGTGGGAAAATCTCTAACTTTAGGCATGGCATTTAGGTTTAGCCTGAAAATTCTTTCCTACATATGCACATCTTTATCCACATACTTTAACATTCTCATCTAAGTACCACTCAAAAGGCATTTTTAACAAGCATTCTATGTCCCAACATTGAAAAATTCCTTCCCAGATTCCTTCAATCAAGTCATTTCATCCCATTATTAACCACCTTTGTTATAAGGCTATTATGAAAAACTACACCAAATTAATTAATCCTATTACTCACTAACAAGTGAGTAGTCTAAAGACAATTTTATGTCATTAATACCAATAAGACACTAAACTAAGGAAAATATTGTTGCTATCTTGAGGCAAGCTGGCCTAGAAGTCAGGTCAGTTGCCTCCTCCTTTGAAGTACTTTACAATCTTTTTAATACATGACAAATTATAAGTTACAACTTTAGAGAGAATTCTGTTGTTTTTAATAATCCTCTATGAACATTGAAGTTGACCTAGGACATTAATTCAGTAATTATATTTATGATAACAAAAGTAACAAAGTTGACACTTTTTTATGTAAAACTTTTTTAGTTCTTTATAGGCTGTAGTTAAATGTGACCTTTTTTTTTCTCTTTCTTGCCACTTTTTGGTATGCTGTTGCAGCTGGGCGGGGCTTGTATACACCTTAGATCAGCCCTGCCCTACTTCTGGCACTCCCCAGGGGTCTGTCTAGTACACGTGGAGGTAATGGCCAAGACGACTGCTGGGGGGCCAAGGATTCTGACTACCAGAAGGGGAAAATGGGGTCCTCCAGGACTGCCAGGAGGCCTCTGAAGAAGGCAGCCTACTGGGAGGCCACTGAAGAAGGAGTGGGCCCACTCAGGGGCCACTGGGAGAGGAGGCGGAGACATGGCACCTGCATGGGCAGAGGGGCCACTGTCTGTCTGCCACCTGACTCTGACCCAAGCTGCTTTGGAGTGCTTGCAAAGCTGGCTTGTAGTTTTACTGCTTAAAGGGAGTGAGGGGAAATTTCCTTCCTGAACTTTTCATTTCCTAGCCAGATAAGCCATGCGGGTCCACATGTATGCCCAGAAATCCAGAAATGACATGGAGGACTACTTCCCAAAAGGAGCCTGCCTCCCTCTGGGACAGCTAATTCCCTTAACTTTCAGAAGAGCTCTTATTCCATGAATTTGAGATATATATATATATATATATATATATATATATATATATATATATATTATTTTTGGTGGGAGACAATGTTACCCATGACAGAGAAAGATTAGAAATGCCAAGACCAGACGGCAACATTCCTGAGGGCTGATTAGCACATGGGGGATTCCCCAAAGCTCCGGGCGTGAGCCTGTCCACAAGTTTAAGAGGCCGGTGACCTGTCCTACAGGCTTTTAAGAGGTCGACATGTTACTGTTTTTTTTTTTTTTTTTGTGTGTGTGTGTGTGTGTGTGTGTGTGTGTGTGTGTGTGTCAGCCAGAAATAGATAGAGGGTTTTTGCCAACACCCAATGGGCTGTCTGGGTCCAGGCAGAGGACGGCTGGCCTTCAGTCAATTCCGAAGAGTGGCCTCGGCCAAGAGACATCAGTTGCCAGTTCCTCGTGTCTGGTCCCGCGCGATGGTGTGAACCGAAAATAAAGGAGGAGAAAGAGAAACCTGCCAGCCCTCAAAATCATGGAGGCAAGGCCGCATGGGCCGATGTCTCCCAGTCCCTCTGGGAGAGCACTCACCCACCCTGTCCATCTCATAAGGTCCCTGTTCAGGCACCAGCTGTGGGTTTTTGGAGTTTTGCTCAGGGGGCCACCTGCAGTTCACCCCGAAGGTGTCCAGGCAACAGGGGGTGGGTGAGCTTGTGAAGAGAGAAAGACACTCCCGGGAGAAAGTGGAGCAGCTCTCTCCTTACCTGCTGCAGTGTTGAAATCCCAGTCTGGTCTAGTCAAAGGGAAGAAGGAATCAATGATAGCCTGGTTATTGGTGGGATTCCCATCAGTGCCCAGAACCAATTTCCGGGCTTCAGTCTGGCTTCTGTCTTTCCTCTGTAGTAAAGAGAATCTGTAGCAATTGTTGACAATCATCCCATGTTGATTACCATCTTGGTCTGGGGGCCCCAAAACCCGAAGAGGGAATACTGGGACTCCGAGGGGCCCTAATTTTAACGTCCTGAAAGTGGTCCACCAGTAAAGGAAGTGGGGTAGTCTGCATCTGTCTCATCTGTCCAAGCACACAAATAGTAATTCCAACAAAGAAAAGGAAAAGAGACAGCAAAAAAAAATTTCAGCTGGCCAGCGACTACAAACTGAGACAACAGCCTCTTGCATTTTCTCTACAGATAGGGGAATGAAATCCCCTCCGAGTGTGCCTGGGGCACCCAGGACCCATCTGAACAAAGTGGCCAGCTACTACAAAACTGAATGAGACCACGACATCTCGCCGTTCTGCAGTAGCAACCCGCCTTGTCTCTACAAAGGAGGGGATGAAATCCCCTCCTGGTGGGCCTGGGGCACCCAGGACCTGCCTTCCAAACAGAGTGGCCTCCAAGGGCGCGTCTGCCCCAGCCACAATTTTCTAATTAATGGAAGAACGAAGGACAGGTTTTCAGGAAAGACAAAACACAGAAGCACAACACAGAAGCACAGTTACCAGCTGGCGACCTGAGCTCCATGTGTTGGTGGTCCTCAGCAGTCTCTGAGGAGATCCGGGACGAGCCCCCAAATGTTATGCCCAGTTCTTGGCATCCCCAGTGACCACCAAGGAGAACCAAACATGTATGCAAGGGCAAGGAGCTTTATTTCGGGCTTAAGCTCGGTCTCTTGACTTCACCAACACAGTGGATCTGTACAAGAGTCTCTTGTTGACTCTTGAGACTGGTTGTGTGACTGTTCTGTGTGGAGATTCCCTCAATTATTCTCTGTAGGTTTGGCTTTGTAATCATATAATCATAGAGTTGACTTTTTTCAATGAAAGTTTTTCTTTCATCATCTATTATGAAGGATACTTTTGCTGGGTAAAGTAGCTTGGGTTGAAAGCCACAGTTTTTCAGACTTTGAAGTGCTCCATTCTAGGCCATTCTGGCTTTCAGGGTTTCCACTGAGAAATCTGATGTATGGAATTGCCTTTATATATGTTGTGAATTGCTTGTCTCTTGCTGCTTTTAACACTCTCTTTGTTTTCCTTCTTAAGAGTTTTAACTATGATGTGTCTTGGAGAGTTTCTTCCTTGGTTCTGCCTGTTTGGTGTGCTGTGGGCTTCTTGTATCTGCATGGGCCTCTCTTTTGCAAGATTTGGAAATTTTTCTTCAATAATTTTGTTGAGTATGTTTTCTATGCCTCTGGTCTGGATTTCCTTTCCTTCTGGTATACCCATGATCCAGAATTTTGGTCATTTTAGAGTGTCCCACAGTTCCCACATATTCTGTTCACTTGATGTTTTTAATTTAGCCAAGTTTTTGGCCTTCTGATCAGTTTCTTCTGTCTTATCTTCCAGGCCAGAGGTTCTGTCTTCCACATGAGTAACTCTATTGGTGAGTGGTTCTAGAGAAGTTTTTATAAATTTTATTTGATTTTTGTTTTCTATTGTGTTATTTTGTATCATGTCCATCTCTTTTTTGAGGCATGATTTTGAAATCGAGTTCTGATTTTCTTGATGCTTCCTGTAGTTCATTCTTGCATTTGATAAAATCTTCATTAAGCTTAATCAACTGGTTGTTGAGGTCCTCCATTTCTTGACTTCCCTTCAATGTATTCATATCTCTTTGGAGGGATCTAACAATTTCTTCAGTTAGGTTAAGCCTACTGTCAAAGGCTGAAGGCTAGGAGACAATTTTGTTCAATTTCATTAATATGATTGTTGGTTCTTTGATAGTTTGCTTCAAGTTCAGTGATTATTTTTTTGATCAGGGTCTCAGTGGTTGTTGTGCTTTCATTTTGGGAATAAATTTGTTGATTTCTCTATGATTTCACTGGCAGTTTCCGCAGTAAGACTAGACATCCTTGGTGGAGATCTCTCAGTTTTCTGGTTTTCATTGGCTTTTTTTGCATTGTTGTCTACCTATTTTAGGAAGACTATTTTATTGAGGAGGGAGCAAGTTTTTTGTCCTTTGGCCCATTCACCTTCTAACTCAGGTGAACAGGGATGTTGGTACCTAGTGGTCAGTCAAGATACCAGAGCAAAAAGCCTGATTCTATAGCACACACAGGGGCCAGGCCTCCCCATGAAAGGTACAATGGGACCTACCAGGACCAGGGTACTAGGTAGAGCAAGGAAACAGGGACCTGGCCTACTTCGTGCTGTTCCATCCAGGACACAAACCTCCAGGCAACCCAGACTGGGGAGGTGGGAGGAGCCCAGATACAGGCATGTGGCCCACTCACTCCAGACTGCCACTCCCACCAACACACTATCTGTGCAAGGAACTCAGACCAGAGCAGAGGGGGAGCCCAGAAATGGGTCCAGTCTACTCACTCCAGACTGCCACACCTGCCCACACACAGTCAGTATAAGGAAATCTGAACAGGGAGGTTGGAGGAGCCCAGAGATGGGTCTGGCCTACTCACTCCAGACTGCTCAGCCTGCCCACACACTGACCTTGCAAGGAACTCAGACCAGAGCAGTGGGAAGAACCAAATTAGATGGCATCATTTTTCCCCTCTTATTATGTAAGTCTTGTATATGTAGTGTCAGCTACTGTGAGGTCATGAATGTCATGACAACTTTGTGTCTGTAAGACAGTATTGCAAAGTTCTCCTTCCCTTCCTTTGTCTTTCCCATTCTTTCCATCACATCTTCCACAATGGACCCTGAACATTGGAGGGTGTGAAAAGAGATGTCTCAGTGCTGAACACTGCACTGTCACTTCTCAGTGCTTCGATAAGTTTTGAGTCTTCTTAGCAGTCACTGCCATCTGAAAGGAGAAGCTTTTCCATCAGAAAGTGAGAGTAATATTAATATGTGAGCATAAACATAAGTAGTTATAGGATAGTTAGGTGGACACAATATATCTATTTAGTCAGACAACAATAGTAGTTTTTCTGCCAGCGCTTATGACCTCTGTACCCATAGGCTTTCGGTTAGGTTTTCAGTGCAGTCATCAGGGGCCTCCTTGATCAACATCAAATATCTTTATAATTTGTCACTTAGTTCAGCGATGTATACATTTTTTTCAAGTAAAACAATGAGCTCATAGGTGAATTCATACTTTCCCATAGGCTCAGACAGCTATAGAAACTTGAAAACAGCCATACACTGAGCAGCAGAATTGCTCTAAGATGTGCAGGTGTCTTGTGCACAAGAAGCCCTGAAGCTGCTGAACAGCAGCAATTGCTTTGAAATTTGCATAAAATGCATTTAGAAAGAACTAATTCCTGCTTTCTAACAACACATTGAGGTACCCACATGTGTAAACCAGGGAAACTACACTTAGAAATAAGTGCCACTTTTGTTCCGCTCCTTGATTACATATTCAAATAAATGTACACAGCTTTATTTGAATGTGTAATCCCATGTGAATGGGAACATTCTAACAGACTCATTTGGTCCTTTTATTTAGATCTCTGATGGCTCATTCTGGTAAAATGCATGTGCTTTTCCTCATTTTTCTTTCTAGAGCATTAACTAGGAGAAATGTAATTTCAAGCATTTTGTTAAAATAACATTAAGGATGTTGAGTTATTATATTTTTCGTTCTGGTGCTGTTCCATTGAATTGTGATGCATAGAAATGTGTGCATCTCCACAAAAATGGAGATACATTATGTGTGACCTCAGTAACACTCTACTGAAGAAAATGTCTTCATGTGCAGCAATGCATTTTTTATGTGCAAAGAAAACCAAATGCTACTACTAAAAAGAAAAGAAGAGATACTGCCTGCCTCCCCCTGCCATATCCACTTCTGTAGGTTGCAGGATTAGTTTCAGCAAGATCATTAGGTCTTTATGGTTGTATAAAGACTGAGCAGGTAAGGAGGGGAGTGTTCCAGAAAGTTAGTAAAATGCTTTGTGTGTGTGAGACAGAGAGAGTGGGAGAAGGAGAGAGATGAGGGAGATGGGCTTATCTAATTCTTGCAACTGTGTTCCAGAGCCAGGGCTATGGGAGAGCAACAACCATGGAGCTGAGTTTACAAAGGTTAAGTTTAGGGCAGTGTACAAAAGATGCAGGGGAAGGGAGTGCTTTGAGGGACTGCTAGAATCATCATCTCCCCAGAGTTGTCAAGGCCTGGAATGGGGTCGGCCAGTTGCAAGGGAGACTGGAATGTGATCAGCAGGGCCGGATGATGAAGGGAGAAACATGGGGTTGGTAATCTAAGAACTATTGTTTCCTGAACCACACATCTTGGATTTAACACCTATGACATCTTCTAGAAATTCAAAAGCTTCCCAATGTACCTTAAACTTACTAAAATCCTTTCCTTTTGCTTCTTTGCACAGCTTATGAATATGTAAAAATATTCTTCATCCAAATTTATGTTCTTCTAGACTTCTCTGGTAAACAGTGGGTCCTTTATCACTGAAACACTTTCTGCTCTTGCTTCCCCAATTCTCTGCCTTGTGCTGCTCTGCTTTCTGCAATGTTTCTGAACATTCTTGCTTATTTTATTCATGTCTAGCCTGCTTCACCCTCTTTAGAAGCCCCCACACAGCTCACATTTCTTGCTCTCATTCCCCTCCAACTTGCTCAGTTAATCTTTACCTCTTGTTGATACCTTCTTTTATTTATGTTTATAACCTGAAAATTGCATTTTTAAGAACTTAATTTTCCATGTGGGTGAATCTGGTGTGTGTGTGTGTAGGCATGTATGTGTGTTCCCATATGTGTGGGCACATGTGTATGCAGGTGCATTTGTATGTGGGAAACCAGAGGGCTGATGTCAAGTGTCTTCCTCAATTGCTTTCGACTTTATTTATCCAGACAAGGCTTCTCACCCTAAGTTTTTAGATGGATTACTCCAGCCTCTTAATGAGTTCCTCCAGTATATTCCTCCTTTTTAATTCAACTTATAATACTTCTTTAAATTCATCTTCTTAAAATCATCTTTCCCTGATCAGAGCTACATGTCAGTTACTATCCCATCATTGTGACCAAGTGCCTGGCAACAACAACCTAAAAGAAGGGGAAGCTTCATTCTGGCCTATGCTCTTGAAGAGTTGATGTGTCCATCCGGGTGGGGAAGGCATGGTGGCAGGGATGGTTTAGCCCATGGTAAGGAGCTTGTGGCTGTGAGGTAGCATGGCACAAACCAGAAAACAGAGAACCAAGTTGGAACCATAAATGGGTATAACTTTCAAAGGCTACCCATACTGAACCGCTTCTATAGCTAAGCCCCACCACCTAATGGCTCCAAGGCCTTCAATGTACCCCTTCAAGGTAGAGAATGGCATTTGAAACATGAATCTGTGGGGACAATCCAGATTCAAACCATCATAGTCGTCAATGTCAAATCGTGGGAAAATGGTGTTGCCTCAACTGGCTATTTGACCACCTCATTTTATTCTAAGACTGCTCCATCTTCTGTAAAATGAGATTGATGATACCTTCCTCATCAGAGATGCTGGCAGGACTCATGAAATGATAATACCATGATTTTAAGCACTTTTGAGTGTCACTACATTAAATTATTGCAACAGCATGATAAAATATAAACTATTAAAATGTCCCTCCCTTTCATAGAAAAAGGAAGTGAGACACAGTGAGGGGCAGTACTTTGCCCAAAGTCATATAGCTCAGAGTTGAAGAAAACCTGGATGGGACCCAGGATGTCTTATACTGCAGAATAGACTCTTGCCTCACACAAAGCAGGTAAGTAATAGGAACTAAAATGTTGGTTCCAAGCTTTTCGGTCCATATACATAAACTAATTGTTCGTCTTTTTTTGGCATAAACTATATAGAGTTTGGCTCCTAACAATTGCAACTGAAAGTCTCAAGACATCGGCCAACCAGTTGAAGTCACCTGGTATGAATATTAGGGGGGCTCAAGATGGTCTCTCCACACCAACAAATTGAAATCTACCCATAACTTGTAATTTGTTAATAGTCCTTTTCAAATGGATTTTAATATTTTTCTTTCTTTGTTTTTTTGAGGTAGGGTTTCACTCTGGTCCAGGCTGATGTAGAATTAACTATATGTAGTTTCATGCTGGCCTTGAACTCACAGCAATCGTCCTACCTCTGCCTTCTGAGTGCTAGGATTAAAGGTATGTACCACCATGCCCAACTTAAATGTTTTTTTTTTTTCTTTAAAGAACAAGTGAGTTAGGGAGATTGCTTAATGATCAAAAGTGTTTTCTTGCAAAGTCTTCTGGCCTAAGTTTGGTTCCCAGTACTCATGCAAAGCCAGATGAACAAAGTGGCACATGTGTCTAGAGATCATTTGCAGCAGCCAGAGGCCCTAATGTGCCTTCTCTCTTCCCTTGCACATCAATCAATCAATAAATATTTTTAAACAGTAAGAAAACATAACAAACATATGTTTCTTTTTAACTTTTTTATTCACAACTTCCATAATTATAGACAATAAATCATTATAATTCCCTCTCCTTCACTTTCCCCTTCACAAATCCACCCTTCATCATATCCCCACACCATCTCAATTAGTCTCTTATTTATTTTGATGTCATCATCTTTTCCTCCTATTATCTGGGTATTGTACAGATAGTACCAGGAACTGTGAGGTCATGGATATCCATTTTGTGTCTGGAAGATTGCACTGTAAGCAGTCCTCCCCTGACTTTGACTCTTAGATTTTTTCTACCCACTCTTCTACAATGGACACTTGCGCCTTGGACAGCATGACAGAGATATTTCAGTGTGAAATACTCCTCTGTCACTTTTCAGCACTATGGTGCCTTTTGAGTCAACCCAGTGGTCACCATCTGAAAAGTGAAGTTTCTCTAACCAAGAGTGAGAGTAGCATTAATATGTGGGTATAATCATTAAGAAAAGAGCTTACTGGGCAGTTTGGTGGGCATAATATATGCATTTAGCCAGACAACAGCAGGTATTACACCCCCAGAGCTCATGACTTCCCTCATTATAGACTTTTGACTGGGTTTTCATTATCCAGCATATATTCCCTCCCATGGAGCAGGCCCTCAGTCTAATTAGAGAGCTGTTGGTTTCCCCCATAACAGACATGCCACCATTGTACTGGTTCACTCATTTGGCCTGGCTAGTCAAACTTAAGGCTTGCAATACCCACTGTTGTTTATCACTGATGACTTCTTTCTCCCATAGGACTATTTGTATGTGGCTTTTTCTAGTTTTCTGTCAGGTGACCCACAAGGAGGAGATTTTCATCTTAGCTCCAACTTGATTTCTCAGTGACCTTGCAGCCCAAGCATATGCTATCTTTAACAATGGGATCTTGCCATTTATTTCTGGTAGGAAACCAAGAACCTTGGCAATGGCCTGTAATGTTTTGGTGGTATCAGGGACCTCCCTGGCTAACAAATCACTGAAAGATATCCCATCCCTGGCACTGAAATTTTTCTAGGAATAATCTATGGCTTCTGAGTATACCATTATCCAAAAAGGTAGGTTTCCATATGGCTTATTCATAACATCTAAAATTTTGTTTCTTAACTGTACCCTCCAAATAAACTTTAAAATGTTTACTACAAGACAGGCATGGTAGCACATGCCTTTAGTGCTGGAAGTCTAAGGCTGAGGTAGGAGGATTGCTATGAATTTGTGGCCAACTTGGCTTTATTGAGTGAGTTTCACAACATCTTGGGCAAAAATGAGACCTTGTCTCAAACAGTTTATGCATATAAGTTCCGATGATTATTTTTATAATTTAAATTATATAGTTTAGATTTTTTTACCCCTTTTTATTTTTTAAATTGTTATCGGCATATCTTAATTATATGAAGTAATGGGCTTCATTATATAATTTACATTTAGAGCTTCATTTTTATCCTGATGTGGCTAGTATCTCATTTGAAGTGTTACTTCCCATTAAGCTAATTAACTCTACAAGTAATTTGCACTTTTTCCATTGCAGGTGATTTATTAACTAACACATCATTTAAATATTTGAATACAAGATTTTTGTTGTTGTTCTTTTATCTTGCTAGGGATTGAACTCTGAGCTTTGCACATGCTGGGCAAGCACTCTGCAACTGAGCCATATCCCAAACCCCTGAGTAGTGGTTTTATATTAGATACTATGTTCAGTGACATTGCCATTGTACTGGTTTAAATGAGAGTTCCCCCACAGCCTCAGGTGTTCTGAATATTTAGTTTCTAGCTGGTCGCAACTTGGGAGGGGGAACCTTGCTGGAGGAAGTGTGTTGCTGGGGCTGTTCTGAGGGGTGTTAGAGCCTAGTTCTCCTTGACAGTAGAAGCTCAACTCACTGTTGCTAATTTCTTCCAGCTTCTGTGGTAAGAAGTGATGTCCAGACTGTGCCATCCTTTCCCTGCCATGATGAAGCTTCCTTTGAGATGGAAAGCCAAAATAAGCCCTTTCCTCTCATCCTCAGCTTTTGGTCAGAGGTTTTGTCCCACTAATGAGAAAGTAACTCCAACAGCCACCCTTTAAAGGGTTACAAACTATGCCCTCATGCCTAAGGTACCTGTATTGTTTAGTAAGTACTTTGTACAGAAGAGTTTGGTCTCTTAAAACTTCTTCATCCAAAACTAAGACTATGTTTTTATTTTGCAAAGCCCTCTCCAGCCACAGAATGGACTTAAGTGTCTAGTCCTAGGAGCCTCCTCAGCTTGTCTTATCTGTGGCAAGACAGTCTAGGAACCTGCCATTCAGATAATTCAGGCTGATTTTTATCTTTGTATCCTGAGGCCTCCTCACACTGAATAAAAAGAATCTCTTTTTGAAGTACACAGTTTAAGTTAAATAGCTCCAGTTATGCCTGACATTGCAAGTAAAGAATCCAGTGTAAGAATTTTGAATTCTTGGAGTTTCTGCACACAGGAGTGATGGTAAATGCTTGGGTCAGCTTCATTAAAATGTTGTACAAAATCATCTAGTTAATTGAGTATAATACAAATCAGGTGAAAATAAAATATTTTTGCCTGCATGCAATTTTACATGGTCTCAATAGCTTGCATTAGGTTTTCAATGTCCAGACATAAATAATTAAGTTGCAGTTTGAGCACTAATGCATTTCCAACATCTTCCATGTATTTTGCTGATACAAGTGGAGAATGTGAAGAGCTGAGCTGAATATATTGTGTAAGTTTGAATTAATCTTTGCGTAAGCAATGGTTTGTATTTTCATACAATTTCTATGAAATTTTCTCACCTCTGAAGTCAGCCTCATTAAGATTTAAGAGCTTTGTAAATAATTGTAAAAGTTTTCACTGAGACGGCTTAGGCTAACTTGACCACCTCCAAGCAATGAGAGGATTCTCTTGAAAACATTGGCATTTCTTTTCTACCTCTCTGTGGTTGATGAGTACAGCAGAGGATGAAGCTACCACATGAACAGGGGCATGAAAGATCCATTTGATTTGAGAAAACCAGGCAATGCTAGAGGGAAGATTTTTGAGTAATAACAGTTTGATTAACCAACCATCAAAGTAATCCACTGCTTAGAATCCTTATAATACCCTCCTACCTAGTAGAGAAACCAAATTTAAATCTCTCAACCTAATAAATTATTGACGAGCACCATAGCATCTAGCACTCACATTTCCCTGTAGCCCTCCTGCAGATAGGTTGCAAAGCTCAGAAGCTAGTGATTCTCTGACCTAAGCCCTTCACAGCCAACACAATGTTCCAAACTGTTTCTGTGGTGGTTTGGATTGGGCGTTCCCTGTAAACTCACATGTTTTGAATGCTTGGTTCTTCAACTGGTGGCAGTTTGGGGGGATGGAGCCTTGTTGGAGGAGATGTGTTATTAGGGGTGGACCTTGAAGTTTATTAGCCCCTCGCTTGCCAGTGTTTGTTTTGCTCACTCTCCTGCTGCTGTTTTCCACCTGCTGTGGCAGAGGTGATGTCCATTCTCTGCTGGTGCCACAGTTTGCCCTGCCATCATGAAGCTTCCTCTAGAGACTGTAAGCCAAAATCAGTCCTTCCCTCCCATCAGCTGCTTCTGATTGGCTGTTTTGTCCCAGCAACAGAAAGGTAACTATAACAGTTTTCAGTCTTCATACCTCTGATGCTGCCTCAGTCTACCCAGAATCTCTTCTCCCTCCATTTAGTTGAGCAAATAGCGTACGTTATCAAGAGCTTTCATGCTCAGCATCAACTCATAGAACTCTAAACCCTGCATGTGTTGATGTTTCCCTGTTTACAACCATACTCTGCATATGTTCTTCTAGTAGCACTTGCAATGTTTCACTGCATCCATTCATGTGCATACATTTGCTCAGTAAAATATTCTCAACTCTTTGAGGACAGACACTGTCACTGTGGACGTTATGGTACACCCAGAGTGATTGAGTCACAGCTTGGCATATGTTAGATTATTAAGGGTAGATTAATAAGTAGACAAATAAATTTTGTTTTAGCACTAAAGCAAACTGGAAGAAAGTTGAGATGAATTATTTTCTCAAAAACACTTCTAAGGATCTTCTTAAGATATTTGAGGGGCTAAAAGAATCCTTTAACTTTGTTACTAATTATGCTCTTTGAGCAATATCAAAACAGAGGGATGATTTCCTAGCATCTTTTAGAAATGTAAGGAGAGCCACCATTGTGTAAATATGTACAATGGACTCCTTTGAGGCACTCCTGCATGTCTTTTCTTTTCCCTTGGAGACTAACCATACTTGTTTTATCAGGTGTGCTTTCTTAAGTTCCCTTTCCTGAAGCACCATTTTTTTAATAACTTTTGTGTATCAGTTAGTTACCCTTTTGTTGCTGAAAAAATACCTGACAAGAAGGATCTGTTTTAGTTGACAGTTCCACAGAGTAGAGCCTGTCAGGATGGGGAAGGCATGGAAGGCCAGAGCAGGAAGCGTGCATCACACCATCATATCAGCATGGAGGAAGCAGAAAAAGAACAGCAAGCAAGACCCACCTAGAGTGTACTGGACACACTTCCTCCATCTAGGCTCCATCTCATAAAAGATCCACACCTTCCCAAATAGCACCACTGTGCTGGGAACCATGTGTTGAACCCATGAGTCTATGAGGGAGGAGATTGTTGCAATATTGTAGACAAAGAATGATGTTGGTTTGACCTAAAATAACTTTGGCAGTGAACAAAAAGTACTCTGATTTGGACCTTTTTTTTTTTTTTTGGTTTTTCAAGGTAGGGTCTCACTCTAGCCCAGGCTGGAATTCACTATGTAGTGTCAGGGTGGCCTCAAACTCACAGTGATCCTCCTACCTCTGCCTCCCAAGATTAAAGGCATGTACCACCATACCCAGCTGATTTGGACTTATTTTTAAAGGTTAAAAAAAAATAGCAATTGTTGACAGACAAGACAAGAGGCTGGGGAATGAGAAAAGAATCAAGGGAACTCTAAGGGCTTTTAACCATAAGCATCAAAAATACTACAATTTGCATCTACTGTGGTTGTGAAATTAGCAGGTTTTAGGAGATAATGATATAGATTTGAGGTATGCCATATTTTTGTTTATTTTTATTTATTTATTTGAGAGCATCAGACAGAGAGAAAGAGGCAAACAGAGAGAGAGAGAGAGAGAGAGAGAGAGAGAGAGAGAGAGAGAGAATGGGAATGCCAGGGCCAGCAGCCACTGCAAACGAACTCCAGATGCATGCGCCCCCTTGCGCATCTGGCTAACATGGGTCCTGGGGAATTGAGCCTCGAACCGGGGTCCTTAGGCTTTACAGGCAAGCGTTTAACCATTAAGCCACCACTCCAGCACAAGAGATATGCCATATTTTAAATGCTTGTTAGGCGTCAAAGGTGTCAAGGGGAGAAATGTGGTCCTGAGGCTTTTGGGAAGATTTGGCTTGAGACATAGATAGGTTTTAGCATAATCATTGTATAATATATTTAAAGAAAGTGAGAATAGGAAGGGAAAAAGATCTGAAAACTGGGTGTGAGACTCTAACATATAGGGATTAGAGACATAAAAGAGATCAACACAGAAAGCTAAGGAAAACTAAGGAGGAAGAAGAAAATATGGCTGATACAGTGTTCTAAAGAAACTTTAGCAGGGAGAAGGGCATTTATGAGTGAAACATTACTGTCACTCAAGTAAGGCAAAGGTTGCCCAAGGACATAGGAATTTGGAAGAGGTTCTTGGTTACCTCAGGGGAAAAAAAGACTAAGGGGTGAAATGGGGCAAGAAGCCTGAAGGTGAGTAGGTTCTCGAATTAAGGGAGGAACTGTAGAGTATGAAATTATCTCCAGGTTTGGCAGAAAAGAAGAATAGAAATATGAGACAGTATTTAAGAAGGATGGTGGTGTCAAGAAAGGTTCTTTTGTTTTTGTTTGCAATATGGAGAAAAAACTTGTTTATATATTTTGGGAATGATACCATAAAATCAGGGAAATGTTTCAAAGAAGTGCGATTTGCTGAAGTAACATGCTAAGAAGCAGGGAACTGATGCTATTGTACAGGTAGAGAGGCTGTCAGAGTGAATGGTCACAGTTGAGGAAAGTAGGTGGATAGGGAGTAGGGCACAAGAAGCAAGTCTGAAAGGTTCTGCATTTTCAGTGGAACAGGAAGCAAGGTCCTTGGGTGGGAGTAAGGCTGCACAAAATATTAGAGATTGAAGGAGAGAAGGGAAGAAATGGCGTGTATCTAAATGAGTGGGCCAGGACAATGTACTGTGATTACAAGCCCTTTAATGTTTGTGGGCAAGAACTTAAATGAGGTCATTAAACTGGGAAGGACAAGTTCTGCAAAGACAGAGGGAATGGATTCAGTTAGGGTATTTGGGGAGCAGTGAGGAACAGAAGTAGCTGAAGAGTGATAGTGGAATGAGGTTGAGAAATGAAGTGAAAGAGGTTTGTGAATGGAGTAGTGTCAGCCATGTTAATGATTTTATACTTGAACCTACAAGACAAAGAGGAACTAACCCTGACTTTCAAGCAAGCCAATGCATTATTTAATTAGATTTATAAAAAAGAAACCTGACAAGTAAGAACAGGATGGGCTAAAAGTTTATTCATGAATATATGGACTTTGTTGAACTCAAAACTCTTCACAACCCGAAAAAAAAAATCAGCTTTCTCTATAAAACTAAACTGGTAAATAAAAGGTTTGTAGAGGCATGTTGCTGAAAATATCTGAGCCTATCAGAGTACCCATAAGTTTCTTCACTGCATATGTCTTCCCTTTCCTAATGAATATGAGCTCTATACTCTGAGATAAATCTGAGCTTTTGTTCCTTATATCAAGGTCAGCAGACAGAAAATCATATTCTCCTATGATTTAACATGCCAAATAGAAAATGAAAGAGAAAAGCATCTATTTGAAATAAATTAATGATTTTTCATGATGGAACTGTGCATGGTCATTTTGAACAGAATAGATAGTATTTGTTTCAGACTGACTCATAAATTAGGCCTTTAAATGATCAAATTCTGCACATTTTTGAAAAACATACTAAAAATAGCACAAAATGAAAGTGATAGAATATAACATCTTGAACTAAGGACATAAAAGATTCATTTTCTAGTAAGATGTGAAATAATTGGTTTGGGAACATTTTTCCATTTTGACAAATACACAAGTAAATTTATCTTGACTTATAATTTATCAACTATTTTAGGAAATAACATTTGATGATAATTCTAAACACAAATATGATTAAAGTCTAGGAAAAGGTAAATAATTTTTCCTTAGTAAGTTAATCATACTCAAAGTTAAAGGAATGTCAGTTGTACAAAATGAAATTTCAACAAATGATGTATTTGATATTTGAATCATGCTCTCTTTGAAAGCAAGTGTAGAATGTGTGTCTTTAATCCCAAGTCACATATCATTCTTGCTTAGAACCAGAGAAACATGTTTACAAATCAAAATTATCTTCAAGAAATTACATTCATCTTTAACTATTTCTTTTCCTTCCTTTCTATCCCATCCCTTCTCTTTTCCTCTCTTTCTTCTTATTTTCTTTTATCTTTCTTTCTTTCTTATTTTTTTATTTTCATTTTATTTTGTTTGTTTAAGAGTAACAGAAAGAGGCAGACAGATAAACACACACACACAGAGAGAGAGAAGAGAGAGAGAGAGAGAGAGAGAGAGAGAGAGAGAGAGAATGGGCATGCCAGGGCCTTTAGCTGCTGCAAACTCCAGTCACATGTTCCACCTTGTGCATCTGGCTTATGTGGGTCCTGGGGAATTGAATCTGGGTTCTTTTGCTTTTCAGGCAAGCACCTTAATTACTACTAAGCCATCTCTCCAGCTCTTTTCTTTCTTTCTCTCTCTCTTTCTTTCTTTCTTCTTCCTTCCTTCCTTCCTTTCTTTCTTTCTTTCTTTCTTTCTTTCTTTCTTTCTTTTCTTTCTTTCTTCTTTTGAGACAAGGTCTTGCTAAGTAGCTCTAATAGGCCAGTAACTCACTATGTAGCCAGCAATTCTCCTGTTTCACCCTGCCTCTCTCTTGTTCATCTTATACCCAAACATAACAGACAGACCTAAAATTTATTCTTTGATCATGAAAGAAAATAAATTTTTGTATGTGGATGGTGTGTAGTGTATACACATGCATATTTGATGCTACACCCTGTGGGTTCACCTTTGGCATCCAAGGAAAAACATCGGGTGTCCCCCTGTCACACACCCACCTTTCTCCCTTGCAATGGAGTCTCTGAGCTTGCCATTAGCAAGTGCCACAGATTCTCCAGTCACTGCCCCTCACAGAATTGGGGTTACATGCATACATAATATGCTCATCAGTTTACATGGATTCTGGAGATTTGAGCCAGGAAGCTCTCAGATTCTCTCAGACCCTTGTGCTTGAGCAGGAAGTGCACACTGAGCCATCTCACCATCCCTGCAAATCAAATTTTACTAGATCACATGCTATTTCTTCCAATTTAGTAAAAGATAAATGTTTTAAGTCCTACTAGTCAACTGCCTTCACTGCATATGAGGGATGTCTAGTGAAACAAGAATTCATAACTGAAAACTCAGGCTTTGATTTATTCATCACTAACTGAAAATGTTTCATTTTCTAGAGGTTTATTTTGGGTACATCTCAAAATCACTTAGTACCTATTTTATCTGTTATTGAAGTCTAACTCACTTGTAATGGTCATTTTCTTTGAACAAAATTAAATTTATTCAGATAAAATGGCCTATTCTTTTTTTATTTTTATTTATTTATTTATTTATTTATGGTTTTTCAAGGTAGGGTCTCACTCTAGTCCAGGCTGACCTCGAATTCACTCTGTAGTCTCAGGGTGGCCTCGAACTCTCAGTGATCCTCCTACCTCTGCCTCCTGAATGCTGGGATTAAAGGCATGTGCCACCACACCCAGCTTAAAATGGTCTATTATTTTAAGGAGCTACTTGCACATAGAATAGGAAATCAATAAGCAGCTTTCTTACACACAGCTTAAGAGTCAATGTAAGTACCATCTCTCATTTTCCATCTCGTGACATTAATTTAAAAACAGACATTAACTGACTACCTGATTATCATTCAGGACAGTGTCTTGAAAATGCTGAATGAAAACCAGATTTCAACTGTATAAAAGTAGTCACACTGGGGCCTTTAGGATGTCCACCTAGGGGTCAACACGATGAGCACTGGGGTTATTCTCCTATTAACTTACTGATTTCTCAACTGGTACTGATGAAATTAAGCTTTCCAATGCAAGCATTACATATATACTTACATATTAATGTGGATCTCATCCTAAAATATAAGATCTATGATGAGAAAGTTGTATTTTATTTTATTTTATTTAGTCAGTCATGGTGATGCACGCCTTTCTTTTTAATTTTTTTGTTTATTTTTATTTATTTATTTGAGAGTGACAGACAAAGAGAGAAAAAGGCAGAGAGAGAGAGAGAGAATGGGAGTGCCAGGGCATCCAGCCTTTGCAAATGAACTCCAGACGTGTGCGCCCCCATGTGCATCTGGCTAACGTGGGTCCTGGGGAATTGAGCCTCAAACCGGGGTCCTTAGGCTTCACAGGCAAGTGCTTAACCACTAAACCATCTCTCCAGCCCAGAAAGTTGTATTTTAAATGATTTACAAGTACAAAGGAAACAGTATTTGCCTAAGTATAAATAGCCTTTTTAAGTCAAGTATTGTTTTGAGCAATTAAGTTCTGTCATTTCATTAAAAGATTATTTAAAACTTTCTAACAAAAGCAGTAACATTCTTCTATTTTAAACTAAAATTATTGTCTTTGCCCTGGCTTTTTGAATTCATTGTATAATTCTAACACTTTAATGAGGAAAAAATTTTTCAATATTCTTAGCTGTTAAATTTTGCAAAGTGGATGAAAGAGAATAAATTCAGATAACCAAGGATAAGAGAAATTACAGCATTAGAAATTCAACCAAGGGCCTGGAGAGATGGCTTAGAGGTTAAGCGCTTGCTTATGAAGCCTAAGAACCTGGTTCGAGGCTTGATTCCCCAGGATCCACGTTAGCCAGATGCACAAGGGGGCACACGCCTCTGGAGTTCGTTTGCAGTGGCTGGAAGCCCTGGCGCACCCATTCTCTCTCTCTCTCTCTCTCTCTCTCTCTCTCTATCTCTATCTCTCTCTCTCTCTCTGCCTCTTTCTCTCTGTCTGTCGTTCTCAAGTAAATAAATAAAAATAAACCAAAAAAATTCAACCATGGGCATATTCAGATTCTAAACTTAGTTCCATTTCCCAAAACTTGAGGACTACTTTCGGGGCACACAACAAAAACAGCAGGAATACGGTGGGGTTATTTTTTCTTTTAAAAAAGTCAGTTATCTTAATGACTTTAGGATAGAGGCAAAAAAGACAGTGGGCTTTTGAGAAGTAAATATTATATTTACTAGTAATGTGAAAAAAACACTAATTTCTCTGAGCCTCAGACTGTACATTTTTTTAAATTGTTTATCAGCTCTAACAGTTTGCCAGTAGAGTCTTTTTTTTTTATTCTTCTTCTTTATTTATTTATTTATTTGAAAGCAATGAAAAGAGAGAGAGAGAGAGAGAGGCAGATATACACAGAGAGAGAATGGGCGCTAGGGCCTCCAGCCACTGCAAACGAACTCCAGACGCATGCGCCCCCTTGTGCATCTGGCTAACGTGGGTCCTGGAGAATCAAGCCTTGAACCAGGGTCCTCAGTCTTCACAGGCAAGCGTTTAACCGCTAAGCCATCTCTCCATCCCAGACTGTACATTTTTAAAAAGGGAATAATAATACTTAGCATGTATGATAGCTATGATGTTTAAATTAAACTATATAAGTCAATTAGATACAGGTAATTTATGAGTCCAGAGGTAGAAAAAGAGGTAGATACTATATAAATGAATATAAATATATATAATGATGACAAGCTGAGGTAAAGAAAGATAAAAGAAGAGATCATTAGCACTATGTGACAAAATAATGCAGGTAGAATTACAGAGAAAAGAAACAGAGGAAATGATTGAATAGTAAATATAGGTTAAAAATATCTTATAGGACTATTTATGTACTCTAAAGTTCACATGTTAATGTCTAACCTGTTAATATGTAGGACTGGATTAGAAGATAAGGTAACTAAATGGTGAAATGAGGTCAGTGGGGTAGGCCCTTGTTGCAGTTACTTTTGCATTACTGGACAAACATCCAACCATAAGCCACTTACAGGATTAATTAATTAATTAATTCAGGGTTACAAAATCCAAGGGAAACACCATAGCAGAAGAAGCTGACTCACTTCCATAGATCCATATAGAGAAACACCATCTGTGGTGGTTTGATCCAGGTGTCCCCCATAAACTTAGGTGTTCTGGGCGCTAGGTTCCCCAGCTGATGGCAATTGGAAACTAAAGCCTCCTGGAGGTGATGTATTGTTGGGGGCGGGCTTATGGGTGTTATAGCCAGTTTCTCCATGCCAGTGTTTGGCACACTCTCCTGTTGCTATTGTCCACCTGATATTGGCCAGAGGATGATGTCCACCCTCTGCTCATGCCATCGTTTTCCCTGCTTTGATGGAGCTTCCCCCCTCGAGCCTATAAGCCAAAATTAACTTTTGTTTTTCCCACAAGCTGCTCCTGGTTGGGTGATTTCTACCAGCAATGTGAACTTAACTGCAACACATCAAATAACAAGCAAGTAAGAACAGCCAGAGATCCAGCTGCTCTGAACACACCTGAAGGCCTGGAATATATTATCTACCCAATGACACCTCCCCCTCCAGCAAAGTTTTGCCTGCTGGAGATTCAAACTGCAAGGTTAATCAAAAATACTTCAGGCTACCAGGGACATACATTCACATCCAAACTACCACAGCCCTTATCAAATATAAGTAGTTGTGTTTGTTATAGTTTGAATGTGAATTGTCACCTTACAGACTCAATGTGTTGAAATCTTGGTCCCCAAGTAGTGGCAGTATTTGGGGATCTGGAAAACTTTAGAATATGGTACCTAGCTGGAGGTAACAGGTGCTGTATCTTATCCCCAAACCCCTCTCTGTCTCTGTGAAGGAAAGAATATCTACTTCCACATTTGGCTGCCATGATGTTCTGTCCAAGGGCACAGGGCCACACAGCCTTTGACTAAACCTTTGGATTCATGAACTAAAAGTAATCTTTTCTCCTTTAAGTTAGGTATGTTTTCATAGCAATGAGAAAAGCTAACTACTACAGTCCCTATAAGGAAGAGATTAGGACAGATATACACATAATAAAAAGATGATGTGGGCACTCAGAGATATCTGTCCATAAGCCAATGAGAGGTCTCAAAAGAAACCAACCCTAAAAATTAGAGCATTCACATGAAATAAAAAAATATCTTCACATCCTTTGCTTACTCAGAGATCAGTGCACATGTCTCACCAATCATGTTCTTCCAAATCCCAGAAAATCCAGCCAAACCATTAATCAGTATATAATCATATATCTAGCCATCGTTCTTTTCAAGTAAAATGTATGACCATGTGCATTCCCCAAAGTTCTGCCTACAGTGAAGATATACCTTCCAGATGGTCCCAGAAAGGGGTTGTAATGTGGCAGTTGACCACTTCTGGGTGGTGCTTGTATTGTGTACTTTTTCATTCATCCAATCACAGAGCACACTCCCTGAGGGCAGAAGTGCATGCTTGGGAAACAGAAGGCAGTACAGTAGGAGTAGGAATAAGCATTTAGGCCACTTCTTCATGTACCTTGCTTGTGCACTCAGTATCTGTTTGAACTTGATTATGTGTATTATCTACTTCTATGTGAGGATGATCTGCTATTGTGTACATCCAATTTCATGCCTTTGTGAGTCATTAACAGTAACTTCATAACAGACATCTCAGGTCACAGTAACTTGATGGCCCATTATCATGTTTTGTTTTGCACTAAGACCCAGTAACAAAGACCTCTCTCTCAAAGGGACAATAATTATCTGCAGGTAACAACAGGGTTTTGCTCCAAAGTCCCAGGGCTTCTAATGTGACTCACCTATAAACCCACCAAAGGCTCTAACCAGTATCCTTGTCACAGACACCTTGAGTACCATTTAGTCTGCTGGATCATATAGCCCAAGTGGCAGAGCAGCCTGGACCTGTTGCAAAGCCTTATCCTGTTCTGGGTCCCACTCAAAACTAGCTTTGCAAGTCACTTGGTATATAGTCCCGAGTAACACATCTAAGTGAGGAATGTGCTGCCTCCAAAACCCAACTAAGCACCGTGCTTCATCTCAGAAGGTATAGCTCTGCGTGACCCACACCAGTGGACTCACAGAAATTTTACTGAGCTGGAAGGTTCTTGAATTTCAGTTGGTCTGACATAGTAATGGTTTATCAGCAAGAGCAGAGTGGTTGCCACCCTCCACTCTCTTGGTCCAGTCAGTGTAATACAATGGACCAGTGTGCTCCTGGTTTTTGTTCAAGAGAAAAGCAATCAAGGTCCCCGCAGACCAATCATAATACAGGGCTGTAGAATTAATAAGCCCTTACGTAGGACAGTGAAGGGAAGCAAATTGCTTTGGTGGTCCTTATGGACCTGTTGTGGAGAACAAAGCAATCGCAAGATCAGTAGCTCCATGTCAGGTACCGGATGTGTTCACCTGCTCAAGCAAGGACACTACTTCTGGTACAACAGCTGCACCTAGGGTCACTGCTTGATTGTTTACAATAATCAGCTGTCATTCTACAAGATCTATCTTCTGCCCAGGCCAAATAGCAGTTAGGTGGAGATGTGGTGGTAACCATCACCTCGCTATCTTTCAAGTCCCAATAATGGCACTAATCTGCACAATTCCTCCAGGGGTGTGATAGTTTTTAGTTTACTATGTTCCCTGGTATAGGCAGCTTTAATAGCTTTTATTTAGCCTTTCCAACCATAGACAGTCCTCACTCCACAGGTCAACTCCCAAGTTCACCTACTTTAATTACACATTGTTTGGATTGTGTGATCATTTGTATTTTTCCAAGATGGGTAGTGGGGTGTTCATCATGATAGCTGATATTTCCTTATGAGAGAACTGTCTTAGGTAAATTCAATGAAACCTTTATTCCCCTCCTGTGGAACCGGCCAGATAGGTGAGACTGTTCCCTTCAGATGTGAGGTGCTCCTTCTGCCAGCAGAAAGACACATGGAAGTTCAGGAGGTCCAAAGTTCTCATGCTTACATGTGTGCCCAAATGTTCCCACCCTGTTTCTGAAGGCCTATTCCTTCCACATCAGTGCTCTGACCTACCTCTGCATCACAGATAGTACTAGTCGGTAACTGGTACAAGCCTGAAATTCTTACAATAAAACCCCAGACTGGATCCTAAGCCACATCCGCCTTTTGGTTAAGACATTCCTCTTAAATTACCATAAGCTTTCTGATATTTTATCCGGGCTTTAACTTACCTGTTTTCCTTGGCATCCATTCAGTACATCCACAAGAGCCAGTTCTTACAATTATCTGTAATCTCCACCATGGCCATGGTGATTACGAGGCCATTTGATGTTCTGGTGTACTGTCCTCCATCATATCCCACCATCATTTGTGGCCATTTGAACAACTATGACATTACCACGTATCATCAAATACAAACATCTATTTTTCTCTTCTCCCCGAGGAACTCATTTGTATATGCATCACATACATAAGCAATTCTATCCCAGCATCCCACTTTTCAGAGATCACTCGTTGGCTATGTCATTATTCAATATTGCAGCAAGATAACAGAAGAAGAAAAAGGAAGAAGAAACCTACAAGACATAAGGCAGCCGGGGCTAAGCAGGGGCAGGATGCTTCTATTCCTAAGACAAGGGGAAAAGTTTCCCTGCACTCTGGAGGACTGTCAGAAGCTGTGAGGCCGAGGAAAACAGCTGTCCAAAGCACAGCATGTCTTTCTCCCATGTGTGGAATCTAGACTTAAAGTAACATACATGTGTGCATATGGGCCTGGGCAGGACATGAAAGGATAGGAAAGGGAGCATGAGAGTAGAGGAAGTTATCTTGGGGGGGCGGGGGAAGGGAGTAGTAGAACACATGGGACATGAAAACACAAAGAAGGCAACTAGCCAGCAGGGAGACAGGGGACACAAGGAGGGTACTGGAGGAGGGGGATGAATTAGAATGAAGCATAATGACACATATGAACAAAAATGCCATGAAACCTATTATGTTATATGCTAAATTTAGAACAAAGAGTAACAAACTACTTCATAGCCTGGAAAAAGAACAGAATGACCAACTTGACAGCTTCCTTTCCCTACTTGTCTTCTAATGGCACCTTCCATTCGCACCCCAGGAACCTGTTTAGTATGGAACATACACAGCAGTCACCTTCTGGGTTACTGAGCCACGTTAAAGTCCCTAGTGAACTAAGAGGGGAAGGAACTACCAGATACAGCAGGCTTCTTACTCTGGTGATACGCCGAAGAGCATAGAAAGGGTCTTAAAGCATAACAAAGAAAACAGCAGTCAGGATCACCAGCCACAGGCTCCTCCTTGCCTAATGCTGAAGATCTCAGACCAGCAGGGTGGCCTCACACACTCTCCTGATGATGAACACCCCATTACACTCAGCATTAGGTACTACTTCTTCAGTATTTGATGTTATTTTTCTTTTTCCTTCTTTTCTTCCTCCTTTTTCTTCTTCCCTCCCTTCCTTCCTTTTTCTTCTCTTTCTTTTTGAGGCAGGATCTCACTCTGGTCCCAGCTGATCTGGAACTCTGCAGCCAAGGCTGGCCAAACTCATGGTGATCCTATTTCATGGGACTAAAGGTGTGAGATTCCATCCAAACATTTCAATCCTAATGGTAAAATACAGGATTTAAGTACAAAACACTACGCATTAACTGAAGAAGCATACTCAATTTTTTAGAGCATAAAATTGAAGTGGTAGAGGTTATCTCTGTAGATGGAAGGATAAAAAAGTAGTGATGGAGCCTTTCAGTTACATCTGCTTTATCCATGAAATAAAGGGAAGAAAAAATCTGAAGCAAATAATGGAAGTATGTGTTGGTCTTGTTTCCAAATTCCTCCTGTGTCTGTCCCACTATTCACCATGTTCAACATTGACCAACACACGGTTACGCTCAGTACAGTGGGTCAGTTCAGGCTGTAGATCTTGGTTACTTATGTTCAAGGTCCACCTCTCATCAGACATATGATCACTACTAAGTGCTCATTATCTATTGTATTTTCTCCCTTAGTAAAATAAAAACAGCAGACTCTAGCTCATAGTTACAAATTAAAATATCCTGATGCATGTCAAGTATGAAGACTGGGAGAATGCTATTCAAACATAAATAACCCAGGATGAGAGAATTACACAAAACAGTCATTTACTATTAACTGATAAAGACATACATTCCAAGGCCTTTGCCAATCTCAAATTCACAAATACTATGATGATATGTTCATTTTCCTCACAAAAATGAACTTCATTAGCTCGTTTTTTCCTCATATTTAATTACCAACATAAATAACTGGACTTATTTTTAGCAATGCACTTGATCATAAGCAGATGTGCATGTATGCATGAATCCACTTGGTTCTCCTGGCAAGATTTCAACTAGTGAGGGTCTGTTGAAGTATGCAAACCTAATTCTTTAATAGACTTCAGATACTGAGTAGTAAGAATTCTGGCATTTTAATAGCAAGAGACATACAGAAATCCTTTTTTTTCCCTTCAATGCTGAGGGTCAAACTAGGGCCTGGTGCATACTAGGTAAGCACTACTGAGTCACATCCACGACCCTGCATTTTTTAAAAGATTTATTTTTATTGATTTATTAGAGACAGAGAGAGAAAGAGAAACAGAGAGACAGAGAGAGACAGAGAGACAGAGAGAAAGGGCTCACCAGGGCCTCCAGCTACTGCAAACAAATTCCAGACGCATGTGTCACCATGTGCATCTGGCTTACGTGGGACCTGGAGAATCGAACCTGGGTCCTTAGGCTGCGCAGGCATCCACCTTAACCGTTAAGCCATCTCCCCAGCCCATTTTTTTCTTTTATTTTTTAATGAATCCATGGAAATTCCTGTGTAGGAAACTATTAATGGAGACACATCAAGCCACACATTGGCGATATGGTACAATGCAAAGAATGAAATTGGATACAAGGAACATGGATATGAAGCAGCACTTAGGTTCCAGTCAAAAGAAATCTCAATATTTGGCCACACCAAATTCTTGAAGAAAATAAAAATGTATGTATTAACAGGCTGGGCTAGAGTGGAATGGGATAACTGGTTTCACAAACGACCAAATTCTCATGTATTGCCTCTTCCCCTTTATTAGGAAACTACCTGAGGGAATGCATCACAGGAGTACACCTAACAAAGACATGAGCCATAGGAAATAAGGAACCGGAAATTCAACACCCGGGAGAGGTGAACCATTTCCAGGCCAAGGATAAGGCAGATTTCAGGACAGGTGACCCCAGCCACAGAAGGCAAACAGTCCAGATGGGAAAAGGTTCATTGTCCCAAGAGCTACTTGTCATGACAAATTAAACCAACAAAATCATTGCTAACTGTGAATGTACACTGAAGATATTCATTTAACAGTAAAGTCAATTATCAACTCAAGGAAATAAAAATGTAGGCTTGAGTCAGAATAATATATAACTCAGTTGTGAACAGTCTTGGTATAATCACTGAATTACATACATTATGTTTGGAGATGAAGGGAACATAAAAGAAGTACGTGCAATGTTGGGAAGAAGGAACCTTTCTATTTGGAATCAGAATCAATGGCTAAAATTGAGAAATCAAGTCAAAGCAATATAAACATGTTATTTACAGTAATAAAAAAGCTATCAACTAAGAGTGGAAGGTGCTTGCTTGCCAGGAAGACAGGAGTAGGAGAAGACATCAATGAAGTGGTCTTTTTCATTTAGGAAAAAAAAAATCTCATCACCTATTTTACTTTTCAAACCATGTACATATGTCTCCATTAAAAATAACAGAAAAACAAAAGAATCTAAAAGACACAAAATCTAGCACACGGTTAGGACCATAAAAATTCCATAGTTGTTATTATTTTATTATAATGACAAGACAGATGACATTTCACATCACTCATGCAGACGATAACATTTCATTTACTGCAAAGGTACTTTAATTTTCTAGACCTGAAATAATTGAGCATGCTTAATAAAAAAATTATAAAACATACTTTTTTAAACTAGGTATCTAATTTTATATAATTTACACACAATTTTAATGTTAGTAATCGAAACATTATTTCACTTCTTGATATTTAACAGTAATAAGACTAATTGCCCAAGACATGCACTGCAACCAAATAACAGATTCTGTCATCAATATGATGGTCTCAGAATTGTAATATATTATGTTCACACTTTAAATTAAGTCTCATTTACTAAAATAAAAAGATTAACATGAAGAGGTACAAAAAAAGGAATGCAAATAACCGATAACAATACTGACAACCTACCTCATTTTTAATGAAAGAAATAAAAATTTAAAATGTAACATTACTTTTTAGTTATACAGGCAAAGATTAAATACAAAGAGGGAAACAAACAAGCAAAAAAGTTGGTATCCACAGTTGACCAGAGTTTACAAGAGGCAGTGGTCTCACATATACTATTAAATGAGGAGTAAACTGCACAGACTTTTTCAAGATGTATGGTATACTTATAAAATGGTATAATGTACCAAAGGCTAAGTAATGATTTAAGCCCTTTGAACCAGTCATTTCACTCCGAAAACTCTCTTGAAGACATAACTAAGCATGTAACACAGAACGTCAAAGAGCTTCTATTACTGCTTACAGTAACAAAACAAGTGAAAAATTCTAACAGAGGAAAATGTGCACACATGGTCCATCTTTAAACTACGCAAGGCAGTGAGCATCACCTCAATGCCACTTTCGTGCCTTCAGTTGTTCTGTTCCCATACAGACTGCTTCTAACAGTGGTAAAATGTCACCAGCATGGGCCTTCTCTGTGACCACTGTGAGTAGATGGAAACTGAGGGGAAATCTTCACTCATAGGTGTTATAAGCTTATGACAATGTAAACCTAGAAGTCACAGCAGCACTTCCTGTGGTTGAGAAGGGGATGAGACTAAGGCAAAAGAGAAAAAAAAATGTGTCCTACAGATGATTTCAGGACCTGTGTTCTGGGGTAATTAAGCCAATTATATTTGGATATTGTTAATGCTGCTCAAAAGCATCTCGACTGATGTTATTCACATGAGAGCACTTTAGAACCACTAGAAATTTATGCAACAGAGGTATTAGAACAGTTGATGTATAGTTTAAAAATACAAAATAGTATGTTCCCATTAAAAAGTGTTAATATGGATTCATTTGCAAGAAAAAGGTCTGAAAAGATACTGAAAGTTTTAAGAGTAGTTATCTGAGAGACAGGATTTAAATGTTTCCTTTAAGCATATTTCACTTCTTTTCATACAATGCATATTAGCACTAGAAGATTCTGTCATCTTTTCTATCGCCAAATTACAATTTTGGACAGGAAGAAGTAAAAGTATTTTTAAGTGGACTATACTGAACTGGAAATTTGTTTTTTAAGAAGCATTTGTGTCTTTAAAAAAATGTTTTATTAAACAAAATTTGATACTATCAGGCATTTATTTTTCAGTGATTATGGAAGATTACAGTTTCCCCTTCCCTTTCTTTACTTAGGGAATCATATCATGACTTTGTACCATTTCGTATTGGAATTTCTTCTGTGAAGCAAAAACAGTCCCAAAAGGAAGGATCTTCAGGAGTCATGGGCACAGCAGACGCTATTAAATCATTAAAGTTAAGAATCTTAAACTGCCTCTGTGTTGGTTTAGAATCATCTTGAGATGAAACCTAGAGTAGAAATAAAAAGGACATTGCTTCATTTATTATACTACACATATGATCAATTTTATAATTATAAAAGTAAAGACCAAATTACAATTCAGTAGTATTAAATTAAATATAGAAAAAATTCCTACAATATTGTCTTTAGTCCCTATAGTAATGTCACCTATATGGTTGTTATTTCTTTTGTAGAAAAATAAACTGTGGTATGTATTCAAAATAGATTTAATAAGCCCTATATCCAGGAAGTCCAATTTAGTAGATATAGATTAAAAATATCCCCAAACAAGTAATTTCAGCAAGAAGAGGTGAGCCAGACAAATTTTTGTAGAACACTTTTCCAGTATGTGGATCTGCTATGACAGATCTACAATAACTACACGGAGGTGACATTCCTTTAGAAAATTACTACTTTCTGAGCACTGCTATGATACCATAAAGGGATATACAGATAAACATTCTAAAATCTGGGGAAAAAAAAAGAACCAACAAAAATACTCCATAAAAATCAAAAACATTTTTAGTTCTAAGCATTTTAGATGAGGGCTAATTAGTTTGCATGAAACAACAGCTAACTTTACCCAGTACATTAACAAAGTCCAGGGTTTATCTTATATGATATCTAAGCTGTACTATAAAGATGGTTGTTATCTCAACTTTCAAGATGGGGAAGATCAAACTTTTGCACAAACTCTCCACACAGGCTACCTGACAGACCTCAATCAAGAACCTAGTCTGCCCACTATGCCACTGTTGCCCAAGTAGACTAGCCATATAGACATGCAGAGAAGGACTCAAGGGACAAATAGCCTAAAACTATGGGACTTACACAGTATTTAGTGTGCTAATAGGCACCTTAAAAACTATAAAAATGTACAGAAACGTGTGGTGTTCTTATAAAGTTGAGACTTGAGAATATTAAGAAGGATAATCAGCATTGGAACATCTCTCAATAAGAGACATCAATTTTAACATACATAAAGGAAAATAAGAAACAAATTTTAACACTTTATGAAAAGCATGGTTTGTAGGCAGAACTATTTTTCTAGGTGGAATGTTAAGTGTGTGTATGTGCATGTATGCATCATGCCACCTTAAATTGTTTATTATATTAACAGTATTCCTTAAACAAATTACTCCCACAGAACTACAATAACAATTAGCTTGAGAGTTTCTGACATGTAAGTTTTTCTCCCATCACTTTCTACATAATAGCATAAGAAATATACAAAGATTGTGATTTGAAAAAATGAACTGGTATCTATGAATTTCATAGTGTGATACAAGACCTCTCCCATGCTTAACAATGTAACCCTGGGAATAATTTAGAATATTACTTTTAAAGGAGTTTCTATTTGTAGGGAATTCCATCCAGTAATTACCAAGCTTCAACTTGGTATCCTTTATATTCAACAAAGTCTCAATTCACCAGGAAATAAATTCTGGTTAATGTCACCAAGACAGTTATTATCCTGAATTTCTACAGTTTGTCTTTGTAACACTTAGTGGTATTTGAACATGAAGCAAGTCATATAATCTTTTGAAGTTTTTGTGCATCCACAGGTGATCTTAAAGATGTGACAATAAAAAACACTTCTAAAACGATAAACTCACAAAGCAAACAAAAACCCACCATAACCCCTATCCTTGTACAAGGTAAATTACTGTTTTCATCCATGAAGGAAAAATGTAACATTGATTCATTCATGCTTTTTACAAAAACAAAAATATCATAAAATCTTACATCTTGATGTCTAGATCCATCAGGTTTTCTAAGAGCTACTGCAACAAAATGATGCTCATCTATTTTGCTTTCCTGAAAAAGAAAAGTAAACATGGACTTACTTTTAATATTTACACACTGATTGTTTACATTTTCTAATATTTCATTTACTTCATACATACATACATACATACATATATATATACACATACATACATACACACACACACACACACATACATACATATATATATATGTGTGTGTGTGTGTATGTGTGTGTGTATGTATGTATGTATCGTTCTAGGAGTAAGGTAATGGGAAATCAGGACCAAGCATTCATGTAGGTGTTATATATCCTGTGAGTCTATCAATTTTGATGGTAACAATTTAAAATACAAAGCCAGCCTTCCTTTTATTAATACAATGTTGCTTACTTTGAGATTGAAAATCCTGTTGTAATGCTGGTTTGTAAGCATTCAGTTAAGTATATACTATAACCCATGGCTTCCTAAAACATTTTTCAGCCGGGCGTGGTGGCGCACGCCTTTAATCCCAGCACTCGGGAGGCAGAGGTAGGAGGATCGCCGTGAGTTCGAGGCCACCCTGAGACTCCATAGTGAATTCCAGGTCAGCCTGTGCTAGAGTGAAATCCTACCTCGAAAAACCAAAAAAAAAAAAAAAAAAAAAAAAAACATTTTTCACTCATGCCTGCTTTTAGTCTGAAAAATTTTCACACAAACACAGGTATAGATAAAATAGGCATAAGAATCAAACATTAAATGATATATCATTTTAAAGCAATTCTTTGGTATACATACAATTTTACCATTTACCAAAGCAACTTTGCATATAGTAATGAAATGAATATGCTAATTAGACTGAATCTTTTTTGTTGTTATTTTTATGTATTTATTTGAGAGCCACAGAGAGAGAAAGAGGCAAATGGGGGAGGGGAGAGAGAGAGAATGGGCGCGCCAGGGCCTCCAGCCACTGCAAATGAACTCCAGATGTGTGCAGCCCCTTGTGCATCTGGCTAACGTGGATCCTGGGGAACTGAGCCTCGAATCAGGGTCCTTCGGCTTCACAGGCAAGCGCTTAACCACTAAGCCATCTCTCCAGCCTGAATCTTTTTTTTTTTTTTGATTGTTAAATATTCAGAAATCTTTTACTGCTAACAAATTTTTTATGACCCCTACATTAAGTTATATAACCCCATATGGGGTCATAACCCACAATTTAAGAGTTTTACTATAACCTATAGAATCATGGTAGAAATGTATAAATATGACTTAACAGTCATCTGACTTTCTTTTTTCCCCTGTGTATGAGGTGAAGTGGGGGGGGGGGGAACAGAGAAAACTGTGAGCAATTAATAAAGACTTTAACACCTAGTTAAACTATCTCATTCACTGCTACTAAATTTAAAACTGAAGTTTAATTTTCAAGACTTTCACATTTTCAAGAATTTCCTTAATTTTTAATTCATTATCCTAAAAATTACTGTGAATACCAAAATTTACCTAAAATTTCCAAAATCAGCAGGAACACTTTTTTTTTTTCCTTTCAGGGGATCAAGAGATAAGATTAAATTAAAAACTTAATATGCTTTAGTAAAATAGCATAACATTTCTTCAGGAAACATACTATTTCTATTAACAAAAAATCTAATTTTATGGAATATGTTATTCTAATTTTACTATCTTTCCCAAAGGTAAAGTATTGAGAATTGTGGTGTCATAAATGTTAGCATTTTGGTCAGATAAGATCTTTCTTTTCAAAACAAAAGAATTCCTTTTTCTATTGAAGTTTTGGTAGTAACTTTCTAAACAGAAACTAGTTATAATTAGTTTATAAAAATATTGGACTCCTGCTGGAATTATTTTATTCTTTTGCAGGTATGAGGTATATCATTCAGAGTGATTGGAAAATCCTTTGGATTTTCTGCAGTGAACAATGGTTCTGTATATCCAAACTGGTATCTTAGATTTCTAAGGGTTACCTAATTTAAATGCTAAAGAGGATACTACCGGTCTCTTCAGGGAGTAAGAAAGCTATAAAAAAAATCATATAAATATGGAGCTTATGAGGTAAAATTTGACATGTCACATTAAGAAAAGACAGCTGTAAAGTACAAAGTCTTACAGAAGGCACTGAGTTTAACTTGAATTATACAGAAGTATAAACTAAGAGGTAACATTCAAGGACTAGCCTGTGGTGATTTGGTTACTTTCTTGATACATATGGGGAAATCATGGATTAATAAGGCCACTGAAGCATAACTACACTGTTGGTTAAAACACATGATATAGGCATAAAATTTACCCTGGAAATATCCCTATAGATGTTTTCAAAATACCCTCTGTTCTTGGATCTCTTGATACTCTTAGAATTTTACTTCTTACCATTTTGGTCATTGTTTCCCAGTCTCCTCTACACTCCATCTTTAAATATATCCATACATTGAGGGTTCTGTCCCAGGTCCTTGTCTCTTCTAACATAGGTAATCTCACAACTTCATTTCAAATACCTTGGGGTTTCTAGGATGTATCAATGATTGCAATATTTTTCTCTAGTCCAGCCCTTCATTCTATTCCACAACTTGGCATCTTCACTTGGGTGTTTCAATGATGTCTCAAACTTAGCAGTCTATTTGTTTAGTTGTATTCTGTATCTGAACATACGGTCCTACAAATCCAAGATACCTTTGACACCTCACTTCCTTAGCCTCCCCATACTATCACCAACAGAGTTTGGCTATCTTAAAATATGTATTTGATTTTTAACCTTTAAACCTGTTAAATTTTCTTGAGAAAAACAGAGCACATCTTGTGCTGTATCTACTCACTGCTTGCTAACTCTGAGAACCTGAGGTCTGCACATCATTCAAGTGAACACAGTGGGATCAACCATATTCTAATGTACCCTAATTGTAACACTTTGGACACCTAACAGGAGCAACACCAATCACTGACCACAGTGACCTGTCTAGATATAAACATTCAGCCCAAACTAGGCCAGGGAGTCCTGCCCCCTGGGTTTGAGTCATGGAATAGAAAAGGGGTTACTACTTTCATTTGTTAAACTACAAATTATATGCAGAAGTAGCAGGCAGCTGTGCTTTCTCTACAAAGCTGACATGTAAACTGAGAAACAAGGACTAGAGACAACTGAAGCCAAGGCATAAAGGAAGGCGCCATAAACGATTTAAAAAGAAGCTGAGTCCGGCTGGTCTTCATTCTAGTTATTCTAAAGCCCAACTATTAGATCAAGGCTAAGTAGCCTGTTCCTCTCATTAGCAAAAACAAAACAAAACAAAAATCTACAAAAAGCTGGAAGTCTTTAACCTCATATGATCTAGCAGCCTAAGTCAAACTCTCTTTCAAATCCCATCATGGTCCAGCCAAGGCACTACCTTTGGCTGAACAAAAACATGTCAGGACCTCTTCCTTACCCATTCTGCTTAATACAACATGACATAGTACCAATTTAAATGTTGTATGCTCTTAAAATATCCCTAATTCATTTTCAGAGAATCAGTATGGGATTCCAATTGTGTCTACTTTCAAACTAACAACCCCAAATAATCTCATTTCTGTACACATACAAAAAATCTTAGCAATAATTATTCTGATCAATTTCTTACCTCAAATGCCCATTCTTTTTCTTCCTCCCCATCTAGGAACAAACGTGTTTCTTTATAAACCTGGCCTATATCCAAGTTTAATGGAGAAATATCAAATTCAAGTCGCTGTAATTCAAACCCCAATCCAACACCAATGGCTTTTATGAAGCTTTCTTTTAGTGCCTAAGAGACAGACAGACATTTTGTTCTTAAGGAGAACTCAGTACATAAAATCGTTCATAAAATTTACAGATAAAATACATTTGGATTTCTAACTATACATGTTATGACTATAAGCTTTTGGGGGGAATGCATTTTATAGTTGCTTGAAAACAAACTATCCATGTGACCTTAAGGTAAATACTTTATCAAGATCTCAACCTTCATCCTCTCAACTATAAACTGCAAAAACAACATAACACAATCCTTACTGGAGCGTTTATAAAAATTACTAACTTATGAAGAGCCCACGCTGATATTTCCAGCATTTAAGTTTGTCATAAATATTGTTAAATAAAGATAATGTGTATGAGTTTAAAACAGAACACTCTGGTAATAAACTCTTATTTAGCTTTAGGTAATTAAATCATTCATTAAATATGGATATTTTCTAAAAACAAATGTCATTATTATGTAATATAGTATACATAAAAATCCTAAAATTCTCAAGCAATTGCCCATTTACTTTAAGTATTGTATGGAACTACCAAGTAATCAAAGGGCTTTTATTTTTAGTGAAGAATATGGAATCATTACAGACTTTTATTTGTTTAAAAAAAATCACAAATTATACCCAATGTCTGTAAAACATATCCAGTTGAGTCCATTCATTATTAAAGCTTCTGATTGTTTCCCACTCCTTGTTGGTAAATTTTCTTTTCATAATGTGAAAAAATTCTGAAATTGAACCTCGACCTGTCAAATGAGAGAATACAGAATTAAAACTAAATATTTTATATAAAAAAGAATGGGAGGGAAACACGTAAAAGTACTGAAGGTTGAATATGATCAAAATGCATTATGTACATGTATGAAATTGTAAAAAAAAGTTTAAACTAAGAAAGAAATAAAAAAGTGATTTAATATAAAAACTATTGAATAAAGCACAAAAAGCAAAGGTGTAGGCCAATCGATTCAGAAACATTAATCCTTAATGAGGGTTAGGATGTACCTCACTGAAAGAATGTTTGCCTAGCATGCATAAGACCATGGGTTCAATTCTCAGTACTGAAAAGAACAAAACACAAACAAAAAAAAAGATATAATTATAACAGAGCATTACCAAATCAAAGAAAGTTCGGAATGAAGAGAATAACATGGCATGAGAAACATGAGTTAGCCTACAAAAAGTATATTTTAACAGGAACTGGTGAGATTGTGTATTTAATAAGCAAACACTATAGTTTTGTCAAAATATATACAAAAAACTGTAGTAAAACTTTGTGGCCAACTATCAAAAATTTTAAATACTTGTCAGAAATTCACAACCAACACTAAGGCAGAACAAATTGTTTTAGGGCTTAAATGTTTAACTTGTTATATTAGTGAAGAAAAAAGAAAACCATTTCTTTTATAATCATTTGTTGGTCACTGAAAGAAAGCTGAACAATATCTATGAACATTGTTTATTCTAAGTTATTTCTATGACTGGAAAATCAATATATATTTATTTTCTTCAAAATATTTTTTTTTCAGTTTTTCGAGGTAGGGTCTCACTCTAGCCCAGGCTAACCTGGAATTCACTATGTAGATTCAGGCTGGCCTTGAACTCGGCGATCATCCTACCTCTGCCTCCCAAATGCTGGGATTAAAGGCATGTGCCACCACACCCAGCAAAATAATTGATTTTGCAAAATGTTTTACACCATTATTTCTTCCGATAAAAGTAGATTTTAATTTATTTTATAGATGGTACTGTTAAATAAAAATGTAAAGCAAAAGATAACAATATACTACATAGCATTCTAAAGGCAAATGACAAAATACACAATTCAAAAGATTTGCCTTGGAAAACTTTTTAAAGGCAAGATACAAATTAAAATAAATGGCAGATTTCTAGCATTTTTTCAAAATACTAGAATTCAAGTTTGTCTACCTTTACAATTAAGCAGTTACTTCCTAAGATTATTATTTCTTCTACAAAGTGCATTCTGAACTAATAATTATAAATAAATACACTGTAGTTCTTGGTACCCTACATTTACAACCTAATAAGTTTATTAGAGAGCCTGAGTCAGGGTAGATGAATATTGCTTATTGGCTGAATAAACAAATGTTAGGTGTTACTTCCTAAATGTCCATTCTCTGGAAACCTGGTTCATGACATTATTTTCTCAAAAACCTTCTGTACCTTAATCCCTGTACAGATTCTGTTAACACTATTTATTTACTTTCTCATTTCTAAAATAACCAACTACCAAATTTGGCACTCCCAAATGGCTGACTGCACCTCAAAATGATGGCTGCTACCACAACTCTCTATAGGCAAGTGTGTATGGAGCAAAGATGTTAAGTCCTCTTGTATCACTGGCATGTGATCCTAACTCATTCCAGAGTTCAGCAAGCAGAATTCCATTATAACCATTTTTTAAAACACTCAAATGACAGAGGCAAGAACATCATGACCAAAGCAAACTACCTACACAGACCTTACAATTTCTTCTATAGTACCAAATACTTTCCCCACAATAACTCAGGGGTATAAAGCATTACGTCAGTTCTCTCACAAAGCTATTTGTTATGATTCCTCTACCTCAAGTCAAAAAAATCTTCCATATAGTTTAAGAATTAGTGTTTGCTTCTCTTTATTCTCTATACTGAATTCTCTGCTACCAATACGTATTTCTTATGATCCCAAAATGGTATGTAAAATGGTACACTGTTGATCAAGAGAAAGATTCTCATTCATTTTTGAGTGCTGCAATATTAATTGTGGTCTTAGGAGTCCTATAACAAGGCAGTGTTATCTCTGGGTCATGAATGGGTCCCTTCCACAACCTGCAGCTTATTGTTGAACACTACCAAGAACTACATCTCCTCAATAAAAACTGCTTTGCTCACTGCATCACTAGCAAATGATAGCTGGATAACCAAGATTCTGAAGAACACCTTACACAAAGTTTCCAAAGTGACTCAAGAAAATTTGATTTAAGCCCACAAATGTTGAACTGTTTAGCTGAATGGATTCTTGCATAAAGAGTACATGAAGAGCTTAACTTGGATTTGGAATGTATTATACCATTTTACATGGAATTGCAGTTTCAAGGAAAAATTTTTAATTTAATTAAAAAATTAATTAATTTTAAATTTAAAAATTTTAAATTTATGTTCATAAAAACTGATAAACATCAAAGCCAAGCTAGAAAGCAATCACATGCCTCCTTAATGCATCTAAAAGGGCTGAAATATAAGTACGTTTTCACACACAATTGAAAGCACAAAGAGAAGGCAAGCCTAAATCCTCAGCTGCAGCACAACAGCACCACACTGTGGCACTATGGGAGAAATACATACTCAGCAAATATTCCAGCAGTTTACTCAGGAAATTAAAATAAAGAAAAACTATTAGAAAATAGAAGTAGAGGGCAGGAGAGATGGCTTAGTGGTTAAGGCATTTGCTTGTGAAACCTAAGGACCCCGGTTCGATTCCCCAGGACCCACGTAAGCCACATACACAAGGGGGTACATGCATCTGGAGTTTGTTTGGCTGGAGGCCCATTTGTACCCATTCTACCCATTCTCTCTCTCTCTCTCTCACTCTCTACCTCTTTCTCTCTCAAATAAATAAGTAGAAATATTTAAAACAAAACAAACAACAAAAAAACAAAGAAAATAGAAGTAGAAAAAAAAAAACCTAGGGCTGGAGACATGGCTTAGCATGTAAGGCGCTTGCCTGCGAAGTCTAAGGACCAAGGTTCGATTCTCCAGGTCCCACATAAGCCAGATGCACATGGTGGCACATGTGTCTGGAGTTCATCTGCAGTGGCTAGAGGCCCTGGCGCACCCATTCTCTCTCTCTGTCTCTAATAAATAATTAAAAATAAATTCAATTTGTCCCTCAAACCATCAGCATAACTACCAGGCATGTAAGTTTGCAAATTCCTAATAATACTATAGGACTACTATTACATTCTCATCTTCTATTTAATATCCTATCGTACATGAAGAACTTAGTAAGTACATACATACATATATACATACATTCATAAAAAAGATGAAAGGACTGGCAAAATATGAAACCACAGATTAAGTTTAGAAAATCTGATCCTACTTCTTAAAGCTAAGTCATTAATGAAGGATTTTGGATAATGTTCTTCAATGACAAAATAATCTAGATCATAAGGCAATTAGAAAGTTTGTTTTAAACACAGTAATAATCCACAACAAAATTATCCACAGCTAATATTCTTAGTAACTACTGTAGACCTATGGGGGAAAAAAATCCTAGTATTACCAGAACCTTGAAGATCATCTCCATCATTCTAAACCAATGTCTGTCTGTCTCTCTTTCTGTCTCTTGAATATGTGTGTGTGTGTGGGTAAAGTATAATTCCAAATCTCCAGTTTCCAATGAAATATTTTTTAATTATTTATCTGAGAGAGAAAGAAAGAGGGAACAAGGAAGGGAGGGAGAGAGAGACAGAATGGGTGTGCCAGGGCCTTCACCCACTGAAAATGAAGTCCCTAAGCATGCACCACCTTGTGCATCTGGATTACATGGGTCCTAGGGAATCGAATCTGGGTCCTCTGACATTGCATGGCTAGTGCCTTAACTGCTAAGCAATCCTTTCAGCCCTAATGAAATATTTTTTAATACATTTCACCTATCATCTTCTATGTCTAATCCACTTAATCTACAAAATTTCTACAATACTGGTTTATTTTTGCAACTTCATAAATGGAGTTTATGTTCACTGATGAATATCTGAGGTAAAGGAGAGTAAATATTTTATAGGGAAGGTAGCACTTCTTGCCTGAACTTCCTAATAAGGAAGGCTGATGTTCTCCCAAAATTAAACTTAAGTTGTAATTTTTGCCCTGATCTTGCCTTATTTTATGATCATAAACCCATACCTTCTTTAAACTTAAATCCCAAACATCTTTAGTAATGATAAAAATTATAAGACAAAGAATAAACCCAGCTAGGAAAACAACATCCACCCAAGCATTGGCAATGCACTACATTGGCAACTGTATGTTAAGATCCCAATGTCCCAAAAACCATTAGGAAATTAGCAGCCATGGCTTAGGCAACAAAGAAAATGGCTCCCTGAGTTCCCACATGATGCTCACTTACTGACAGAAGATGTGTATACAGGAACTGACTCCTTCAATATACTAATGATGTTCCCAAAAAAGCTAACAACCTATTAATGCCCAGTACAAAGTATAATTCATCCCTTCTTCCTATTCAAAGTTTGACCTTCCATCCTTCAGTAAGTCTCAAGAATCCCCTTGGTCAATTTCTTCACTTGTCCTTGTTAGTACAATAACTTGTGTTGGGGGAAGAGGAGGGTGGATGTGACGTGGCACATGTATAAAAGTCAGAAGACAGCTTTCAGGTTGGCCCTCATCATTCCACCTCATGCACGTACGTCAAGGTTTCTTTTTTCTGCCATTCTTTGCTGTGCTTGCCCAGAACTACCAGGAAATTAAGTTCTCCACTTTCCATATCCCTGACAGGGCTGGGATTACAGAAACCCACCACAGCTTCCAGCTTTTCTAGATGGAGTCTGAGGATCAAGCCTGAGTACTCAGGCATGAGTGGCCTCTCTAGTCCAAGCCCAGAAATTCTAATTAATCTCCAATGAAGCAAATCGGTTTATGTCCCACATTCACAAAGAAATACTATACCCATTCACATTTTGGAATTAATGGGTGACATGGTAATGATACTAAAAACAACTAGGAATATTGCCTAAATTCCACTGGACATGGTAATAATTTTCTGCAATGAAACAATCAAAGGGAAGGGAAAGACTTGATTAAGTACTGTGATAAATCAAATAAGATCAATCCAAATTATTGGGTAAGAAAGGCTTAATAAAAGCTTTAACACGAACTGGTATCTTCAATTTTTGCTCAACTATCTTACCATCATTAAAAGCTTTATTCAGCAATGATTTATTTATTCAATACTAACCATAAGTCAACAAAGAGCATCAAGTTACGTGGCACTAAAATCGGTCTTAGAGGCATTATTTCCAGGCGGACATCAGCCTGAAAAGCTGACCATCACGGCAGTTGTGCTGTCTGTCTTCTATGGGTTCATGGCATCTCCACCAATTTCTGGTTTTAGGAAAAGCTTAATTGAGATATCTCAGAGCTACAAAAACATGTGCACCCCCCCCCCCAATGTTCACTCTGAATTCTCTACAGCAGTAGTTCATTTAAAACAAGCCTTCTATGACCCATGAACATGAGGCCTTTTCCTTCAAGCTATAGTTTAAAGACAGTTGGTTATCTTCAAAGTTCACATTAAAATTTAATTGCTAGGGCTAGAGAGATGGCTCAGCAATTAAGGTGCTTGCCTGCAAAGCCTAACAGCCTGGGTTCAATTCCCCAGTGCCTACACAAAGCCAGATACACAAAGTGGCACATGAATCTGGAGTTTGTTCACCACAGCTGGAGGCCCTGGAGTGCCCATATTCTCTCTCTCTCTCTTCTCTCTCCATGAAAATAAATAAATAAGCCGGGCATGGTGGCTCACGCCTTTAATCCCAGCACTCGGGAGGCAGAGGTAGGAGGATCGCCATGAGTTCGAGGCCACCCTGAGACTCCATAGTGAATTCCAGGTCAGCCTGGGCTAGAGTGAGACCCTACCTTGAAAAACCAAAAAAATAAATAAATAAATAAATAAATAAACAAACAACTTAAATGCCAATATAGAGAGGTCATGGTCCACATGACTGAATTAATCATTAACCCAGGATTTCCCAGCATAAAGAACAATGAGCCACAGGGAATTTTGTGGAAGAGGAGAGGCGCAAAGATTTTAAGAACCACAGGTTGCGATGTCATGCTTAGAGGCACTGCCTTCTTCCAATAACTGACTGCTGCTGCCACAATGCATAACCTACAACCCATGGGGAATATCAGCAACCCCACAGAGGAGGACACCCTGCAGAATGGGTGCAGGGAGGAGAGAAAGGATGGTACCAACACATGATGTATCCACACAAGGTATGTTCTTAATTAAAAAAAAAAAATGAAGAAAGAGAACTGCGGAAATAGCTTAGCAGTTACAGCATTTGCCTCTGAAGCCTAAGGACCTGGGTTCGATTCCCCAGGATGCATGTAAGCCAGATGCACAAGGGGGCGCATGTGTCTGCAGTTCCTACGCAATGGCTAGAGGCCCTGGCACGCCCATTCTCTCTATCTGACACTTCTCTGTCTCTTTCTCTTTCGTAAATAAATAATTAAAATTAAAAAAAAATAAAGAAAGAACAACGAGCCAAAATAAGCTTCTTTCTTTGTTACCTAATCTGAGGTTTACTTATGGACGTGTTCACATTCACCAAAATGTAGATAATAATTACACGCTAAAAAATACTGTTTGCCTATTCATGCAGTCCAAGTCAAGAACCATTACAAAATCAAGAGAATAGAGTTGTGATGCCAACATTTTCTTTTTCTTAATTTATTTTTAGTTTTATTTATTTATTAGAGACAGAGAGGGAGGGAGAGAAAGAGATTGAGAGAGAATTGGGCACGTCAGGGCCTCTAACCACTGCAAACAAAGTCCAGACGCATGTACCACCTGTGCATCTGGCTTACATGGGAACTGGGGATTGAACCTGAGTCCTTACGCTTAGCAGGCAAGTGCCTTAACTGCTAAGGCATCTCTCCAGCCCTGATGCCAAAGTTTTCAAGCAAGGCAGAACTGTTAAGCAAATGCAAAGTAAAGACAGAGCAAAGCAACATGAGGTTCATCATTATTCTCAAAGCCTGTATTATAGCAGCAGTGTTTTTCTTTCATTCAACAAATATTTATTGAGCACTACTATGTGGCAGGCCAAGTGTTAACAGGCACGGTAACATAGCTATCATGGTTCTTTTGCTCATGAAATTTAGTTTATCTGCACCAATGTAAAGACAACCAATTATCCTGATGTATAATTAAAAAGTGAGATATGCTGGGTGTTGCGGTTACTTTCGTGTTGCTGGAACAAGCATCCAACCAGAAGCAGCTTATGGGAGGAAAGAGTTTATTTCAGGCTTACAGAATCCAGGGGAAGTTTATCATAGGAAAAGAAGCTGTCTCACTTCCATAGAAACATAGCAGAGATACTTTCAAGCAGCCAACACCCACAAGCACAAACCAGCCAGAGCTCCAAAGTGGCTCTTAACACACTTAGTAGGGCTGGACTACAAGATCCACCTTCAGTGACACACCTCTACCAGCTGGGCTTTACCTATGGGAGACTCAAGTTACAATCTTAACTTTAATCAAAAATACTTGGGGCCATACATTCAAACCAACACACCAGGAATGGTGGCACATGCCTTTGATCCCCACACTGAGGCAGGCGTAGGAGGATCACCATGAGTTACAGTGTGAATTTCAGGTCAGTCTGGGCTGGAGTGAGACCCTGACTCAAAACAAAACCACACCAAACCAAAAACAAACAAATAAGTAAACAACAACAAAACAAATAAATAAACAAACATGAGATATCATAAAGAAATAAAGGAAGTATATTTTATGAGCACCTATGACAAAAGAACCCACCTCAGACTGAAAGTTCACAAAGGGCTTCCCGACAAAGTTGAAGTGAAATCTAACCAGTAAATAAGAGTAATGTCTGGGGCTGGAGGGATGGCTTAGCGGTTAAGGCATTTGCCTGAAAGGCCAAAAGACCCAGGTTTGATTCCCCAGGACCCACGTTAGCCAGATGCACAAGGGGGCACATGCGTCTGGAGTTCATTTCCAGTGGCTGGAGGCCCTGGCATGCCCATTCTCTCTCTCTCTCTCTGTCAAATAAACAAATAAAAATACGAAAAAGAGTAATTTCTGAAGAAATGAGGGAAGGGAGTAAAGTAAATATATACCCTCCAGAATGGTAGAATGAATCACTCAAGCAAAAATTTTGAAGTAAAACAATGTGAACTTTAGGTATTTGTACTAAGAAATTAGAAAGTTATAAGGTTCTTTATCACTAGTTTTATTCTTAGCCTCTTAACACAAATAATGGTATATCTATCATATGACAGTTGAGAGAATTCAGAGAATACATGTAAAACACAAGTAAGTATATAGTAAGCACCTACTAGATACCAGTGATGATAACAATCAGTTGTTAAGAGAACTTGGACACAGTATGTATTAAAAGTGCTTGAGTACATTCAACCTAGTAACAGTGGTTAGCAGTAACTTAAATATTGTAATAATGACCACTCTTCATTTTTACTTACATAAATGTGCTACGAGATCACAGTTGTTATTTAGATAAAGCATGAATGCGCTAACTCTAATATACTGTACCACTAAGATTAATATTTTATACAAACTTACTGTTGAACAGCTTAAGAGAAACAAGTTGAAGTATAACTTAAAATTTTCATTTCACTTTACTTTTAGTCAAAGTATTATATGGATACCCAATAATGTAAAATTTATTATTTTTATATATAGCTGTCAATATTAAAGGAATTATCTTCTTTTCAGATATGTGGAAGACCACACACATCTCCCTCTATAGTACATCTTCTAGTCTACAATGACCCAATTGTTAAGAGCTGAGACATCAAGACACTTCACTTCTATGCCACTAACATGCAAGATTACCTGGAAAACTAGTCTTCATGATATCAATGCCAACTTGTAGCTCGGGTTCTGCAGCAAGCACTGCATAGTCCCCTTGATGAGAGATGTTGAAGTTGAAATTGGGATAAGGATTCAATGAGTCCTTGGCAAGAACTGGTTTTCCCTTAGCAGTTCTTTGCAGGCGAATATTATTCCAAGGGATATTCAACTTCTCTGCAACTAATTTTCTCATCATCAGACGACCAGCCTGTTAAGATATATAAAGCATTTCATATGTATTGATGTCTACTAAATATAGAAGTACATTCCTTATAGTAAATATATTGTGGCTCTAAACTTTCACTTTTAAGTTTTATTGTACAAATGCATTAAACACATAACTGGGCTAGGAGAGATACCTCAGCTGGTAAAGTACTTGCAGGTGTGAGGACCTGTGTTTAAAAAAAAAAAGCTGGGCTTGGTGATATGCTTATAATAGCAATGCTGGGAACACTGGGGACAGGCACATCCCTAGGACTCACTTCCATTCCAAGACAGTGAGGGACCCTGTCTCAAAAAAAGGGTAGATGTTGCCTGAGGAATCATATCCAAGGCTGTCTTCTGGCCTCCACACAGATGTGCACATACATACACATGCATTTGTATACATACATGAACCTACACACACAAAATGCATACAATTAAATGCTTAAGTAAACAGGTCAAAGTCTTGCTAAGCAATTTTATCCCTTTAACCAGTCAACAATGTCGATGGCAGAACCATCTTCTAGTTTTATTTTTTTATATACATTGTTTACATATATCATACTACATACATTCTACCTATAAACTTTTAAATTTATGAATGTTAAGGATTATTTCATGTCTGTACATACCAGTCTGGTTTGCATGCTTTTAACTGTAGCCTGTTTCATAGTATTGGTGTATAAAAACCATATTGACTAATTCTCCTACTAGACATTGTGGGATGGCTTTAGATTTACTGTTACGCAAAAATTCGCAGGAGACAGGTTTACTCTATCGGTGCACATACACAAATATTTCTCGCTCTTACATCTATGCATGTGTGCATTTTAGAGTCCAGTATTATCAAAAATTAAGTAAGGCATCACCTTTCTTGTTCCACTCTCTAATACCTTTGTTAGGAAATTATTTTAAATGCACAAAATACCCCACAAGGGGACATATATTTGTTTCAAGGGTTTTTCTCCCTTGACTCTAGCTAGGACTGGCGTTTGATTTTTTTTGGTAGTCTACACTTTTTATGCATGCATATAATGTATTTTGGTCATAATCCCTTCCTGTTACCTTCTCTTGTCCCATTCCCCCTTCCTCATTCCAATGAACCCCTTCTTTCCAAATAGTTTTACTGGCCCTCCTCCACAATGTGATGAAATGTTGATGGGTTCAATATTGTGCAGCTAGAGAGTTGCTATGAAGTCATGAACGTGACTTCATATCTGGAAGACAACTTTCCAAACCATTCGATCTCATCCTTTGGCACATTTTTTCCACCTCCTCTAACACAAGTTTCCTGGGCCTGGGGGGGGGGGGTAGGTATACAGATGTCACATTTAGCCCTGAGCACTCCAGTCACTTGTGGTATAAAATAGCACAAAAAAATACCAACATACAGTTAAAAAAAAAGTATCAACAAGCCCACCTTGAATTAAATACAGGAGTAGTTTGAATAAATGGCTGTCATTAAAGAGATGGTAATGACAGGCTGTTTCAAACTGTACTACACAGTAAATGCGCTTTTGAAATCCAATGTTACTTGTCGAAAATACGTAACCACAATACATACATACATTAAAAATATGCCAGAGGGTTCACGACAGGAGGGTCTCCACAACCCAGTCCACCTTCCCCAAGTGCCACAGCTATCTAGTGAACAAGGTATGCCCAGGATTGTATGCTCCTCAGTTTCATGGCTGACAATTGACTGGCCTAAGCCTTTCCGAATCTCATGGTAGGGGTGTGGGGCTATAATAAACTAAGTCATATGGTCACTATTTTCTGGGGCCTGTCACGTGCATGATGCTCTTGGAGAGTGGTGGGTTAGGTAACAAACAAAATAGGAATTCGTTTATGAACTCAGCAAAGAAGACAAAATTTGATAGTGTTTGAAAATCAAAACGTGCAACCATTCTTTACGAACAAAAAAACGATTATTTCTTAGGCCGTGCCCACAGTCAGTGATTTAGTGGGTCTGGACTTTCCATCCCATGAGGGAGGAGCTAATTTTCCCAGGGCTCTGGGCCTTCGGGGTTACAAAGACCGCGGAGCAGGCCGTGCGCACACTCGGTCCCGCCGGCCACCAGGGGTCAGGGGTACGGGAGTGCACGCCAGGACGGAGGGTCTCCACAGCCCAGCCCGCCTCCCCCCAACATCTGCTTCCTCGGCTCCAAAATACCCCAGACCTCAAGTACCATGGCTGCTTTAGCGTCGCGGGCGAACACGAACTGGCCAATGCGCTCCTTCTCCTCGGGCTGGATCGACCGCACCGCCAGCAACCATTCGGCCCGGCTGGGCAGCCAAGTGCCACAGGAAAAGGCCCAGCGTACACCCTCCATGGGTGGCACCTCGCAAAACCGCTTGGCTGGGAAAACCATACACTAAACTCGGGGACCTCGCTACCAGCGGAGGCCTGATGACGCGGACGCGGATGTGGACACGCCCCTCCGTCGGCGCCTGCGCACGGGTGAGCTGCGTCTAGCTACGTCTGGCAGGCCCCACCCCTTTTCCCGGCGTCCGTCGTGCTCGGGAGCCTGGGTCGCTGTACGCCTCCAGGCCCCGCCCCTGTTCCTGGCGTCCGTGCGTAGGGGGCGGGGCTTGACGTACCGGCACGTTGGCCGCGGAGAACTCACCGTGCTCCGCCCCAAACTCAAGCGGTCTCCAGGCGAGGAAAGCGGCGGGGCTGGGGCGGGGGGCGGGGGAGAGGAGGACGGGGAGGGCGGATCCCGCTCTGCGGCGGCGCGTGTCGTCTCGTGGGCGTGGCTACGTGAGCCAAGGCGGGACCAAGGCAGAACAGTTACGCCACTCACGCTAAGGGAAGCGCTAACGGGACAGCCGTGCAGGCCAATCGGAGCCGGAGCTGCGGAGGCCGCGGGACTGGGTGGAGACTTCGAAGACTGCGGTGGCAGGTGGGTGAGCTCCGGGGTCTGGGGGAGGAGTGGGCTGCAAGTGCTGTCAACGTGGGACTCAGGGGCCTGGCTCCTGCGACCCCCGGAGGAGATGGCTTCCGTGGTTTCGACCGCTGCTGCCGCTCCTGATGTTCGGGCAGGAAAGGTTTCCACGGCTGAGAGGAGGGGATTCCTGGGTGACCCCCCGAGCTGATCTTTTCGTCCCCTGAGTCCCCTCACCGGGGACACCCCGCAGTCCTCCATCCCCAGAGGCCGCGCAGAGATGCTGCAGCTGCGCTCCCGCCTGATCCGGGCCGGTCTCGGGTCCAGGCTAGCGCTGATCCTTCACTGCGGCGCACGGTTCTGCTGCTGAAGCTTGTCCTTGATCTTCTGACAGCAGCAGAACCAAGTCTAACTTCAGCGGACCTTCACATTGACTCTGTCTTGGCTCCATGTTAACGAGTCATACTGATGTACCTTGGTGTCTTGTACGTGAAAGCCCACTTGATCAAAGTACCCTGCGGGCTTTGGTCTCGCTTATGGTAGAGTAGGTGCCATGCTGATTCTGCCGATTCCCTTCTCCTTAGAGCTGCCTGGGAATATCTGCCAAAGGCCAATAGTAGTAATTCATACAAAAGCTTATCTGTTATTCCTGCCCTCTTTCGGGTGGATTTTAGTCTGTTCTACACATACATGTCCTGGAAAGATAATCAATAAACGTCTGACTTGATATGTCAACTTATCCAATATCTACAGAAGTCTGTGTCAAGTGCCCTTTCTGGCCCCGGGCAGAAAGAGCTCACAATATCTCAAGGCACTTGCATCACAGGAATGAAAAGCTACATGTTAAGATGTACAGTACATGAGGAATACTACCCTGATCAGCAGTGATCACAATTCACTTTTCTGTTTTTACTTTATGGATCTATGCATCCTATTGCTACTTTCTTCCCCTTTGGTTTTATAATTTTAGTATGTTTCCTGTTTCTCAAACACATCTGTGTACACTTGCCTGCATGTTCAGCTGTGTAGTTGTTAGTGATGAAGAAATAGCTGAGAAGGAATATATGGAATGATTTTAAAACCAGGCTTGGTAAACCAGGCATAATGACTCACTCCTATAATCCCAGGATTTGGGAAACTGAGGCAAGAGAATTGCCAGTTAAAGTCCAGCATGAGCTATAGTGAGACACTGTCTCAAAATTAAACTCTGAATTTGGAACTACTGTCTCATCCTTCTATCATTTAACTATGCTCTGTTTATTAGAGCCCAGTATGCAGGCAGATGATGTAATGATTATTTATGTGTACTTGTTTCATATACCTAGAATTTTCTCTTCCTCCTCTGTAGCATTGAAGCTTAAATGTCATACAAAGAAGGTTTCCACTCAGTCTAAATAGCTCATTCTACCACTATCTGCAGCCCAAGCCTAGTACTATATAGTATCTGCAGATGTACATACTTTGTGCACATATAAACAGAGGCCTGTGAAGAACATCCTGTGTTCTCTGTTGCTCTTCCACTTTGTTTACCTGAGATGGAGACTCACTTTACTTGTACCAGATGGGACTTTTTTCCTTCTTTGTCATCTTTTGGTCAGACTAGCTGTCCAGCAAGTCCCAGTGATTATACTCTCTCTTTCTCCCACAGGAATGGGGTTACAGCCATGCATGACCATGCCTGACTTTTTACTTGAGTGGTGGAGATCGGGTTCAGGGTGTCTCAGGCCCTCATGCTTCTGTGGCAAGCTCTTCTGCTGCTGAGCCACCTGTCCATCCCTGATTTAGTCTTCTTCTTTATTTTTTTTTAAATCTTACTTGTCCTTCAAGGGTTAACTTAAATCTTACTTTCGCTTAAGGTCTACTCTAGATTAGCTTAAAAAAAAAAAACAAACAGTATTGGTTATATAATGAATTAAGCAGTCATTCTAGTTTTGCTTTTTGACCTCTCTACTATAGGCTTGCATTGTTGATAGATCTGCTGTCTTGCAAAGTGAAATAAAAACTACTTGAGTGATTTTTTTTTTGTTTGTTTTTCAAGGTAGTGTCTCACTCTAGCTTAGGCTGACCTGGAATTCACTATGTACTCTCAGAGTGGCCTCGAGCTCATGGCGATCCTCCTGCCTCTGCCTCCCGAGTGCTGGGATTAAAGGAGTGCACCACCACGCCCAGAAACTTGAGAGAATTTTATGTATACTTTAACTTCACAAGTAGCGTGAATGAGTAAATTAATTTTTGCAGTGACTTTTATTATCCTTATGGGGATTTTACTGGTTTTCATTCTTGTCTGCCTTCCCTTACTTTTATTTTATTTTATCCATTTATTTATGATAGAGATGGAGAATGAGAATGTGAGTACCAGGGCTCCTAGCCACTGCAAAGAAACTCCAAATGCATGTGCTACCATATGTATCTGGCTTATATGGGTTCTGGGGAACTGAAACTGGGTCCTTAGGCTTCACAGACAAGCACCTTAACCACTAAGCAATCTCTCCAGCCCACTTCCATTGCTTTTTAAAAAGAAATATAAATGTACAGTTAATAACACATAACTAACTGTGTATAATAAATCACTACCATAAGTATTCTTTTCTGTCATCCCTAAACACTCATATTGCATTAGCTAGGAGATGAGGACTAACAAAGGCTTGGCCAGTTTGTGCTTAATGATCACCTTGCCTGATCCTGATCAGTGGCTTCTTGGCAGGCTTCTAGGAGATATGTGCCCTATTTCCAGGTCTTCCACTGAGTAGCTGATTTTTAGTCAATCACATAACCATTCCTTGGTGTTCATTTCAGTGGAAAGACATTAGGTGAGTTTTAAGTAATATTCACTATCTTTATATTGAGTTACAAATGTTATTCTCTCTCATACTTCCCCCACCTAAAACTTTGTTCAGTGGCTCCAGTTCACTCAAGGAACAAACTGTGGCTTTCCTTTTCCAGCACTTGCCATGTCTAAACATCCCAAAATCCTACTGTTTCTTCCTCTAAAGTAGAGCTATATTTATCTGTTTCTTTCCATCTCCTTTGCTAGCTAACACTGTAGTCTAAATTAACATCATTTCTCACCTCAAATGCTACCTAGGTTTTTATTTGTTTCTTTGTTTTGTGTTTCGAGGTAGGGTTTCACTCTAGCCCAGGCTGACCTGGACTTCACTATGTAGTCTCAGGGTGGCCTTGAACACACAGTGATCCTCCTACTACTGCCTTCCGAGTGCTGGGATTAAGGGTGTGCGCCACCATGCCCGGCTTCTATCTAGTTTCTTAACAAGCATGAGAAGGAAGAGAACATTCTATCTCTGATGCTGTAAGCACAATTTTTGTCATAGGTAAATCTAGACATTCATGTTCTTAAATCATTGCTCCATTGTCTCCTCATTATATTGAGGAAAGACCAACAAAAATGCACAAGACGCTGAGATGGGTGTTTTAACAAGGGAAGCTACATCCTGAAAGAATAAATATGATCCAGAGAAAGGTGAGTTTTTGAGTTAAAGAGGATAGTATGACACTGATGAGGATAGTGTTAGTAGGGCAAATGAGAGCATCTTGAGTGTGATGATTACTGGAGGTGCTGCTACCAGAGTTAGTTAAAAGGCAGTTTCCTAGATTAAGAGTAGAAAAATGGATGGTGGCTGCAGGAGAATCAAAAGTCAAAGGATAGATTTTTTTCTTTAGTATTTGTTTACAAACAGGACACACAGGAATTTATATGCTATAAAAAATGTCTAGTAGAGCAGGAGAATGGTTAGTGTGTTGGTGGGTGGGAGAGGGAGAAAGAGAGAGAGGGAGAAAGTATGTGTGTGTGTGTTCACCACTCTAGCTGATACTGCAGAATAGAGAACTTTGACTATGTTACTTTTATCATAGAAATGCAAACACTTTTGAAAAGAGTTGACTGGAGAAGGAACCTGCTTTTCAAGGCTATGACTTGTTTCGTCCCTGAATTAAGAATATGGCTGTGTCCTGCACAACTGGTATTTGTTTCAGAAGCATGAAAAATTCATGGAGTGGTCGTGAATTGCACATGGTTCCAGGAGCTGCTGCTGAGATGCAGCATGAGGCAGGGCCTGATGCCCTGATAGGCTGAAGGTGCCTTTGGAAATGGACCGTGGTTTGCATGGAGACCTGAAGATGTTTTGTATATACCAGGACAATGCAAGGGCTACCATAGAGTGCACGGTTGGCCTAGGATGGAAGTGTTCCCTGGCTACTCTGCCCAGCTGGAGGGGCAGAATTGGAAAATCTGGAGACTGTCAGTCATTGGTTGTATTGGACTTGAACTGCAGAAGTTTGATGTTTGTTTGATGGTGGTTGAGTTTGCATTGTTTTAGTCTCTCCTTGATATGCCTTATACCAGTTGAAAATGTTTATTCTGTGCCTTTATATGTTAGAAAGTTTTAACTTGTTTGATTTTACAGGTCTTAATATCTTAAATTGGTGAAGACTGTGGGGACCTTTGAAATTGGACTGAGTACAGTTTACAATGTGTGATGGTTATAAATCTATTGGGGGCCAGGGGCGGAAGGTGGTGGTTTGAATAGATGCCCCCCAATATATTCAGTTGTTTATTTGCTTGTAGTTTGCATCTGCCGCCACCTGGCTGGAGGCAGTGTCACTGGGTGGATTTTAAGGTGTGGTGGTGGGTTTCAGATTTCAGTCTAAAGATATGCAAAGTGTGCCTAGCTGGAGTTCCTGAAGTGTGCTGTGGCTTTTGACCTTTAGCCTTGTACTTCTCTCTCTGCTTGGTCCTGTGAAGGCAGGCCAGCTTCTTCTGCCATTTATGGAACTTCCCCTGGATCTGTAAGCTTCAATAAATACCTTCCTCCATTACTGTGCCTGGTCTGGAAGTTCATCTCATCGAACCTGAATCTGTCAGCTACAAGTCTGCTGGAGGAGGTGTATCACTGAGGTAGATCTTGAGTTAAGCCCAAAGCGACCCAGCTTGAGCTTGGGCCAGCTGTTATCTTTGTCTCTCTGCTACGGAAATATGATGAAGTGAGTGAGCTTCTTCACTGTGATGACGCTTCCCCTGGAATGTGTAAGCAGGAAATAAACCCTTTCCTCCCATAAGCAGCTTCTGATCAGGTGTTTGTGCCAGCAATGAAAAGATAACTGTGATGATATCTGATAACCAAACTGCAAGTAGTAGCCATAGGCTTTTCTCTAGATTTTCAGTACCAGGCAGGAATTCTCCCCTGTGGAGTGGGCCTCATTCCAAATCTCACAATCCCACTTACACTCAGTTGATGACCTCCATAACAGTTATGCCACTGTTATTCAGATTGGCTCATCTTATGTGGCTGGGCAGTTATATCATTTGCAGGGTTTATTGCTGTTTGAGACTGTTGGTGAGTTTTCTCCCTAGTAGCCTACATAGTACTTTCCAGCACTGTGGCAGCTAGCCAGCAGGGAGGTGGCTGCTAGCACAGTACCAGCTTGATTTCTCAGTGTCTAGCAGCTGACACTTGTGAAATCTTCTGCAATAGAGGCTCAGATTATAATTCTTGGGTGCTTCCCTAACCAACAATCCACTGGGAGGTTTCCCAACCCTAGCACTGGTATTTTACTGTAACAACCTGTACCTTAAGTTTCAGTATTCAAACAAAGAAGTAGATTCCCATATGGTTTATACATATCATCTTTTGTTTGGGTTAAGTTGTCCCCAGACCCCTCCTTTATTTCCTCCTTCTCCACTGATCCCCCCCCATTACATCTTGTCCCTCTACTTATATATCTGCTATCCCCTTCCCTTAAGCCCTCCTCCCTCTTCTCACTTCATGGACCCTTTCTAGCTTCTTGGCCTATAGTACTGACTCATTCCATCTACATACGAATCTGAAAAACTTCAGTGCGAGGATGTGCATGTGAGAAAGAACATGGAGTGTTGGTATTTCTGTACCTAAACTTAGTGTGATATTTTCCAGGTTCATCTCTGTTCTAGTCCATTGATCTAAGTGTCTGCTCAAGTGCCAGTGCCATGCTGATGTTTATCGCTTTGGCTCTGCAGTGGAACTTGAAAGCTGCTGTGGTGATGCCACTAGCAAGATTCTTTTTGCTGAGGATACTTTTTGCTTTCTGGGGTATCTTGTGTTTCCATATGAATTTTATATTTCTGTGAAAAATGATACTAGATTTTTTGATTGGGGATGCATTGAATATGTATATTGCTTTTGGTGGGATGGCCATTTTTACAATAGTCTTCCAATCTGTGAACATGGGTTATCTTTCCATATTCTGTTGTCTTCCTCAATTTCTTTCTTTGATGTTTTAAAGCTTTCATTGTAGAGATCTTTCATTTCCTTCATTAGGGATATTCTGAGATATTTAATTTTTTGTGGTTGTTGTGAGTGGGACTGTTTCCTTGATTTCTTTCTCAGTATTGCCATTGATATATAAGAAGGCTACTGACTTTTGTGTGTTATTTTTCGATCCTGCCACTTTGTTAAATTATTTTATCAGCTCTCATAGAGTATTTAGGGAGAGAGGTGTGTGTGTGTGTGTGTGTGTGTGTGTGTGTGTGTGTATATATATATATATATATATATATGTATATGTATGTATGTATTTATATATGTGTGTGTGTATGTGTGAGTGTGTGTATGTATGTTCATCAAATAAGGGTAGTTGACTTCTTCCTTTGCAATTTGTATCTCTTTTATTTTTTTTCTCTTGTCTTATCACCCTAGCTAAGACTTCAAGTATTATGTTATAAAGCAGCGAGGAGAGTGGATACCTTTATCTTGTTCCAGATATTAGTGAGAGGGCTTCAAGCTTTTTCTTTTTCCCATTTAGTATGATGTTGGCTATATCCTTGTTCTTGAGTCTGTTTATGTGATGTATTATATTTATTGGTTCATGAAGGTTGAACAATCCCTGCATTTTTGGAATAAGTCCCGTTTGGTTGAAGTAGATAACTTTTTGCTAGGTTTTTGAATTCAGTCTACAAGTATTTTGTTGAGAATTCTTGCTTCTGTGTTCATCAGTTATTGGTCTATAGTTTGTGTGTGTGTGTGTGTGTGTGTGTGTGTGTGTGTGTGTGTGTTTCTATATGATTTTGATGTTAGTGTAATGGTGGCTTCATAGAAGGAGTTAGAGAAAATACTCTCCTTTCCCATTCCTATATGAAATAAATTGACAATAAGTTGAGACCTATTGAGGTCTAATTGAATTCTTCAGTGAACCTGTCTGGACCTGAATTTTGAAGAGTTTTAATTATTTGTTTAATCTCATTGTTTGTTACATATTTGTTTAAATTATTTTTCTCTCTTGGTGGTTTAACTTTAGTAGGTCATATGCATCAAGAAATTTATCCATTGTATTTTTATATTTTACAGTTTTTTAGGATATAAGATTTTGAAGTATATCTTCATATTGCTCTCAACTTCATTTTTATTTGCTGTAATGACACTTTTTAAATAATGTTTTATTTATTTGCAAGGTATAGAAGAGGAAGAGAGGGAATAAATGGGCACACCAGGGCTTCCTGCCAATGCAAACAAACTCCAGATGCTTGCCCCACATTGTGTATCTGGGTACTGGAGATTTGAACAAGGGCATGCAAGCACTTCAAACACTGGGCCACCACTACAGCCCTAATGTCTCCTTTTTAATGTCTAATCTTATTTCAAAGGGTCTTCCCTCTCTTTTAGTTAATTCAGCTAAGAGTTTGTCAATCTTACTTATCTTTAAAAACATACACACAAAAAAAACTCCTTGTTAAATCATTTCTTTTAATTGTTTTTTGTTGTTTTTTTGTTTTGTTTTTGGTTTTGGTTTTTTCGAGATAGGGTTTCACTCTAGTCCAGGCTAACCTGGAATTCACTATGTAGTCTCAGGATGGCCTTGAACACATAGTGATCCTCCTACCACTGCCTCCGGAGTGCTGGGATTAAAGGCCTGTGCCACCATGCTCTGTTTGTTTTTTGAGGTAGGGCCTCACTCTAGCCCAGGCTGACCTGGAATTCACTAGGTAGTCTCAATTTGGCCATCCTCTTACCTCTGCCTCCCAAATGCTGGGATTAAAGGCATGCACCACCATGTGTGACATTTTTAATTGTGTGTGTGTGTGTGTGTGTGTGTGTGTGTGTGTGTGTGCTTTTGTTGTTGTTTTCAAAGCAGACTCTCACTCTAGCCCAGGCTGACCTGGAAAGAGTCCTAGGAATATTTTTCTTTCTTAATTTCTTCATTGACCCATTTGTTATTCAATAGTATATTGTTCAGTCTTAAGGAGTCTATGTGTTTTCTATAATCAGTCTTATTGATTTCTGGCCTTACTGAATTGTGATCAGGTAAAATACAAGGAGTTATTTCAGTTTTCCTAAATGTAGTGAGACTTGCTTTGTCTCTTAATATGTGGTCTATTTTATAAATAGTTCCATGGGCTGCTGAGAAGAATGTGTATTCTGAAGTGTTTGGATGGAATGTTCTGTAAATGTCTGCTAGGTCTCTTTGATTTATGGTGTCATTTAGCTCCCTTGTTTCCTTATTTTCTGTCTAGATGACCTGTCTATTGGTGATAGCCCAGGATTGATGTAACCCACAATTATTGTGTTGGGATTTATCTTTGAATTTATGTCTAGTAGATTTTACTTTATAAAATTAGGAGCACCTATGTTTAATGCATATGTGCATTTTTAATTATAATGACTTTGACTAAAATGTTTTGCATGGAATTTCAAAAAATGATATTGCCAATATTCATTTTAATATGTAGAAATAAAGTTTTAAGACCCTTTAAAAATTTTATATTTCACCACCTTTTTGCTGTTTTGCTTTATTTTCTATTTATTTAAAAATACTGAGAGTTGGGTATGGTGGTGCACACCTTTAATTCCAACACTGGGGAGGCAGAGGTAGGATTACCCTGAGTTTGGAGCCACCCTGAGACTACATAAATTCCAGGTCAGCCTGAGCTAGAATGAGCCCTTACCTCGAAAAAAAAAAAAAAAAGTTACAAAAATACTGAGAAACCAAGTCATACTCAAAATAAGATGAGAGTTTTCATTTCCTAAAAGTTCTAAAGAAAAACAAAGCTGGAATATAAAAGTAGTTTCTAAGTTGAGTTGATAGTTTATCTGTTAATTTTATTATTTCTATTTATTTAATTACGAGAGGAGAGAGAGAGAATGGGTACTCCAGGCCTCCAGCCACTGCAAATGAACTCCAGATGCATGTGCCACCTTGTGCATCTGGCTTACATGGGTCCTAGGGAATCAAACCTGGGTCTTTTGGCTTTGCAGGCAAGTGCCTTAACCACTAAGCTGTCTCTCCAGCCCTTTAAAAAAATGATTTTGACATAATTACACACAGCTATACAGTCACAAGCATAGTATAGAAGGATCTCATGTACCCTCCATCCAATTTTTTTTCCAATAGCTATGCTATGTAAATTATGTAATTGTAGTATAAAATCAAAACCAAGAAGTTGGCATTGGTTCAATAAATGTGTTTAATCTTAACACCATTTTCTCATATATGCAGATTCCTACAGCCTTACCACAACCAATGTTCAGAGTAATGTAGGTCACTATAAATGTCCCCCTTGTGTCTACCACTTTCTCTTTCCCTATCCTCTACCTTCTTCAAACCCTGGCAATCACCAGTCTTTTCCAAGTTTATAATTTTGTCATTTTAAGAATGGTATATAAATGGAGTCATGCATACTGATCTTTATAATTGGCATTATTGTCACTGATCATAATGCCTTTGAAATCTAAGTTATCAATGTGTTTTGATAATTTCTTCCTTTTAATGGTGTTATTGCATTGTATGGATGTAACACACATTATTGCCTCATTTACCTATTGAGCCACATTTCATTATTTCCACTGTTTGACTGTATAAATGAGGTTTTTATGAAACAATATGCACAAGTTTTGTGCATACAGAAGTTTTTATTTCTTTGGAATGAATGTCTATGTGTACAACTGATGAATACAGTGGTAAGTCTTAACACTTGCTTTTTAAAAAAAAAAAAAACTGCCAGAATATTTCCATACATGAATGGTCTGTTCCTCTTGGGCAGTTGCTATTGTCATTATTTTTTTTATTCTAGGCACTCTGATAAATGAATAGTCATAGTTCTCTATGGCCTTTGTTGAATTTCCGTGAAGATTAATGATATTTACTAACTAGCATTATATTCGTATTGCCATGAATAAATACATGACAAGAAGCAACTTAAGGAAGGATTTATTTATTTTGGCTTATAGTTCAGTGTGTTGGAGAAGACATGACAGTATGCGGAGCTTGAGGAAGCTGGTCATATTCAGTCCAAAGTAAGAAGCAGAAAATGATAAATATTAGTGTTCAGCTTGCTTTCTACTTTGTTAGTCGGTCTGGAAGCTGGGCCCAACCCATGGAATGGTGGCACCTACAATCTGTGAATGTCCTAAATTCAGTTAACCTAATCTAGAAAATCCCCCACAAACATTCTCAAATTTGTTTCCATGGTGATCCTAAATCCTGTCAAGTTGATAACCAGAGAGTATCAAAATGTTGAACATCTTTTTGTGTACTTACCATCAGTATATTTTCTCAGGCGAAATGCGTCTTCACGGCCTTTGAGCATGTTTTATTTGGATTTAAAATTTTGATGGAATCCAGTCTATTAATATTTTTATGGAGTTTTCTTTTCATGTCTTATCTGAATTTGCATTGACCAATCCATCATCTCAAAGATATTTCTCCTACATTTTCTTCTAAAAGTTTATATTTTACATTTAAATCTATGATTCATCATAAGTTAAATTTTATATAACGCAAGACCATTAGATTGAGTCCCTCTTATTTGCCAATGTACGTTAACTTGCTTCAGCACTATTTGTGGAAAATACTATTTCTCTCTATTGTATTGCTTTGTTCCTTTGTCAAAAAAGACTTGGCTGAGCTTGTTTGGGGCCATGTCCCTGGACTGTACTCTGTTCCACTGCTGTGTGCATCAGCATCACACAGTCTTTATTACTGTACCTATAATATATCTGCAAATCAGGCAAACTATCACCACTTTCTTTATTATGTATTTTTATTTATTCATTTGTAAGCAGAGAGAGATTGAGAGAGATAATGAGAATGTATATAGATGTGTCAGGGCCTCTTGCCACTGCAAACAAATTTGAGGGGTGTAGTAGTTTGATTCAAGTGTCCCCCCCCCCCATAAACTTAGGTGCTCTGAATGCTAGCTGATAGAGATTTGGGAATTAATGCCTCCTGGAGGGAGTGTATTGCTGGGGGCTGGCTTGTGGGTGTTATAGCCAGCTTCCCCTTATGAGTGTTTGGCATACTCTCCTGTTGCTATTGTCCACCTTATTTTGGCCAGGGTATGATGTCCATCTTCTGCTCATGCCATTGTTTTTCCCTGCCATCATGGAGCTTTCCCCTCGAGCCTGTAAGCCAAAATAAACCTCTTTTTCCCAAAAGCTACTTTTGGTCGGGTGATTTCTGTCAACAATGTGAACCTGACTGCAATGGTAAAGTGGTACCAGGAGTGGGATTGCTATCAGATACCTGACTGTGTGGCTTTGGCCTTTTGGAGCTGATTTTCAAGAGGAATGTGGAAGGATTTGAAACCTTGGCCTAAAGACACCTTGCAATGCTATAAGTACAGCTTGATGGAGTATTCTGGTCAGAGTTTAAAGACCTGAATGCAGTAAGCACTATGGACTGTGAGGTTTGGTTTATGAGGGTGAGAAAGAGCTTTGTTTGGACTGGGCTAGCAGCTTATGTGAGAAGCTTGCTATTATGCCCATGTCCTGAGAAGTTGTGCAGGGTTGCTTTGCATAGAAATGAACTGGTGTGAGCAGAGGGATATGGCACAGAAAAAAAAAAAAAATCTTTGGGTGAACTGCTGCCCATTCAGCTGCAATTGAGAGATGACAACCTCTGAGATTGGGCCAGCTGACCTGTACTGGGGCAGCAGAAAGAATGTAGACTCTTTAAAAGGGGCCTAAGTGCTCAAGGAGTGTCCTGTTCTTCAAAGTCTGCTTTACTCCCCCCTGGATTAACAAATTGGCACCCTACCTGGTATTGTGGCGTATAAGAAATGCAGGAAAGAGAGGATCATTGAGTTTGCAACAGGGTCTTGTGTTTTGGAAATGGCCAGGGGCAGTGTGAAGCAGGTTTGCTAGATGCCTGCATGGAGACCCCATGGAGCCATGAGGATGAACCATGGATTGCAGTGGAGACCCAGTGGAGATGCTGGGACCACGAGATGGCTGCTAAGGAAAGCTGCTGCCCCGGTGAAGTTTTTCAAGACTGTGAGTAGCCTAGCTGGAGGGGCAGAATTGGAATGCCAGAGACTTGTTGCTGGTTAGAATTACTGGACTTGGAGATTTGTCACTGGCTAGAGTTGTTGGACTTGGAGTTACAGAGTTTGATGTTTGTCCTGGTTGTTTTAAATCTTGTATTGGATGAATGTTTCTTTGCTGTGCCCAATGCCATCTTTTACAGTGTGAAAGTTTATTCTGTGCCATTATGGGGTTGTTTTGAGGTTATTTTTTGGTATTATGGATCAGTTAAAAGATCTTGGACTATAGGGATGTATCAACATCATTGGAATTGATAAAAACTATGGGGACTTTTAAAGTTAAATGAATGCATTGCATTTTACGTCATGGATAGTTAACAGTTTATGGGGGCCAGGGACAGAATATGGTGGTTTGATTCAGGTGTCCCCCATAAACTTAGGTGTTCTGAATGCTAGGTTCCCAGCTGTTGAAGATTTGGGAATTAATGCCTATGGAAGCAGTGTATTGTTGGGGGTGGGCTTATGGGTATTATAGCCAGTTTCCCCTTGCCTGTGTTTGGCACACTCTCCTGTTGCTATTGTCCACTTTATGTTGGCCAGGGGGTGATATCCACCTTCTGCTCGTGCCATCGTTTTCCCTGCCATCATAGAGCTTCCCCCTCGAGCCTGTGAGCCAAAATAAACCTCTTTTCCCACAAGCTGCCCTTGTTTGGGTGATTTCTGCCAGCAGTGTGAACCTGACTGCAACAAGGGGCATGCTCCACTTTGTGCATCTGGCTTTACATGGTGCTGGGGAATCGAACTCAGGCTGTAAGATTTTGCAATCACCTTTAACTACTGAGCTCTCTCTCTTGGCCTATTACCACTCTTTTTCTTTTTTTTGAAAGTTCCATGAGTAACAAACAAGTTTATTAGGAAACTTCAGTTAATGTTATTTATTCCAAGAAACGCTATTTTAAAAAAATTATACAAAAATTTTCTATGAATTACAAAGCACTGACACTTTGGCCACAATTCATTTTCATATTAAATTTTTCCTTATATTACTCAGTACATACTGGCAGTGTATATCTATATGCAGTGTGAACTCATATCATTGAAGTTTGCTATAGCCAATAACATTAAAGGTAACCTAATTTCCAATAAAAATCAGATTTCACTATTCTTGACAAACTATCCTTCATAATCATAAGGAATTTAAATTAAAAAGAGTATTGTGGTGCTTAAAAGAAAATTGAGGGGAAATTCTTCATAATTCTTGATCTTCAGTGTAACTTTTTTCTATTATTATTATTAACATATTTTGTATGGGTACGTTATGTGTTGGTACCCTCTTTTCCTTCATCCCTGTCCCCATTCCACTGAGAATGCTCCTCAGTAGGGTTGTAGGTATTCCCTGTGGGTTATGTGTTGTTGGGGGAGGGAATGGCTCTGGGCAAGATGTCTCAACCTGTGGCTCTTACAATCTTCTCCACACTTCCACAAAATTCCCCAAGCCATGTTGGGTGTGTTTTAAGTTGCTTCAGTGATGAGCTCTCAGGGGCCTCCGGATCTCTGCTTTGGTAGGTGTTGAGTATTCTCAGGGTCTGTCTCCTTCACCCTGGCACTGATGGTCAGGTTCACCATGGAAGCAGCACTCTTGCTGGGTTCTTGCCAATTCCTCTGTGGTTTCAGCTGTGGCTTGGCTGAAGTGCAAGGGTAGTTTATGTCCTCAGGTTTCAATATCTTCTAAAAAGAACAGATTCTCCAAAGGAGAGTGAAGTCAGCATAGTTTAAATGGGATACACATTATTAATTTAGGAAGAATTTGATATATGTTAACCCCTCTTTAGCCAAAGATTAGTGAGAGCTTGACATTGGAATCTTTGTCTCCATGGGATTCTGATCTGGTTTCCCAATTCCCAATATAGGTTCCTTTCCACTGAGTTTATGTCGTAGTCAATCAGAAAGCTATTGCTTACCCACCAAGGCTGTGTGCCACTATTGTACTGGAGTATACATCCTGTCAGTGTGTTTGCTTCTGAGTAGCTTAGACCTCTGGTTGCTCAGACAGTTGTTGGCCACTTTCCCCCAGTAGCTCATGTAGCACTTTCCAGCTCTAGATGGGTTAACTGTCTGAGAACTGGCTCTCTTCTGGATTCTAACCAGGTCTCTCTATGTTCAGTGTCAGTAGAATATAGTGTTTCAGCAATAGGGTCTTACCTTTTGCCTCAGGCAGATAGTCAAGTGCTTTGACAGAAACCTGTCTTGTTTTGGGGACCTTGTAGGTCTCCAATCAGCAGCTTATTGTTGGTAGCAACTGATTTCTGGTACTGGAAGTTACAGGTCAGAGACAAGAAAAAAAAATTAAGTTTAACCCTTATCTCACCCTCTCTAGAGCCCTTCTTTTCAGGTGCTCCCCCTTACTCTTGTTGAGGGTTTTATCTTTTAGTCTATCTCCAAGGATAAAGGTTTCTATGGTACCAGTTTTTCCCCTCCCTCCCTTTCCCCTCATCCAAACTCTTCCATCCCTATTGTCTGGGCCTTGATTTGCCTATAGGTATGTCAGCAATTCGGGCCAGTCCACTTTAGGAACTGCAGATAAGTGAGACCATGTGGCATTTGTCTTTCTGTGATTGTGTGAGTTCGTTGAGTATGATCTGTTCCAAGTCTGTCCATCTTTCTACAAATTCTACAACAGTGGGTGAGGGTCCTTCTTTTCTCACATCCTCACCAATATTTGTTAGATTTTTTATAATGATTGCTGTCCTTATTGGAGTAAGGTGGAATCTCATGGTTGTTTTAAGTTGCATTTCCCTGATGGCTAGGGATGTTGAGCATTTTTTAAAGTATTTGTTAGCCATTTGTATTTCTTCCTCTGAGAACTCCCTATTCAGTTCCCTGCCCCATTTTTGGAGTGGGTTTTTTTTTTTATTATTGCTTAGTTTTTTGAGTTCTTTGTAGATTTTAGTTATTAGGCTTCCATCAGTGATACAGCTGGTGAAGATTGTCTCACATTCAGTGGGTGATCTATTGTCTCTGCTTACGGTATGTTTGTCTGTGCAAAAGGTTTTTAACTTCCTGAGATCCCACTAGTTGGAATGATTGTTTAATTTCCTAGGCTACTGATGTGTTGTTCAGGAAATATTTCGCCACTCCTATATCGCCTATTACCACTCTTTTTAAAAAGGATATTAGATGTTCTGGTTTATCATTCTGTAAATTGTATAGTAACCTCAACTGCATAAAATTTTTGCTGGTATTTTATTGTGTGATACTTATATATAAATTGTGTGAGGGGATTTAATACTCTTTACTATGATTTTCCAATTTTCAGGTATGATACATCTATTCATTTACTTAGGTCTTCTTGAATTTGGTTGGTTAAAGTTTTATACTTTTCAATATATGGGCCCTGTATATATTTTTTATATTTATATTTAAGTATTTGTTTCCTGGGTTTTTTTAGCTATTGTATTGTTAATTTTAGTTTTAATGTGTTCCTTATTAATATATAGAAATAATTGTTTTGTTGTATTGATCTTGTATTCTGTGGTCTTGCTGAATTCAGTGCATGTGTTCTGTGAGCCTTTTTGGGTAGCATCTTTGGGATTTTTTTGTGAAGACTATATTGACATGTGTTTCTTTTTGTTTAATGTTTGCATGATATATTTCTATCCTTTTACTTTCACTCTACATATATCATTATATGTGAAGTTGACTGCTTATAGGAAGCATTAAGTTAATGTCCGCAGATAATTTACATTTTGGCACTTATTATGATAGTTCTTTTCTTTTTATCCATCCCTCTAGTAGTTCTTAGATGTATCATTAATCATTTATTTTTTACTCATTCTTCTGTTTTTCATTTGCTTTCTTTTTTCTCTCTTCCTAATGGCTACTTCCATCATTTTTAGATTTCTATTATGATTTAATTATAGTGTCTATAAGTTTTATGTCTTTGTATTCAATTTTTAGTGGTTTAGCCATCTCTATCACATTGTGGTGGGAAAATAAAGGGAATGGAATGAAGTCCTTCATTATAGCCTACCAAGGGTAGTGTACTAGACTCTTCTTTGGTCCTTTGTAAGTGTGATGGGTATAGAGTCACAGTCCTTTTGTTAAAAGGTTGTTATGAGATTTATTTTAGACAAAGTTAAGCTAAGAGGAAAAACAAAGTGGGAAATTGCCCAAGCCAAAATAAATTCTCCCCCAACCCCAGCTGGGAAGAGGGGGAAAGGAGACCTGGACAGTCCCCCACATAGGGAAAAGAAGCTTCTGTAGGTGTTGGGGTGGGGGGAAGAAAAAGTGGCAGAGCCACAGATTTTAATAATGTGTATTTTGTATTGGAGTCTTTTGTTGTTGTTGTGTTGTTGCTGCTGTTGTTTTCAAGGTAGGGTCTCACTTTAGCCCAGGCTGACCTGGAACTCACTCTGTAATCCTAGACTGGCCTGGAAATCACAATGATCCTCCTACCTCTGCCTTCTGTGTGCTGGGATTAAGGCCTGCACCACCATGGACTTGGAGTTTTTTTGTTTTTGTTGTTGAAATAGGGTCTCACTCTAGCCTAGGCTGAGTATATATATTTGTGTGTGTGTGTGTGTGTATATATATACATATATATATATATGTGTGTGTGTGTGTGTGTGTGTGTGTGTGTGTATCTTTATAATTTATTTGCAAAGAGAAAGAGAGAGAGAGAGAGAGGGAGGGAGAATGAGAATGGGTGTTCCAGAACTTCTTGTTGCCGCAAAAGAACTTCAGATATGTGTGCCACTTTGTGTCTCTGGCTTTATGTAGGTACTGCGGAATCAAGCCCAGGCTGGCAAGTTTTGTAAGCAAGCAGCTTTAACCACTTAGCTATCTATCACTCCAGTCCAAGATCCACAACTCTTTATGATATTTAGCTAGGGTTGTTAGGGTTGTTCTCCAAAGTCTTACTAAGTTGCTGTTCTCCTAGCCATGTAGCTAAACAGAACAAGTTTTCCTTGAGAGTCTTTACGTGCATTCATTAGCATGTAAGAGTTATCGGCCTCTTTGTGATCTAGAGTATTCTAGGTAAAGAGAGCATGTAAGGGGACTGGGGCTGTAGCTGAGTTGGTCGAGTATTTACATAACATTCATGAAACCCCAGGTTTAATCTCCATCACCACATGAAATAGTATAGTAATGCATACCTGTAGCCCAGAACTCAGGAGGTGGAAGTGGGAGAATCAGAAGTTAAGGCCATCCTCTTCTACGTAGCGAATTCAAGGCCAACTAGGCTACATGAGACCCCTGCCTCAAAAAATAAAAGCACCCAAGTTCGCAAGCTTTCTGACCAGTCTGCTCTCTTCTCTCCATTTTTCACAGTTTTTATATGTTTGTGATTGTGTGTGTGTGTGTGTGTGTGTGTGTGTGTGGTTATACTTAACAGGAAAAATAGGAAAGGCAGTAGTCTGTTTTGTATAGGGGTACAGTTATAAAAATTAAATACCATATAATATCTATTAGGCTATGCCTAGCACTTCTTATTTATTCAATAATTTTTAGCTGCCATTAACTTATAAAAAGGTTATAGACAGGAACATCATGAATTTGAGGCCAATAGTATAAGATAAATAGAGACCCTCTCTCAAAAATGATAAAAAAAATTATAGTAACTTTTGAGCAGTGCCTTATGAGGAAATCTTGTGAGTTCTAAAACTGTTAAGTTTGATTGATGTTAAAATTGAGGATCAGAATGCTCTAAAAAAGCCTGGATTTACAATGAAGTGAGATTGTTTTATATGAGTTATGTCTTCTTGGGTATGTTTCTTAATCTGAGTCTCAACTTGCTATTTTGAAGAAGACATTAGAAGTATTATAAGCAAATGAGATGTCCATGCAGATTGTCATACATCCTAGTACTATCAGGTTTGCTGTTGCTATAAAAGTTCTATTTATATTTCTACCATTATTTACTTGTTAACTGAAATGGAAATTTTATATACAGTGTTACTCTCCTGTTTATTTGTATAAAGATCCAACAGTTTTGCTTTGAGATATGGCTACAGATACCAAGTTTAGATTGTTAGGATCATTGTCAAAGTTTTTTTCCACACCTGCCTTCTGTCCTCAATGTATTAACATAGTCAAGTAATTTTTATCAAAAGGAAAATATAACAGAATTTTCAAGTGTCTCCACACTTCTACCCCCTACCTTGCTGAATTTCTAAAACAAATATTTATGAATTGTGTTCTTTACTTCCCCTTAACCCTATTATAATGCTCTCACTCTCTCTCTCTCTCTCTCTCTCTCTCTCTCTCCACCCCCCTTCTGAATGGCCAAATAAGTCTTTTCAGTTGTTACCTTCCCTTGCTTTTTAAAAAAATATGAATGAAAAATCCATATTAAATATTTGACACAGTCAGACTTAAGATGACTGCAGCCACAGCTGCTGTCTATCTGGAGCCATATGAATGTCCTAAGCAGGAAGCTCCAGCTAGATCCACGGAACCCTGAGCAAGAATACATTATCCTAAGCTACTGAGATTTGGAGTGATTGCAGAGTAGCGGATAACCATGAGAAAGGTACTAAGGGTAGTAGGGTTCCTGTTGCTCTGTTTCCCTAGTTCTCAGTCTTCTTTTCCTTTCTATTTCTCACTTCCTTACTTCTGGTAGTAAAATCATTAACAGAGGCTACAGAAAACTCGAACTAAAAACATTCTGCTAACATACCCAAGGCTTAGGGATTGTTAGGGAAGAGAGGAAAGAACCACAGAGTGGGTAGAAACATCTCGAGGCACAGTCCCCCCAGAAACTAGCAGAGGCCCTGATTACCCCCACAATGAAAATCAAGGACCCTACTGAGAAAGACCTCCAGGAAAATAGGGGCCACGGGTGAGGGAATACAGGAATATAACATATGTAAAAAATATTTATATGTAAATTTTTAAAATTGACTTTAAAAAGTCCTTTTACACTAAAGTTAATATACTGCTTTTCTTCCTGCTATGAATAGGTCAGCTTGGACCTATGTTCACTTTTTTTTAAATTTTGTTTATTTTTTTTATTTGAGAGCGACAGGCAGAGAGGTAGGATCTCACCCTAGCTCAGGCTGACCTGGAATTCACTCTGTAGTCTCAGGGTGACCTCAAACTCACTGGGATCCTCCTACCTCTGTCTCCCAAGTGCTGGGATTAAATAAAGGTGTGTGCCACCACCTGAGGTTGCTTTTCTTTCTTACTAAAGACCTTAGCAGTTAATACAACCAAACTCCCATGGTTTTATTATTGTTTTAAACCAATTTTCATGTAAAAGTCCTGTACCAGATGGTTTGTAGTCTGTGCTTCAACATTTCAATGCCTACTTTGCTAATAAGGAAAACCAATATGACAGAGGTAGGAGGATTGCCATGAGTTCAAGGCTACCCTGAGACTACATAGTGAATTCCAGGTCAGCCTGAGCTAGAGTGAGACCCTACCTCGAAAAATAATAAAAAGTATAAGGTGCCAGGCATGGTGGCACACACCTTTGATCCCAGCACTGGGGAGGCCGAGGTAGGAGGAGCCATGTGAGTTCGAGGCCACCCTGAGACTACATAGTAAATTCTAGGTCAGCCTGGGCTAGAGTGAGACCCTACCTTGAAAAACAAAAAGGATAAAGTGACACATGCCTTTAATCTCAGCACTTGAGAGGCAGAGGTAGGATTACTGTGAGTTCGAGGCCAGCCTTGGATAACAGAGTTGAGTTTCAGGTCAGCCTGGGCTAAAGTGAGACCCTCCCTCACGGAAAAAAAAAAATTTTTTTTCTTTGGTTTTTCAGGGTCTTTCTGTAACCCAGGCTGACCTGGAATTCACTGTGTAGTCTAAGGCTGGCCTCAAAATCACGTGATCCTCCTACCTCTGCCTCCACCATACCTGGCTTACCAAAAGAGTCTTTTTTTAAGCTGAGGAAGACACGAGAAGAATCTTAAGCTCAGATATTTATTGATACGTTTCTGTGACCTGGGCATTTTGTTTCCCTGATGGCATTTCTGACCCACACAGTCCCTGTCAGCTGTGGCCACCCCACCACACAGTCATGATTCAAACCTCCAGCTCAGCTGAAGCCAGCCCTGTGACAGAGGGGCCACGGGTAGCCTAGGTCCTTTGAGCCTCTGGTCCATAGCAGGTGACATTCCTATTGAAGGGACATCGAGATAGCCAGGTCTGACTTCTTCCTGAGTGAATGGAAGTCCAGGACAAGCAGAAGCTCTCACTGAAGGGCCAAGACCTCGGGCTTCCGCATTTCCAGGCTCATCTGTTGAAGTTAGTAATGCTTCTTGAGAAATGACAGAATCTGGGAGATTCCTCTGAAATTGAGAATATTAAAAATGGCTCTACCTATATAAATTAACTGTACAAACAGTGGTCATTTTAAGTTCTCAGAAAGCAACATTAATAAGAAATTTGAGATCCAAGGGAGGCCAAAAAAAAAAAAAAAAGAGGCCTGGTGTTGTGGCATATCCATCATCCCAGAACTTGGGAGGCTGAGGCTGGAGGATCGTAAGATCAAGGCCAACCTAGGAAACAGTGAGACCGTGTCTCAAAATTAAAAAAATAAAATAAAAATAAAAACCACTAATGCCAGGTGAAAAAGAAAAAGAGAAAAACCAATATGAAAGGGCACAGGGATGTACACAATCTATGCTGAAATAAGAACTGCTTCCCAAGTAATGCCACATGCACTAACAATAAGCGTAGGTAAGCTGTTATATAACTTGAACATTTTGCTATTTAACATACTTGTAGAGCCATGGGTGATAGGCCTCAGTAATATATTCTTTAAAGACTTACTACATTCTCCACATTTATGAAACTTCAAAATAAATTATTAAATTCCATGTAAACAGATATTCAGAACAAGATTGACTGTTGTATAACTGTTGTCAGGAACATTTTTATAATTTGACACCAAAAATTAAATTTTGAAATCTTAAATTGTCATGAGCCATCTATTACATTAATGACATTTTTTTAAATTCCAGTGATAAGAACAGATGGAATTCAATATGGATAATTCATATGATTTCAATGACCGAAGCTCGTGTAATGGAATTTCATTTGAGAAGAAAAACAACTTCCTTGTGTCAGAAGATCATGGACAGAAAATCTTAAGTGTACTTCAGAATTTTAGAGAACAAAATGTCTTCTATGATTTCAAAATAATCATGAAAGATGAAATAGTCCCATGCCACCGTTGTGTTTTAGCAGCATGCAGTGACTTTTTCAGGTACTTCACCTAGAATATGGTTTGGATTACATGCTATGGATACTTAAATTATGTTTCATAACTACACTCCATCCCCCACAGGACCATGCAAGTAAATTTTAACTCTTAATGAAGAAATAGCTAAACTAGATTTACTAATAAATGTGAGTAGAGGAATTTAAGACCACCTTTATGAGAGCATCCCAGCACAGCATTTCCCACTGTTCTTTGTGATATTCACCCTTTGAAATGTTCACACCCAGAGTGGGAGAGATTTTTCATGTTTCATGTGGGGTCACCTGTGTTTGAAGGAATCCCTTTAGCAAAAGATAGAATGACAAGTAAACAATTTTACAAGAGATCAAAGACAATGGGAGGAAAATAAAATTCACTGTGTCTACGTTTTGTCCTGGGAGAGGGATTCTGACAAGGAAGACTTAAAAATTTCTCCTGCCAGACATGGTAACTCTTCTGTAATTCTAGCACTCAGGAGGGATTCAAAAGTTCAAGGCTAGCCTGAGTTATAGAGTAAGACCTTATCTCAAACTAACAAAAAAGCAAACTAAGTCTCCTATGTTAGGCAAAGATATTTTTTTGTAATAGAACTATTTGTAGGAATAAAAGCATTTCTCTAGTGTTCCCAAGCTATTTTGCTTCTGAATTTAATTTGGTTTTCCACAAATTCATCCTATAGGAAATGCCCTCTTCCTGGCCCTGAAAAAACCCCATTTGATGGCAGTGAGTGTCTGACCCCTCTAAGTTAAGGGTCAGAAGCATTAGCACACTCCTGTGGTAACTGTCTCAGGGCATACCGTCCTGTGTGATCTGTTGGTCATCTCTCTCTGTGACATTCTGACCATCAGCCTTCCTAGTCATACTGCAATAAACTTAAATCCTAATTTCAATATTTCACGTTATATTCAAGTTTGGAAGAAAAAATGATTAGGGTTTAAGTCATTATGAAATGTGATTAAAAAAACAATAAGATTTAAGGTACAGAAACAAGATGGAATTTAGATTATTTTAATTATTGTTTTATGCTAGGGATAGAACTCAGTACATTATACTATTCTATTTTTTAAATATTTATATTTATTTATTTACTTGAGAGAGAGTAGAGGCAGATAGAGAGAAAGAGAGAGTGGTTATACCAGGGCCTCTAGCCACTGCAAACAAACTCCAGACACATGTGCCCCTTTTGCATGTGGCTTACATTTGTTCTGGGGAATCGATCCAGGGTCCTTAGGCTTTGCAGGCAAATGCCTTAACCACTAAGCCATTTACCCCATCCCACTATTCTAATTTTTAATCCATAATTTAAAACTTACTTTTTTATGAATATCTAATTAGACTTCACCCTTACTGCCCTTAGGGTGCATTGTGTAAGCTGGATTTTATTTAACAGTTTCTGATATCTACTGCTTGCTGAAACATGCCTCTCTGGGGGTTTGCTTGGAAGTTGGAGCCATGGCTCTGTGTTGTGTGGTGCACTAGAAGGAACAGCATCCTTGACCTAGCTGCTCACATACTTAACTTAGAACTCTTCATCTCTGACCTTTGTTTCCTCTCACATATACTAAAAACTCCATCAGGGCCTTCAGTGGTATACTCTGCCACTCTGGGTGCCCACTTACCTTCCTTCTGTCTTCTGGGTAGCTCTTTTTGCTCCTTATCCTTGCTATGCCACCTGCATTTATAGGAAGATATCCAGAATATCCAGCAAGTACTGTCTCACTACACAATGCACCCCTAAGTTTCCATCCCAATTCTGCTTGTTAGACATACAACCTTGGACAAATTGTTAACTTTCTTCAAGCCTAAGTTTCCTCATTAGTAAACAAAACAGTATTTAGGACAATAAGATTAGGACTCAACTCAAAGGGTCATTCTGAGGGTTAATACAATCTATTGGATAGCCTAGTGTCCGTTATATTCAATTAATGTGAACTGATAAAATTATTATTATTATTTTCAAGCCTAGCCAAAAAGGAATAACCTGTTATAAGCATACAGCTAGATTTCCCTGTAATGTTTTCATGCTAATAAAATAAGTTCTTATAAACTTTTGAAGTTGTAGTTCTCTATTCATCTTGTCAAAATTATTTTGAATTAAATATTTTTAGCCATAATATCTCATTAATCTTAATGTCCTTTTGTTATAGATCTGCTTTTGACTTTTAAAATTACTGCTGATACAATAAGGTTTTTAAGATTTTTTTTTCATGCTGCTTTATCCATTAGGCCACTGGGGCACAATTTTTATGCCGTCTTGACAAAAATGACAGATTTATTATATTTTATTAAGTGAATACATAGCTCACATGAAAACATAAATATCAGTATAAAGTTTATCATTTACAATCTTGTATGATAAGATCACTAGTTGGGAATAGTTGTGAATGATAAATACACTAATTGAAGTATTAAGAGGAAAAATGTAAAATTGAAGTGTAAGAACCGTATTTAATGCATGGTAGATTCCCATGCCAACATTTTTTTGACAGTAAAAATTATGATTAAGAGGCAAATTCAAGAAACTGAAAAGTAATCATATATTTTATAGAAACTTCTTTATGATTTTAGTATGGCAATTTTGAGATAAATGTTAACTGAAACTTGAAAAATATGTAAGGTAGTTCAGAAATATCTTACATGTGTCTTCTGGAATAAACTGAGGAAGCTCATAATAAATTTAAAATATATAGAATCTGGTGAAAATCATTTGCTTTCTCACAGTAAGAACATTTATAGTTAACACTTTTGCATTAATTCAGTGATCTGGTCCTCTCAACAACCCAGGGAGCTAAGGGCTTCCAGGATATCCATTTTCAAATGAAGAATTTGATGCAAACACAGTCTCCTTTCTCAGGTCACTAAATGGCTAAGTGGAAGAAGCTACATCCTCACTCAGATTGCTGTGTTTAGCGGCCAAGCTCTTAATACTCCTTGAATGAACTATAGATATTTTAATAACCTACCATAATTGTGAACTGAAAAATGTTGTTGAATGCCCTTGTATAGTATATAAATTTTTATCATCATTTGGCTTTTTATTAAGAAGCATTAGCTAGTAGAACCTAGTAGAAAGGTTCTTTATCATCCTTTGCCCACAGGACCTACCTTATTTGAAAGGTGTTCTTTCATAGACTGAGTTACCTTTTGGAGCAGGCTTTAGTAGTAAATCTGGTTTCTCCCAGGAGTGCTTGGGCACCTGTGGGTACTGCTCACAAGGTATTTTTTATACTATCAGAATAAATACTCTTAATTAAAGTAGGATAAACAGTAACATATATTTTAGACCGTGCCCACACTTTTCCAATAATCTATATTTTTCCCGTGCACTGCACTGACTCTATCAACTCCCAATTCTTTGGATTCTACTACCATTGGAAGATTCTAAAAAAAATACTATGAAGAGCTCTCAGTACAGCCAAATTATTCAAACTTGAGGAGCCATCTCTGCTTCTCCATGTTCTCAGTGATTGTTACCACAAGAACTTGTTTTGGGTCTTTCTGTCCTAGGATGACACAGTGTTTAGTTTTATGAAATCTCATGCCGTATTCCCTAAAGTACTGCATAAATTGTATGTTTTTAGACACATGTCTTCATTGGGAAGATTTCCCTGAAAAGCCACACCACCTCATGGTAACACTTGGCATCTCAGTGTATTTTATATTTCATGTTGCATTACAGTCAAATTACAAATTAATTATAAAGAAATTTTGTTTTGTTTTGTTTTTGTTTTTCAAGGTAGGGTCTCACTCTAGCCCAGGCTGACCTGGAATTCACTCTGTATTCTCAGGGTGGCCTCAAACTCACGGTGATCCTCCTACCTCTGCCTCCAGAGTGCTGAGATTAAAGGTGTGCACCACCACGCCTGGCTATAAAGAAATTTTTTTTAATATTTTTATTTATTTGCAAGCAGAGAGAGGTGGCCAGAGAAAGAGAGAATGGGCATGCCAGAGGCTCTTGCCACTGCAAACTAACTCCATATGCATGTGCCACATTGTGCATCTGTCTTTCCCTGAATACTGGAAAATAAAATCCAGGCTGCCACGCTTTGCAAGCAAGCACTTTTAACCACTGAGCCATTTCTCCAGCTCCTGAAAGAAAGTTTAAAATCAAACCCCAAAGCGTATTTTAAGTAATTTTAACTATTACTCCCATAGGTGAGATTGATTACCATTAGAGAAAATTTTCCCTAATTTAGGAATTATATATAACAACAAAATTTGAACAATTTTACAGTCATTTGGATTACTTGTTATATCTTAACTACACTGCTTATATATATATATATATATATATATGTATATATATATATATATATATATCTCAATGAAATTATATAATGTGCTTCTTTCTAGATAAGCAATATAGTATATAATTATTGTAGATACTAAAATAATTTATTAAGATACCATTAAAATGTAATTTCAAAACTATATTTAAATGAACATAAAAATAAAGGGAGCCTCTTTAAGGTAATATTGAAAATAACTGTGGAAGAAAATGTGTTGTTTACTTGTTCTCTTGTATTCTTTATTTTTGCAGGGCTATGTTTGAAGTAAACATGAAAGAAAGAGATGATGGAAGCGTTACCATTACTAATTTATCCTCCCAAGCAGTAAAAGCGTTTCTTGATTATGCTTATACTGGAAAAACAAAAATAACAGATGATAATGTGGAAATGTTCTTCCAGTTATCATCATTTCTTCAAGTTTCCTTCCTATCCAAAGCATGCAGTGACTTTTTAATAAAAAACATTAATCTTGTCAATTGTTTACATTTGTTATCTATATCGGACAGCTATGGCTCTACCCGTCTATTTAATCATGCTTTATACTTTGTACAGCATCACTTTTATTTATTATTTAAGTCTAGTGATTTCTTAGAGATGAATTTTGGAGTACTGCAAAAATGTCTGGAATCAGATGAGTTAAATGTACCTGAAGAAGAAGTTGTCCTGAAAGTTGTCCTTAAGTGGATTAAACATAACTTAGAATCAAGGCAAAAGCATCTGCCTCATTTGATTAAAAAAGTGAGATTGCATCAGTTATCTGAGGAAACACTTCAAGACTTTCTGCTCAATGAAGAGTATTTACTCAGAAGCACTAACTGTGTTGACACAATCGTGGATGCCATTAAGTGTGTGCAAGGTTCTAGTGGCCTCTTCCCTGATGCTAGACCATCCACAACTGAAAAATACATATTCATACATAAAACTGAAGAAAATGGAGAAAATCAATATACATTTTGCTATAATATTAAAACTGATTCATGGAAAATCCTGCCACAATCACATCTGATTGATTTGCCAGGATCTAGTCTGTCTAGCTATGGCGAGAAAATATTTTTGACAGGTGGCTGCAAAGGGAAGTGCTGTAGGAAGGTTCGGCTTCATATCGCCGAGTCTTACCATGATGCCACTGACCAAACCTGGTGCTACTGTCCGGTCAAAAATGATTTCTTCTTGGTGTCAACTATGAAAACACCAAGAACTATGCACACCTCAGTTATGGCTCTGAACCGATTATTTGTCATAGGTGGAAAGACTAGAGGATCTCAGGACATTAAAAGTCTCTTAGATGTTGAATCTTATAATCCACTATCTAAAGAGTGGATATCAGTTAGCCCCTTACCCAGAGGCATATACTATCCAGAGGCAAGCGCATGCCAGAATGTCATTTATGTTCTTGGATCGGAGGTCGAGATAGCTGATGCATTTAACCCATCACTTGATTGCTTTTTTAAATATGATGCTATGACTGATCAGTGGTCTGAACTAGTAGCAGAGTTTGGGCAGTTTTTTCATGCTACTCTAATCAAAGCTGTCCCAGTCAACTGCACATTATATATATGTGATCTTTCTACCTATAAAGTTTACAGTTTTTGCCCAGATACTTGTGTTTGGAAGGGCGAAGGGTCTTTTGAATGTGCTGGCTTTAATGCAGGTGCAATTGGGATTGAGGATAAGATCTATATATTAGGTGGTGATTATGCCCCAGATGAAATCACGGATGAAGTGCAGGTCTACCACAGCAGCAGGTCAGAGTGGGAAGAGGTCTCTCCGATGCCAAGAGCCTTAACTGAATTTTACTGCCAGGTGATTCAGTTCAATAAGTACAGGGACCCATGGTTTTCTAATAATTTCTGAAAACATTCATGTGGGTATCCTAAAACTATTTCAGATCTAGTAAATGGCAGCCAATCTGTTTACCATAAGGATTGGTGAGAAGAGCGTCACATATTAATCAAATAAAAATATTCCTGCTGTTAGACAATAATTATGTATGTATGCTATCTATGAATAAAGTTCCTAGAAATTAACAAATACAAAATATATTGTTCCAAGAATTATGCTGAATATAATTTAATCTTGGATATTCCAGAATACATGTTATTTTTATATGTAAATAAAAGTTACAGGCTTTAGCACTTTGAGTTTTAAAATGCTTTCTCCCTAAAAGATACTTGAAATCAGTGTTCGCAGATTTATATTATGTTTATGGGAGAAATCTTTTGAGGTAGTAAAAATAAAGTGTATACTCTGTTAATTGGCATGAGAGGTAAATTAGAAATAAGCGTAGATCTGACCTTGAGTACTGCAGGTTTAAGAGTTGTTGAACTATCGTTTCTGATTGTTGATTAGCTTCTTTTAAATACGTCTTTCATTTTACCATTATTTTGATCATAATTTTTCTGCATGATGTATGGCCCCCATCTTTCTGATCAGTACACCAAACATACATTAACTTTCACTCAACCTATCATTAAGAGCATATTGGACCATGTTATAATGCTATGACATTAGCAGTTAAGTATATCTTTTAAAATTACAGATTCTATTTGTTTTCAGTGTCAGTTGGTTTTACTTTTTAGCTCTCTTCTTTGCTGGTTCAAACTTAGTAAATTAACTCTCTTCATTTGAGTAGTATTCTAAGTTATACAGGACCTGAGTTAGTCTTAACAATAAAATAACTCATTGAGTAATATTCTTGAATTCGAAGACGGGAGTTTTAAAATACTTTGTCTAGAGCCAGGCGTGGTAGCACATGCCTTTAATCCCAGCACTCGGGAGGCAGAGTTAGTGAGTCTGAGACTATCCTGAGACTACATAGTGAATTCCAGGTCAGCCTGAGCTAGAGGGAGACCCTACCTCAAAAAAACCAAAATAAATAAATAATAATAATAAAACAAAAATAAAATACAGTACTTTGTTTATACAAATGTCAGGTCCTAATATACAGAGTATAGAAATTTTAACCTATAAATAAATGGATCATTCTTGCATTTTTTAAGTTAAAATTTAAATTATCACACTATATACTGGGTTTCACTATGGAATTTTCATCTATATGTCATTATATTTTGATTTTATTTATTCCCCCCCACCACTGGCCTTCTCTGTCCTCTCAGCCTCCCTCTTGTTCTTTCCTCCATAGAACCTCCTTTTACTTTCACATCACATGTGCTTATCCTATTCCATCCTGCTTCCTTCCCCTTAAGATACTTTCTTCCCTGTTATAGTCCCTTATGTTACACACACCCCACACACACACACTTAAATCTAGATTCCATATGTGAGAAAACAACACAGGCACTAGTTGTTTCCCTGAGTTTAACATAATCATCTTCAGTTCCACTCATTTTCCTGCAAATGCTATGATTTCTTTATAATTAAATAAAATTCCATTTTATGTCTAAATCATATTTTATTCATTCATCAGTCTGTTGATGGAAATTTATGCTGGTCCCATATCTCAGCTGTCATGAACAATACAACAATCAATATGTAAGTACAAGTATCTTTGGTACACTGACTTAGAGTCTTTCAGGTGTATACCAAAAATCTACAATAAGAAGTTGCAGGATTCAGTTAGAACTGTTTCAATTGTCTTGAATGATAATGTCGTCTGTAAAGCACCATGTTGGTTTACTACTTTGCTAAATTATTCATAATAAAGTACTTTCTCCAAAAATGATGAGCCTTCATATATTGATAGTAGTATTTAAAACCTGTGTAGATGTTTAATTTTTCATCAACAGTAAAAGTGTATTGACTATTCTTGTTCTGAGCTGAATGGTTCTGTTGCAAGAGGTATGTTTCTTTAATTTAAAAGATACAGGCATTTTAGGCTTAAAACCCTGGATTTCCATTTCAGGTAATATGTACACTATTTCTCTCGAACCAAACGTAGTTTCCTATACTCAACAGTAAATAAATATAAAATGTAGGTACACTTAAAGACATTTTTACCATATAAATTTATGCAAACATAACATCAAATATATTTTCAGTACAATATTACAGAACATTTTCTTATACTTCAAGATCAGGGATTGTCTCTAATCAGTCAAATAAAACTTACTCTGTAGAAATCAGTGGTCTTCCTGTCTTAGCACATGATCACTCGAATAGTTGGCTTTGCCCTTTCATCTTAGGTATGTTCGTTTAAGACAAAAATAAACACTGCAGAGTTCCCCTGTTGTTAAGAACAGTGAATGACTTGTGTGTAGATTTACCAAACTGTTAAGCATATAAGAACACAGTGTTTTCATCATTGACTCTTAAGAATTATTCATCTTTTCCAGAAAGGAGAAACTAAAGCAAAATTGAATCCCTTTCTGATACTGTCCCTTATTGTGTCATCTTCATTTCTACCATTCTTCCCACTGGCCCTCTATCTATGGCAATGTTGCTAGAAATATCTTTGTTACCCTGACATAGCTGGTTCACTTCACATTTGACACATTGCTTTTCCTTATACTATTTTCAGCCTTTGTTACTCCAATTGCTGTGGGTTACTCTAATCCTTTTTTTCAGTATTGTCATCCATGTACATCTGTACCTATGTACTCTTCCGTTATCTCTGTAAGTAAAATACAGTCTGACTTGTTTTTCATTTACCTATCCCACAGCAACAGGCTTGGCTCTGTTAACTCATCTTTAACTTGGCATCAACTTATAAAACTCCCACTTGATCTTACTGCCCTATTGAAATAAATGGTTGTTTTAAGAATCTTCAGGAGCCCAATCATATGGAGTCCAAGCCTAAGTGATCCTTTTGGTCTTGCCAATCATTTGACCTCACTACCTGAAGACAAAATATATCACTTTGGCTTTTTTATTTTGATTTTCTGACATGCAAATCTCAAGTGATTCTGGGAGTTCATTTCTGGGAGAAAATAGCATCCTTTCATTACCTCTTCCCTTAGTCCTTTTCTTCCTTCAGCCAGCCCTGCAGTGCTAGAGACAAAAGAATTGGGCTCATTATGGAGACTGCTGTCATTGCTGTGGGAAATTCTTTTCAACATTTCTATATCCATTATTTGTCATGCTCCACTTCATTTGGATTATACATGCAAAAACATCAAATCCTATAATATCTTCTAAAATTGAAAGTAGGTATATGTTATTAAATATAAAAAGATGATTGATATGTGAGATCAACTCAAACTTAATGGACATTCCTAAAGTGATCTTCAAATTCGAGTTAAAATATAGTACTCCTTTTGTTCATTTCAGCTTTGGAGACCAAGTAGTATTTGCATAATGAAAATTAACCACATTCCCATAATATCCAGTTTTGGAATTGGGAAGGAAAGAGATCTTTGACACAGCAGTATTCATTATAGGCCACCCGTGAAAGCTAGTTTATTTGAGGACAACCACATACTGCAATATGATTCCATTCTTCCACTTACTAGGAGGAGCAATTGAGTATGTGTTCAATGTGCTTGGCTAAGTCTCTCACTTGAAAATCAGAGTGCAGCAGAGGCATGCGTCTGCTAAATAGTATGAGCTTCGGAAGCAATAAATACTGGAATTGTTCTATACCTTTGAATATGTTTAAGTGTTAATTTGAGATTATTCTCAGTTTAAATGGATCCACAGTTCTGTAGAATTTTCTCCTGTACATTTGAATCTCCTCCAGAGAGCAGTTCTGGGATCAATGGTGAGAGCTTGCAGAGAAGCAGTTTTCTGTTAATCATAAGAAGTAACAATTTCACTTTATGAAGTCCTGTTTTATAATGAGAGTTTATCAAAAACTGTGGCATTTGACAAGAGTATTAGCCCCATAATTTCCTACATAGAAGCGCATGACCAATATTTTTTACATAGCATTTTACACACTTGGTCTCATTTTCTTACGTGATGTTTTCCCTTCCAACTAATTTAGCATTTTAAGAATTTTAATTTCAATAAAAAATAAAAAATATAAAAATGGCTGGAGGGATGGCTTAGTTGTTAAGGCACTTGTCTGCAAAGCTCAAGGACCCAGGTTCGATTCTCCAGGGACCATGTAAGCCAGATGCACAAGGCGGTGCATGCATCTGGAATTCGTTTGCAGTGGCTAGAGGCCCTGCCACAACCATTCTCTCTCTCTCTCTCTCTCTCTCTCTCTCTCTCCCTCAAATAAAAATAAATATTAAAATTTTTTTAAATTAACAAAGAACTTTAGTTTTAGTGGTTTTATATACTCAAGAATTTTAAATATGATTTGATCTTACTGCAAGGAATTTCCTTTTAATCACACCGGAACAGTCTGCACATGTTACTGATATTTATAATAGGATTCTAATGGTACAGAATGAAAAGCCAGCAGCACCAAAACCTTCCTCTGAATTATTATTTCCCTGAAATGATACTTATATATCAATTATATGATTCAAAATACTATATCTTAAAATTTAAAGTAATCAAGTTTAATATCAAAATAGATAATCACAGGATGACACTATTATCCTGTTACCCGACATTAACTCTCTTTTTTTTATTGTTTTGGTTTTGGGTTTTTGTTGTTGTTTTTTGAGGTAGGGTCTCACTCTAGCCCAGGCTAACCTGGAACTATGTAGTCCCAGGTGACTTTGAACTCATGCTGATCCTCTTATCTCTGCCTCTCAAGTGCTGGGATTAAAGCTGTGCATGACCATGCCTGGCTGGTGGCTGGTTTTTTGTCATTGTTATTGTTGTTATTTTGTTTTTTTGAGGCAATGTCTTGCGCTAGCCCAGGCTGACCTGGAACTCACTCTATAGTTTCAGGGTGGTCTCGAACTCACAGCAAACCTACCTCTGCCTCCTGAGTGCTGGGATCAAAAGCATGTGCCACCATGCCCAGCCCCAAAAGTTAACTTTCTTATAGACTCATATTCAAATTTGAAAATAACCTTGGCATATAACATTTTCCAACTTGATGTAGAAAAATGCTTCTTAATTCTAAAACATCCTTGGTACGTGTTTTCATTGTTTTTAATTTAGTGCAAAGAATTAGTATTTTCATTTTTTTTAATTGAAAATGTCTTTTTTTTTTTTTTTTGGTTTTTATTTTTAAGGTAGAGCCTCACTCTGTCAGGCTGACCTGGAATTCACTCTGTAGTCTCAAGGTAGCCTTGAGCTCACAGTGATCCTCCTACCTTTGCCTCCTAAGTGCTGGGATTAAAGGCGTGTGCCACCAAGCCCAGCCAAATGTCTTTTTAAAATACTTTTTTATGGATATAAAAGGCAATCATCTTCATCACCCCTCCTATGGCTCAGGGATCACTGCAGAAGGGGTGTAGGAAACAATATAAGATCCAGAGAATTGAGAGGAGTGTTTTGGAACTCTCTTCCAGACACAAAGTAGCCTGTGCATACCTGATCTCTGTGGTGGTTTGATTCAGGTCTCCCATAAACTTAGGTGTTCTGGATGCTAGGTTTCCCAGCTGATGGCAATTTGAAATTAATACCTCCTGGAGGCACTATGTTGTTGGGGGTGGGATTATGGGTGTTATAGCCAGTTTCCCCATGCCAGTGTTTGGCACACTCTCCAGTTGCTATGGTCAATCTTATGTTGGCCAAGGGGTGATAATCCACCCTGTGATCATGTCATCGTTTTCCCCTGCCATTATGGAACTTCCCCTCGAGCTTATAAGCCAACATAAACTTTTTCCCACAAGCTGCTCTTGGTTGGGTGATTTCTGCCAGCAATGTGAACCTGACTGCAACACTAAAGTAACAGGAGTGGGGTTGCTGCTAGACACCTGACTGTGTGGCTTTGACCTTTTGGAGCTGATTTTCAAAAGGAATGTGGAAGGATTTGAAACATTGCCCTAAGAGATGTTTTGCAATGCTGTAAGTACAGCTTAATGGATTATTCTGGTCAGAGTTGAAAGGCCTGAATGCAGTAAGAAGTACGGACTGTGAAGTTTGGCTTATGAGGGTAAGAAAGAGCTTTGTTTGGACTGGGCTAGCAGTTTGTGTGAAGCTTGCTATTATGCCCATGACCTGAGAAGTTATCCAGGGTTGCTTTATATAGAAATGAACTGGTGTGAGCAGAGGGATATGGCACAGGAAAAAAAAAAATCTTTTGGTGAACTGCTGCCCATTCAGCTGCAATTGAGAGATTACAACCTTTGAGATTGGGCCAGCTGACTTGCACTGGAACAACAGGAATAATACAGACTCTCTTTTGAAGGGGCCTGAGTGCTCAAGGAGTGCCCTGTTCTTCAAAGTCTGCTTTATTCCCCTGGATTAACAAATTGGCACCCTACCTGGTATTGTGGAGTATGAGAAATGCAGGAAAGAGAGGGTCATTGAGTTTGCCACATGGTCTTGTGTTTTGGAAATGGCCATGGGCAGCATGAAGCAGGTTTGCTGGATGTCTGCATGGAGACCCCCATGGGGCCATGAGGATGAACGGTGGGTTGCAGTGGAAATGCCTGGACCACAAGGTGGCTGCCAAGGATAGCTGCCGGCCCTGATGAAGTTTTCCAGGACTGTGAGTAGCCTAGCTGGAGGGGCGGAGT